>CM026065.1:17103679-17703679 GCA_014839685.1 Anableps anableps | reverse complement strand
AATCATATTTTTCTTTTTGTTTGATATAAAATTGGACCAAACTGTTCATGTTTTGGATCAATAAGGGTAAAACACAAATCATTTCTATTTGCGAAATGGCAGAATAAAAGGGTGACAGAAGTTTTGTAAGATGTTTCATTATTAATTTTCTCATAATTTAGAGGTTTACATAGATTTCCTTAGTATTTGGTGGAATTATCTTTTAAACCGAATGACCTGGGTCAAACATTTTGGGTATCCGTCCACAAGCTTCTTACAGTTTATCTATTTAGTTTGCTGAAATTCCTTCTGACAGAACTGGTGTAACTAAGTCATGTTGTTAGCTGAACTGATAAATTGGTCCCAGGTGAATCCTGAGTTTCTCCAACGTAGGTAAATGTGTGAAGCATTTGATCAACCAGTTTTCTGAAATAGCTCAAAGGTCCATCTCATGAACCATCAACTGGCAAGTATACCATAGTGTATATAGCCAGAGGACATCATAATGTTACATTTCTGACAATGGAAGGACGAGGATTTGGACGGGGTCAACAGCCAGAGAGAAGAAGAAGAGGAAGAGGAGTGAGGCTGTGGTGGAGGAGTTAGGAGGCAAAACAGAGGAAGAGGCAGAAGAGGCTGAGGACATATACCAGTTTCCATCCCTCCAACATCATCAAGCAATGGTTTACGGCTCTCAACAGGATACTGATGGAGTCCCTCTCACCCTACTGTTTATTCCTTAACCCAATTGAGAAGTTTTCTCAGCATGAAGTTGGAAAGCATATGACTGCTAAGGTTTCAACTGTGGAAGGCTTGAAAGCAAATAAGATTGTATTATTGACAACCAGTTCAAAAGCAAGACAACTGAGGATTCAGCAGTGCTTTTCTGAGAAAAACCCCCCAAACAATTTAGTTCAGTCTTTTCCATGTACTTTAAACAAACCAGAAATGGAAAGTGTATTTTATGTGCCCTAAAAAGGACCCCAATAAAACCAGGACACAAAGTAAATATAGATGAGTCAGTGGACTTATTGTTGTTTCAGTAATCTAAAAAACATAATTTCTGAGCAGTTGACGCAACATCTTCAAACTGCAAATCTCTTTGTTTGATCATCATGATAGTTGAGTTATCAAACGGTGCAATGCAATGGATAAAATAGTTTCTGTCTAATTGTACCATCTGTGTTTGCACTGATGTTTTTATGTCCCTACATGCTGCCCGTACTATGGGAAACCTACAAGGATCGATCCTAGGACCATTGTTTTTTAGTGTGTCCAACCAAATGATTTTCCCAAATGCTTGTGTTAAAAGGTCAACTTATGGGTTCCAAAAGCATGTCAAAACTTTTAAATTACATTAAAATATTATTTTTAACTCAAACCTGCACTCTCTATTAATTGGTAAAGGTTCCTCGTTTTATGCAGAACATAAATCAGCCAAAATAACTGTTATTAAGTGATATAACTGGACAAAGTCAGTTTTACTTTTTTCAGCCAAATGACCAAACATCTAGATGGAACACTGTCTAGTGTCATTGACAGGACTAATAGGAACATCTGGAAGACACATTTGAAATTAAAAAAAAAAAAAAAAAAACAACCGCTCAGCCAAAGAACACTGGCACTGTAATCTTCAATAATTGAGAAGAGGAGAACCATATGTTCTCCACCGGTCTGGGAGTCAAAGCAAAACTTAAAGCAGAATAAACAACATCAACACCAAGCTTCTCTTTGGGCTGCTAGGACAACAACAACCCCAACTACAAGACCAGTTACCTGAAAAGTAAAAGTATTCACATCAGCTCTTCATGTTCGTGGCAACATTAAAGGTTAAAATAAAGAGCTGTGACTATAATTCATTTTGTCCATTAAAACCTAAATGTTAAATCATGTTAAATGTTTAGACTAGGAGCAGCATAAAGTACAGTCTAAAAAAAATAAGCTTCAATACAAAATATACTGATGGGTAAATATTTTTTTCCATATAAACACTTTATAAATTTAAATAATATTCAATTTAAACAAACAGAGACCCTATGACTGGCTTACATAAATTAGAATCACATTAATTGAATTTGTTCAAACTGGTAATGTTTTGCACTCTTTTGAAAAGCTTTACTTCATTATTGTAAATTGAAGTGAGCATGTATGTATGTATGTATGTATGTATGTATGTATGTATGTATGTATGTATGTTTGTATGTATGTATGTGGATGGATGTTTATGGATGGATGGCTGGATGGATAGATTGTGGATGGATGGATGGAAATCCTGTTACAATTTGAAAAAAGCATGAACAAGTTAATTGTTATTAGAGTGTATTTTTCTGTCACAACAAGGCTCAAGACCTCCAATACCCTGAAACCCACAGGTTAAAAAAACATGACATTTCATTCCTCTTTGAATATATTTTTATGTCTCCTCTGATGATCATCAGTGGAGTATGTTTTTTAATGCATGAGTATGCTATCAATACAAAGTACCCTGCTGTGAGCTATTAGAGAGAAAAAAAATCTGATCCTAATAGTGTACACAGCTCAGAGTCAGAGCTGATGAAAAGGGCCTTCTTTCTTCCTTGGGTCACAAGTAGCCACAGAATGAACAAAGGCTGATAGAATAACTACATAGTCTTTTGTTTAAAACAGACAGAATTCACTGTCAGGGAACTTTCATCAGGTAAGAAAACTACAGATTTATCCCCAACAGTCTAAAACTTTGATACAGTTAAAAGAGAAAGTAAAAAAAGGTGACTTAGCTTTCGATGGTGCCAACTGTGGGGACTGAGCTGTTATGTAATAGCACTCACACTCATAGCATTCAGTATTCATACAGCCTGAGGTATAGTGGCTCAGAAGGGAGTGTTGTGGACTTCTTGTCTGCAAACAGGAGTTGTAAATCATCCCTGCCATCAGTCACTTATTTCGCTGTTGACATAACAGCCTCTGCAGCTTGGGGAACCCAGAGCCTGACACATTATCACTCGGGGGGTTCACTCTGAAAAAGGGGTATCGTCCCTCCCTCTTCTCTCCATTTCATTCTCTTTCCTTCTCTGCAACAACAGGCTGGATGTTCTTCACAAAAATGCAGTCATGAAATAAACATGCTCAGTGGCAGCAACCCTACTGGGCAGAGAATAATGACAAAGGGAAAAGAAAGGGGTGTTAAATTAAAGAGAAACACACTGTGAACATGATCTTCCGCAAACTGGCAAAGATTAAATGATTGGTGACAGAAGGAACAAAAAACACGAGGGGAGCTGAAAAGATTAAATGCAGTGCAGCAAGCTTCCCCCCCCCCCCTTCGCACACACAGAATATGTCTTTCTATCTTTACAGGGACTTTGCATTGACTTCTATTCATTTTTAATTAATTTATATTACCTAACCTTGACCCTTACCTTACACTTAACCATTACCAGTAGATGCCTAATCATAAACCTAACCTAAACTCAATTTACACCTTAGTCCTAAACCTGACCCTTGACCCTAAAACAGTCCTTCTTCTTAGGGGCCCTATAAAGTGCAGTGGGTCCTCACAATGTAGTATTTAGTCAGTATAACAAATAGAGATGTAGTTTTTAACCCCACTAATTCCTTAAGATCAAAATTGACAGTCAATCAATCTCTAACAATCGAATTTTGACGGAAAAAGGGAAGCTGAAACCTGGCATCATTTTTTTAATTGTTTCTGACCCTTTTGGAGCTATCATAAAATGTATGACAGCTGTTTTACATCAACAAGGTGGTAGAAAATGTAATAGCTTCTAAATCAGAGTTGACAATTGGGAATGAAACTAAAATTTAGCGATCAGTCATTCATTCATTCATTACAGGATCTACTTTGCTTCTATATAGTACTGGTCCTACTTTTTGGCACCCCTGGTAAAGATGTGTAGAAATCTTTAGAATAATTTCATGTGGTTTTGTAGCTGCATTTTCTGACACAGTAAAATGGAGGGAAAAAACAACCTTTCTGTTCAAGAATATCTTCATTCAGTGGGGTAAAAAAAAATATCTCCCATTAAAACAGAACAGGTAACAGAACGTCAGCTCTCTGGTGGAGAAGGAGCCTGAGCTGGTGTGCAGGTTGACAGGTTCCGGCTAGAAATAGTTGGACTCATCTTGACACACAGCTCTTGCTCTGGAACCAGTCTCCTTGAGAGGGATAGGACCAGTGGCATGGCTGTGGGTGAGTCTGAGTGGGCCTCGCCTACCCACTTTGTACCAGGGCCCACCCAATCAAGGGAGGCACTGAACCGCCACCAGATTTATCTGCTATTGATGAACCAGAGATTCAGCCAGTGTTGAGAAGCTTTCCTGGAACCGTGATATCAGGAAAATTACACTGCTTTTAGTCAAGTTGGTATAACGACTTTCAGTGGGTTGAGTATAGTGTAGGAAAGGATGCAGTTTTTTTGTTTGTTTGTTTGTTTGTTTGTTTGTTTGTTTCAAATGCTGCTGACGTTTTTCTAAGGTTCGTGCAGAGCAGAGGTTGCGCTAGACTTTCTCGCTGTCCGTCAGAAGGCGTAAAAAAAAAAAAAAAAAAAAAAAAAAAAAAATCCAGTCATGATCTATTTTTACCTGTCAGATTTTAAATGATAATATTAAATTGCATTTTATTTTAATTTGGTTTAATTAATATGGCTAGTGGCTCCATCGGCCAGCAGTCTGGTGGGATCTGGCGTCCCGCGGTTCAGAGGGGCTCCAATGACCAGCAGTTCCGTCAGCTGGCAGCTTGGCGGGGTTCAGCAGCCAGTCGGGATCCAACAGCTTGTAAGTTGCGTTTCAGCAAATCTCAGTGACAGCAGCCATCAGGCACCAGCAGACTTGGACAGCTCAAGAGGCAGGAGCTCCGCGGAGGCACAGGATCCACGGACAGCTGACAGCAAGTGTTTTGACACAACTCCCAGAAGGATCCAGCCCAACATCCGGGATCAACAGGTAGATCAAAAAATTAGTTTAAAATCTCACAGCCGTAGGATAATATTTTCACTGTGGTAACACACTAATTCATATCAAAGCCGTTTAAAACCATTTTAAAAACAGTCGAGACAGAGAGTGAAAACACGCTGACATGTGCTTGCCGCCAACTTGGTTGACATGTGTTCTGTGGACTTAGAGAAGGAGTTCGACCGTGTCCCTCGGGAAATCCTGTAGGGGGTACTCTGGGAGTATGGGGCACCAGGCCCTTTGATATGGGCTGTTAGGTCCCTGTAAGACTGGTGCCAGAGCTTTGTCCGCATCGCTGGCAGTAAATCCGGCTCGTTTCCAGTGAGAGTTGAACTCCACAAAGGTTGACCTTTTTCACCGATTCTGTTCATAACCTTTATTGACATAATTTGGTTTGGAAGGGATCCGTTTTGGTGGCCTTAGGATTGTGTCTCTGCTTTTTTCAGATGATGACATTCTACTGGCTTCCAGCTTTCACTGGAGCAGTTCGCATGAACTGAATGCAGCGGGAGATCGGTCGGCGGATTGGTGCGGCGTCTGCATTGATGTGGGCGCTGTACCAATCTGTCATGGTGAAGTGAGAGCTGAACCAAAAGGCGTAGCTCTTGATTTACCGGTCAGTATATGTTCCTACCCTCATGTATGGTCATGAGCTTTGGATCGTGACGGAAAGAACGAGATCACGGATACAAGCAGCCGAAATGAGTTTCCTTCGCAGGGTTTCTGGGCTCTCCCTTAGAGATAGGGTGAGAAGCTCTGTCATCCGGAAGGGACTCAGAGTAGAGCCGCTGCTTCTCCACGTCGAGAGGAGCCAGTTGAGGTGGCTCGGGCATCTGGTTAGGACGCCTCCCAGAAGTCTCCCTGGTGAGGTGTTTTTGGCGCGTCCCACCGGGATGAGACCCAGCGGAAGACTCACAACACGCTGGAGGGACTTATTTTGTCAATATATGGTTTTCGAATAAAATGTGATTAATTGCAATTAATTAATTACAGACCATGCAATCCCACCACTACTTAAAACAAACACACAATAGAAAAATTTGATAATTCACAATAGAAAGTGCTTCAGTTACCTTACATCTGGGAAAACTCCCAACAAAGTACTGACAGCTTGGGAACCAAATTGTGGTACTGGAGATTTTGTTCAAACAACTACTTCTTTATAATGGATTTTACCTGCACCAAACAAATACACTCAGCGTTTTTTAGCATTTTGCTATGGAATCCCTAAGTGTTCATTTTCATACAGTTTTGAGTTTAAGTGTAGCTTCGTGTTCATACTGAATAAACAATATTCATCGATCAGGCATAACATTATGATCACTAATAGACAAAGCGATTAACATAGTACCTGTTAGGCAGTGGAATATACTGTTTATAAAAACACATCCATCCTGTTTCAAATGAATACAATATGTATTTTCTGAATAAACATGTTGCCACTTTTGCTGCCACACTTCAGCCCATCTTCTTAGGCAAAACTTTCATGAACGCTCCATAACATCCCCATCTGTCTTCTGAACTTTTGTTTCCATGAATATTGTTCGGATGTCACATGAGCCGACCACCAGCTACACGTGTCTTGAGCACGGCATTTCTGGAGAGGAAGGAGGCGCCGGGTGGTGCGCGTGAGCGGGAATAAGCACAGCAAGATCAGTTTGTAATCTCAACTACACAGTTTTTATCTCCGGGTTAAACAGAAGTTGTTACTGTTGGGATTAAGGATATTTTTGACAGCAGGTCAGGTAGAATACTTTGTCATGGAATTTAAATGATAGGAAATTCTTGTTTGGATATTTCAGCACTGGACAGCTCTCTGCGTGTGCGGGCATTTGGCATGTGGCAGGACCGGTTCGTCACGGCTGGAGGTGGGCAAGAGCTGAGCGCGTGGAGGATTCTCCACAGCGTCCCCCCCACCGATACAGCTAACACGGAACTGCAGGACATGAGCATCCCGCAGTTCATCCTGGAGGGGTCCATCGTGATTTCGGCAGTTGTCACGCTCTTGACGAACTTTTCGGTGGTGCTATGCTTCACCCAGAGCGCAGAGTTAAGATCCCATGTTCCGGGGATCTTCATCCTGAATCTCTCCATCTCCAACATCATCCTCGCTCTCATCAACATGCCTGTCACTTTTCTAGGGGTGGCCAGCGGCGCAAAGCCCCTCAGGGACCCACTGTGTCGCGCTGTCGGTTTTACCGAGACTTTCACCTCCTGCAACGCCATGCTGAGCATGGCCGCGCTCAGCGTGGACAGGTGGGTGGCGGTGGTGTTTCCTCTCAGGTATTCCAGTAAGATGCGCTACAGGGACGCTTTTGTGATCGTGTCCTACGCCTGGCTCCACTCCCTCACTTTCTCCCTGACCCAGCTGATGATGGGCTGGGGGACGTACAGCCACACATACGCCTCATGCACGCTGCAGCTGGACGCGGAGGAGGCGTCGCATCAGAGTGCCTATGCCACCTTCACGGCGCTGTTCCACTGCAGCAGCTTTGCGCTCTGCCTCCTTGTCCTCTGCTTCGCCTACCTGAAAGTCCTGAGAGTGGCCAGGTCGCACTGCAAGAGGATCGATGTCATCACAGTGCAGACTCTGCTTCTGCTGGTGGATATTCACCCCAGGTGGAGTGGAGTATGGTGGAGGGGAGGGGGAAAAAACACATAAAATATGCGTGTGCTAATCTAAGTAACGTTTATGCCTACTGTTGTCAGTCATGCAATAATTTCCCCCCTATCTCTGTCTGTCAGCGTAAAGGAGAGGTGTCTGGCTCAACAAAGGAAGAGAAGCCAGCGAGCTGCTAAGAAGATCTGCATCTTCATCGGTTCCTTCATCATCTGCTTTTCACCATATGTCATAACAAGGTAACACCCTACTGTGGAGCTGGCATGTGTTTTCAACATGTGTTTAACAGGTATCGTTTTCTGTAACTGTGGTATAATAGAAGTATCAAGCTGGGTCCCAACAAAGCATATAAAGCCCAACATCTCAACACTCTGCTGATGCTGCTTTATGGAGACTAAAAATGGAATTATTTGTGTCAGGCCAGATTGAGTTTTGTGATCAGTGCTGTTAATAATAGACTTACTAATAATAATAGACTAAATATGCTATTTTTGTGTAATTTGAATTATTGAATGATTTACTTTCACAAACTATAGTTACAAAGAATTGTGCAAGAGAAGGAATAGATTATAAAAATCACAGGACATAGAAAACATAAAAACAGGTGCATTAAAGCTATATATACACAAAACAAAAAATAAGGACCTGCACAAGAAAAATAAACATAAAGGAAAACAAATGCCAGTATTACTCCTTGGCAAATGTCAGACTAAATAGATAGGTTCTTGGTTGCCTTGGATACATTTGTTTTGCTTGGTGCAGCAACCTGCACTCCCTATACAGTTTTCAGTCTTGTGTGGAGAAATACAAGCAACGTTTGATTTTTATATTGCAGGAACCAACAAACAAATCTTTTAGTCAGAACAATCAACAGAAAACCAAAGCCCAAAAATTCACTGCTTTATATATGGGCATTAGGATTTTAAAATGACCTGTAAACTTTATAGGAAGTCAGAATAAAGAAATAAAGGTGGATTTTTGAGCTCACTTGTAAGAATGTGTTAATTACCTCCTCACAGCATTCTTGAGTTTTACATGTGAAGAAACACGTGCAATAGCAGCTGATTTTAGCTGTATTCATTAAATGAAAGAAGCAACACTGTGAGATAGATTTTGAATGTGAAGCTAGACTTAGTCAAACGTTACTCCTAAAGCAAAAACACTGGACTTGGTGGATGAAGGGTGGATTGCAAAAGGAAGCAATTGCTGGGTAATGTTTGAGTATATTTCATGAAGGGCTATAATCATTGTGTCTATTCTACTGTAGTTTTGGTAAATGTAATTATCAGTCAGCCAGTCTTTTAGCAGTGTAATGTGTGCAACAGTGTATTGTCACCATAAATATAGTTGCAGATGTCATTAAAATACCAGCTGAATGAAGGACATAAATTGAAAACAACAATGAACTAAGTATTGAACCTTGGAAAACCCCACAGGTTAAAGAAGCTTTTACAGTGTAACCACTAAGTTTTTTTATAGAGACTCTTATCCTTTAAACAGTAGAAAGCCCTTAAATCCCAGCCAAATGTCAAAGCTGTTGAGTAAAGTACTAGATGCACAGTATCTGAGTATCCGTGCAGTATTGGCGGGAGACTGGTGCCCCAGCTTAAGCAATTACATGATTATTTTGTCAAGAATCTCACATTTAAATCCAAAACGCCTCCCTCTAAAGACTTCACGACATTGTAACAGAACAAGCTTTTCATTTATCGATACATAGAAAAACTGTTTTATTTGGCAATAAGGTATAAAATCCCAAAGAACAGTGGGAATCAGGCAACAAACAAAGGAAAGTGTAATTATTTATTTATAAATAAATACATATTATCCAAAAATCTTTTTTTAAAATAAAAAAGTCCCTCTATACCCTTGTTAGGATCTTAAAAAAGTCGATTAGCAATATTTCATATTTTATAAAGACTCCCTTAACCCTCCACTTTACTGGCAGGAAAGAACGTTCAGGAAGCACACAGAAGGGTCTCTGTCTGTTTACATATTTATTTATATTACAAATAACCCATAACACCCAGTGTAAATGTCTTATTCCTCCTTTTCCTCTTCCTGCAGGCTGGCAGAATTGTTGCCCTCGGTAGACGTGCCCCGACATTGGGGCATTGCTACGAAATGCTTAGTCTACGTCAAGGCATCCAGTGATCCATTCGTTTACTGTCTTCTCCGACACCAGTACAGGAAAGTCCTGGTGAGCATCATCTCCCGTATGGTGAGAAAGGACCAGTACTTCCTTTCTGCCCACAGCACTAGCAGTATGTTGGACACCACCGATGAAAACTTTCCTGAGAAGATAACCTGAATTTGCCTGGATTGAGCTTGTAAGCAAGTCAGTTTTTTTGTGCCTTGTCCAGGAAGGGCAGAAGTTGTTGTTTGAGGTGGGGCCAGAGGATGGAAAGAGGTCAAAGCCTAGCCCAGGGAGGTCACTTGAACACAGTGATGGGACAGGAAGGCAGTATTTCCCTCTGTTACGATGATGAAGTAACTCTTGGAGTGTGTCAGACTCCAGCACTGCTGTCTGCATGGCTGCTATGTTGGTACATGAAAACTAAAACATCCTATTTATCACTGTCTTGATGTGTCCCTGGAGTAATGTAACAGTAAATTTTGTCAGAGACTGTTGGTAAAATGTTACAGCAGATGTTATTTCTTGTGTTGATGAAGTGTTATTGTTGTGCACAAAAATGCAAATAAATATGTGTGAAGATATAAATCTGCCAGAAGACAATTCAAACACCCTCCAACTACACACAGAGAAACTGAGTCATGCATGAGCTCATCAGACACAGGCGTTATGTTGTTCATTACGCTCCAGTTATTATCTTATGCAGAAGTGATTCCAACACAGAATTTTGATAAAAAGACAGAAAAGCTGATGTCTCCATTCATTAAAACAGCACAAAAAGTCAAAGGTTGATCAAGTGGGCTAACCAATCCTGACTTTAATCAGTTTAGGCTACATGGGGACATCATTTTCTTTGGTAAATGATGTCTGGTCAAATACTGTTTGACCAGACATGGACTTAAAAAAGATGTCCCTGGATGGCTAGTGGTTGAACACGGCACTTTGCACTGGTAGGTATAACATTATGTCCACATTGTCCCTCACAACACACAGATGTGTTATTGGACTGTCATCTGGGAATTTTGGAGGCTAGTAGCTGATTTATTTGCTTCCCAAATTATTCTTGAACCATTATTACTTTGTAGCAGGGGGACATTATGTTGTGGAACAAGGCCACGGCCAAAAGAGAATATTGTTTATGTGAAAGGGTGTGCATGTTTTTGAAAAATGCTTCAGGAGGTCAGAATAATATCCACATGACTGAGAAGACCTGAGTTTTCTAGGCAGAACAATGTCCAAAGTATCACCCTGGCTTTGCTGGCTCACCACTGCAAGCAATCCATACACATCAGTCCATCCAGTGGATGTCGAAGAAGATGTGCGCCATCAGACCAGGCCATCTCCTTCCATTGCTCCATGTTGGTGGGTTTAGTTGTGGACAGGGGCCAGAATTTCCACACTGATTGGTCTGCAGATTTGAACAAACAAACAAACAGTGATGCACTGTGCATCCGGACTATCAGAACCTTTCTATCAGAACCTGCATTAACCTCTTAAACAGTTTGAGTGACAGTATTAGCTAGACTGTTGCACTGGACTTCAGGTGCCAGTCTTGACTACCCATGATGCTGTTGCTGGTTCATCACTTTTGATACTGACCACTGTAGACCAGGATCACCCCAAAAGAGATGCAGTTCTGAAGATGTTCTGACAAAGTCATCAAGCCATCACAATTTGACTCTTGTCAAACCTTGCTCAAATCTTTATGCTTATGACTGATATATGGCTTATGAAGAAATACAGCAAAGCCCAAAGTTATTCATTACACTGTCAGATTTAAGTTCAAAGTTAACTTTTAATTTTACCAACCTGGCTAACTGGAAGTTAACGTTAACATTTTGGAGCAGCCCAGTCAGAATCTTGAATTGAAAATTTGCAGAGAGAGCTAAAGATTAGGGGTATGGGATGGAGGCCTCAACCTCAAAGACATGGATCTCTTTGCCAAAAGACAAGTCACCAACAAAAATATTAGTGGAAACACATTTTGTAAATAAGAAAAAAAAATCTTTTCAAAATTAATTACTCCTTTGCCTGATTTCTTATCAGAAATAAACTTTTGGTTGAACGAAAATAACTTTAAATTAAAACCTACCTGGGGTATAAATAATTTTGGTCTCTATTTTCTTACTGTGAAATACTTTGTGATTGCAGTCTGAAAAAGGTGATACATAAATAAAATGTACGCTTTCGCTTCACCTTCCAGCTGTCATAAATCTATGCTTGATAGGCAGGTTTATTTTCCTTAAAAAAAAAATAATAATAATAAAAAAAAAAAAAAAAATCCAGTGCTCTAAAGTTCCCCTCTAAACGTGATATTCAGCTTATTGGAAGCGTCCAGAACCCCTGTCAGGTAGATAACAGCGCCACATAAAGACGTATTGTTTTGGGGATGCAAAAGCGTGGAAAGTATGTCCACCGTAATGATGGAGGAAGGCGGGGAAAGGCTGGGGGCTCGTTGGAAGCCTCTGAAGGTTTTATCATGTTGGTCCAAAACCAGCAGAAATCTTATCTTTCGCAACAACACCCCCCCCCCCACACACACACACAGTGAAATATGATCAGCGCAGCAAAAAGCCTTAGTTCCTTGGCCCGGGTCAGGGATGCTCTCCGCTCTCAGCAGACAAAGGACGGGGCTCTGTGCTGTGGGTGGTAATTATCAAGGAGCTTAGAAGGAAAAGCAACAGCCTCAACCAAACTTACTGCCACATCACACAGGCTGCTCACTTGAAGCGCAGCATGCATTTGGAAGTTTTTGCGCTGCTGTTTCTCTTGGCGTGGAGTTGCTTTTGCGCCCCACAGCAGCCGTGTCATCCGGGAGACGAATTTTTAGGTAAGATCACTGGGAGAAAACAATGGCCGCGCTAAAGTTTGGTCACGTTGTAATCAGAGGCTGACCTGCATAGTTCTCCTGGGGCGGAAATATTAGGTAATAGATGATTCTGTCAGATCTCTGCTGGAACCAGCACTTGGTTTGGTAATATGTACTGTATTATATATGTTTAGTAATAATTTATGATTTGCTAAAAACTAGTTAAGTAGAACTAATTGATTGTTCTACTTAAAGCTTTGTCATTGTTCCTTAGTGTTTCTCTGCCTAATTTCTGGTCATATAAAGTTAGATCCTCCGACGCGTTTTAGTTGTTTTTAACCACAATTCTCTAATTGTTAACTTACAGCAGACGCTTTCAAATTCAGTTCGTCATGCGTTTGAAGATGTCGCCCCCTGGCGTTACGTTTGGGAATCATTGCTTTTTCTGTGCTCGATTTTCCCCACAGGAAGATGCAGCAACAGCCACAGCGCACACGATGAAACACGTATGTGTCTGTTTAGTTTCTCTTTTATGTCCATACTCTTTCCGACACATGGATTTGTCAAATAAAATATAGAAGAGCAAAGTTTATACAATTCTTACCTGTAAAAGATGTAACATCACTGAAATGTCCTTTGTGGAGGAAGAACAACCAAAGCGCTTCAACTGAATGTTGCTTCAAGATAATGACTCCAGCTAAATTTTCGAGATAAAAGATTTTTGAAAGTCCAAAAAATGTTAATTTCTGAAGCAAAGAGCCACATCGGTTTTTAAGGTTGGTTTCTTTTTCTGTTTTGAAGAACAAAATGGTGCCAGAGCTACAAACCTCCAGAAGGCGCAGCACTACAACTGAACTGGAGCTTAAACAGCATGTGAAAATAATGATAAGAGTATTATCAGATCCATGTGTATCTGTGGCCTTGATGAGAAATACAGTATTTTAGTACAAAAATGATTTTAAAATCCTATTGCCTCACCAAAACAAAAACAAACAAACAAACAAACAAAAAAAACAATTTTCTCTTTTTTTTTTTTTTTTTTTTTTTTTTTTTTTTTTTTTTTTTTTTTTACATATATAATAAACCTGCTTTCTTTACTTTTACTTTCTTCCAACAGCTACCTGCACAGAGATGAACCTGGGGTACTGTAATGATCTGGAGTACTCAAAGTGAGTCATGCTGCTTAGTAAGCCAAAGAAATTAGAACAGAACAAAGTCATTACCCCCATACACCTTGTGTTTTAAGTGTTTAAATTCATATCAGCTCTTTCTAGGGATTACAGTCATGCCAAAACACTTTCATGCCTGTCAGCACAGATATGGGGAAAAATTACTGTATGTAATTTTTTTCTGTCTATGTTTAACGCAGGAGGTAGCAGCCAGGCGCTGCCAATGAAATGAGCTCAAATGATCAATGGCAAGGGTGACTGCATCTGTAAAGTATTTTATTTATCAGTTTGGGTTTATAATGTCCTTCACAAACTGTTTGAAGTCAATCATTTACCCCAGGAACAAATATTTAGAAGTGGGAATCATATAAGACTGTTGGCAATCTTCCTAAGCAGAAACATCTCATATTTACTATCAAACACAATGGTGAAGGGGTGATGATTTGGGTTTGTCAATAAGGCTGGTTTAATGTTTCCTTTGTGTTTTAGAGTTGAGCTAAGTG
The DNA here is from genome assembly GCA_014839685.1 of Anableps anableps. Classification (NCBI taxonomy): domain Eukaryota; kingdom Metazoa; phylum Chordata; class Actinopteri; order Cyprinodontiformes; family Anablepidae; genus Anableps; species Anableps anableps. Next base: position 17,689,515 of record CM026065.1, on the reverse strand, counting down.
TTGTCCCTTTAAATTAAAGGGAACCAAATAACTAGGAAACCATGCAATCATTCTCTTAACCAATAGCTCATTTGCATATCAAATGATTCTAAAGTATTATCTGAGGTCATCTGTAATGATGCAAAACCTTAGCTCAGAATTTAGCTCAGCAGGACAATGATCTCAAACCCACCATCTACAGCTGTCATGGTATGTTGTGGTGAAGTAGGACCAAAATGCAGAGAGGCAGAGGCAGTGAGTAGATTTGGTTATTTAATGAAAAAGTGATGAAAAAACAGATTTACAAAAAACACTGGGAACACAGGGAGTCAATTCAGAACAAAACAGGAACTGAGTCCAAGAAGACAGTGGGACATAACTAGAGGAACCAGCGAGGAGAGAGTGAAGGACAAGTGGTTAAATACTGTGAAAGTGAATGCTGGAACAATAGACCAGGGCTGATTGGCTAACAGTTTGCAGGTGTGAGAGGAGAGAGCAGAAAGCAGACTGAGGAGAGAGAGAGAATGGCACCAGGGGGTGAGGGAGAGTAAATAACAGGGAAACTAGGAAAATGAATCTTAACTGTAACAAAAAATGACTAGACACAAGGAATAAATAATAAACATTGTAATCTAACTAACTAACTAAGAGTAGACTGAACAGGGACAATATTTATCAAAGAATAACTAAGCTAGCAACAGCTAACAAATAATCAAAACTAAAATCAAATAATCAAAACCTAAAACAACCCAGGTCCTGACAACAGTAGAATGTGGGGAAAGGAAAAGAAATTGAGGTGTTGCAGTGGTTCAGTCAAATTCCAGACCTTAACCTGACTGAAATGCTCTGCAGAGGCTTAAGAGAGCTGTGCAGAGACAAATGGCTGAAAAATTCAGTGAACTGAAACAGTTGGTCAAGATATGGCTGCAAATATGAAATGCAGTTTTTCATCAAGAATAGTGTGAGGAACTGATAAAGTCCAAGAGAAAGAGCTATCCGTGGTTCTACAAACTATTGACGCATAGGGTGTATGTAAATATTTCCGTAAGAGCATTCTTATTCCCCATTTCTACAGAACCATATTCCCCAACATCCTTGGTCACCGGAGTCGTTTTGAAGTTGAGTCAGGAGCAGAGTATCTCCTCCTGAGTGTCATCCAGAGTCTCCTCAATGGTGAGTGCTCCCCCGAGATTCGTCTTGTAGGGTGTTCGGTGCTCGCCTCACCTTGTCGGGATAACAAGATGATCAAACCGTGCCGCAGCACATGTGAGGCATTGAGAAAAGACTGCATGCATGCCTTTGAGGCCATTGAGATGGCCTGGCCCTACTTCCTGGATTGTGATCGCTTCTTCGCTGGAAATGAGGAGGGTTGCTTTGACCCACTAGCAGGGCTGAAAGGTAAAGATCAGAGTCTTGTTCTATTTTGACCCATTATACTGAGGTAAGGTTTGAAACCAACACAACCAGCCCTCTCTCCTCTCCCACATATTCCCATCATTCACCCCTCCAGCTAGACAGGAGGTGGCTTTGTCCAGTCTCTCTCCTGAAGAACCAAGCACCATCATTCAGTTCATCTATGCCTCTAATGCCCAGATGTACAGCTTACTGAAGAGAACAGCAGCCAAGTGCTCCCACATCTCTCATGTCTACAGCATCGGACGAAGCACTGAAGGCAGAGATTTGTTGGTTATTGAGTTCACCGACAACCCAGGACAGCATGAGCTGCGTGAGTGAAAAGCATTATACGGTTCTTACCTTTATTATAGTTCTGTGAAAAGTATTCTTCTGTTTTTGTTTTCGAGTCACATGTAAATGTTTCCGTTCATCAATCAAATTTTAATATTGTTATCAAATTTTATTGTGATATTAGAGAAAGATAACCAGAGCACATATGAAATTCAGTTTTCAAATAATGTTTTCATTTATTAAGGGAAAAAAGATATTCAGACCTTAACCTAACAAATGTGCTGCACTTGATGGCAACAATCATCATAGAGCGTTGGCAATGCAGTGTAAATTAATTTTGACCCACTCTTCTTTGCAGAGTTGTTTTCTTGAATAGATTTTTGAGAACTTTTACCTTCTTCATGATTTTAGACAGGTTCCATTTGGGTAATTTCTTTATTTATTAGTTGAAACCTAATTTTTGTAATTGTTTAGGTTATCTTTGTTAGAAATTCAAATTTGTTTGATATTTAAAACTGTGACAAAAAGCAAACACAGAAGAAATCAGTCAAGAGGTAAATACTTTTTCGCAGTGCTATTCCTGAGCTGGTGGATTCTAATGGAATATCCTTTCCATGTGTATAGGACCTGAACTGAGGATCTGTCATGAGTGATAGGAGTGATCTGTCTTTATGACAAGAAGTCTTATAAAAGATGTTCATATATATATATATATATATATATATATATATATATATATATATATATATATATATATATATATATATATATATATATATATATATATATACACACATATATTTTTTCAGAATTTGTAACAAAATTATTCATGTGGTTTCATTAACATTTGTCACATAGGTTTTCTTAATAATATTCTAGCATCATGTTTACAGTGCATTGCACTGTAGTGAGTTAATGTGTTTTTCATTGTGCTCATTTTCTGCAGTGGAGCCAGAGATTAAGTTGGTTGGCAACATGCATGGGAATGAGGTGCTAGGCCGTCAGCTGCTCATCTACTTGGCACAGTACCTGTGCTCGGAGTACATCCTGGGAAACCAACGAATTCAGTCCATCATTAACAACACTCGTATTCACATTCTGGCCTCCATGAACCCTGATGGTTATGAAGTGGCCTCCTCAGAGGTAGAGGATAGCAATGACCCGGAGCGCTCCAACCACGAAGTAAATATTGTTAACAAAAAGAAGGACAAACCACCATTATCCGCTCTCATTCCTTTTTCTCTGCTTTGTTTCTTTAGCTTGTGCTTTGAAGGTAGAAGAACTCAAGTTTCTACCTACTATTTTTCTGACAGTCTGATCATCCCATTAGTCTGGGACAGATCCTCCAACGCCCAGCCTCAAGCGATTAACCAGGGATGTCTGGATAAGAACAAATAAAATTCACAGAATTCACCCAAGAGAAATAGATTCAGACAGAGTTCTGAAATGTTCTCAGACAGGTTGAACACTGCAGCTTGCTGAGAAAATTGCACTTTTCTTTTTGTTTTGTTTTTTTGATGTTCTGCATATTCACTCATACATCAGACCTAATCATTTGCCTCTAACATCTGCATGGACATTATTCTTTGAATGGGTCATGTGCATGCCACAGTGTGTGTGTTTATTACTGGAGTCAGGTTAGATGGAAGGTACTGTTTGGCAATTTGGTGTTTCAGCCAGTTTTGGTCAGACCTGGACCTCACACTGCATGGTTAAAATAAATATTAATTCAGTTTACAGTATTATTATTGGTTGATGGGCTGTGACCAAATTTTTAATTCATTAAGAAAACTACTTGAAATGTATCTTTTGGCATGCGTTGCATGCATGATAATAATTCTCAAAGTATGTCATAAATGGCAAAGTTTTGCTTTCAGGTCAACGTCTGGAATATAGAAGAGGAAACTGTTTCTATATTTGTGCATGTATATGGCAACATGCAGAGCTGTCCAACATGACCGATCATTCTTTTATATTTTTGTTTTCAAAGAACCAGTGTTTTTGTGATCTTTTAAGGTGGCTTTGAGCAATAGTCCTCCAGTGTTTCAAGGTTCATCTATGGATTCTTCACACATTTTTATACTAAACCACTCAACTCTGACCTATAAATTACCCCCCAAAAACCCCAAACCCAGTCAATCAGGATCTAAGAAGCTATTAGCTGACATCTTGACTAGCAATTAATCAGCTAAAGGAGGATGTATCTTTGGATCTTTATCAGATCTGCCTTTATTTTCTCTGCCAAGTTTTAAGGATATTACTTTGGGGCACTGTTCATGTGCTCTGGACCTTACTGGTCTTTTTTCTTCCACTTTTCAAGTTTCTTTATGTCTCATAAGGACACGCTGTCGTCAAAATAACTGCAGTATTAGGTTGGTTCCTTAACGTAACACAATACTAAATGTCTCTCTTGATTTGGTTTATTAGAAGTTTAGTCTTTTTTTACATAGGCTGAAGAGTCAGTGCTCCATCAGATGTCTGTGAGCAAAGCATCTATCCAGAAGATAACTTATTGCCAACCAGTACAAAACTAATGTGTGAGTAAATTGCTTTCATTTACGTCAACATGTTGTATAAGTTACAGTCAACATATTGCATATGGAGGCATTTCTTCTGAATGTGACTATCCTGAATTGGAACCAACATGATCATGCTTTTCTGGCAGCTTTCTGGTAATCATGTCATTTCCACAATATACTATTTTATGGGTAATCAGATTAATGGTAATATAACCGTGGCATATTTTATTGATTTAGCAAAGATAATTTTTTAACTAATGCTGTGTTTCTTCATCAGACTACTATTAACAATGGACCTTATGACAATTTAAAATAGGTTATTTGCTAAGTGGTCTCTATGTAGAAACAACTTGTTTTTTGAGCCAAGATTCCTTTTTAAATATTTGAATAATTTATAGGTCCAAGTTAAGTATCTTGAAAATTAGAAAAAATAATATTCCACTGAAAATGATCAGGTCAATGCTCCGAAAATGAAAGAAAAAGCAGCTACTAAAACTTTAAGAGACCTTTAGAAAACCTGGGGACACATAGATCAAAGCAACTTTAAATGATTACAGGAAAATCTGGCTCTTGAAAAGGAAAATATAAATAATATATATTTTAAAATTAGCAGTGGCTGAAAGCTTCAACTGTGCAACAATGCACATAATCTAAATTCAGTTTATTTTATTTTATTTATTTATTTGACAAAGGGGCTTTTGTTTGAATTTAACCTTAAATAATGGCCTCAATTTTTCTTTTTCCTGTGTTATAATGGATACATGGTCTTGTCTTCATGTTAACAATAGAATTAACAAAGAAGTCTACCATTCATCTTGTTGAAATTCTGACTAATGTAATGTAATTTTCTATCCATAACCACCTTTTCTACTTATCTTGGTCATCACCATATTTATTGCCCACAATGTGCCAGACTTCACACATTTTCATCCCTCAAATCTTTTAGGGTCACTTGCTGAATGGATGGACAAGTGGCCGGGCCAATGCCCAGAACCTTGACCTGAACCGCAATTTTCCCGATCTCACCTCCCACTTCTACCGGAACCGTCGCAGCAGGCACTTCCGCATAGATCACATCCCGATCCCTGACTCCTACTGGTTTGGAAAGGTAGAGGAAAATGTAACAACTTTTCACAGTTGACTGCCTGAACAACCAACCTGGGTTCTAAAACATGTAGTTCCAACTTTTGAACCGCAGGTGGCACCAGAGACCTATGCCGTAATGAAGTGGATCAGGTCATTGCCATTTGTTCAGTCTGCCAGCCTCCATGGAGGGGAGCTGGTGGTCTCCTACCCCTTCGACTTCTCCAGACACCCACATGAGGAGAAGATGTTTTCACCCACTCCAGATGAACAGGTGGGGATTCATGAATAAACACTACTAACACAGCAGAACGGGCAGATTGTCAGCTTGTCTCAGTTTTCACACTGACTATAATCTTCCAACGCTCAGATCTTCAAGCACCTCGCTCGCACTTATGCCGACGCTCATGCCACCATGTCAAACAATGACACAGACAGATGTGGGGCCTCTTTTTATCGCAAAAGAGGCATCATCAACGGTGCTCTGTGGTACAGTTTTGCTGGTGGTAAGATACTTTTAAAGTTCCAAATCATGCTTTTTTTTCCCCTGCTCTAAATAATAACTGAACACCTTTCATCCATCGGCAGGTATGTCTGATTTCAATTATTTACACACTAACTGTATGGAGATCACAGTGGAGCTTGGCTGTGACAAATTCCCCTCAGAGGCTGAGCTCTACCCAGAATGGAAAAGGAATAAAGAAGCTCTGCTCAGTTTTCTTGAGTCTGTAAGTGTCTGCCGAATAAAATTAGTTTGTTTGGAGGTGCCACATTTGCTCAGTCCAGATCGAATATACTTGGTTTTGAGGGGATTAGTGATGATTGTGCTCTTGCTCTCTGGACAGGTCCACAGAGGAATCAAAGGTGTTGTGAGGGATACAGATGGAAATGGTATAAAAGGTGCAACTGTTTCTGTCAGAGGGATCAGAAAAGATGTCACTACAGGTAAAAATATAAATCCAAAATTGTATATATTTGCATTTCTGTTTGTGCACAAAAATGTTTTTGTTGATTTTCACTATTTGGCCATTTTTATTTATTTCACCATAACTCACTTCCAGCGGAGGATGGAGATTATTGGAGGCTGCTGAATCCAGGAACCCACATCCTGACAGCTACTGCTAAAGGCTACTCAAGGGTCAGCAAGAGGGTTCATCTGCCTCACAACCTAAACAAGGCTGGACAGGTCAACTTTGTCTTACAGAAGGTTTGGATTCTTGACTTCTGTGTCTTGACTTCTTACTTTGTATTTTGTATTTTAAAATATACTGTTTCATCTAAAGGTTTGCAAACTCTTATTTGGGGTGAACTGAAAAAGTACACAGACTTTTTCTGCATTCTACAAAATTAAGAATGTTTTTGCATTTTTATTTTATGTTTCAATACATATATTTCACTAGCTTAAATATGTGCACCCAAAGCTTACTTTTATTTATATAAATATTCACTGTGAAATGAAAATAGCTGAATTTCAAAATTAATTTGACATTTGTATCTGTTATATGTATACAATCTCCTGACTGAAATTGCTTGATACCTGACTAGTTAAGTTCTCCATTTTTCCCATGCAAAGCATCCGGTGGAGCCAGATATAGATGACCACCTCTTCCCCATGGCTGACACCTGGGATCGATTTGACCCCTATAACCAGTTTGAGCACCATGGCGAGCCAGACGTTACTGAGGAAGGAATAGAGCGGCAGGAAAAACCGTGGTGGTGGAACTACTTCTCCCAGTCTGGCATCTCATCTCCAAACTGGCTGCTGAAAAATGTATAGACAGATGCTGGAAAAATGAACATCCAGATGTGTTGACATATAAGAATGAAAGACTCCACATCCGGTCTTGTCTGTACTTTCAGGGGCCTCTATGTAGCAGGAGCTGTGACACTGATGTCATCAGTCACCAAACACTTCAGTCATGCGTTTTGAAAAGATTGGAAATGGCATTCTAAAACATTTTGGCCATTATTATTCTACAACTGCATTTAACTTAGGATGAAAAAGTAATATAAAATAAAAAGCATATGGATAGCACAGTTGTCCTTTGTAAATCCTATTCATCATGTGAAGAAACATGCGTCTAAGGATATAGGATATTATTTCTAAATCCAATGAGCAGCAGTGTGAAATATTCCAGTTTTAAAATTCAGGTTAAGAATGTTTTTGCATTTTTCAGGTTGAGCAATATTTCTGATATCATATCCTAAATGCATTTTCTTCAGTTTTTATCATCATCTTTTGTATTGTAGCTAAAAGGCAACGGGGGCACATTTAAAACTTTTGGACCACTATGAAGCTTCTGCACTACTTCTGCTTTTCATAGAAGCAGTTCTGCACCATCACTGTGTGAACAGTAAAATGGTTTGCTTTGATTCTTGTTCCAGGGCACAATAAATAAATTTAAATATATATATATATTAAAAAAAAATCCTGCCACGTATTATTTTATCCCGAGTTGTTCTTTTGTAAAGAGCCTGAAGATTCTTGAATTGCCTCTCTTCGGCCACCAGATGGCGAGGGAGAATAAGTGATGACACCAGTTATGAGCGCTGTTGTTTGGGGGTTGAGGGGGAGCGCAGTTTTAGTCCTTCAGTGTAAATTTAAAAGCTCACTATTTAAAACGTAAGTTTATTACCCTCATTGTTGTGTGACTGACAAATTGAGGTTGTGGAAGACAGTAAAAATTGCAGTATCATACACTCACCATTACAAAAGAAAAGGTTTGCTGTGACTTACATATACGATCAGCAATACTTAAAAGATCTTCTGGCTAAGAGACACAACAGGCAAAATGTTGTGTGCTGATTTCCCTCTTTAAACATGGAAATCATGGCTTTACAGCAAAGTGTTCTGTTTGTTGTGGAAACTCAGTAAATGTTGTCTGTTGCTGCAAAAAACTGATAATTAACCCATTTTATGAGCTAAAGTGAGAACCAAGATAACAGTTTTGTCCTTGGTGCTGGTTTCTGTCTGTTAAGTTTTTCCTTGGCTCCCTTCACAATGGGGTTTGCTTATTAGCTCCAGAATCTGGATATTGTTGAATGAGGTCTCAGAAAACCGCTTTCTCTAAATTTTTGATTTTTGTTTATGTTCAAAAGATGTTGCAGTGATAATCCTAAGGAGGAACCTGAGCAACCACTGAATCCTCAGCATTTATTTGCAAGCATTTGGTGTTTTTAGGCATGTAGACAAAATAGCTGAACAAGTTTAGTTTTTAATGTCTGTCCTCTGATGTTACATTAATCAAGTCCTCCCAAAACCAAAACCTAGGAAAAAGTCAATATCTGTCCAAGAATAAAAATGTATTTTTTGTGTAGATTAAACATCATGTTATCCACCTTTTTTCTGTCTTTATCTTATTAGTTTGTGGACGTCGGTTAATTGTTTGTGACTCAGATCAGGCATGCTGCACATGGATATATTCTGTGCTGTTAGCTTCATTTTGAAGCTAAAGGGAGGTTTGTACACATGTACTCTGTAGGATATAGGAGGACTTCACTATTAGAACGTAGTTGTAGTTTATTTAACAATAGAACTAGTTACATACGTTTCTGAAGCATCTTTTGGTCATTTTGGTGAGTGCATATACACTTGTGCACAGTGGTGGAGAAAATACTCAAACATTGTACTTAAGTAAAAGTACAAATAAACTGACAAAAATGTACTTTGGTAAAAGTACCTCACTAACGTTTTTACTTGAGTAAAAGTAAGCACTTGCTTTTAAAAATACTTAAAGTATTGAAAGTAAAAGTACTTGAACATATTCCCTAATGCAATAGTCTAGAATATCATTAAGTGTGTCCACTATATGCATATTTTTTAAATACATCAATAGTGTCATGCCATTTTAATGAACAGCACTGCAGATGATGTATGTTTTTATTGGGCTCCAAAGCCTCTTGTGCATAACTCAATAACGCTCCACCGTCAGCTCTATGATAGCGTCCAGATCAGAGGTGATACTCTGACGGAAAGTTTTCTTATAATGATTGACTTAATGACTTCTGATGTTCTCTTTGCATAAAGTTGAAAATCTGCACGTCAGCACCAAGTGGTCAGGTGTGTGTAATCTGTCAAAATGACGGCTGGCCATCAGATTTTTCCATCACCATTTAAAAACTCCTGTGAAAGACAGAAAATATTTGGGTAACGCGACCCCTGATAAGATGTGAAAGTAACGTGTAACGCAACCCATTATAGAAATGTAGTGGAGTAGAAAGTACAGATACTTGATGCAAAATGAAGTGGAGTAAAACTCGAAAGTATCCATGATTAAATCTACTTAAGTAAAGTACAGATACATGAAAATTGTACTTAAGTACTTCCCACCACTGCTGTGTTGCCACAAAGTTAATTTCCCCAGTTTCACTTGTGTCCGTTCATTAGAGGAAGAAAAAAACTTCCACAGTACTCTGTTGTCGAAATAAAAAAAAAAAAAAAAAAAAAAAAAAAAAAAAAAAAATCCCCCCACAGTTTCACAAAATCTTCCTACAAGAGCATCCAGGCCCAAGTTGTCCTCCACAATAAACAAAACTATGGTAGAGAAACCGTGTGGCTCTGTCTTATGCTGCAGCACCTACCTCTGCAATACCATCTCGCTCCGTCGTTGCCCCGCTCCAGCGCTGCACCTAATTTACACAAAACCACAAAGTGGAGAGTCCAGACTACAAACCAGCTTTTACTGAAAACCTGTTCACAACAAGACCCCAACATGTAAACATGAATGTAATAAAATACTTTTTCTTTAATTCTAAACCCTGAATTTACTTATTAAATTACTATTTAAACAAAATAAGGTATAATAGCAAAATAAATACTTTATATATAAACTAACTTAACTTGGCTCCCACAACTTGTGTGCACTCAACAAGTACATTGTACTTTAAAGATTTTATAACTCTTTCTGGCTATATTTGATTTAAGCTGTAGAATTGGTTATTGGTCATTGGTTACTCATGTTTATGAAGATAACTTGTTCAGTGTGACCTACCTGATAGATTGGACAGGATGGCCTGCTTTATAACAACATAAACGTTGCATGGTACAGAGGATATTTTGTTATAAAAGTACAGAATGATGTAGTCAAGACAAACACATGGTGCTTTGTGTGTAAAATGAAAAATAAAATAGACATTTCCAAATTCAACTCAGAACGTTCAGCTTAAAGGCTGATTGTGAGTCAGTGTCTTACCTTTTTATCAGTCTGTAATAATTTTGTTGTTTTATTAATCCTAAGAATTTTGTAAAATGCATTTAAAAATCACCCTTGTTGTGAGTTGTTTTTTTCCCCCCTAGTTAGACATTATTAAAAATCTGCATTAGACAGTATATGGCTACTGATCTGAAATTGCAATATATACATGATGTATATATAGCTATGCCCGTAATAAATTTCACACTAATAAGGCAGTCAATGATGCCATGTGCTGCACAAGGAGCCCTTTTTTTCCAGTTGAGCACCTGCCCCCCAAAATGTGTGAGAGTGTGTGTGTGTGGTGTAAGGGTTATAGGGAGTTGAATAAAGGTTGTTCCAAAATTTTAGCTAGGCCTTAGTGTTGCTGCCTCTAGTTTACCAACCCCTGTGATTACTTGAAGGATGTCTCATGGAAAAATTCCAAAATGACACTATAATGTTATTACATTGTGTTCTGCACATACAAAAGCACAAATGAATCTGACATCTGAACAATGCAATTATGATTCAGGTTGCTATCATGCATCCCTCATTTTTTAATTTTTTTGTGTAATACACATATGTGCTTTTTTTGTTTTAAGACTTGCCAATGATTCACTTTAAAAGGTGGAACATCTTTATTTTGCTAATTAAATGGGCACCGCTCATACTGACTGTGATGAAAATTTTCAGAACAGTTCTTTTTATCTTTTTATGCAGCAGATCCAGTGTCAGTCAGTCAAATCACAGAGCTTGCTTGATAATCTCAAAGTTTGCCTATAGAATTCCAAACATGAGGAAAGCCCACTGTCAAGGCTTCGCTCACTGATGTTGTGTAAGTCTTGGCCGTGCAAGCTGATGTTTCCAAGACAGTCGTTTTTTATACTTTCAGATTTGTCTTTAAAAAAATCAGCTTCTTTAATGTTTACTGATGTGGGAGCAGCATCTCATTTTCTGTTTCTTTTTAGTTTGTTGTATTATCACTAAAACCTGTTTCCAATATTAGAGCCAGAAAAACCTACACATGCATATTGCATGTGTAGGTTTTATTTGAAAAGCCATTTTTTTTGCAACATGCTATAATTATCTCTGTTCCAAGGCAGCATGTTCCCAGATGTCTCCTCCTTATGTTCCTGAACTGAGTTTCCATCTGGCACACTTCCACCAAGGCCTCAGACTCTCCCTTTCTGTCTGGTCTTCCCAGTACACTCTGTAGTCACTTTCAATCTAACTGCATTGGTTTCTCTAACATAACACTTTTTAACACTCTGCATATATAATGCAAATGCCAAACCACTTTGCTCTGAACCTCTTCTGTCCCTCTCCTTTACTTTGGTTAATTTTTTTCATGTTCATCTCTGTGTCAGTCTATCTTTATTTCCTGCAGCTATCTAGCTGCTAGGCCCCAGGAGTAGATTCCTGCTCAATGTGGCAGAGATGATTTGTTTGCTTTGCAATTATTTTCCATCAGTGGAGACAAATGGATTCATATTGCATAGAAAACCCACACAGACAAGGCCAGAATGATGAATGCACTTAAAACCAACTAATGTTCACTCCCTATATGACAGAGTAAAGCCTTTTGATGAAAAAATGAACAGCTTTATGGATATATATACAGGATCATCTTAGTACTATAGACAGTTTCCAAAGAAGACAAAGTTCATCTGTAGATATGTGACAATTCGTATCCAGGTTATGGTTATCTATTGGTGGTATTGTTTTTATGTGTTGTTCCTTTGCAGAGCCACCATAGTGTTTAAATTGTAGGTCATTGTTTTGTTGTTGTTTTGGTTTTTTTTTAAAGCAGAAATTAATTTTATCACTTCTTAAAAGTTAAATAATGTAGATAGTGTAAGGAAATGATAAAAACTGGTTGACCAATAAATGTACCAGGTGGTTACAGATACAAAAATTATATTTATGTATAAATAGTCTCATTGATAAAAATGACAATTTTTCTTATCAGTCTCTAATATATCAACAGACAATCTGAACACTAAATTCTTTCAGTCAGGAAGTCTAATTGCATACTTCACAGAAAGAAATACAATTCATATATGACAAAAAATATTTATTTTTAGTGACAAGTTTGACACTTGAAGAAAGAATGATTTTATTGGATCTAGTCACTTATACAATCAACAGTTACTACTAAATACTAAGAATCCCACTAGTATATCTTAATGATTAATTATTAAGTAAAGAAACAAAACATTAAATAAAAATATGAAATCTAACTCCTGAGTGAGATTCTGGGGGGGGAAACTGGGAAAGAATGTTCAAGTGTTATGAGCTGATTAAAGGAACCAACTTTATGAAAAGTTATACAGCGCCTATAAAAATATTCACCCCTTGGATATTTTACCATTTTAATGGCTTTTATGCATCAATCATGATCAACATAATTTGGCTTTTTTGACAACAAAAAAAATAATAATGACAATTAAAAAAATATGAAACACAAAAAAGGTGATTGCATAAATATTCACCCCTTTCAAGTCTGTATTTGGTAGCTGCATGTTTGGTTGCAATCACAGTATCGCGTCTGTGTGGATAGGTCTCAGTCAAGCTTGTACATCTGGATGGTGCAATTTTACTCCATTCTTCCTTGCTAATATGTTCAAGCTCTATCAGGTTGCAGTTTTTCCAAGTCTAGCCACACATTATCTTTTGGATTAAGGTCTGGTCTTTGACTGGGCCACTCCAGAACATCCACCTTGTTTTCTTCTGACCATTTCTGTGTAGCTTTAGCCGGATGGGTGGGCCATTGTTTTTCTGGAAAACAAACGTTCTCTGAAGCCATGGTTCTCTTCAGATGGAAATGAATTGTCCTTCAGGATTTCCCCATATTTTACCTTCTTCTTTCACAAGCCTTCCAGGGCCTGCTGCTGAGAAGCATCCCCAAAGCATGATGCTGCTTCCACCATGCTTCACTGTGGGGATGGCATGTTTTCACGAAGAAAACACACCATCCTTCACACCAAGTGTATCCACTTGACCATGGACTCTCTTACATGCCTTTTGGCAAGCTCCAGTTGAGCCTTGATATGAGTTTTCTTCAACAGTGGCGATCTCACTGTTTCATAAACCTTTGACTGGTGAAGAGCCTGGCCAACAGTTACTGTATGCAGGGTCTCTACCATCACCACAAAGCATTTGTGCTTAGGGCACCCAAGTGGCTAGCAATGGACCTGCTTAAAAGCCTTATCTCTGTCATGATTGTGGTTGTGGTGATGGTGGACCCATATGCAGAGAGGCTGAGGCGTTGAGTAGTTGGTAAATATTTAATGAAAAAATGATAAACAAAAACTTACAAAAACCACAGGGAACACAGGGAGTCAGAGCAGAACAAAAACCAGGTGCAAAAGACAGTGAGGTATAATGGGGAAGTAACAGAAAGATCCAACAAGGAGCTGAGAGGAGAAAAAGAGTTTAGATACTGCGAGAGTAAGTGCTGGAACAATAGACCAGGGCTGATTTGTTCACAGGTTGCAGGTATGAGGGGAGAGAACAGAAGGCAGACTGAGGAGAGAGAGAGAGAGAGAGAGAGAGAGAGAGAGAGATAGAGAGAGAGAATGGCACCAGGGGGCGAGGGAGAGTAAACAATAGGGGAACTTAGAAAATGAATCTAACAGTAACAAAGGATAACTAGACACAAGGAAAAAAATACACATAATTAAACTAGAATAGCTAAGAAAAGACTGAACTAAAATAAAACAGAACATGGCTGATCTAATCAAAGAATAAGAGACTAAAGCAAACACATAACAACAATAACCAAAACTAAAATAAAATAATCAAACCCCAAAACAACCCAAAACCATCCAGGACCTGACAATCTCATCTCTTTTCAGAGTTTAACATTTCAAAAAACAAAGAACTGATTTTGGACACAAAAGACAAAAATCTGACACAGATGTGGAAATAGCTTGATGCTTGCCTAAGTCTGCTAGTAAAAGACAGTATAGCAAGGGAATCACAGGTTGATAGGTCAACACGGTAGCGGTAGTGGTCAGGAGAATTACAGCAGAACTATATGGATACAGTGTGGGAGCAAAGAAATAAATGTTAATACTATTGTTAGGACACATAAAGGGGTCCAGCTGTACATGTATGAGCCACAACAACAGGAAGACCCAAGTGAACAACCAAGGGACCTGTGACATGGCAACCAAGTTTGTTGAGCCATTTGTTGGAATATTTGTTAATACGTAAACTAGAGTGACCATTTTTAGGTGTTGAACAGAGAAATTCATTTTTTGAGATGGCTTTGTATTTTAGGATGTCGTCAGTTTAATTGATCATTTTCCAATACATACTTATGCAAACAAACAACAAGGGATCTCCTTGAGAAGCCATCACTTTTATTTACGTAAAGCATTTTCTCAAGCTCAGTCTTTTATGACAAAGAATCTACTAGGAATGGGATGAAAATGATTAGTTGTTTATTACAAAATCAATATCAAGATTGACTAATAAGACTGAAAAAACTGACCACTGAATAACGTGACCACTAGTCAGATGCGGCTTGGAGCACAGAACAGCTACAACACAGCTTTTTCCTGCTAATGTGGCTTTGTGTCAACTCGCCCCAATACAGAATTCCTCCCTATCTAATAGCCATTGTGGTTGTGTGGATAACAGGGTGGATTGTTTGTATCTTCAAGTATGCTTGCAGCATCTTAATTTGTGTAAAGAGAATTTGTGGTGCATATCTGAGCTAAGCCAGAACCAAGGCACTAAAAACAGAAGAGTAGCTTTGGCATCAGAATTTGTAACAGATACTGCTTCCCACAATACTTAGCACAATGTTTTGGTATATTCCCTCAAAAACAAACAAGCAAGCACACACAAAAAACATGGTTTTGGTTTTTATTAAGTTAATAGATAAAAATTTTCCAAAAGTAAATGTAGTATTGGGATTTACTTTAGAAAATACTGATGAATAAAAGTCAATCAACCCTAATTGATGGAAGCATCTGATTCCAGCAACTACATGAATTAAAGAAGAAGTACACAAAATTTTACCTACTCTCTGTATAGTTTCCAAACAGCTATATTTGAGTTCTGTAATTGTAAAACATGGGCTGAAGTTTTGAGTAAATGGTGCGGCTGTTATTCCATAGACATACACCCTTTAATGTTTATTTTGTTGCAAAGTATAACACATAAGAGCCTTTTTATTCAAACTGAATTTTGCTTCTAAATTTTGGATCTGTAGTGTGTCAGGGTTATTTCTTTGAAACAATGTTCTACAACCCAGTTGGTAAAGTCATGCTGATTTTATTCTTCTTCTATTTAATTTTTTTATCCGCTCCATTTTGCTATTTCCTTTGCTCTGCTAATTACCTAAACCACAGAAACTTTGGCCACACAAGGCAAGTATTGTGATGTGATTATGACTGTTGGAGATATTTACAACAGAAAAATGGTAATATTATTAGTTAGCTAGATTTGTGTCCATACTAAGGGTACATGGCCATATACTTATAATTGTATTAATAAATTATTGAGAAAATGCTCCAATGTTTCTAACCTTTTGTTTTTTTAAAAGTAAGCTTCATAAACAGACTTGATGGGATTAGTTCTCTCTGTTTGTTTTATATAAATGAAATACATTTCTACACTGCAGACCTTTCTCTATGAACTTTCAAACTATCCTCGGTTAAAGAGATTAACCTTTTCCTCCTGACTCATGTCTTCTTGATTTTCCTTTTTTCCTGCCTCTGGTTTTTCTTTCTGCTGTTTAGCCTTGTCTTCCCTTTTGGAGTGTGTGGCTTGACAACTCCTTGTCCTGTCTCACCCCTCCTTTTCTTGCCTCTCTTTTGCCCTCCATTCCTCATTTTACGAAGGACAGGTTCAGGGGTCACCAATTACTCTAAGAGGGCTGAGAAAGTTGCATGGGCTCTGCCCTCGGGGCTGCCATGTTGTATTATCATCAGCAAGATTGTAGGTACGCAGCAGCCACTGGCTCCCGGCACAACAGCCACAACCTTAGCCTGAGCACAAGATTGTATAGGCTCAGCTAGCTTCAAACTCTTCTCATGCCTGAGTGGATGGCTGGCTCCCTCACTTACTGACCTGCTGGGCAGAACTAATACATGCGTCTAGACTTCAGAAAACTACGCTACGTAACTGTATGCCCAAGGACAGTATGTGTGTAGATAGTTCACTCAATCTGTCCTGACAGCCACAACTTTCCTAAAGTCCTAAAAAAAATGTAGTTGTAAGCTTAGATAGATTAGATTTAGATCTTCATATAGTTTTCACTACTATAGTGCAAAGAAGGATTTAACATAAAATCAAGAAAATTGTGGACAACACTGAGCATCGTCTTCGTGAGACTGTCACAGAAAACCAGTATTTTCAGTCGGAGGCTGCTTGAAATTCACTCCAATATAGACTACTACAGGATATCGTTCCTGCTCACAGCCATCATCATCTACAACAACTCTTTGAAGAATAATGTGGGTTACAACAACATTTAATTTCCCTTTGGGATCAATAAAGTATCTTTGAATTGAATTATTATTATCCAATGCATACAGAAGACCAAACCATTGCGCAAGAAATTGGACTAATGGGAATCAAGCAATATAAAAGTGATGATAGGGCACTGCATGGACTACCAGTAAGTACTCTGCATACCTAGCTTTAAAAACAATGTGGGTAATGTATGATTGCATGTAATAGAGGTGTTAGACTACTTATGGACCTGAGGCAGTGACGTCTGTAATTACTGTTAATTAGGCAGTGACTCAAGGAAGTTGTCTTCAACCAGGGAATAGTATGTTAATAGTCTGTAAAATAGCTTGTCAACAAATTTCTACACATTACATTAAAAATTATCCATTTGTTTTAACATCAGCCCTGTTAAGACATGGCATTAATACAAATCCTAGATGGTCCAGATATGAATAGATAGATTTAAACCTGAGAGTTTACACCTGGCATTAAAAACCATCAAGAGCAATTAGACATCAGTTACCTGCTTGGGATGCAAATAGACATGTTGTCATGTCCCAAAGTGGGTTACAATCAAGTAACAAATGGTCCATTAACACATCTAGTGATTATTCAGTGAGATCACAAATAAATCCTGTCTACATTGATAACATGCTGCAGATTTATCCGAGTCATGTTTTCCCAGATGTTTACTGCAAAAAATTATAAACCTAATTATACTACACACTGCTCAACATTTGCAGTTAAACACTCTGTTTAGATTAAATGTAACAGCTAAAGACAAAAAAGATAATTTTGGGAATTTCAATAAAAACTCCCAAAATGTCAATGGTTTGAGATGGTAAAAACAAAACAAATAAAACAGTGTGTGCCTGAGCGTGCATCTTTGCCCACTGTTTTATGACATGAGAGAAATGTTAGTGCTGTTTTGGCAATGCAAAAATAGTCTTATTAAAGGAATTCCAAAGTTCATGAGCTGCATTTTCAGAGTACATAGAATATCTACAGCAGGCCCCCAGACTTTAAACTGATTTAGTGTAGATGAGATATTTCCAGAAAAAACAGATAAGTTTTGACTTATTAACGAGCACGGATCTCCAATCATGTATGCCAAATGGAAAGTTTTAACTTATTCTCTCAATCACCTCTATGTATCTGTTGGAAATTTCAAAAATCTGCTAGCAGCTGCTACAAATATCCTGATAACCCATGTTAAGGCAAAAGTATTTACAGATAAGGAGACATTTAGCTTTGTTATTGAAAATAAATTACATGAGAATGGCTATGATATCTTGCAATTACCAAACTGGTACCCATTTGCCATCAGAACTGCTTTAACTCATTATGGCATGGTTTTAACAATGTGTCAGAATCGTTCATTACAGATTTTAGGCCATACTGACATTATAACTTGATTGAGTTTCTGCAGATTTGGTAGCTGTGCATCTATGATTTTAATCTCCCATTCCACCACATCCCAAAGGTCCTCAAATCGATTGAGATCTGATGTCTTTGGAGGCCATTGGAGAAGAGTGGACTCAGTGTCATGTCAAAGAACCCAAATGGATATTTTTTAAGCTTTTTTGACATGATCCATTATCCAGTTGGAAGAAGACATCAGGAGATATATTGTGGACTTAAAGGAATGGACATGGTCAGCAACAATCCTCAGGTAGGATGTAGCATTTAACTGATGCTTACTTGGTACCAAGGGGCCCAGTATAGCTTTATGTTTTATGTATTGTGCATTTAGAGATGGTATTCCACAGACCTTGGAGTTCAGTTTCTTAAAAATCAAACAGAAAATAATAGTTTTGGCCCCAAGTTTTATAAGATTCATAGATTAGGTGTGGTAGCCGGTGAAAACTACCCAGCCCTTTTCCAATTGTCAAAAACCTAAAACATGTTGTTAGTCTTGGACTTTGTATCTTACCTCAATTGGTGTGCCTTTTTTTCAATTTTCAAATTTTCTGGTTTATTTAGAGGCCCAGCCCAGTGTTGTTTAGTCCGGGTCCACAGATGCTGTGCAGCCAGTTGGAGTTTAAATGGTTTCTGAATAGAGAATCCTAAGGTCTGTTTCACCACACTCAGCCAAACACACAGTAATTGCAAAAACAGCATTTGGTCCAGTAATAATGGGTGTGCGTCATCTCCAATCCCTAGTCAACCTGTCTGTCCACACCACAGTGGCAGCAATTACAGACTCAGGCTTTACACTGGATGTGTGTAAAAGCAGCGAAACTGTAGACTTTGTGTATGTGTATGAGGGGGAAGCAGGTTACAGAGTGCATGAGAAACTGAAAGAGGTGTTTAAGTACACTAGAAAGAGCAAATACAGACGTGCCTTCAAGGGAAATGAAAAAATTTAAGACATTCATATTTTGCTGTAAAATGTTCCACAATGTGAGACCTTTAGTAGTTTAACTGGCAACTAAACAGCTGCAGCTTTTTCCTTTTGAAAGACAATCCAGACAAGCAAAAAAAGGAAAATGTTTCAGTGCTCATTCAAACACAAACAAGGCTTTGAAACTAATGTAGCCAATTTCTTCCTAAAGTCTCTGAATCACTTCCTTTACTAAACACCCTCATGGTTACCCATCCATGACTCCTACAATGGCCATCACAAGGATTAACTGAGACATCGACTGATCTTTCCTGTTACGCTGCTATTGTTTTATTTGATTTTTCCCACAGGAGCATGGCGAACTGGTGTCAAGGCAGACAATGGAACAGAGCCATGGGCTGACCCCAAAACTAATTTACCAGCTACGCTCTTTTAACAAGTGCCAATTTCATCAGTGTTGAGTTTGTTTATCTCTTCTCCTTCCCTTTATTTGTTGTGATGTTCTTCATTCTCAAGCACAGACCTGTAAAAAGGGATTAGGATGTTTTAAAAAGTTCCTGAGCTTTTCCTGGTACTATTCCTGGATAATCTTTTGTCAACACGTACTGTGGATAGCATGTTTTTTTTCTTTCATATAATTTTGATTGAATAATTGTGCAAGGCAATTAGGACAGATAAATTAAAAACATATATTTTTTATCTTGCTAACTGGGAACTGAGTTTCCCCTCTAGAGCTCATCTGTATTTGTCATAAATGTTTCTTTTATTGCTCATGATTTCTAAAGCCAGAATCTGCTTTTGATTTGGTAAGAGTGCCATTGTTGCCATATAGTTGTACCACAACAGGCAGTGTCTGGTTTCCGAGGGGTCAGAGACTGGGACGGAGTAGCCGTAAGCACCAACGATACGTGTGAAATTTGACACAGCTCTGCACCATTTGTGTGCGATTATGCTGATTTCCTAGGGCAACTTCTGTCGTCAGCTTCTCACAGACAGATAGCTACACAGTGTAGGGATATGTGTTTACAGGAAAAGCTTGTGTGCCAGTTTAGAACCTGATACTTTCAAACAGGCTTTAAATTAAATAATTTTATTAGTCATGTTGGCTCTGCCTTTCAGGTTTTTCAATAGACTAACTGGTACATAAGTAAAAGAAGACAAATATTGGGTTTAGTGCTAGGATTATTTAATCTATGCAGGCAATGTGTTTTTGGTTGGAAATGACACAGGCATGAAGGGCTGAGGGATTACTCAGAACCCAAGAACTGGATTGGGTTGCTGTTCCAGGTATTTATAGGTAATCGAAGACACTGATTAAACTCAACTCACACTACCTGACATAATCCAACAACAGAGTGCCTTCAGTCCTTTACAGGAGATCCTGTCTGCAGTTATGTTGGAGCCATTTTTATTCACAGTTTCCATTAAGGAGTTTCACAGCGTGATCACATGGCATCACGGTTTAACAAAACTCTGGAGCAGGTCAGAGTACAGTCTCTTTTTGCAGCAACAGGCTGCATTGATGGAACATGTGCATTAAATACTTTTACTCAGCCAGCGAGGACTGCATCTCGCTGCATCTTCAAAGAAACCTTGGATTCAAAGTAAAATTTAGTCTACCATTTGGGAAACCAGTGACTGTATTTTAGCTGAACATAAGCATGAGCTTATCTGAGCTCCTGCAGAAGAGAGCCTTAAAGAATTATAGATTCCCCAAGAAGAGACGTGTCTGATTATGTCAACGAGGTGGCTTCTCCACTATCCGGTTTTTGTATCTCCAGGAGACATGAATACTTTTGAGGATCGTTTAATCTGATGCAGTGAGGAATTATGTACATTTGCACGATTCTTCACTAAATAACTGCCAGAATAATAAGACTGGCAAATGGTTAATAACTCTTAGATGGAAATTGTAATGTTATTGTTCACGGAGGAGGCTGTCTGCAGAAAAGTGTGGCGCTCTCTCTGTGAATGTTTCGTAAAAGCAAAACAGAGGATGTAGGGAGGGAGGGGTGTCCCCCAGGTGATCTGAGCCATTGTATGAAAGGTGTGTGCAAATACAAACCATTCGCAACCACATGTCTGCGCGTCGACTGTTCGACTTCGGATGAAGTATGTCAGGGCCTTAAGGGGTTGTGTCTGAGCAGAGAAAATTTGCTTAGAGTAAAAAAAAATAAATAAATATTGTTTATTTTATTCTGTGTGGTGATAAACCGCCTGCTTGAGTGAGCTCAGACCACTTAGCCTGAGGTATAAACATTTGTTTTGTAAGGTTTATGACTGGTAAAGAGTCACTTTACTCCTGCAATGGAAGCTTACTCCATTATACTTCCTCTCCCCTCACTAACCTGTATAAAATAGGTCTGTGTAGTCCTTAAAGATGTGTTAAATTGTGTTTGTTATGTCAGCTGCTAAAGTGAAGCTAAACATTCTGCTAATGCTAAAAGATAGCCAACGTTCTGCAACATAGCTTTTCCAGTTACATAGCTTTTCCTGCTACGGCTTCTGTACCTTAGTTTAGGGGTGCTCAGGTACAGGCCTGGAGAGCTACTATCCTTCAACTTTAGATCAGTGTTTCTCACTTCCGGTCCTCAGGGACCACTGCCCCGCATGTTTTAGGTGTCTTCCTTCTGTCACACACCTGACTTGAATAGGTGGGTGATTAACAGGCTTCTGCAGCACTTGATGGGTGCAGAGGAGGTCAATCAGTCATTTGAATCAGGTGTTCTGGAACAGAGACACATCTAAAATATGTAGGGCAGTAGTCCCTGAGGTCCAAAACTGAGAAACTATGTTTTAGATGCATTCCTTCTCCAGCACACCCGAATGAAATGAATAACTTGTTACCAGGCCTCTACAGAATGCTGATGAAGGAACTGAGCCATTTGATTCAGATGTGTTGTAGCATGAAGGCATCCAAATAGGGTATCCCTGCCTTAGCCATATAAAGCAGAACATTGTTTCTAGCCATTTCACTACATAAAAGTAAACCAACAAAAAACATTATCACTGTAATTAAAAATAGAAATGAGCAAAACTAATAGCGGAAAAACAAAAATGAAGTCAATTGGTGCAATTGTGGGGAAAAACATAAGGTAAATTTGTTTAGTCATTTTCCCAGCTAATGGGATTATTTATTTTTGAATCCTTACAGGCATCTCTGATTTACTCATGGATGGGCAGTCAAAAGCTTCACTTAGGATAGTTTTAAATATGTCTGATTCACTGATGTTAAATCGGGGTGACAAAGTCAAATGCTCGAGTTGAGATGTCATTCAATATAAATGTCAGTACATGAAATAAACATTTTTAGGCTATTCTCTGGACTCCACTTGGAATTGTCTTTTTCATCTGTTCTTAGAGGGAGTGCTCTTAACTTATCTTTACAGTGTTCAGTCAGAAAACTGTTTCATCTTTTTCCCCCCTCAACCTTCGCTTTTTAGCTGGGGATGAGGTGAACTAAAATACAGCTGAATTAAGTAGTTGTTAACCTGAGGCATCAGATGTTGTGCTTCATTCTGTTGCAGCTCAAGCCCATTTATCTTCTGCTCCTTACGCAATGCTGAGAAATAGTGCATGTTAACCTGTTATTATTAGATACACAAACATAAATCCATTTTTGCTCTGCCTAAAAAAGAACTGGAAACTAGCACTTGACAACAGGGGTCAGTTTTAACCAAACTTCCCCTTTTTGTACAAAACATTGTCCTTGTCCTTGTCAGATTGATGTTTACATGTTCTCTTATCCAGAATTCTTCCTTAATTTGATTCAAACCAATGAGACATATCATTATGACCTGCCTAACATTGTGCTGGTTCCACTTTTGCTGCCATAACAGTCCTAACCTGTTGAGGCATGGACTCTACTAGATGCATGAAAGTGTGCTGTTGTATCTGGTACTAAGATGACTTGTGAGTGGGGCCTCCACGGATCTGACTTATTTGTCCAACAGACCCTACGGGTGCTCAATTGGATTGAGATCTGGGAAATTTGATGACTAACTCAAGATCTTAAACTGTTGTGTTCCTCCAATTTATCCTGAACCATTTTTGCTTTGCGGCAAGGCTCATTATCCTACTGAATTAGGCCACACCCATCAGAAATTGTTGGTTTTAAGATGGTGTGTTCATGGTCTGAAACAACTCTTAGGTGGTAAATGGATGGCAGCATCCCAGCTTACTTTCTTCCCATACTACATCCTGGTGCCATGTATTTCCCAGGTAGGCATTATACCACACATCCAGTATAAAAGAAAATGTGATTCATAAGACAGGGCCACCTTCTTCCATTACTTCATGCTCCATTTCTGATGTTCATGTGTTATTTGTTAGAGCTTTGAGCAATGGACAGGTGTTAGCAGTGGCACACTAACTTGTCTGATGCCATGCAGCCCCATATGCAACACACTGTGGCACACCTTCTATTCTGACATCTTTCTATTGGAACCAATATTGACTTCAGCAGACTGAGCTACAGTACCTAATCTGAGAGATCTAATCTTATGAACCAGGTTCATCGTCCAGTGTCCATCATTGGACTTTGGCTGCCCATTAACTTGTCACTGGTTCACCACTGTTTCACCACTGGACCACTTTAAATAGATGCTGACTATTGCAGACAATGAATACCCCACAACAGCTGCAGTTCTGGAGCTTCTCTGACCCAGTCATCTGGCCATCACAATGCGGCCTTTGTCTTTTTTTTGCTGCTAACACATCAGCTTAGAAGATAAGATGTTCACTTACTCCCTAGTATATCACAACTACTAACAAGTTCCATGACGAAAAGATTATCATTGTTTTTTGGTTCCTCTGTGAGTGGTCTCACTGTTATACCTGATCAGTGCATATCATTATGTCCATTTGAGCATACTTAATACACATTAATGCCAAATTGTATTTTTGGAAAACTGCAAGCAAAGATCAATTGTTTAGTTACAAAAGTAGGTCACTTTCCAAGGGAAATTTGTACTCTGACAGTTTAGACAAAGATGAAATCTAGCTTTTTCATTGTTAAAAAAAACAACAAAAAAAAAACCTTATATGGTTTAAAAAAATAATCTAGAATTTTATTTTAAAATGGGCAAAAGACCAAGATCATTAGGTTAAAAATGTTTGACTTAAACAAAAATCACATAGGTTTTGGTAGTATCCAATGTTGTTCATTTCGGTTTATTCCAGAGGAGACTGGGTTACCCTGCATGACCTTAGGAGGGAATTTGTGCTTCTTAGTTCATATGTTCTGCTGCCTTAATGAATGCTTTAATAATTTAGTCATTTATCTGTAGTGCAGAATTTTAAACAATGGCATTCACAGCATTAAATGATCTAATCTCATACATCAGCACAGTTACAACCTGGATCCTGTGTAAATAAACCAAAACTCTATGGCAATGATGGCTCACTACATGCACACTAAGATCAATGGCCTTATTCTCTCTAATGCCAGGCTTTATTGGTCATGTTTCCTCAGGAAGAAAAGAAAAAAAGCAGAGGAACACTTTAAAAGTCAGCAAGGAAGAGAGAGAATGAGAAAAAAATCCCTGAAGGCAAATGGCAGGAAACATCAGGGCCATTAGACGAAGCTACTTTAGCTGTCATGCAAGGGTATGTGAACGCACCAGTGAGCGCACACTGTCAGCATCACTGAACACACATAAACAGCTAAGATGGAGACAAGTGTTATTATCAGCTTTATGGTGTATAAAACATCCAGTGCATAACTTACAGCTCAAATTATTGCTGGGTATCAAAAGGCTGTACCAGATCATCTTTAGAGCTTTTTTTAACAGATTCATTCATGAATATTAGGGCAAGGGATCTTAATGCTGCACAATTTGCTTTATAATTGGAAGTCAACTGACAAGTCAAACCAAGTAGCGTAAACTCTCAAGAGGTATTTGGTTTGTCAAAGCTGATTAGAGGAATGCAGATGCTCTGGGATAACATGAGGTGCCACTGAGTAGAGCCGTTGGCCGTGCAATGTGTTAGCACTGACAGAATGAAGCTGAAAACTCACGAAGATGGTTGAGTTTTCTCACACAATCACTCTCTCTTCTTCATTTTTTTTTATTTAATAATAATTCCCATTTGATTGCTTTGTCAAATCTTATTATTTTGTAATTGTGTTTGCTTGTCCAGGCATGGGTGAGGTTTTGGTTTAAAGCTGTGTACATAAGCGTGTTTGTTATAATGGCTGTATGTTAGACACATGTCTGCATCTTTTATGTACAGCAAGAATGTGAAAGTGCTTGTGTTCCTGTCTGTGTGTGTGTGTTGCAGAGAAACACTTTGGTGCTTTTTGTCGTTGCTCATCACCATGGAAGATCTCACAACTCGATGTGACAGTGCACAGCGTAGCTCAGCAAGTGGTGCTAGGATTTTAATTGATGTTAAAACCACTAAGTAGTTGAAGCACTAACTGAAGACAGGATTATTTTGCAGGAAGATGGCTGCAGACAAATTTTTTATGTTTAACAAATACACATAAAACTTCATTATTTTCTTAATAGGAATTTAGCCTTTTATGAAAGTTTTAATGAATTTCCTCATATTTCTTTCATGATTATCATTAGTGATTTGTATAATCACTATTTTGTGTGAAAGGACAAAAAACTTTAAAGCTTAAAATGAAAGGATTACTATACAAAACAATTATACAAAAAATGATTAATGTAACATAAACACATGAAGTTAATTATTAACACAAAACACACATTAGCATATATGAGACTCAGAGTAACATAGAAAATCCCCCAAAACGTCATGCTAAGAACTGTATGAAAATATGAGATTGAGCTACACCTCCAAACGTTTATTAATTTAAATGTCCTGCAACTTACTAAATCAAAATCTGTGACTTTCTGTAAGTAATGCTCACAGTTTGGACATTGTTGGACATCCAGCCATGAAGGACTGAAACTGACTTAAGGGCTGGTATGATAACTACTGATTCAACATTACACTGCATTTTAACCCATTTGGACCCCATAAGCAGGAAGAAGAGTTTCGGGAAGAAAACTCTGCGATGTCATGGAAGCTTATATCGGGGGACTCTGACAAACAATCTTCCACTTTTAACCCACTGCCTGGGAGGGTAACATAGGGGAGACCACGTGCAAATTCCTTCCTTTGCTGGCAGAGGAAGACTGCTCCTGGAACTGCAGGAGCTCGGGATCCAAAACTGTACAGGTGACTGTATTGACCTGGCTGAAGGAATGAGCCTTAATCCTGATTTTATTCAGAAGTCTGCAGAAAGAACCTTATAATTACAGGTTCTCCAACATTGCCGTCAGCAATTGATGATGATTGCCACCTGAGAGACAGAAGAGGAAGCAGCCTACCAAATAACAATAACAGTTTTCTCAAGATGAGTTAATTTCCCAGTGGTTTAATCATATGACCAACGACATGGTGACATTATGGTCTATGGTAATACTTATTCACAGAATTATTCAGAAAATTACACATGCATGCCATGACTTACACTTATAAGTCCTCTCCAGCTGGTGTGGCATGCATTTGAATGATGGAATCAGGTTTAACACGCACCAATTATCTTGTGATCTCGAGAAAACTAAGTCATTATCTCAAGAAAACCATCGGGAAATTAAGTCATTATCTCGAGAATACCATCAGAATGAAGTTTATGTGTAACACATCTGCTCTTGGCTTTTATACAAACTCATAACTCGCTCTGAAAATATAAAAAACATCAGTAAATTCCAAAATATCTTACTTTATAATGAGCTTCTTTTAATCATCCTGTTACAATTTCTCCTTCTCTCTGACTCATGCTGAAGCTGCTCCCTGTGCTCATCTTGCCTTTTGTTGATCTGTTTAATAAAAGCTTAGCTTGTTTTGTTTGTTTGTTTTTTACCGTGAACCAAATCTTTATGATGGCAAGAATTGGACCAGTCCAAATACAATGAGTTGATTCACACATGCCAGATCACAGGACAGCTGAGCTCCCCGTCGGTGGCACGTTGCTCTGCTCTTTTAGCTTGTTGTCTTTTTTTTAAAGAGGACACTCTTCTTCTATTCTACTCAGTTACGTTAATAGCAGCGCAGGCATCTTCCTTAACAGCTGCTATTTTGTGCAACATGCTTACTAGCACTTTCTATACCCAGTTACCTTGATGACAGTTTAAACGCAACCATTTTTTCCTTATTCATAAAATACTAAAATCAGGAACTTTTATGGGGACAGCTTTCGCTGGGCACGGGTCGTCTGAAATAGGGATTGTCCCCAGAAATCAGGGACGTCTGGTCAAACTGGTTCTAGACACACACTTGGCCATCAACTAAGTTAATTTCGTCCATTGGAATTCTGTTTACAGTAGGTGTACCTGGGCACTAAAAATAGTTTAGGATGATCATTTTAGGTGTTTTTGTGTAGTTTATGTTGTTTAGAACTGTTCCAAATGAAGCAGGCTATGCATGCTACAGCTAACTATAGTGTTCAGGCTGTTGAAACTTCTGTTCAGGGAGTCAGGACCAATAGTCAGGTAAGGTTTAGCTTATCTCTTTTATGGGTATCTCCCTTCCCTATCATGCCACTAAGTTACATAAAATAGCCCTAAAAACATTCTAAAAAGTCTCATTTTCTTAAAGCTATTGGCAGCTAGGTTAAATATTTTAAAAGGCTAAAACATTCCAATACTTTTTCTGCCTTCAGTCCATTGGAGCGGATCACTGACAAGCGGACCACTAACATTCAAAAACAATTAATATTGTTATTAACAGTGTTTTGGACCTAAAATAGATTATTTAAACAGCACAACATTAGATTATTTTGGTCCATTTAAGGTGCCATTTTGTGAGTGGCAACACACCCTCTGTCCACCATTTGGCTACTCCAAATGATTAAATTATCAATGTGGAATAAATAGACTAGGAATCAGTTTTCAAAGGGTTATTGATTTCTGTTTCAGTGAATATTTAGAAAGACATTGCTTCCTTGAAATAATGTGTCCTTGCATTGTGAAAAGGTGTTTGGAATACATACTATGTTTGTCCATTTATCTAAACTAATTCTTAAATTAATTTAGAGCTAATTGGCCTCACTGACAAAACCTTTCAGTACAGTCCTTGGTCTCTAAGCATTCATATTCATACTGGACTGTGACATTGATCATTCTATGGATTGTTTCATGTTTCATTAATTACACATTTCTGGTGTTACTGTATGAAGAATTCACAGCAGATTCTGGTGTAAATTAATCTGAATTAGTTAAAACTAATTAACACACTTCAAATTCCTGATTAAATAAATCTGGTTTCTCAATGTTCACAATTCGTACTGAACTGTGACATCATTGCGTCATTTTATTATTTATATTTTTATCTATTTTTATACCATCACTGTTTTTACTTCTAGTAGTTATAGTTTCATCATCATTTTTTTCTCAGTATTTTTAGTTGTGTGTTATGAGCGTAGTGGATTTGTTGAATAAAGTTTTTGACTGTAGGGTTGAATTCCTTGTTAATAAACTCTTGTATATTTAAAAGAAGTGGTCTGTATTTTATTCCATACACATGTGGTATATTGCTGTTCAGATAATGCCAGTGCTGGACTAATGCTTCATCTATTATTTTAAAACCTAGGTCTTATCAGGCAGGTATTTAAAGGAGCAACCGAGACTGAACTATTTTGCTATTTTCTCGATAACTGAGTAGTGCTCCAACTTAATAGTTTTATTAATATTTACCCTAACCAGTTATTATAATTTTATTATTATTATTATTATTATTATTATTATTATTATTATTATTATTATTATTATTATTATTATTATTATTATTTTTCATAGCCAAAACTAGACTCCAACAGTGCAACATTAAAACAGACTTATACACATTTTGTCACATTATAACCACAACATCCGGTATTATTTATCAGAGTTTTGCATCACAATCCAACACAAAATAGTACAGAATTGTGAAGTCTTAAAAGTTTAGCATACATTTGTATAAAACCCTCTTTACTATGAGATCCCTAAGTAAAACTAATTCAAATGATTGTATCTGGTCAGATCAGAGAACAAATTTAACTTTTGGTCTTAGTTGCAAAAAGAACTCATCAGTGGGATCTAAAGATGGATGGAGCTAAATACAGCGCAAATCTGTAAAAAAAAAAAAAAAAAAAAAAAAAAAAAAAAAAAAAAAAAAAAAAAACTTGTTATAGGCAGCAAAAAACTTGAGACTTCATTTGAGCTTCACCTTACAGCAGCACAACAGCCTCAATATCCAGCGCAGCAACAGTTAAATGGTTTAGATCAAATGATATTCATGTGTTAGAATGCCCCAGTCGAAGTCCAGACCAAAACCCAAACTCAAATCTGCAGCAAGATTAATTTTGGGCAATTGCCCAGAGAAGCATTTGAAAAAAAGGAGGAGAAGGGGGGGGGGGTCAGTCAGAAGAGAAATATAACTTTTTTGTCAGTTGCACTTTGGACAGGTTTTCTATTGCTTTTGTGCATGTGCAGTAAAAGGAGAGTTGGTCCTCCCTGCTTGCTGCGGAGAATAAGGTGACTTTTACATGCTTTGTGCAAGACCGAGCTACATTTTATTAGATGACAAAATGTAGTCACACATTATGGTTATACGTGGAGACTGTTTTCCTACTTGTAATGTCTACAGCTCAGCTATTCCAGCTTGCTAAGAAGGTTTATTCATAAGTGCAAGCAACACCATTAAAGCTGTACTCTTCCACTTCACCCTTTTCAGTTTTCCCTTGAGCTGTTAAACAAGTTAAAGCCAAATCCTCTGCATATGACCATCTTTAATCTTGCATTAGACCAAAGTGATCCTCTGTTAGCATTGTGCATTGAGCTTATTACATGATGATAAATCTCTCATGCTGAGTTAAATCATTTGAATTGACGACGCAGAGGTTTAACCGGGCCAATCTGAATAGCTCTCGCTTAGCCTGCCAAAGCGTAGCCTGCCGGCTATTGAAAAGGACACCTTTAGGCTCACTACAAAGCTAAAATTACCTTAGCATTAGCGTTAGCAAACAGTGGGCTTAATCAGGCTGCTGGGCTGTCAAAACGTATAACTGCATGCTTCCAAGGGTTCCTTTGGAGTTATAATCCTTGGTCTCGGCAGGCGATGACCTCATGGGCTGGACTGGTGCCTGTGGGAGGATTGTCTAGCAGGCCACTCGTAGAGATTTGCAGTGTCTGTGTGCATGTGTTCTTTATGGCTGATGGTTTTATTGAGGACTATGCCACAGAGAGAACAGTGAAACTGGCGAGTTGAACTTTTCAAACGTGTACTGGAACAGAGCTCCAGCTGGTTTGTTTGGGCATTTTTATACTGTGTCTCATAGAGATACAGTGTGTGTAGGCCCCAGGATATGGGTGCAATGATATTTCAATTGTCCCCATGCCACATTGCATTAACGGTGTACCTTGTTTTTCCTCACAGCTACAAGATAATTGAAAAGGTTAACCTGTCAGTTTTATCTTATGTTATTTGTCTTTACTCAGACTAAAATAGTGATGAGACATCTATGACTGCCAAGATGGCATGCCCACTTGAGTCCTTAATGACCACAAGGGTATCACTCAGAAGTAAGTCACATTTCTAACATAGGGGAAGGTTACCGTTACCCTGTCCACTTGAGTCACTATTTGAAATATACAGTAATGTGTAGAGAAAGAGGAAACAGATCTCTAGGTACTGATGTTGAATATCTTTTATCTTGCCCCATCACTATCATTCAGTGATCTGGAGTTACAATCTACTGAGAGGTCTATAGCCTAGGCTGACCACCACTTTAGAAGCCTATGTTCACAGATGGGGGTCTTTGAGGTTAAAATAACTCCACATCTTCTGACAGGCAAACACAGATTGGAAATTAAAAGTCAGTTGACTGGGTCAAATGCACACACGTAATGACCAATACACATATGCTGACAGTTAAACCAGGGACTTTGGAGACAGATTTCTTTGCTGTCAGGATCCCATATTGTCAGTGGCTTCAGCCAGCCATGGGCTTCATCAGCTAGAAAGACCCAGGATTGACTGACTCCATTAAACTCCAGAACTGCAGTGAACTGCCAGTATGATACAGAAGACTGCTCAAATTAAGACTAAAGGCTTTTTATGCGACATAATGTCCTTATAAAGGCATTTTTTATTATTTCTGTGCTGGTATGCAGAAAAACATTGAATATAAGGAGAACCAATATGTTGAAAGCTGTTTTGAATGTTAAAATGACATTTTTAAAAGACTGATCAATTTTCTAATGATATAGCAGGTATATAAAACATATCTTGCATATATCTTGCATCATTGCAAGTCTAAATTTAGATAAAAAAGGTTCAGAAAAAAATTAAACAGTCATGGGAGTAAAAAACAGTCAAAGGGTATTGCTTAATGAGGTGACTATTCACAGCCCTATGGTGCTCTACAAGATTTTGACAGAAGATGAAAATATATTTTTGATGAAGTAATGTTTTGTTACAGTTTTTCTTATTCACTTTGGTTCATTTCTCAGAACAGAATTGAGATTCTCAAAATTGCTTGTTCAATATTCAAATCATTGTATAACTTGTCCACATCAAAAAGCAGTTTCTCATTTCTGTGAAAACAATGCAAATGCTTTTATACATCCATGCAAGTGATTATGTGCAATTCTCTGCTTTTTCCTACATTTTCAATTGCCTATATCAGGTTGATCAAAATGTATTATATGGGTCTCTGTTGAATAGTCTCAACCTCCACATTTAAACATAAGGCTTACCATGCAAAATGTTTGAACAAGTTATCATAATATGTTATGTGTATGTCAACCATATTTCTACATGTTTCCTTTCAATTTTTTTTCTTAAGCTGTCCTGAACAAGTAAATTGCTCCCAGGTAATTCCTGACTTTCTCTAACATAGGTAAATGTGTGAAGCATTAGATCCACCAGTAATCAAACACTTTTCTAAAATAGCTCAAAGGTGCATCTCATGAACCATCAACTGGCAAGTATCTAGTGTACATAGCCAGAGCACAACATAATGTTATATTTCTGACAATGGAAGGATAAGGATTTGGACAGGGTCAACAGTCAGAGAGCAGAAGAGGAAGAGGAGTGAGGCTGTGGCAGAGGAGTTAGGAGGCAAAACAGAGGAAGTGGCAGAAAAGGCTGAGGACATATGCCAGTTTCCATCCCTCCAGCAACATCAGGCAGTGGTTTGCGACCCATAACAGGATGCTGATGAAGTTCCTTTCACCCTGCTCTTCATTCCTTAACCCCATTGAGAAGTTTTCTCAGCATGGAGATGGAAAGATAGGAAGACTGAACTGTAATTCCTACAGCACTTAATGTATTGTTTTCCTTAAGGAGATTGTCTTATGTTCCCAATTCTACTTCAGTTTCTTTCTTCTTTGTGCTCTACAGTGCTGTCTTTTCCTTTCTGTATCACAATGACATGGTCTCTCAACAAATTACAGTCAAATCATAAATGTGAATCTTGTCCATTCTCTTGCCACTGATCTCTGACAAATTACAATTTATATTTGTCATCAAAAATTTCGCCATAGTTTATAACAAATCAGCCCTCCAGAGTACACTGTTAAATTGACAACATGACTGAGCAATTTGACTGTCTTATCCGTACACAATGAAACAAGGACTTGTCATTCTGAGGCACTGATATGTTGTTCATTGGCAGATATTTACTTTTGAGAGATGAACTAAGGATTTTGAGAAAGAGACTGGCTTTTGCAAGTAACCCATGGTGTTTTGCTGTTTGTACAAATAGTTCTAAGAGATGCAATTATTGTTTTGCAAATGTCAAGGATGATTCGAGAAACCAAAGCGACTGATAAAAATGAAATAATTTGCTGAATTAGAAAGCAATAACCTTATGGACAATTGATTATTAATCTATTGATCAGTCACCGCAGTGAACAATTTTATTTAGTTTTGGGCTTATTACGATGATGTCTTAAAACACATTATGCTCACAAGATATTGTATATATATATATATATATATATATATATATATATATATATATATATATATATATATATATATATATATATATATATATATATATAAAAAACTGTTCCAGGCCTGCTCCGACCTGGAACAGTTTTAAGCATTAACAATGCAAAAACACAATGAAATACACAATAAAAAACAATATTTAAATTTTATCCTACCTTAATTCATCTCTGCCCAAACATACCTACTTGTCTCATTCTTTTGAACTGAAAGATTGCCGGTAGTTAGTGAGTTGTGTGGCAGAGAACAAAGGGGGCCGTGATGTGGTAGTGGCGGTTGAATAAGCAAAGGGGAAAGTTACAGAGCAGCCTCGGTCCAGCAGCTGGGGAACCATCTGAAGCTGCGACTAGTACTCTCTCACAAAGTTGGAGGCAGCAAAGGACAAAGCAGTGGTGGTGGCCAGTCACTTAGCGGCTGGGAAAGGCCAATTCAGCTTTACAAACATTAGCTTCAACTGGAGCAAGTGTCCTTGGCCTGATATTTGCAGGACAGGTGTATGAAGTTGTCTTTTTCCAGGACAATGACCATAGCATCAGCGTCAGTTTAGTGATTGGATCTGAGACAGCATCTCTGTTGGCAGGATCTATAATTCAAAGATTCCTGCCACAGAAGTATTAATAAGCCAGGGTCAAGACTTATTCCTCTGGCCAGAATACAGTCACTGAATATACACATAGTAGGCTGAATATTTACTTTGGATTTAGGGTGTCTTGAAAGAAGCAGTCCCTCGATTCCAGCAAGGTATGATCTAACTGCACGGTCACATCCGATATAGCTTGTGAAGACTATGGACAAACAGGGGTCCTTCCCTGATTGTCTCCCTGTTCTTTCCTCTTCCAGTTATTTGCTCTCAGTGATAACACAGAGTTTTCTTTCCTGAAACTACTGCTCTTCTTTCTCCTAGAAACTGAATATGTGTTAATGCAATGCATTGTGGGATTAATAGTTTTTACCAGTCTCTTTGTTCCCTGTATGTAGTTCAGTCCTTCATGGCTGGGTCCCAACAACAACAATGCAGCTCCATACACAACACACTGTGGTGCTTTGTGTATTCTAACACCTTTCTATCAAAACTAGGATTGACTGCTTCATCGGTCTAAGCTACATTAGCTTGTCTATTGGGTTAGACCACATGGACCAACCTTCACTTCCCACATGCATCAAACCCAGTAGCTAGTTCATCATTTCTCCTTCCTGGACAGATGACAGGAAGGTTGTTTAATAAATACTGAAAAAGTATTTGTTAAAAAAAAAAGGTAATTGGTAATTAGTAAATTTAGCAAGAATTGTAACTTTTAACCAGAACTGCCACACCTGAAAACTCATACACTTATTATGGCAGAGCCAACACTGACAACAACAAGGTGACCCTGGGATTTCATAGGGGACAGAGACGTACTGTTTGTTTGGCCAAGCCATCTATGCAACTAGTTAGCTCTCTCACAGGAGGAAGGGATAGTAACACAGAGTTGATGAGGTAGATTACCACACCCGGGAATGTTTAAAAACTCTTCTATCTAAAATCCAGAAATTTGAACAGCTGTTTTCCTTTCATACCAAATTTAGATTGAAACTCTTGTTCACAATTGAGATATTTAGAGATATTTTCAACCAAATATACTCCAGATTTCAAAATCTCTTAGCTAGACAGGTGTAAATCTAAGACATTATTAATTAAATGGTACAATCAAATC
Organism: Anableps anableps; assembly: GCA_014839685.1. Taxonomy (NCBI): domain Eukaryota; kingdom Metazoa; phylum Chordata; class Actinopteri; order Cyprinodontiformes; family Anablepidae; genus Anableps; species Anableps anableps. The sequence goes on along the minus strand of CM026065.1, from coordinate 17,654,558 downwards.
TTTTAAGGAAAGTGTGTTTCTCGTTATTTAAAGGTTAAAGGTGGGGTATGATGTAAAAACGACTTTTTTGAGCTTTATGTCATTTTATAATGTGATTCCCTCATCAAAAATATATTGGGAATGTTGTTTTGACTCATTCATTCATGTTTGAGAAACCCTTTAATCTCACGTGGCAGCCATTCAGAGGTGCCTAAATGCTTGCTCCCACAAAGTGTCGCCTATTTCCAAAAAGCTCCTCCTCGGAGCTGCAGTCCCCAAGCCGAGTTTCCTTCTCACAGAGCATCTCTCCCCCTGGTGTCCCTACACAGCTCCACCAGACTAGCCACAGCAGCAATTAGCAGACACATGATGGGGCTCTGAGTCTGCTGAACTTATCATACAAATTACTTCTCAGTCCAATGTTTGAAGGAACAGTTGTAAATGGGGTAATGGAGAAACGTTGTGATGACGTGTTGAAGACAGTGTCAGAAAGAGCAGGAGCTTCTTAAAGAGACAGGTCCAATTTTAAGGTATCAAATAAGGAAGTCAAAATTCTTGTAAGTCATATTTGATGTGTGCAGCATTTTTATAATAACTGGAGGTAACATAGTTACTTGAATGTGCTATAAAATGGCACTATGTTTCTGGATAATACATAATACCACCTCTTTAAGGATAACTGGTACATTGATTGTCTGCCATCAGGGATCAGTGTTTGTTTTGCATTCACCTAAATATATTTGTACAACCACACTAAGGACTCTTACCCTCTTTTGTAGAACTTTAGTGGATAATTTTTTTTTTTTGACGTTCATCATTAAAATGTTGAACCATAGATTTGGTTAGGATTTAGGTTCAAAATTGGTTTAAGAACTGTTACATAAGCAAGGGCTATAATTTGGATTAGGAAAAGTCTCCAGGAAATCAACCTTTGAAGAGATGAAAATGCAACTTTGTACGTGTGTGTGTTTTTTTTTTTTGTTTTTTTTTTTTGAAGAGTGTGTATCTGTGTTAGTGCTCTCTCCGTGAGAACCAGCCCTGTTGCCTTCCAGCTGAGTTCATAGATCCAAAGTCGAGCTAATCTGGTTTTACCTTTAGCCCCAAAAACAACACGAATAATCCTTGAACAGCTGTAATCAACCATGAAACCACTGATGGTTGCATGTTAGCTGAGGTCAGAGAGCCCAACAGAAAGAGACCTTAAGAGAACTAAAGGATATTGAACTAATTGTCAAAAATTATGTCAGGAGTCCTTCACAGTATGACTGTAGAATTTGAATTTAGAAATCTCATCTGTATAAGGGCTTCTTCTATCTCTTTTTCGTTTTCTAAAAAGTAAAGAAATCAATACATAAAAGAAAATAAATTGGATGGACCATGTTTATTGTAGTATTTTGATTTTAAATCCTTGCTAGTATGTAAAAACATCTGGCCAGAAGAAGTAAAATAAAGATCTGTGTCTTAGCATGTTTAGATATGCAAAACTTTGCAACATAAGGGCTCAAAAGAAAAGATAACTTCGACTGAATTACATAATATGGAATGAATGAGATACATTTGGTAAGCCTGTTTGTGCATTTATGAGTTTTGCAGTGATTTTAATCATCTGCCTCAACCTTTTTTTTAGCATATGGCTATAGTAATAGGTGTGTAAACACCTGTAACTTGCTGTCCATTTATTATTGGACTGATATCCCTGTTGGAGCTTGCTGATGGGATTCTGCAGTAGCAACAAGCTGCACAGTCTGGCATCATCAATCATGCAGTGGGACAGGAATTACTATTTGGAATTTAATTTTGAACCTGCACAGTGTGACATGTTCAAGCTGTGTAGGGTTTTTGAAATTGCATAGTGTGTGCGTTGGGCTATTTAGTATTTTAGTAAATTATATTCTTCTTACTTAATGGATGGATTTATCTGGATATCTGGTAAATAAACTATAAAGAATAAAGGGCAATTGCAGACTTGCAAAGCACTTTATTAGAATTGTAACTTGCATGATGACACTTCTATATAAAAAAGTACTTGAATATAGGTAAATAATCTACTAAATAACTATTAAATAATCTAGTTATCTGTACTGAGAAACTATAGAACTATACTATAGAAACTCAACACATCAAGAATTTTAGACATTGATTTGGGCTGTATCACTGTAGTTTTATTAAACAAACAAAGCAAAAACTTGCTAAAAATAGATAAATTCATAAATTCATGATGTATTTTTTTTACTTTGTGTTTTTGTGCGAAGCAAAAGTTTTCTTTTTCCAGTTATATCCTTTTTTAATTTAGAAATTACAGATGTTCTTAGTACTGGTTTTTTTGACAAGTCAAGGGTTCTGGCCCAGAGGGAGCTTTGTGTCTGATGAGACTTTTCTTTCAACACACTCAAAACGATCATATAAAGCGGTAGAGATGCTGAGAGCCATGAAGGGAGATGGGATGAGAGCGGAGCTGAGAGAAAAGGGGTTGGGAGGGGGATACAAACAGATGAATAAATGAGTTAAGTGGAGAGTGGGGAATTTGTGCTTTCCTCCTCCCCCTTCCTGTTGTACAGTTGAGTGTATAAGTGCACTCCCCCTTCTCCTTTTGCTTCACTGCATCTCCTCTCAACTTCCAACAGAAATTGCTTGGTGGCATTAAATATGTAAAATTAGCATTTTAAGTAGAATACATTTCTGTGTCACGCCCTGCTCTCCCCACTCATCTCCTCTGCCTGCTGTCCAGCCCTGAGCGCATCAGATGCACAAATGCATGCATGCATATGATATGAATTAGTCATCTCCATAGAAACACTCATGGGGGTGGGGCTTTTGATAGAGGGATAAAAGGTGTTGGCACTAAGAGTGGATCTGATTGTATTTATTTTTTTATTTAGTGAGTTTGTTGAAGGAATCAAACATACAAGGCCTCTGCTAGCCTAAAGAGCAAAATCATTGGCATACATACATACATACATACATACATACATACATACATACATACATGATCTGATTTTTAGGTAAACAGATTCTGACCCACGTTTATAGTTCTCATTGCTTTGAAAATTTTGTCATCTTTAATTAAAGATATCAAATATTTATGTTATGGAAAAAAATATCTGGCAAAAAAAAAAAAACATTTTGTAATATATTTGCAGTATTAAGGCACGTACACACATTATTATTATTGTTGAACTACAAATAATGCTTCATGGCACAAAAAAAAAAAACTCTTACTCAGTGCAGCACGGTCTTCACAAGATCTCTGTTGGGTTCTATCTCAAAGGCCAGATCTAATGGTGCTGGACCTCCAGCCAGTAAGAACTGAACTACAGGGAACAAAGAGAATGGTATAAGAACTAAAACCCCACAATACACTGCATCAACCCACTTTCAGTTTTAGCAGGAATTGTTTCACTATGAGAATATGGGACATCATGTTAACAAGAGCCCTCTCCTGACAAAAGTAAGTCTTTTTCCATCTTGGCTATTGCATTAGAGAGGACCTCTTTCTTGACCCACATGCCTAGACCCCTTCCCCCTTCTGGTGCCTTGGAGGGGACTTCTTTCATTCCTGGCAAGGAAGGGAGATATTGCTTCTTCCCAGAAGCCCTGGATCCAAAGTACAAATACAGTGTACTGTTTGTGTACCCAGTGACTGTTTTCAGCCTGAAGGAACAAGCCTTGACTTTAACTTATCAATAATTCTGCAGAAGGAATCTTTGAATTATAGATCCCCCAAAACAGAAATGCTGTCTCTGATCTGGTCATTGAACTGATGCCTGCTGCCATTCTTCTGAGAGAGAAGAGCCCTATGCTTGCTCCAACTCAGAGCTGAGAAAGAGAAACCATGGTCCCACACACATTGCCTTGCTGCCCTAACATGTGCCAGCTGCCTTTCTTCTTCCCATCCACCTGCTAAAGTGACAACACACACGGCCCTGCTGCTAGCTGAGGGGCAGAAACTGGAGCTGGTTTTCCCCACTAGTACTCCAATTTACAAAACCCTCTAACCACACCGGCAGGCTTCGCTCATTCACTGGAGATTCCCTGATTCTCAAGGATGACTGAAGTAAGTGATGTGTCTGCTCAGAGATAAGTTCATTTAGGATAAACAATTTAAATGCTGTTTGATTGTCTATTTCACTGGGTTTTGTTGTGTTTTGCAGGATTTTAATCCTTCTAACCGCTTTGGTACAAATAGTGTTTTATAAGGTTATTGACTGAAAAAAAATTCATTTTAATCATGCAACATGAGCTTACTCTGTATTACCATAGTTTTCCTTTCCTTTCTTCTCACAAAGCTACATAATATGGTCCATTACGCCACCGTAATTCTATAGGTAAAAGCTAGATCATATTGAAGTTAAAGGTAGCCCTGTGCTCCAACATTCCAAAATATAGCTTTTCTCTATTCATGCAGCCAGCCATAGCAAACCGCTAGCACTTGTAAACAAATAATATTGTTAAAGTACATTTCAGATTTAAAAGAAATAGCTGAAATTGTGCCAATAGTTTCGGTGTGTCAGTTTAAGTCGCCATCTGGGTATCCCAAAATATTAAATAATCCATCTCAGTGGTGACTGATCAGTAGATTAAGAAGCAATTATCCAAAAGTTTATTGATCTCTAACTCAGTAAATTATAAAATGAAACATTACTTTATCAAAATAATGCTTTATCTTCACTTCTGCTTTGCATTGTGATTTCTTTTGAACACATTCTAATTGTTTTCATTTCAATCTTAAACTTTTAATTTGGCCTCATTTTCAAAACTCTTAAAACAAACCTTGGTCTTTAAGCATACATATTTGTACTGGACTGTAATATTACCATATATCATTCTATGAGTTATTTCATATTCTATCCTTACATATTTTGGTGCTGCAGTGTGAGCAACATATTTTGGTGCAACCCAATCTTAATTAGTAGAAAACTAATTTGGCCTCATTTCCAAATTCCTCTTCAATAAACCTGTTTTCTCAGCATTCACAGTTCACACTGAACTATGATATCATTGCATAATTTTATTTGTTCTGTTTTTACTTGTATATTTTCACTGTTTTACTTTTTGTACTTTTGTTTCTTTTCATTATTCTTTAATCCCCAGCACTTAGTTTAGTTGAGTGTTACTAGCTTACTGAGTTTGTTGATTAAGATATTTCAACTGGAAGGCTGGATTCCTTTTGTTAATAAACTCTTATATATTGGAGAGAAGTTGTCTGTCATTATTTCTGTAAGTTTAGAGCTTGCTGTTCGAAAATGCCAGTGTAGGACTTCTTCCTGCATCTATTGTTATTTTAATAGTTAACCCTTAGCCAGTAAGTAATGATAAGCACTAACTGAGACTGAACTATTTGGCTATTATTTCCTGATAATCAAGTAGTGCACTGACTTGGTAATTTTGATCAAAATTACTAGTGATGTTAATATTAGCCATCAGCAGTTAGTTTTAGTTATTCATAGCCAAACCAGACCTACCAAGAAAGGTAATCAAATAATTCTGTACAGACCTATCCACATTCAAATCATATCTCAAAACACACCTTTTAAGAACAGCTTTTACTGTATGATTAATGTCCTGCTTTATGCTTATAATGTGTTTTTTTTATGTCCAGTGCTATGTATTGAAGTTTTTTTTGTTTTATGTACTTAAGTGCTCTTTGTAATTTTGCTTGATTCCTGTCTTTGAGTTTTCAGAAAAGCAATTTAAAAATTAAATGTATTATTATTATTATTATTATTATTATTATTATTATTATTATTATTATTATTATTATTATCATCATCATCATCATCATCATCATCATCATCATCATTATTATTATTATTATTATTATTATTATTATTGTTATTATTATTATTATTATTATTATTATTATTATTATTATTATTATTATTATTATTATTATTATTATATAATATTAATATTAATAATAATTCCTGAGCAACCCTTGCAGTGTGACAGCATCATGTTGCTAGTGTTATGGCCCTAGACCTTATGAGCTGGGCCACGGTGTTCGAGTATGTCTGCCTTTGTGCTTCTCCTCTGTGCAGGTGTTACTGATCAGCTGATCCAGAGCACAGTATTTAAGATTTGCTGTTACACCCTTCCGGGTCGTCACTCTCGGCGTCCACTCTCTGCCTCCTGACGCGTGTGGTGCTCCGCTGCCTGGCCTTATCTCCCCCTGTCATGCACATTTGAGTTTATCAGTGTTTTTGCATCTCAACACTCCCATATGCATACATACAATATAGCGAAACATTTGCATCACACCACTGATACTGACATTCACATTCCATTGTAGTTTTGTTAATATTATTTATCCTTAATAAATATTCATTTTTTGCACCTTTAACCATAGCATGGACTCCCATTTTTGGTAGGACCCTGAACCAGTTATAACAGCTAGTAATAAAGGCAATGGAAAAGGATGTGAGCACTGTGCATTAATGTGAATAGATGTAGTGCATGTAAATAAATAGTCAAAACAGTTTCTGCAGCAAAAAATGTGAGACAACAGTTTTTTTTTAGTAATTTTACCCACATGTTACCATCACTTGTTTAAAATCCAAAATACTTATCGACATAGTTGGATTATTTATAAACTATGTGACCTACAGTCACAAGACTGATGCTGAACAGATAATGTTTTGGAATGTCTCTGATAGGTTATATAATAAAAAGTTGTTATTTTCTTCCAAATGCTGTGCATCAGGGAGTGGGTGTATCTTTGGCTATTAGTGGGGATAGGGATCCAGAAGCAGGGACTGGCACCCTACTTTTTGCAGGGATTCAAAAGTGCTCTATGGTGAGCCAAGTCTCCCTGTAACAACCGTAAATAATGGCCACTCATGACAAAAATTTAAATTCCAAATACCAAAATTCTGGTCGTTTTCAGGTAGATGTAATTTCTGCTCCAGTTGTGAACCCCCATAATTCTTCCAGCTTGCTTCACATTAACTTTAAAGACCAATTCAGTTACAGCTGCTTGGGAGCTGCCAGTGTAACACAATAATCAGCATTGCTCACCTCACCTTTGAGCGGCTTTAATGTTGTAAACACCCTTCCACAGATGCACATGAAATACTCCATAAAATTTTTCCTTGCACACCTTTGAGTCAAAAGGGTTATAAAGCGGTGGTGTCTACAGAGACTAATGGCCTTTGATACCTTGACACGTTAAGTCCAACCCTAAATCCAAAACACCTTGTCCAGCAGTGGAAAATACACACAAGCACATCAGCTTCTGTCTATGACAAATTAACTTTGGTGCCTTTGGGATACGTCACTTCTTTTTTCTGTTTTTGGTCATTTTTTTTGTAGTGTAATACAGATAGCGCAGACGACATGAGAATACAATGTATTAGACTAGCTTTACTCAGTTGTGCCATACAAAATAAGGGTTATTTCACAATATTTTAGATGAAGAAAAATAGCTGTAGAAGTTGAAATTTGAAAATTAATTAGATTTTTTTCATTGCATCAGTTCGGGAGGTATAACCAAAATGTTATTGATGCAGTTTGTCCATGAATCGGACTCAACATCACAAATCACTCACTTGGTCCCAAAATTATCTGCTGCACTGAGAGATAAAATTATAGCATATTTTGAAATTATTACTGGAAGTACCTCAGAAGTTATTAGAAGCAGGCCTTAATATTATAATAATCCATAAGCTAGAACATTTTCATTTATGGGCCAATGATTAGGAGGAGTGCACAACTAAATTATCTGTTTTTAATAGTACTAGTGTATTCAGGTTTAACTCAATAAATAATGACCAGATGTTTCCTTGCTCTTGATCTTTTGCAATGTGAGAACTATATTAGCTTCAGTGTGATGTTTTTTTCTATATTTTTTGCCACATAGTGTAAATGAATATCATTCTTTTGTGTTTCTCAAACATTGCCTTTTCCGTTTGTCAAAATATTGAACTAAAATGGTCATTCCACTGAGACACTTTTCTAGTAAACTCGTGGGAGAATTTTTTTAGATGTGATGTCATTGACACGGAGTAGGATCAAGCAACAACATCCAGTCCTGGGCAAATTCAAACCATCTGAGTAAATCTAGTGAGGTTTGGCTGTCTGAGACATATCCTACACTGAAGTTTTTATCTATGATATGTCATCTTTGCAGACATTAGTTCAACAAGTGTCACACACGGAAAATATATTTGAATGCATTATTCATTCTGGTAACCTACTCACTGCATAATTATGTATGGCTTTACTAATGCTTTAACAGACAGAGCCTAGAATATGTATAGAACACTGGTTCACTATATGAAGCATCACAATTTAAGAGCCATTCATTAATTTTTATGGATGACACTAAAAGGAAGTGAATTTTAATAAAAGTTTTATTTTTTTACTAAAGCGAGTTTCATTTTTTTGAGATTGGGTTTTATTTAGAGGTTATGATCATATTACCTCCAGTAACTTTTAGCATCATGTTTTATTGAAACAAAAAAATATTTTGAAATAAGACAAGTCAAAACAGGGCTGGGATAAATGGACCTCTGCTATCTGTTTTTGTCTCCAGCAACAAATATTTGCCCCAGCCAGAGTTTCTGCAGGACAGCCTTGATATGCAGCTCCAGCACAGGATTACATAGGCTAAGGCAAGCTAATTGTTACTGAGATGTCACCTGAAACAGCAAACAAAACTTTATTGAGTATTATGAAGCTGTCTAACTAGACACATTTAGCTACAGTCCTAAATAAACTAATGTCTCGCTCCTGCTGACAAGGGTTTTTTGAGAGCTGATTGCTGAAGTGCAAGGCTAACTTTGCCCTCTACTTTGATTTGACTTGTTGATAATTTGGCTCAAAAAAGAATTTGATAAGGTTTCAGTTAATCTTGACCGGATGAAACACTGTTAAAATGTTACTAAGTAAACTTTAGGAGCTAGGGGTGGGACTCAATTAAAATTTTTAATCAAATTAACTGCAGTGTCTGTAATTAACTAAGCACAATTAATCACATTTTAATCAAAAACTATATTTTGAAAAAATAAACAACATATTCAATTCAAAACCCCTTTTTGCTGCTAAATTATTGAATACACAGACATATGAGCTCAACAACAAAGATATTTATCATTTTTAATCTGTTATTTAGTTTATTCAACCATCATATTGGTGCAAAGTGTGATTATACCTATTCAGCTTTCAAGTGTTTCAGGAACCCCTGATCATTCATGTAACTTTTTTGAAAAAAATTTTTTTTTAGAAATGTGGGCTATGGATGCTGACATTAGCCTTGTGAACATCTGTGCTTGCTGCCACACGTCTTGCTTTGAGATGGTATTTTAGGCTTAATGGAGCTTAAGGTGTAAATTCAGGCTGGGAGACTCTCTCCAGCCTACCTGCATCATCTAATTGCTTAGTCGCCATCCAGTACCTGGTCTTCGCCCAGCTGCAGCCAATCATCACTCAGAGTGACACTCAGATATGATGCCTGTCATCCAGGAATCCACCTGATTCCCAGCCGTGCTTCGAGCAGCAGGTGTGCGATTCCGTCATGTCAGACTTTTAGTCAGCTGATCCAGCCAGCTCCCTGTTCCCTTTCTTCGAAAATTGAAACTGTAATAATAGCTTAGCAGGCGCTGTATGAAAACAGATCTTGATTTTTAAAATTGGCTGCACAAAATCTGGTTACCGGGCTGACTGAGGGTGTGCTGGACAAAATCAAAAACAGTAGGCATACAATTGGCCTTGTGAGTTTTGTCAGGGACTCCTATTCATCATGTAAAAAGTCTCTACAGGTAAACTACTGGAACTTTTGTATTAGATGGTTTTTCACAAAGAAGACTACAGACTTCTATATGAAGTCCACAGACTTTTTTGTCCCAACCAGAGTTTCTGCAGAGACTAATAAGCCCCTGCAGAAATTAAATATATCTACTTCTATATGAAATCCATAGACCGTAGACTTAGATCATACGTCATTGTTCATGATGACTGTTCCGGTTAAATATTTTTTTGTTTTTCTAACAATTTTTTTCCTACCTCCTCTTAATCGTTGTAGATTTTGTTTCCATTATTGTCAAATTTTTAGGTAATTTATGTGTATTTCTTCTTACCTATATCAAATACGGTTCCTTCACTGAAATCAAAAAAGTATATAGCGTCTAGATACCTAGAGTAAAAAGGTTCCCAACATAGGAAAAAAAAAGGGGAGCGAGAACTTCCACACACACAGCAAGCACCTTCTCACCATGTGTTTTTGTTTTATGCAATGTGTGTTAGCCTCCAGCTCGGCTGTCCGTCTCTTGGAGCCTGTATGGGAACCAGCCGCTGCAGACGAGATCATTATTGCCTCATTCATTAGAGTCATCGTTTCAGGTTTGGATCTGCCCACTGTCCAGCTCAGAGCTACTCTTGGGAACTCAGACTCTCACACACAACAGCTACATGTTATACAGTTAAATGAAAACTATACTTTCAGAATAATGCTTTACTCATGTTTTTTTCTTTTTTCAGTTGTTTCTTAACTTCTTTAAATTCTCAAATTAGCCTCAAGCTCTTTGCAACTAAACAAAAAAATCTTTGAAAATAAACTCTGGCAGGCCTTTCCATTCTAAGCATCTACATAATCAATCATAACCAGGGAGCACAAATTCATCAGCTTGGATCCATTTTGCCGTAGTTAGAGATCAAAAGGTTGCAAGTTGACTATAGGAAGTCCAGGTACTAACCCAGACTAATTTATCTAACATGGGAGAGATTTAGCCCCCTAAGGAGATGGGGACATGGTTTTTCTCCATCACCTTGAATATCCTCGATGGGGCTCGAGGGCACTTAGTCCTGCATATCCTGTACGCCGTTTAACATTCCATTGATCAGATTAATTGCAGTTGATTGTGTCCTGTGTGAGGAAGCCTGTGAAACTGCACTTTTAACTGATATAATTTATAAGAGACGTGGGCAACAGAACATTTTCTTCTTTTATGGCCTATAGATATGATTCTTGAGTTTAAATAATATGAAACAAGTGAAGTACAACGATAGTTTTACATATCAGTCTAGAAAAATATATAAGGATTATAATAATATCTTTTATTCTTTAGGTTTCCAGAAACACGTCTATCACCATGTCTCTCTTCACCAGATATTGGTCAGAGACTAAAATGTTCTTTCTCTATTTCTTTTTTACTGACTTTTTATACTGTTCCTCTCTCTACTATTTGTTGTACACACACGGCATATATTCCTCTGCAATTATAAATAATTGTGACTTGAAATTTGCGGGAGCCTGGAGTCCCCTGGTTCTCCTCACCCCTCTAGGGGCCTGTCACCTCTGCCTTATTGGTTTCAAGTGTGTGTATGTTCTCACTTGTGCACACACATTTCACACATTCAGTGAAAGGCCAGCACTCAGGAAGTAGCTGTGCTTTGAAGACGGCAATTCATGTTTGCAAGCGTTGAGCACTTATTGGAGGTCAGACTCAGGGTCTATTAGGGCCCTCATATTCATTACGGTGGGGTGAGAGGCGAGAGATCTAGGGAACAACAGTACCCTCTAGTTAACATAACCTCTGGACTCAGGATGTTTTTCTGTTGGTTTTTCTCCTAAGGTCTTAAAGAACATTCAATGTTGTTTCAGTGCTTTTCATAAGTATTGATAACCTTTTAACTTCTTCACATTTTATAATGCTACAACAGAAATAACAGAAACAGAAATACACTTTACTAAAATTTTTCTGACAAACCAACACAAACTAGTGCATAACTTTGCTTTGAAAGAAAAGTGACATAGTTTATAACATTTTATCACAACTTAAAATCTAAGAATTACATTGTTACTTCGTTCCCCACTACTGTCACAGGGTTGTTAGTACTGCAATTGTTTTGGGGTATATTTCTACCTGCTGTATACATCTAGAGACCAAGATTGTCTCCAATTCTTCTTTGCAACATAGCTCAAGCTCAGTCAGATTGGCTGGAGGGCACCTGTGAACATCAATTTTAAAGTCTTTAGTATTTTATATTTTGTATTTTACACTGGACTTTCACTGGTTCAATCTGATCTTAACCTTTTTCATCTACCCATTATATCATTATTACAATGCTGCCACCACTATGTTTTATTACTGGGATAATTTGTTCAGGTTGCTGGTTTTAAAACTTCTATTGTATTTTCTATGTGGGTCGAAAGAGTTGCGTTTTGGTCTTATATGATCTGAGCGCCTTCTTCTACATATTTGATGTGTCCCCTACTGCTTAGGGAACCTCTCATTGTTTTCTTTTAACAATTCTACAATCTTGCCATTTTTTTGTATGGCAAAAAAAAAAAAAAGGCAAGATTGAGTTGAACATCTGAAGTCTTCACAGAACAGCTGGATTTATGTTGAGATGAAATCACACACAGGTGGACTCTATTTACTAATTTGTGCATGTAATTAGGTGACCTGTGAAGGGGGCTGCACGGAGGTTCAGTTGTTTGCACTGCTGCCTTGCAGCATGCATGTCCTGGGTTTGAATCCTGACTTGGGCCTTTCGGCATGGAGTAGGCCTGTTCCCCCTATGCATGCATGGGTTCTTTGTGGCTTCTCCAGGTTTTCTCTCCAGTCAAAAATGTGCATGTCGTTGTTGTTTATTTCAAAAAGGACAATGCACATTACAGAATATGTCAGAATTAGCCATGAAGGTTAGTTTTCATCTGTAGTCTCTCAGGGTACCATAAATCTAAATAAATACATACAATACAATACAACACAACAATACAATACATATTAGTTTAAATAGCATCTCTGCATGCATGCATGATTGTTTGTTCTGTGTTTTCCTATGTTACTCTGATGGACTGGCAACCTATCTAAGGTACACCCCCGCCTCCACCCGACTGCTGGAGATAGGCCTCTCCACGGAGACTCTACATGCATATAAATCCCAGTGAAATATACTGAAGTAGTTTTTACATTACAAAAGTGTGTCATTAATTTTGCATGACGCCAGATGCTTGAGTTTTGGGTAATTTTTGAGATGTTTCTCCTTTATTCAACTTGAAGTTTAGATTTTTACTCATGAGGAGTTATTTAGGTATTAATCACTCAGTATGTGTTTAGACTGTAATTTTCTTTCCATAAGTCCAGCAACAAAGGGAGTATTTGTATGTCAGATGAAAAAGAGCCAAAGGCAATGGCCAGGAACATTTGAAAGACGGTGGTGAAAATGAAAGTGATTATTGTCCAGACGTTGAGGGAAAGGCTATTCCAATCCATTGCCTGAGGATTAATGCCAGCAAGTATTTCCTTTGCGTATTATGTGTGATCATAGATGTCTTTCAGCCTGTTCCAGTGTGGCATTACTGTGAGGTGAAGAATTTCTCTTGGACTCTTTTTTTGTCTTTTTTACATTCAAGTGAACATGCCAAAACATACAACACTCAATCTCACACGGCCTCAGAGACTTAAATACGTACGGCAGATCAAACACATGCACACCTCTCAAGCCCCTTCAGGGACGACACTCTACACCACAGGCCAAAGCACACATCCTTACTTAATGCAGCATCGCCTCTTAAAGTCCTCAGCATGCACACAACCTGAAGTGTGTGCGTCTCTGCATTCTGCAGTCATGTCACTTTAGACTAAGGTGATCAGCTTTGCTCCGTCTTGGTCCAGGCCCCACGGGGGTATCCCGCTGTCTCAGTGTCCCAGAGTTGGGAAAGCAGAGTGTTGGATGGGGTATCCCGTAGCGCCTGGCTGGCTCCTGGGCAGTAGACAGCTAAATCAGTCACAGATTGGATTATGAGCGGCAAGTTATGAATACATCTTTCTTGAATTGCACACACAGGAAAACACAAGCTGTTGTAAATGTGTCAAGGCTGTTTATTAGGAATCTGGTTACCATGTGGATAGAAAATGTACACTAACACCCAGAGTAAGACCAAGTAAAATTTCTTTCTGAGTTATTTGTTTTGTCATTGTATGTTGTATTCTTGTCTTTAATTTCATGCTTCAAAGTTTCTCACCCTCATTCTCACTCTCCCAATTTCTCTTTTCCCTATTTCTTCTCAACCCTCAGGTCATAGACTCAGTTTCAAAGTGTTGAACCTCATCTAGAATCTATTGCAATCAGTGCAGCTCTGAGTGCAAAATAAAAAATACTGAGATCTGATATCCATGTGTCTGTGCTTGATTGTGTTCAAAAGGCTTTTTGTTGCAGTTATAGACCTGAAGAATCAATAAATCACTCGATAGAGAGGATGGTTGTGAAAAATGTTAGACGATGCAGTTTTTCTTCATATATTAGGACGCTACACCTTGATGCAATGCAATTCAGTATTTACTTTGAGAATGATACAAATTTATTATATGGACAAGGATTCTCCTGAGTATTTTTGTATACATTTGACATTTTTATATATGTCTACATTTTTTTTCATGAATTAGCTCTATTGATCTCTATTGATCTACAGTGGTGTGAATAAGTGTGCTTGATTGCAATTGTTGCTGCTAAGGGTGGCCCAACCAGTTACTGGTTTAGAGGGCAATCACTTTTTCACATAGGGCCATGTTGGTTTGGATTTTTTTTCTGCTTTAATAATAAGCACCATTATTGAAAAATTCCATTTTGTGTTTTCTTGTGTTGTCTTTGACAAATATTTTAGTTGGTTTGAAGTTCTGAAACACTTAAATGTGACAAACATGCAAAAGATAGGAAATCAGAAAGGGGAAAAACACTTTTTCACACCACTGTCTTATTGAACGGAAAAGTATTTTTCAAAAGCAGGTGATTTTCATAAAACATTGTTATTTTGCAGCAAAAAGCAGGATTTTTTTTCATTTCCTGAAAGGTTTGGATTTTGGAGATACGTGGTTTCTGTCCAACACCAACAATATTCATGTTTTCAATGATAGCAGTACTGAGCTATGAACACCAAGTTGTTGGTTTGTTATCCGTGCATCCCATCATCATCACCATAAGTTCATGACCATCTGTCAGTGTCACACAATAAAACATAATCCTTTACTACAGTTGTTTCCAATCTTTTCAGTTTCCAACTCCCATTTGAACAACATTGAAAGAAACTTGATTTCACAATTCAGTCCAAAATTATTCACACAACTAGCAGGTTTAGGTTCAAAGTAATCTTTTAATTTTACTAACATTTTTCTTATGACTGGAAATAATATTAATGTTTTGGAATGGCCCAGCCATAGTCTTAACCTGATTCTGACAGAGAATCTGTGTTGGGAGCAAGGGATTATGGTGAGGGCAAGGAGACTGTCCAGATTCAAAGCTCATCACCAAAGAAAAATTGTCAACATAGCAGCAGAAGCGCACAAAAAGCTGGCAATTATAAAAAAGCGTTTGAGAAAGGTATAAGTACATTTCTAGATGCCATTTGTTTAAAATAAAATATTGATAACAGATTATTTTTAATAATGCTCTTTTAATGATACTCTTTTGTTTTGTTTTGAAATATATCTGTCTTATTTCCTATTAGAAGAGAACTTCTTGGAAAGAAATTTGAATCAGAATCTGCCAAGGGGTGTGAATAATCTGGGGCCTTACTGTACAGTGGAAGCTCCACAGATGAAGGAATCTGAATTTGATCTGTTCTGGATGTGAGGAGCATTTGAATGTCCCAAACACAAATTATCATCTATAAATGAGAATGGCTGTAGCTAGTGTGAGCTCACCCACTGTACAAAAAGTGACCATGGCATTGTTTCTCCTATAGGCTCTCCATTTCTTTGGTGTATTTTTCCCGCTTCCCCTGTGTCTGTCATAACAACAATAATGAAGCTGATGGAAGAGACTGATCCAAAACCATCAATAAGGCACAATGTGGGAAAAGTCCAAAGATTTTGTGTGGTTCGTGACCAAAACAAACTGTTGCCTCACACAGCATATCACTCTGGGCAATAACAATGCCATAGTTCTTGCAGAAGCATACATTTCTGTAAACAAGCTGCTTGTTATATCCAAGCAAATCAATGGAAAGTTGAGTGGAAGGAAAAGTTGCAAAAGCAAAAGGCATGATAACCTCGAGACGATCATGAAGTAAATCACATTCACAACTTTGGGTGGAATTTGGACTGACTGGACAGCACACATTTCTGTCTTTTTTTGGTCTTTTGTAACATAAAACTTTCTAAAATAAAAAGATTAATCTCTGATTTTCTTTATCAGTTTGCCCTACTTAAATTTTAGAACAAAAATATAAAATAAAATATATCATTCTGGCTGTAAAATGTCACATTGTGAATTAAATTAATTAAATAAATTTATTTCCTTTATTTAATCAGTTTAAAACCCCATTGAGATCTAGAGCTCAACGGGGACTTGGGCAGAAAATCTGCAGCACACAATGAAATTTTCTATGATATTCAAATTCCTTTAAGGGCCTATTACAACTACTTGTTTCCTTGTTTTTCTGTAAGCTGAAGGCACAAAGAATTAAGAACCATTTTTATCTTATAACACAGAAATGAACTTAAATACATAAAAAATTATGCTTTAAGTGATCAATTATATTGTGAAACAAGCATAAAATAAGAGTCTTTTTTGGTGTGCATTTGCTCCTACTCTGGACAGCTTTTATCCCCCATGCACGTATCTGAACTGATCACCAGGAGCTGATAAGATGAGTGAGTTGTTGTCTTTCATCTCCTTGGATGAAACATTCCTCTGTAATAATTTGGAGCAGCCTCACAAGCTGTTAACACAGGTAGGATGAAGGCTGAAATTGCAAACTAACTTTTGAATATGTTGAGTGAAAAAGTTTATGGCAGCCACTCTTTGAGTGAATTTAAACAAAGCTTTATGTTTCTTTTGTGGAACCTAAAGGGAATTGTAGATTTTATTCAAGCTTTCTGCTAAAAAAAAACTTTTTTAAAATATAATCTGCATTGATGAACATTTCAATTATTGAGTCTTTGTTAAAAGATACTACTGACAGCAAAGAATGACAGTTTATTTCAGCAGCAGCTTTCCTGCCAGTTCAGCGATCTTCGTGTCCCTGAAGCTCAATTGAGGAGTTCTTTGTAGCTTTTGTTCATGGTCACTTTGCTCATGTGCCAGCCAAGTTTGCAAAAAGCCCAACCAGTTCTCTGGATTGTTAACAACATTTAATCAAAGCTCAATCAAAGTAGCTGCCCTTTCTCCCGCCCCTCGCTGGAGGTAAAGTATGTCAGTCAGAGGGCTTCTTGTCTCTGTCCGCTGACAGATGACCAAAAAGAGGCCTCTGTATCGTCTTATCTCCATCTAACCCTGCTGTCAAATCAACTTTCACATGAAAAGAGAGACAAGAACTGCCCGAAAATAAACTGTGTGGTACTTTCTTGAATATAGCAATGGAATAATTAGGGCAAAAATTCCACAATGAAAAGCTTTATTAGTGATCACCAAACTACATCTTCTATTTTATTTCTAACTTCTTTTCTAACTTTTCTAACTACTTCTTTTTTATTTCCAGCTAATTCAGTTGAGCACAAACAATAAATGCACTGGCTGCATTGCATATAATGTTACCCATATGGGAACAGTCAGACGTTCAGCTCGGATTCCCGGTCCATATGCTGACCATTCCATGTATCAATCACTGCATCCTAAGGA
Source organism: Anableps anableps (assembly GCA_014839685.1). NCBI lineage: Eukaryota > Metazoa > Chordata > Actinopteri > Cyprinodontiformes > Anablepidae > Anableps > Anableps anableps. Next base: position 17,637,020 of record CM026065.1, on the reverse strand, counting down.
CTTAAAAGAGCCATATTGATTACCGATACAGCATCATAAATCAGGAAGCAGACATATAACTTTTCATTGCATGTAGACACAAACTGGATTGTATGTAGCTTATGAAATCATTACAATAAATCTCAAAGACGTGTTGTACAAGACAGGGAGATGGAGATGAAGTCACAATCAGCCCAGGTCTTAACATGATAAATGTTACACGACTAAGAAGAACTGGAATAAAACCAAATAAATCCTGAAACAATGGTGAAAAACAAATATTTTAGTCTTTTTATCTCACCAATTGGGCATCAAGCGTAAGACTCACATATACGCACACACACACACACACACACACACACACACACACACACACACACACACACACACACACACACACACACACACACACCGTAAAGGGGAGACATGTTCATGTGTTGCTTTGCCAAAGGGCATACAGGGAAACCACTCCAATAAGAGCATTTTTAGCCATGAAATGTTTCTTATTTACTTATTTATTTATCTCCACACACCTCAACACTATTGAGTCAAGAAGTGTTTCAAGGCTTTTAGTGATCCACAAGAAGGGGAAATGTCTCTGGGATTTCTCCATGTCAAATCCAGACATACAAGAACCATTTAGATGTCATCCTCATTTTTTGTATTACTGTAATTTGTGTATGCTGTTCATTTTATTTATTTTTTGTCTGTCTGCTTGTTTTGCAGTAAACACTACTGTAAGTAAAGTTAGTCCACTTCTAAAACAACAAATACTACAAGCTCTGTGCAGTGAAAGTAGAGCATCTAATATTTACCACTTCAGCCCTGACTGAAAGATATGTTGTGTACAAGCGCTTGATTTACAGTGAAGGAAGAGCATAATCCTAATATAAAATATGAAAAGAAAAAACAAATTTGCAAGCTGTAGCAAAAATATTTCTTAATTAGATGGCTTTTGAATGTAATTGGTTTTATTTAGGGGTATTAGGGCTATCAAAGTAAAGGGGACTCAATACAAACTGTCCACTTTAAACACATTAAAGCTTACAAAATGTGGAAAAGCGTTAAGGGTGTGAATACTTTTTCAATGTTTATAAAGATCCCTTGCTAACATTGATGATCAAAAGATTCCAACAACCAAGTGGGGAACACAGCAAACATGGTAGAAGGCACTGTGGTCTGGTGAAACCAAAACTTTCTGGGTTTCTAGCAAGTTGTTATGTTCTGAAAACTTAATACTGCATATGAACCTGACCACACCATCTCAACCAAGAACATGCAAGCTTGATGAGAAGGCAATCCTGGACATTAACTTGCTAGAGACTTGAAAAGATTTGAGACGGGGGCAAAGGTTAACCTTCCAGCAGGACAATGGCCCTCAACATACAACTAGAGGTACAACAGATGGTTTAGGTCAGAGCATATTCGTGTATTAGAATAGTCTGATCAACATCCAGAACTAAATCAAATTGAGAATCTGTGGCAAGACTTGAGAATTGACATTGTTAGACTCTTTTAATCTAATTCAGTTCAAGCTTAAATAATTTACAAACAGAAATGTGAAAAACTGTCAGGCTAAGCTTCAGAGACATACCCCAAGACTTGGAGCTGTAATTGACAGTGAAATGTAGTTCTAAATTTTGACTTAAGGGAACTGAATACAGAAGTGTGTCACACTTTGAAAACCATTTAGCAGTCTCTTTCCATGTTACAATGATGTGCTACTGTGTGTTGTTCTATTGCATGAAATCCCAGTAAAGTACTGCGAAGTTATTAGTTCGTACTCTTAAAAAAAAAGTACATTTGACTACAGTTTGCAATTATTGCAAACATGTGTTATTATTTATTTTTCATGTATTTATGTTGTTGCAGAATTAATCTTTACAGGTATATATCATGAACTATATTTCTGTGAAAAGTCCCAAGATTTTTCTTGAATTTATAATTTTCTGCCATCAGAAAATAATCCCTGTTTACATTCAGCATTTATAAGATACTTTTCCTCTGTAGATTTAATGTTGGTTACCTCCTTTGGTTGTATGGAGTCAAGCTTTAACAGCCATAAATAGTTAAAAGCATCCATTGGTCAAAGAAAAAGGTGTTTTTAGGACACTGGCTGGCTTAGAACAGCCCAAGGGCCAGGTGAAGAATAACTGAGTGGACAAATATGGAACATATTGCCCCTGACAGGAACAAACATTAGACTGATAAACAAGTGGCTCGGGGTGAGCGAGCATTTTAGAGAAGCAAGCGAGAGAGATAGACAGCGAAGTGTAACAGAAAAGATGAGTCTGGTTGAGAACAGGGTCCAAAAATAGTTGCACTGAGATATCAGGAGAACTCAGGGAGAAACTGTTCACCATTGATGCTGCGACCTGAGATCTGCGTCAAGTGTTTTGTTCCCTTGTTTGAATATATAGAGAGATTTGGGTGCTCTAACATGCTCATGGAATGAAATGAATGACTATAAAACACTGTAGTGACCCTATTTAACTTCTGACTCACCAGGAAGAGGGAAACGCCATGCTCATTACCACACTGCAAGCGAAGTAGACAAACAGGAGATGAGCAGATGTGGACATCATTTCATTCTGCCTTGCAGCACTGTGAGCCTCATAAAAGTCTCCTAATATATTGATATTAAAGTGGTGCTAGAGAAAGATTCACCACTGACTCCACTTCTCCTTACATCAGTGATGTGCAGTGAGGGGAGGCAGGTGAGGCACTCCCTCATCATGACAAGTAAAACGGGTACCAACAGTGATGAGAGAAAATCAGTGTTTTGTTAACTTGACTGTTCTATAAATTTCTTCTCTGTGTGATTTCAACATTTTTAAGGTCAAAATTGCTTAATTTACTTATTGCCTGTTCAAATAGTGCGGGGTGAGGCTGTGCTGTGCCTCACGTACCTCACGTCTGGCGATGCTCTCACAGTGAATAAAGCAGGCAGCTGGCACATGTCCATTGCTATCTCTCTTTATATCACCAAAGTTTGATTATATGTGTACTACACATGCTAATGCTCCACAGTCTGTCTAATATATTTAATAACTGTAGTGAGTTGAAACCAGAAATTTACATACACTGGATACAAAGACACATACACCTTTTTTTTTCTCACTGCCTGAAGTTAAATGAGACCAAGCTTCATTTTGTTTAGGTCAGTTAGAATTACTAAAATTATTTCTATTTCCTAAATACCACAATAATGAGAAAGAGATGCTAGAGATTTATTTGTTAATGTCTGAATAATCAGACGTTTACATACAGAACGATTACTGTCTCTTTAAACAACGAGGGAAAGCCTAGATGATGATATCATGGCTTTGGAAACCTCTGATGGGTTAACTGACACATTTGAGTTAAATGGAGACACACCTGTGGATGTATTTTAAGGTCACACCTGGAACACAGTGCTTTCTTGTTTGACACGATGAGAAAGTCAAAAGAAATCAGCCAAGATATCAGGAAGATAATCATGGAGCTGCACAATTTTCAGATGATTGAAGATGCCGCATTCATATGTTCAAACAATTATATGCAAGAATAGACATGACAGGAATGTCCAATCATCATACTGCTCAGGAAAGAGATGGATTCTGTTTCCTAGAGATTAACATGTTTTGGCCCGAAATGTGCAGATTGACCTCAGAACAAAAGCCAAAGATCTTGTAAAGGTGCTGGTATAACAGAGTCATTATCTACAGTGAAACATATCTCATACCAATGTGGGCTGAAAGACCACTCAGTGAGGAGGAAGCCATTACTTAAAAAGAAACATAAAAAGCCAGACTGCAGTTTGCAAATATACACAGGACAAAGACTTTTCTTTTTTAGGACATGTCCTGTGGTCTGATGAAGCTAAAGTGGAACAGTTTGGCCATAATGAAGATCATTCCATTTGGTGGAAAAAGGGGGATCCTTGTAAGCCTGGAAACACCATCCCAGCTGTGAAGTATGAGGGTGACAGCATCATGTTTTGGAGGTATATTGCAGCAGAAGGAACTGGTGCACTTCATAAAATAGATGGCATCATGAAGAAAGAACACTGTGGAAATATTGAAGCAACATCTCAAGACATGAGCCAGGAAGTTGAAATTTGGGTGCAAATCGGTCTTCCAAATGGACAATGACACTAAGCTTAAAGCCAAAGTGGTTATAAAGTGACTTAACAACAACAACTTCAATGTTTTGGCATGGCCATTACAAAGCCCTGATTTCAGTCCCATGGAGAAATTGTGGGTAGATCTGAAAAGGCATGTGAAACTGAGGTGGCCGACAATCCTGACTCATTTCCACCTGTTCTGTCAGTAGGAACGGGCCAGAACTCCAGAAAACTATTTTGAGAAGCTTGTGGAAGGAAATCTAAAAGGTTTGACCCAAGTTATACAGCTCAAAGGCAATGCTGACAAATGCTGAGGAAATGTATATAAACTTCTGATTTTGAAGACAATAATAAATAAATCTCTGACATATTCTCTCATTCATCATTGTGGCATTTAGGAAATATAAATAATTTCGGTAATGCTAACTGACCTAAAACAAGAGAAGTTTGGTTTGATTTAACTTCAGACGTGAGAAAAAAGGTGCATGTGTCTTTTTATTCAGTGTATATAAACTTTTGGTTTCAACAGTAAATATATTGCTGAGGTGCAACTATGGATGTAAGTGATGTAAAAAGTCAGTTGGGGAGGGCTGGGGGCTTAGCTGTGAGCAAGGGGAACATTTTATAAAAGCCAACTTGGAGCAGGACGCAGAATAAAAACTTGATAGTCTGTTGGGAGGGTTTAATAATGTAACAAGAACATGTGGTCTTGCTAGAGTTAAGTACACTTAGCAGTGCACTCAGAAGTGTTGTGGAAGAGATACCAGATGACAAGTTGGGACTAGGAGGTGCCAGGAAAATGGTTAACAAACTGCAGCTTTGAATCTGGGTCAGGTCTGTGATAGTTGAGGAAACAAATTAAACAAATCCCCTGATCTGATTACCCAACTCACATGAATTTAATATTTTAGTTTCTACTAATAAGTTGAAATTAAGAGGTATATATTGAGAATCTATTCATAATCAAGAATTGCACAGTGATGCTATCTGATGAAGTCATTTTAATCATGAGTTTTAAATTGTGAGTACAAAAATCTGAGTGCATGTGAAAGTCTGAGTATCTGTGCGTTTCCAGTCTGTGCTATCAAGAGGTTTTAATAGAGTAGTATATGCCTTTGCATTTTACATGACTCTAGGGCACACTGTTCTCGCTTGTCTGCTCTGCTCAAATCAGATGCTTAAACTGGAGTGCAGAATGGACTTCAGGTCTTCATACTGTCTCATTCTGAGTGTGCCTTTATGAGTGGTTAAAGACATCTCAATCTTTGCATGACTAAAATTACCGCTAAAACCATAAAATCATTTCTAAATAATTACCAATTTTTTTTTAGATGATTTCTGGGTAATCATGTGATATATCATCCACTCTGACCTGAACTATTGGAGTGTCAAAATTAACAAAATTAACAAATATCATCACCTCTCCACTGCCAAGTGATGAGGGATTGCTGCAGTGTCTATGACTCATTGCAATCAGCTTAGATTCCATATATAGGTCACTTTTTACCAACTGGCCATAAATGATCAACTGAATGAGTCTGTATTGTAATGTCTTCTGGACTGAATACATCTGGATGTAATTGGATCTGAATTGGACTATATATTGGATTGTGTTGATTTCAACTGAATTCGTATTGGACTGAATACTTGGCACAGAATACAAGGACATTTTATTTCTTTTTTGTACCAAAGCTTCTTGGCAATAAATCTGCCTATTTTTTTTCTTTAAATGGTGCCATATCTGTTTAGAAAATGCATTTTTCGGTTAAGCTGCCCCGTATGGCTTGCGACCATAAAAAAACTTGCCAAATCCTCTCTGCCAATCCCAAACAGCTTCTGGTACAGGCAGTGTGATGGTGTCGGGTGGCATTGGTAAAACAAAACTTGCCCTCAAGGGATGCAGTCTCAATACAGCGAGATATTAAGATCTGATTCTGTTACTAGTGGCAATCCCTAAATACACTCTTAGGGATCAAATTCGATCCTCCAAGGTGTCAATGCTCACCCCTACAGAGTGGTGTTTAACAAAGACTACCCCCAGAATTCGGGAGTAGGGTGGATGGACTGGCCAAACCCTATTTTACACTTGTGAGATTAGCTTTCGCCTGCAGTTTGTGTCAGAGTGACCAAAGAGGCTACATTGTCTGGCTTGTGACAGATGCTGGTTAAAGAATGGGATGTTCTCCCACAGCAGTGTGTGCCCAAGATGGTAACCATCATGGGGTTGGAGTTTCCAGGCTGTTGCGATTGTGTATGGTTCTCCCACACACTACTGAGGCCCTTGTTTGTTAAATGAATACATTGTTAAAAAGTCTATTTGTCTTCTTTCTTAAAGATCAATCATTTACTCCAACAAACAAAATCCAATAGCAGAATAAGCTGTTTAGTATTGGCAGAGAGGTTCTGGCAAGTTTTTCTTGGGCAGACTCCACAAATAGATTTTCCTTACAGAGGTGGCACTGTTTTAAGCGAATTTGTACTCAGTTTAAATAACTGGATGCAAACCGGACGTGCTTGTCTTCTAAGGTGAAAAGACTGCAAAAATAATGTACTACAATAAAAGTACAGTTACTGTGATAAAACTTACTAGTGTAAAATGTTGCTCAAATAAAATTTAAACGTGCCACATCAAAAATTTACTTTTAGTAAAAGTTACTTTGTTACTTTTTTATGAGCAGAAGAAAGTTCCACTCATGGATTCCACAAAGCAAAAGAGGAGATACTGGTCTCAGACTGTTTTTAATTTAAAAAGTACCTTTATAACTAAAAGTTTAACACAAAATAAAACATGTTAGTAGTTGTCATCCTGAATATTTGGAAGGTATTATGTGTTATTTTAATTGGACATAAATTTCCAGCATCTTCTGTCAGCTGCTGCCTTTAGGATTCCCTACAGCTGATCAGCTCAGCATCCTTCTCTGTCACACCAAACCCTCTGAACACTTCACTACATCTAGGAAGTGTCTATATGTTTTTCTTCTTCCTGGAAGTTCTGATCTTCATCCCATCTTTTGTCTGATATATCCACTGTCCCTCCTATCTAATAGTTTTAAATAACTGACTCCAAACTAAACAACTGATCCTCTGTTTTCAGCTTTAGCCAATGCAAATTATAATCACAAGTACCAGAAAACACTGATATTTACATTTCTTGATAAAATATCATTCAGAGTGTTTACATGGTCATAATGTTGAACACAAACCAAATAAAGTTTACAGTGTAAGATAAAGGTGTTGCCTTTCTCATACTTACAGTTAAACTGGTCCCTTAAGTACGGCCATGGGTTTTTGTTCTTTTTCTCAAAGGTTAGCTTGAAGTATACTTGATGGGTTTTTCCAGCGCCTCTGCCCTTCAATTGATGCAACACCACGGGATCTGATTACTAACCCAGGAGAAGGATTAATGCTGGTTTTTGTTTGTTTGTTTGTTTTTATTTTTACTCGTTAACTGCTATGATTTCAAATGTAACCGAGTAAAATACTTTACTCAAAACACATTCAAGTAAAAGCAAAAATCCAGATTTTGTAAACAACCTTAAAGAGTACAAAGTACAGACAAATTGTACTTAATTACAGTAATGTGAGTAAATGTAACTAGTTACTTTCCACCCCTGGGAATAGGTAATAAAGTGCAACTATATTTAGGTGTGATGTTTAGAATACATTGAAATTAGGAACATATGAAAATTTTACTCAAGGGTGAACCAGATTTGTAGAGTACAGAAGCCGAGAGCGGACGTGTTTCTCATAAATCTTTTTCTGATGGTTTTCTAGAGATAACGACTTAATTTGTTTTCTTGAGATCATGAGATAATTGGTATGTGTGTATTAAATCTGATTCCATCATTCAAATGCATCAGCGGGAGAGGATTTATAAGTGTAAGTCATGGCATGCAGTGTAATTCTATGAATAATTCTGTGAATAAGTGATAGGTAAACCATAATGACACCACATCATTGGCCGAATGATTAAACCATCCGGAAATTAACTCGTTATCTCGAGAAAACGGCCATCGTTATTTCATGATAATGACATAATTATCTCGAGAAAACTGTATTCGTTATGTCGCTATAATGACAGAAATAACTCACTATCTTGAGTTAACCATCAGGAAAATAAACATGCGAGTAGGACCACTTTCGGCTTCCGTAGTAGAGGTCCACATTTTTCTTCCTGATATCTTTCTTTCTATAAATTTTTCAATGACATATCACAGGGAAGCATTGTGTTTGACGTGTTGCCTTAAAATAGATCCACATCCTCTAATTAACTCAAATGTTAGCGATTAACCTGGCAGAAGTTTCCAGAAGCATAAGATCATAAACTTTGCTTTCTCAAATTGCATACAAACATATGGAAACTTCTGAATTTCAGGAGAGAAATACATTTTTTTCTAAAATAAAAGTCTCTGTTTCTTTATTCTGACATTTAGCAAATAAAATTACTTTGTTAATCATAATTGACCGAAAGCAGGAAAGTTTGTTTGGATTTAATGTCAGACAGCAAGGAAAAAAGGTTGTGGGTTTTCATATACAGTATGCATAACTGGCTTCACCTGTATATGACATCAACTTTCTATAACAGTTTCAGTAACAGACTGGCATGTAAGTTATAAAATAATAATAATGATAAGCTCATTCTAGTCCTTGTTCTCTGTTTTTATCTGTTTTCTGGTCTTCCTGACAGTCAGATCCCACCTCATCCAGTCATCTGTATTTGTTTTCACAACACAGGAGCATTTCTCTGAGACTCATTCTCACACTTCCCTTCTCACACGCTATGATTAACTCCAGCATAATAAATAGTAAGAAGTCTGAGCAAGTTATGTTTCCTTTACAAAGGCCAGATTAATCATTTAAATTTTCATACTTAAAACTTTCCTTTTTGTCAAATGTGGAGATCACAGGAAGCTACAGCGATAATTTATAATTTCTAAAGACGTTTGGTCTGAAACAGTTTCCAAGGCCACAACAACAACATCTATATGCTTCAAGTAACTCCTCAGGGACTACTGAAGCAAAAGCAGAGCTCTGAAGTGGCAAGAAGAAAATCTGACTCACACTTCAAAGTGTGAAAGCAGTGGCAATAGTAACAGAAACTGACTTTAGTTAAGGAGAGTTAACTAGCTCGAAACCATCACAATCATTCTGTAAACTATGTGCTAAGGTGCTTAATTACATTTTTTAAAACTGTACACAAAAATAGGATGCAGACGATGTTTTAATTGGATGAGTACAGAATAGCTAAAAGTGGCATGAAACCTTTTACTAAAAATTGACTGAACAGATGCACACCACACTTTTCAATTTTTTTGTAAAACCATGTATATATTTTTTTTCCACTTCACAATTATATGCTACATTAGTTAGTCTATTACAAAATAATTAAACACAATACATTAACGTACGTGGTTGTAACATGACAAAATGTGAAAATATTCAAGAGGTATTAATGCAAAAACATAAATAAATTGAATCTTTTTAGGGGTGCCTTTGCCTGCACCCAGGATGAGATTTCACACCATTAACCCCCCACCCTTCCACAACCCCCACTAACCCACCTTTATCCCACCATGCCTGCACCATAAATATTTCAACCTCCAATCTATATTCATTATAAAACACATGCTGAATGCAATATGCGGTTGTGAGGACATAGGGCTTTTATTTATTCATCTTATTTATTTATATTTCTTTCCTGAGGGCGAGACATTGGTTTCTATCCATTCTGTGCTGATTGCTGGCTATTACAGAGCACTTAGAGCCTCCCTCGAACCAGCCAGGGGGGAACATAGGCCTCAAGAGAGGCACTCTTTACTAATAGGAAGTGTGTTTGTTGCGTGTGTTTTTGTCAAGAGGTATCGGGGATGTCACAAAAGTAATTCTGAATTCAGATGTCCGCTGTCTAACAGAATGCTATGAAAAAGAAAGTTTTTGTGTAATAATTGTGTTCAAATTTTCACTGAAAAACTTTGGTGACATTCTAAATATTCCCTTCTTAATCAGCTGCATCAAAATGAGTTTTCTATGGAAAGATGTAGTACAACACACCATTTTGAATACTCATTTCTGACATGAGATGTCAGAAATGACATGTTAGAAATGCAACTTTTCATCGCTTCTATTCAGACCTCTCTACTGTGCTCTCCTAAAAGTACTCATACCCCTTGAGCTTTTTAATATTTTGTCACACAGAAACCTCAGTGTATTTTGTTGGGATTAACCAGCACAAAGTAATGCATCGTTGTGAATTGGAAGAAAAACGATTCATGGTTTTCAAAATTGTTTGCAAATAAAATCTGCATTGATAAACTTCCCCCTTACTCTGATACCCTCAAAAATTCACTGCAACAACTACCTTCAGAAGTCACCTAGTTAGTAAACAGAGCTAAGCTCTGTGTAAATTAACCTCAGTATAAAACCAGCTGTTCTGTGAAGGACTCAGAGGGTTGTTAGAGAACATTAGAGATCAAACAGCATCAAGAAAGACCAAGGAACATATACAGGTCAGGAATAAGGTTGTGGAGATGTTGAAAGCAGATTTGTGATAGAAAACAATATCCCAAGCTTCATCTCAAAAAGCACTCTTCAGTCCATCCTCCCAAAATGGAGAGAGAATAACAAAACTATAAACATACGAAGACATGGCCATTCACCTAAACTAAGTTGCTGGGCAAGAACAGCATCTATCAGAAAAAGAACAGCATCTATCAGAAAAGCAGTAAAAAAGCCCTTGGTGACTGAAGAGGAACTGTGGAAGTCCACAGCTCAGGTAAGAGAATCTGTAGACAGGATAACTGTTAGTTGTGCCTTGATAAACGAGCGACATGAAGAAGGCCATTGTTGCAATCAGGCCAAAACAAGTCATGTTTAAATGTTGGCTCACTTTCAAGCAGGAAAATAAACACATATATACAACGATATAATAGCATAGATCAAAGCACAATCTATAGGAATGGCCTATTCCAAGTTCAGACCTGAATCCTAATGAGAATCTATGGCAAGATTTGAAAATTAACAATCACAGACACTTTCGATCATCTCCCACTCAAGCTGAGCTGCTTTGCAAAGAGCATTAAATAATCAGTCTTTACATCTGCAAAGCTGGTAGAGACATCCTCGGAAAGACTTGAAACTATAACTTGAGCAGAAAGTGGTTTTAAAAGGATTGGCTCAGAGGGGCTCAATACTAATGCATGCCACACTGAAAAAAAGAACATTTTTACAGGTTTTCAACTTTTCTTTCCACCTCACAATAATGCAATACTTTGTTTTGGTCTATTACATAAAATCCTCCCAAAAAATGCACAGAAGTTTGTTGTCTGAAAGGTTTGAGAGCTATGAATACCTCTGCAAAGCACAGTAAACTTGTCTAAACACCATACTATACTTTAAGTACTTAACTATATTATTTAGGTTGAAATAATATTATTTTTTCAAGAGCAGTTCAAAGTTCTTTTCTGATTTCTTTTGTTCTCACAAGTTTCCCATGTAGGAAACAAAACCTAATAGACATGCCTAAACAAGAACAGACCTTTTCTTTTCTGTCTTATCTTAGCATTAGCTTTCAGATCAGTCAGCATTTCTACAGCATTTTCTAAAGCTACTTTTCATGAAAATGGTAATTCATGGACATTTATTTTTTAGCTCCATTTTTATTTCAGGCTCTTTTTATTTCATGTTCTTATATTCAAATGAGGGGGCTGAGTTTTCACTGTGATTCACTGCAGATTAATTTTAAAAAGGACAGTTTTGTCACTGTTTATCTAAACATGTTTGAGTTGAATGTTTACAGTCAGTGTGTCAGTTATTTGTTGTCTGCACCGCGGTCACAGTCCCCACCTTTTCTACCAGCAACATAGTTTAGGTAGTTGCTGCGTATAAAATAATTGCACTTAATAGGAATGCCTGAACTCACAGTCTCACACCCTCCTCCTGGTATGCATAGACCAGAATTGCGCACCCCCCGAGTAATCAAATTTCTCAAGGTTTTGATGTTAATCTGGAGACTGGAATTACAAACACCATTTCAGACAAAGTTTCGAAATCAGGGAATATTTCTTCAAATGAAGTGATCAGAAGTCAGCAAGACTTTCTGAACCCTAGTTCTGCTGCACCAGATGAGATCCAAAGACTCCATAACTTTTCAACATTGAGAGATGCATTGAGGTCAAGTCAAAGATGATATTCATCTGGGATTATTTATTTATTTTTTTGGATTGATTTAGTTACCTCCACAGTGTACTCTGTGTGTAAAGTTGAAAACTTCTGCGCCAAATTGTCAGGTGTGTAAACTGTAATCTATCAAAATAACAGATAGCCTTCAGATTTTTCCATCACCTTTTAAAAATAAACGGTCCCTGAAATACACTGTATGCTCCCTAAGTGTCCATTATGGAAGAAGAGAAATTTATGCTTTTTGGAGTAACTAATCTTTTGAATGATGCACAGATCTGCAAGCTTTTTATTATGAAGCACCTGTAAATTCCTTATATTAATGCAGTACATAAATTATCAAGAAAGTACAAAAATAATGCCACCCTTGTTGTTTATGTGTACCCCATATCAAAAACTCTAAACAGACCTACTATCATTCAATTCTTACTATGGAGTCCCATCTCCTTTGACCCAAAAACATAATCCACAGGAATGAAAGTCACACCAGACAACTCAGAGAGCATGTGTTACTTTGTGGAAAATGTTATTTCATACATAACTCTATTTCTTTAAAATAGCAGGGCTTACATTTTTTGGCAATGGTGATTTGGAGGCTAGTAAGATCTGCACCCTCTCTCTTTTCAATTGTCTTAATGATATAAAATTCACACTAGTAGCTAAGAGGACATGCAGAAGTGTGGACTCGAGTCACATGACTTGGACTCAAGTCAGACTTGAATCAGTAATAATATGACTTTAGACTTGACTTGAAACAATGTTCAGAGACTTGGGAATTTTACACCAATGACTTGGGACTTGAATTGGATTGGAACTTGTTTGCTTAAAAAGACTTGATATTTTACCCAAAATATGAAGTTTAAAATATATATTGTTTAAAAAGTGTGTTTATTCTGGATAATTATAGTATGAAAGAAGGCTAATCATGCATTTAATTTTAATTTAACTGTACAATATAGAGGTGGAATTTTAGAATGACTCTGTTTATGCTTTGTAGGTTCAGTTTAACATGTTTCATTTGAGATAAGTACAGATTTTAAAAAGAACACATGAGGATAAAGACTTCAGACTTACTTGAGACTTACAAAACAATGATTTGGTCACACCTCTGAGGACATGTGTGATTTTGTAGAAAATTTGATATCATCCATAACTGTGTAATCTTTTGATTTTTCCTAACATCTTTGTTCTCATTGTTCTTTAGCTGTCTTTTTCTGCTAAATACCATTTATTCACTTGACACAATGTATGTTCTTAACCTGCTGTAAATCTTGTTAGGTCTATATGTGAGGACAGTTCTATATGACATTTTTCCATTTTTCTTGAATGCATAATATGAATCTTTTCAATTTGTTTCAATGTAAAATCCACTGTTAGTCTAGACAGATAACTGTTTGTCCCAACCTTGATTAAATTTACCTCAGTCTTGGTGGTTTGCGTTAATTCACTGGTGGTGGCCTAGGATGGTATCAAATTCCCAGCCTGAAAGGGCTTGAACTGATGTACCAGTGTCATGCCAAGGTAGTTATCTTTGACAGAATTTGTGTTCCCTGTATCGATATGACAGGCCTTGCTTTCCCTTGTAAGTGTGGAGTTAAGCTATGCTCATGTGCTCTTGTTTTGAAACAAGGTTCCTCCGAGGAAGTCATTGCTGGGATGTGTTGATTGAGCAGGTTGTGAAGAGTTTTTATTAAATGGAGACAAGTTCCCTTAATTCTCAAAATATATTCTACCTCTTTTATTGTCCTGGGATGTCAATCAGCCAATCAGAGCCAAAAGGAGGGTCTTAGCGTTGTCAGTCATGCTTGTGTAGCTGCTCACACCCTTCCCCTTGCTCTCTGCTACGCTACAGCTTCTTCCCAATAGCAGAGCCTGACATGAATGCTCAGGCTAGTTAGCATGGCCACCAATGATGGCGGATGAAAAGGTTTCCAGTAACGGGAAGTTGTTTCTCTGTCATTAGCACTAGTGATGGCGAGATGAAGCTTCATGATGCACTGAGGCTTTCCATCCAGTTGCTTGACTCAAGAGCCGATGCACTATAGTGCTTTATTTGCTCTACTGCGACATCAAGCAGACAATAAATGTAAAACAGACAAAGTGATAATGACGTGATGTGTGAATCTTTAAATTGAATAAACAAATGAATAGTGCCAACTCATAAATTCTGAAAATGGTCAGAATATTGTCTTATTCTGTTTTTATGAAACAATGACTGGATCAAAAGGAAAATGGGAAACAAACGGAGGAGAGGGTTGAGATGTGAATGGGCTTGTGTTTCTTTGTAACCATGCTTATAGGGACAAAATTTGATTATTATTTATTTAATGCTTAAAATTAAAACCTTTTACTGTGCTCGGCTTCAGGCAGATTCTCTGTTTTGAGATGATTCCGTCTGCTATAGAAGATACCCTTAGAGAGAACAGATGAGGTGCGTCATCTGCGCTCTGCGAATGTGGGTGCGGGTGTAGCAGGTTTATTGAAGTTAAGATAAAATATTTTCTGTCCTTCTCAATATTCCTGGGAATTTTCTAGTCCCTCAATGTTACCATTTGTTTGTATGCTGTCTTATCTTTGCATTCTAAATGATTTATCTGAGCTCAGTCTCACTGGTTAGTCTCCTTGCATTTACCTATGCAGGGTTCAATAACACCTCAGCAAAGTTGTGACCTTTTCATTGCATTAAGGTTAATTTGAACACAACAGACACTTCACCTTTAAAAACATCAGAAATTAGAAGAAAGAAATTAGAATACAGGATCCGCTGTGTTGGTTTTTTGACATATAAATGATGATTTACTATTATGTGCGAACCTTTTTATTAGGAGAGATCAAAAAGTTGATGGACATGGGAAAATTGGATCCATCGCATAAAAGGCGTTCAAATAAATTGCAAACATGCAATACAATCCTAAAAGAAGAAAATGTGGCAGGGGAAACAGCAGCATTTTGTAATGTTTTGATTCACAAGCAAACTAATGAGCCACTTCCTGAATTAGTCACATGGTACGGCCCAATTACGAGGCTTCAAACATCACCACCTGTACAATCAATACAAGACTCAATATGCGCTTCAAAAAATTCCTCCAGGATTTCTCGACACAGTTCGAAGCCTCGACACAGAGGACACATCATTTATTACCATATTGAGCAGCGCGTACACGAGCATGATTAGACAGCTAAGACCTTCCTCCTGGCTTTTATTGGTTGTTTTTGACCGGGAGCGGTGCATTTCTGCATACTGCAATGGGAGCACTGGGGGGAGGTGGAGGAGCTTGATTTTTTTCACAAATTAGCTGTCTCATACCATACTGTCACGGCAAACTGAATGTTTCAACAAATATATAAACAACATTTTTTTTTTTTTTTTTTTTTTTTTTAAATAAAAGTTAGATACTGAAGCTTTAATGTATTTAGATTTAATGGATTTATTTACACTCAACACATGTCCAGTAAGGGAAGTAGTTTATATAATACCCAATTTTGCTGTAGTATTGAAAAAAATAAAATATACTAAGGGCCAAACAGCAGTTTTAAGCTAAAATTAAATAAAATCAGATCTAAGAGCAATGTTCCCAATATGTCTTATTTTCTAGCCTTGTTCTACTCTCGCCACCTGACCTTTTATTTGTGGTTAATCTTCAGGAACTCTGCTTCACTGGAACTTTTTATTCAGCAGCATCAAGTGAAGCTGTTTATGGCAGCAGACCGGTGTATCCTTGGTCTACTGGGAGTTTCTGTGTGATGTGGCACTATGGAGGTTTGCAGGTCATCTCTGCAGTGCACACAGTACATATTTTGCTCTGCTTATATGTGGCTGACCGATTCTTGTGGTACAAAACTACCAAGGTGTTCACAAAATTTCTGTTTCAGATTCTATGACGCCATATATGTGATACTTTGTGAAGAAAGATATTGGAGGATGAAGAGGGAAGCTGAGGCATAACTGAACAAAACATCTGCTTAGAGCCCTCAAATCACCAGGGTGCACTGGAGTTCTTACATGGAATATACATTTCAAAATTTCATATTTGGTTATTAGAAATGCACCAATAATTTCAGAATGTGTAATTTATGTGTAATTTATTTTTCTAACTATATTTAATTTATGATGGGATTTATTTACTCAGAATACTTTTGAGGAAAGTTTAATCTCATGTGGTGAGGACTGACTTATGTGCATTTGTACGATTCTTCAATAAATAACTACTGTAATAATAAGACTGGCAAATGGTTAACAACTCCTGGATGGAAATTGTAATGTTGTTCACAGAGAAAGTTGTCTTCAGAAAAATGTGGCGCTCTCTGTGAGTGTTTCGTAAAAGCAAAGCAAAGGGTAAGAGGGAGAAGGAGGGGGGACCCCGGCGGGTTGGGGCGCGATCTATGCAGAAGCGGGAAGGTGTCCCCCCGGTGGTCTGCGCCAATGTATGAAAGGTGTACGCGAATACGAACAGTTCGCAACCACGTGACTGCGCGTCAATTGTTCAGCTTCAGATAAAGTATGTCGGGGCCTTTACTGGAGGTGACAAGAACAAGAACAAAGTTCTTTCTGGCCAGGTCATTTAATAATTCACAAGAAACGGAAGTGCAGAACTTCCTATTGCTACAGTGTGTGTCAGTGTGGAAACCATACACAATTCCAGTTTCCAACCAATGACACAGTTGACATGACACCACGTGTCAGTCAATCCAGTTGGTTTGTCATCAATTGACCAATCAGCAGTCGCAATTTGTCCCAAAGTAAATGCCCCTTACCTGGAGGAACAGAACCTCCGTCAAAGTTGACGGGTCTATCATTACAAATGCGCTCCAGTCATAGAGTCATAGAGATTGGTGAAAAGTAATTAAAAAAAAAAAAAAACATTTATTGGGGAACATTCACTTAAGACACGCTTCACCCAGGGTATTTAGACGGTGGAATGGAGCTTATTCCATTTCCAAAACCCAAACAGAGCCTGAAATAATGTGAAAGTTGGATAAATGCCTGTGATCGACTTCATGAGCAGCTGAATACAACAGTGATCGACTTCAGGCATGTGGTACAAATATCCATACAGAGCCTGACATATATGATCAAAACTTAATTCAAATTTTCACAAGCTCGTTTACTAAGATTAGTAAGGGGTAGTATTATGTAAAATACTAGGCGGCAAGAACTCCCAGACCATGACTGCAAGAACAGATTTTTTTCTTTCTTTCTTTTTTAGCCCTGGGAGAAACATTAAATGTCTATATTCTTGCGAAGTATGTATCAGTCATTACATAGTTAACCAGAGAAGTAACCTTTTCTCCACTGATTATTTACTGCTGTCACAATTAAAATCACTTTTTGCTAAATTCTACAGATTTAATGAACTTAGTATGACCAGAGACTGGAAGATTGCACTTACATCTCAAATACAGAGACTTCTGCATTTATTTAAGCTCGAAAACTGAGTCATATAAGCTATCTTTATCTCATGTAATGAGGTATGAAATCAGGCCAGTATGTAAACAACAGACCGCATCTCTGACAGTTCTTCCACATATTCTCCTGTGCAGGAGATGTGTATTTTTTTTATCTGCATGTTTAATATATTTTACTTGTTCACATTTACTTGTTTTATATGTGTGGGGATGTCTACTGGAGATATGAAAAACACTGTTTCCCAAATCCCAAGAGCATATGACCCAATATCAAATAGTATTTTGTTGTTGCTAAGAAGGAGTGTAGAATAGTATGGGACTAGAAAGAGTCAACATACTCTGATAACTCTTTCTGATCCTAATGGACCTTTATTGACTGTCAGTATGAAACCACAGTGATTATTCCTTGTCTGCACACATTGGAGCTCTTTCTCGGGTGTTATGGATAAGTGTCGATACCCCCGCCTTTGCTTAAACGCATCCCTTCAGACTTAGAGCATCCGTCCGCTGCCTCCTGTCCTCCTCATTTCCTTTCCTCTGCCTTTATCCCTCCATCTCACCTATTGATTGGACTAATAATGTGTTTTCAGCAGCAGATTAATGGCACATTATCCTAACAAGGGTGTCTGAGGGGACAGGATGTGAGGGAGAGTGTGAGAGATGATGCTTTTTAATTGGTACACAGTCTGCATTTGTGGGCCAAAGTTTTCCAGTGGTGAGAGGTTTTTAAGTCTGGTAATGAGAGAAAACAGAAATAGTTTTAGATTTTATCTCAGATGATAATTTCCTTTTACGTTTAAATAAAATCTCTAAATGACCATAAATTTTTTGGAATGATGAGTTGCTCATTTCTTTTCATTTCTTTCAACGGAGATTATTGTTAGAGGACAAAATAAACTGAATGCTGCATTAATGGTAAACATAACTACTTGTACTTGAGTACTTAGTACTTAGGGACTGAAGAAATCAGTATTTGAACACAATCTTTCAAACCAAGTATACACTCCTTAATGATGAAATTTCCAATTAAATAAGTAATGTCTGTAAAAAAAAAACACTAACTGTTTTAAAACAAAAGAAAACATCTATAAACCTAAAATAAAAGTTAAATATCCATATTTTAATTGCACACAGATTTGATGTAGTTTATGCCCTACAAAATCGATTGATTAAAAGTTGTTCTCTTTTACTCTCACACAGCTTCCCTTGCAATTAACTTTTGGACATGTTCCAGTTTGGTCTCATCTTCTCTCATCCTTGCACTTTTGTGTCACTCCGCATCACTTTCTATTATTGGATTTCATCCCCACTGGCATCTTTCAATTTCTCCCAGCAATTTGCATAGATGGGTGGTGGTAAAGGGAGTGGGGGGAAGGGGGGAGTCCTAAATAGGCAGATCAATAAGCCATAGCAGCCCTTAAGTGTAACACATACACAGGCGTTGCATTTCAAGTTTCCACCTCTAACTAATAGCCTTGTTGTTTACTGAACAATATACTGCATTGGGTAGTTTTGGTCTCGGATTTCCTTACAGGGCTTTGGGACACCCGGGGGAATCCACACAGAGAACAGGTCAGTGTCAGCCACAGCTGGCACAACAGTGTCTTAAAATGTTTTTTGTGCTTTACTAAAGCTGTAAGTGTAAGTCTTCATTAAAGTAGGTATTTTTTGTGCTTTGACTCTTGTATATGCAGACGGTCTGCCCCATCATCTTGGGTGATGACCTCTGTCAAATGACACGGAGAGGTCAAGAGAGGTTAAAGAAATGGGTGAGCCCACCAAGGGGCCCCCAGCAAGTCATGCAGAAAAGGTCCACTGGCAAGATTTACACTGAGACACACTTGGAGTTGCTCACCACCTCCTTTTCTTCTCAGGAAACAACAGGGACCCCCAGATACAGTGAAGCACAGACCCATGCAGCAATACAAACTGGACCATAGTTTTTCCAACACAAACATACATTCATCAAGCAGTTCTCTCCCTTTCTTCTCACTCCCTTCCTCGTAGAACACTCTCCCTCCTTGGCCCCCATTCATTCAGACATAATCAACACAGTCGTGCTTCAGTGCACAGATTACACTAATGAGCTATGGCAAGGCGGGAGGCAAGAGAGAAGCACAGTGAGAGTCAGAGAGGGATGATGGTGTGACAAAACGAAAAGAGCTGAGTAGTAGAAGCAATTAGTGCTACTTACAAGTAGGAGTGCTCTGAGTTAATGTGCAAAGTTAAATAAATCATATGTTTTAAATGATTTTCCTCACGCTCTGTTATTCAAGCATTGAAAACTGATGCTTTCAAGATGGTGTTATCTTCTCCAATAACTGCAAGGTAATTGTTGATAATAAACCATTATGCCAAACCTCATAGCTCGACACTCAAAATGTCTTAGTAGACACAGAGGATTGTGGGCACAGAGGAGTACTGAAGCTTGAAAATGCGAGACAGCGTGACGTTCATAACAGACCTGTTATCTCTGATAAACATACGTGTCTACACTGTGTCTTTAAATTCAACACCAAAAAAGGCATGTCAAGGATCAATAACAAATGCAAGACCTTGTTACTTTTAAATAACATTCTGATGAGCTACAAGAGGTTAAATATGGCATCAAAGTACAATGGTAGCTTCAAAGGTTAATACTTATGAAGTCAGACCCTTAGAATCTTTTTAAAACTAAAAACATGTAACAAATGGTTTATAGATCAAAATGTACTTTAATCACAAGTTGCTTCTCTTTTTCTGTCCAGTGATTTGCTGAATGCATGACTGCTTTCAACAAATCACTATATCATGAATCTATACTCAGTCTGGAGAAAACTGAAATAATTTCAAATGCTTTAAGGAGCAGTTTTAAAAAAGAAGCAGCAAAAGAAAGCAAGTACCGAGGCTGAGAATTAAAAACTCTATAACTAAGTATGTGATGCAGCGTTGAGCTTAACCATTTCTTTAAAATTGAATAAAATCTCTCAATTCATTTAGAACTACTTTTCCAGATCAGATATATGTATAAATATATAATTACATTTTTCTCTTTATTACCTACACTCATCATCACCATCCATGATGATGATGATAATAATTGTTGTTGCTGTTGTTGTTGTTGTTGTTGTTGTTGTTGTTATTATTATTATTATTATTATTATTAATAGACTAGCATTATCTTCATTGGAGAATAGTATAGTATACTAGTACACTACCCTACTAGTAAAATGGGTTTTCAGACTATTTGAACAACGCCAATAACAACAAATTATTATTATTATTATTATTATTATTATTATTATTAATAATAATAATAATAATAATAATAATAATAATAATAATAATAATAATAATAATAATAATAATAATAATAATAATAATAATAATTTGTTGTTATTATTATTGTTATTATTAATACTAATAATAATGCAGAATGCACACAAATCAGTTCATTATTGTTTTTAACCCATCTGCCTTTTTATTTCGACTGTATTTCTTATCTGCTTCCACTTTTTGCATATTAATCTCTCTAGTATTAAGCTTTTATTACTGTAATCTTAAATATTTCACTTGTGTTTGAAAAGTGCTTTATAAATAAGATGAGTTGACTTGTGTCATAAAGTATAAACCATATTTGTTTAAGGAAGCTGGAGAGCAGTTTTCCTTTGTGAACACTTTAACCTGTACTAATTGTGTGGATACAATGGTCTAAGACTGTTTCATAAAGACTCACTTGCTGTCGAGATTGGAATTACATGCACTTCCTCAAAACAACATAGGATAAGCCTCACCCTTTTGTCTGCAATTATCATCCATTCACTGCATGGATCAGCAACTTTCCGTATTTACTGTCTAAGCAAGGTAAAGAATTATGATCAGAGAGCCCCTCTTCTGACATATTGCACATTGCATAATTAATACATGCAGATGTAATGCAGTTGCACTCACACAGAAATGTAGACAGACATGGGTTCCAGACTTCTTGTCTCCATGTGATCACCTTCTAAACTTACCGAGTTCACTTTAAATTTACCAGTACGATATTGGTGTATAGTGAAACAAGACTCATTGATGTCTCACAATTTACAAATATTTATACTTTTCATAATATTTGTAAATCCTGAACTAATTTCAGCAGTATTTATGACTCATGTATTTTAACTTGTCAGGGATATTTTTTGAAAGGTAATACTACAGTGTGGATTTTTGGATTATGGATTGACCTCAAGACAATTTTAAATGATATATTAAATATTTTACTGGTTTATGTTCTTGAAACTCAGGTTCACTTGGTTATTTGTATTTTCCACGTCGGAATATCATATTTAAAAAAATGCAAAATGTTATGAAAACACCGTTGTTTTAAAATTGCTCAACTTCATACCCAAAAGAGTATTTTTGTTATCAAAAAACTGAATAATTCTGTAAAGCTTATTTTTCAGCTGTTTAATAACAGTAAAAGGTGTACTGGGCCTCTTGGCAAAGTGGAATAAAGTAAGAATAGATATTTTGGAAAAAAAAAATAAGACACATGCGTAAAACTAAATAAAATGTTAACTACATTCATTTAAATACATAACTTTAGTATTAAAAGATCATGACAGAAAACGCATGCAGAGAGGCTATAATAATAATTTCTTTGGTGGCTTAGTCTGTCGTTGCTGATAAAATAATTCAAAAATATTACTATGCGGTAAACAAATAACATGTAACTGATACTGTTTTAGGCCTTGTTCTTGGCTATCAGTTATGTAACCTCTTGTTTTGTACAAAAGATTTGCCATCAGACCTTTTCTTAAACTGGAAATAAATAATGCTGAATATACCTATTCGTATGTGATAGGAAATTATTTCCCATTAGACTTGCAGTCTTCATTAAAAATAATGTCAATTAAAATAAAAGGTTACGGCCACTAAATGTCTCAAACGCTCCAAGAACTTGGCAACAAAGCGACCAAAAACAGTTTCTTTCACACAGGAAGCCGTTAAAAAAGCTGTCATACGTCCCCGTCGTACAAGCTGAAGTACTTGCTGGCGTTAGAGAAGCAGAGGTAAGGCGTGCTACTCCCCGGGTACACCACCGGAAGGGGCATGGGCAGCAGACATCTACCCAGCAAGTTGCTCTCTTTGTACAAGGCCGGCAGATTCCCCGCCGCCGCCTGTTTCCCAGCCTCGGGGAAATCGCTAGCCGGTCCGTCGATCTCGGTGGAAATCTGGCGCTTCAGTTTATTCCTCCGGTTCTGAAACCATATTTTTACCTGGGTCTCCGTGAGCTGCAGAGAGCTGGCCAGGCAGGCGCGCTCTGCGCTGCTCAGGTAGCGTTTCATGTCGAAGGTAGACTCCAACTGGAAAATCTGTCTCTTGGAAAAAATCGTGCGCGTCTTCTTTTTGGTCACTAATTTGCTCTTTTTGTTGGGACTCCCTAATCTGTGGGGGTCCATGGAAGCCACTGGCGCTGCTGTCGTGGCGGTCGTGGAGATGGAGCCGCTGTCGTCGCAGCTGCTGTCCCCGCTCTCGAAGCGCGTGTCAGCCGCCTTCCCTTGATTCCTGCTGCTGATAATGACCGAGTCTGCTGCTCCGCTGCAGCTGCTCATAAGCTCTGCAAATTCAGTAAAACTCACTTAAACAGGCTTTCCGAGTTTCAGTCTGATTGTAATATCACGATAAATAAGGCAAATTCTCCAAACTTCTTACCGCTTTGGCTCAGCCTGCTGCCCGGATCCGGCCTCTGCTCTGGGACCGCTGCATCCTGCTGCCCGCTAGAATGACAGCTGTCACAGCTCGCCTTCAGGTTCAGGATGTTGTCAATAGTGAATTTCAGAGAGGCGGTGGGTCGACATGGTGCTTCTGCTTTGTTCATATTCTCCTGTATGAGACTTTAATTTTCCCTCCACCTCAGACTTTCTCCCTAAACTCTGAATCGGGACGTTATTCTCTCCGCTGGCGGTGGGACGGTCCTCGCACCATAGCAGCAGCCACTGAGCAGACACCGCTCAGCTCTGCTCGCGCTGTTACTACTCGCACCAGACGGAGCGCTTGGTCGCCTCTGATTGGCTCAGAGGATCTGTCTGGATGGACCAATGACAGTTAGAGAATAGAATCAGATGGGAGAGCAGGGGGGGTGTAGTGCTGTTCTTTTTCCATAAAAACACCTCATACTGTTCTCATCATAGGAGCCTGTCTCATGGAGCCATTACAAAGCCCCTGGATAGGATAACAAAAAGTTATTTTCTTAATTTTCCTAATTCAACGCCAATTGCATTCCATCTTGTTTTTTTTTTGTTGTTGTTGTTGTTGTTTGTTTGTTTTTTTGTTTGTTTTTTTTTTTTCAAATATGAACGTTGTAAAACATGCACCGTCCTGCATAATAAATTACCCAGACTTTTCAGAGGTATTTAAGTACACTACGGCACAGCTGGTACTTGATACTAATTGAACTCTTAAATATCATTTAGTGCATCATGTTATAGTGCTATGTTTCTACATTTCTAATTAAATTTCCTTACGATGTTCTTTAATTGTCATTGCTATATGCATTGTGGACAACATGTAGGTAATGGAGGTTTCAGTGATCAAGAAGAGAGTCAAGATCACACACACACACACACACACACACACACACACACACACACATATATATATATATATATATATATATATATATATATATATATATATATATATATATATATATATATATATATATATATATATATATATAACATTCCGGGGGGTAGTTGTGGTGTCAGGAATGTATATAAAAAATTTCGACACAACATAGAATAATACAATATAATATAATATAATATAATATAATATAATATAATATAATATAGAGAGAAAGAAAGAATCTCTCCTTTGTCATGTGATACGTGTGTTGCACCTCAGTGCAACAAAACCAGTCTGTATTATAAAAAGTGGAAAGAGCACAACTTCAAAGTGCAATTCAAGAAGTGTAAAGATCATAACCTTCATTTAAATAAAAACACCTACAGACTTTGCGCGTTGGCTTGAAGGAAGTTAGTGATGTTCATACATCATTAATTTATTTGATGTAAATTTGATGATGATTATTCTTGATTATTTTGATGATGGCATTTGAAAAACTGTAATGTTGGTGCTTGTTTTATAATTTGTTACTGTGTTATATTTTTATCATGTAAAGCACTTTGAATTGCCTTGTTGCTGACATGTGCTATACAAATAAACTTGACTTCAAGCGCAAGATTAGGATCAGGGTATTTTGGTAAGGATCATGGGTGCACAATAACAACAAAGAAGTACATTTTAGTGCATGTTTTTTTTATTATTATTATTTTTATTTTATTTTATTTTTTGATTATGTGAAAAAGTGACAACGTTGGAAAAAATCTGTTACTTTAAATAGGCTATAAAACTTTCCAAAAATACGTGTATTTAAACATACAGTACATACAGCCCGCTTCCGTCAGTCTAACTATGCTTGTTTATTAGTAGTAAACACTCATATACAACCTCAGGAACAGAAACATAAAATTTCTCGGTTTTGAAATGATGGATTTTTTTTGTTTCCTATCTTTGGATGCAGACAACATTACCCCTGCAGCATGCTGGATTATTGCACAATTACATTGACTGTACGAGTTTATGCAAATATTTGGAGTTTTTCTCGGTCTGGTTCAGTCTCTACACCAAGCTGGTCATCTGCGAGCTTAACATGTTCACGGAGTGGGCAAACGACGAGAGAGGATGGTTGACGGACCAGGAGGGAGAAACTGGAAGTCCGTTTAAGCTGAAACCAAGAACACCGGTGGGAGAGTGTCTCTCATGATATAGGATCGGCACCCTAAAAACCCGCTGGGTTGAGTTCGGGATGTGCGTAGCTTCCAGGTCCGCCGCCAGCTGCCTCTTCCACTTGTTCCTCCTGTTCTGAAACCAGATTTTCACCTGAGTCTCTGTCAGGTGCAGGGACGCGGCCAGACCCGCTCTCTCAGAGCTGCTCAGGTACCGCTTCAAATCAAACGTGGATTCCAGCTGGAATACCTGGCTGCGACTAAACACGGTCCGGGTCTTCTTCTTCCGACCGCAGCATGGCCCGGACGCTGCGTCCTGCTCGCGTCGTGCGTCCAGCCCACTTGACACGTCCTCGTTTTCGTCTGTGAGGCTGCCGTCGGCCGTCTTTCGGTCGGTTTCGTCGCTGCTCTCAGTTATCGGTTCGGAAACGGCGGGGGAATTCCTGTCGCTGGTCGATAATGCGCAGCTCGGATCCTCTGATGTCGGGCCTTAAATGAGACAAAACAACATTCCTTATGAGGACAGAAATCAGTATGTGTTGTTATTTTTTTTTTTTTTTTTTTTTTTTTTTTTTTAGCCAATTTAACTTTTCCAGTTGAAGAATGAAACCTCATTTCGTGCCAATGCGATGTCATGTCTTCCAACTTCCATTTTGTACCCATGAACATACCATTCAATTAAAAAACACCATGATTTAATTTATTTGTTTACTGAAAACTTATTACAGTAGGGCCATATACCGAATGATGTGGATCCTTGGGCATTAGACAGCGTTGGACCTTTTGCCACAAAAACATTTTACACATGCAAATTACAATAGATTGATGGGTATGGACACATTAACTTAAAGCTTTTGACAGTCTTTGCAGCATTTCTTGAAATCTTTTTTCGTCCATACAAAAAAAAGAATGTCAGCCATGTGGTGATGTTATACCATCACAATACACAAAAATGAAAGAGAACATATTTAGCATGTTCTTAAAGCCTGTTGTTTTTACTTCTAACGTTCTAACGTTTATTAATGGTATTGCTATGACATCATCATTTTAAAATAGTCACATATTGGTTATCCTCACAAAATATTTGAAATTTAAAATACAACATACTGATATAGCTGTTTGCTTATTTTGAAACTTAGAAAATATCATGTTTGTAAAACATATATTCTTTAAAAATACATTTAGGGCCCCTG
Organism: Anableps anableps; assembly: GCA_014839685.1. Classification (NCBI taxonomy): domain Eukaryota; kingdom Metazoa; phylum Chordata; class Actinopteri; order Cyprinodontiformes; family Anablepidae; genus Anableps; species Anableps anableps. The sequence goes on along the minus strand of CM026065.1, from coordinate 17,610,408 downwards.
AAGGACTCTCGCCTTCTACACAGGTATAAGTCTTTGTCAGATCACATCCTATTTCCTTTGATTTCACGATTCCCTTATTTACCAGTTGACTATGATAAAATCTGAAACACTGGGAGCCTCGATCAGCCTCTTGCTGGTAGACATTATAGGGATAATAAAAATGAATTTCCTTGCAACAAGCTGAGTAGAGTTGATAATACTTCGTCACTTGTCAAAGCAGACAGCCTACGCAAGGTCCCCCTGGACCAGGCCAACATCCTGGTGTTACGAACTGACACATGGTCGCTCCGAAACGTCCATGTTATAAACGGCTCAGTTTTGAACATGAAGACTTGACCAAAACTATGAAATTGAGAGGGGTGTAAATACCAGCAAGTCAAGTCTTCCCATCTTCTTGGTCACACAGGTGAGAAACTTCCAGCGAAATCGTTGGGTATAGGCTACACAGCGGTTAGAACTACAACCAGATTGGTCAGGGAGTTGGGATGCGCATGGACAGCAGTTTGGTGTATTTTGACCAAACTGTGAACATGCAAGTTATTTACACATCAAGGCAAATTTGAGTCTGATGATATCAGGAAAACTGAGATTTCTGTTTGTTATTTAAATATTTGTGAGTAAGTTGTATACCAGTTTGACATTACATTTACATACCAGCAGCTTGTGATGACGACAAAGTCACTCAGTGGGCACATCAGAGGGAGGGGCGCTCAGCTTTGATCTTATGGTAACAGTGGCAGAAATGTCACTAAGTGTGCGTAAAGGCGTCACATCGTAATGCGTGATCCACGCATGTAACCCTCGGACATTTTTATGATTCATAAAATGAATAGCAGCCGAGGCACAGCGTTTTGAACCTGAGAAGGGATACCGCTTGAAAATGAAACGTGCAGTGAGCAGGACTTTAAAAACCGTGGGCATGCCAGCTTTTAAAGGCTGCCAAAGCCATCATTGGTGAGAGAAAACCAGGGTCCCGCAAACGTTTTATCTCAGACTTGAAATATAACTGATCGTTTACTCTATATTGGCCTATTACGCACTTAAGACAAAGACAACATTTACAAATATAAAGTTAAAATTTAAAATATAATACGCAACATAGAGCATAAACCAGCAGAATCTAAGTGTCTGTTTAATGAAGAAACTAGCATATTATATTTAGTGTTCAAACGCTTCGGACGCTTTGGTTTCCTCTCTTACGCAGCACAATATGCCAAAAATAATCAAAGTTTGGTTCATTGAAATGTTATTTTTATCTTATCTTTACTCACTGCGTGGTGCTTCCAAAGCGCTGATGTTCATCACAGTCTCACTACGGGTCCACTGCACTGGCAAGTCTCCGTACGAGCAGCGGGATGTGGAGCTGCAGCAATCCAAAGCCGAGGCGCTCTTGTCTGTGTTACATGCGGCTTTTTCCTTGGCTTCTGTCTGACTGCCAGCCGATAGAGATCCCCGTCTCTCCCACCCTTTGCTCAGCAGATTCTCAATAAAAAACGACGACCCTCTTGGTGGAGCGGGAGCCCCGTTATCCATCGGACTGTCTTGCATCCTTTCTTTGATGTCACGGAGCAGATAAGCAAATCGCCAGCGAAACCTCTTGAGATCGAGCCTTATCTAAAGCGCTCATTTCAGACGTTGCTGCCTTCGCAGCGCGGCCGAGATAGGGATCTCCTCCTCGGTGCGAGCGGGATGAGGGGCAGACAGAGATGGAAGCCGCATCACACAAAGATACGTCAAGTCCTACGATTAATGAACCGAGAAGTCATCCAGCGATTGGACGAGCGCGACGCGAATGACGCTTTCTAAGGATAGGAGAATGACTGTCGCGTGCGTGAGTGAGTGTGTGTTTATGTTCACGTGTAGGCCCGTCCCTCGAGGCCATACAGACAGGAGGAATCCTCTCTGTCCGAGATGCAGCACTTTTTTTTATTTGGGTCAGTTAAAGTGCAAATCAAAAGGAATATCTGGATGGTGAACGTAAGTAAATGGAGGCTGTCAAATATAAGACTATATGCGTGCTGAAGCTATGTTGCCCTTTCAGTGAAAAATAAAGGCCATCTGTTTTTTTTTCTCTCTCCTTTAACATTCAAAGCCAATACAGATTTTCTAGTTCTGAGAAAGCATGGGTGCTTAATTCATTGCTTGTTCAGAGTGGTCAAACATTTTTGCACAGAACGAACCAAGCCTCAGAGTTGGCCAAGCTGGACCAAATTAGGGGATTCGAGTTATGTCAGTTTTAACGAGGTCTTAGTGAAGTTATTTTTCTTTTTCAAAACAGATCTTGATATAATAAGGGAAATTTGTTTTCCTCAATAAAGACCTTAGCTAACGCATCCTTTATTCGACACAGAGAATCAAATATAGCCTTGAAATGGTGCGTTTGTGCTTAGCTGTCCAACTGACTTGTGCATTTTTAGCTTTATTTAGGGAGTAGATAAAGTAGTTTCACAAAACTTTCCTGATGTTTCCACAACAAACTCAATCTATCTATCTATCTATCTATCTATCTATCTATCTATCTATCTATCTATCTATCTATCTATCTATCTATCTATCTATCTATCTATCTATCTATCTATCTATCTATCTATCTATCTATCTATCAACAGAAGAAGGGTCCCTCTCACAGTGGCATTCATGAAAGAACCACCACCAACTAAGGCGTGAGCAAACTAGGCAAACTATGAGGTCCCTAGGCTAGCAGGGGCCCCCAAAGAGTGCTCAACTTCTCACACCAAATCCAGACATAGAAATCTCAAATTTGTTGTCCTGTTTCCAAAGAAGGAACCTTCTTAAACAGTTTTCTCTAAGGCTTACTAATAATACATTTGAAATAATTTGAAAATTATTCCTTCAGAATTTAAAGGAACCGACTGATGTTGGAATCATAAAAATATTCTTAGTTTAAAGGTTATTTTGACAGTAATAATTTAATTTTGCTAGTTTATCATTTATTTTTCCCCCCTGCTTGTTGCTGGAGTCACATTTTATGCACCCTGCAGATTTTCTGTCTTTGCTTGTGAGTGTGGCTTACCATCTATGACAAGTCTCTCTTGAAATGCTGCACTCCTAACAAAACTACTGGAATTAGTAAATCAGAGAAACAACCTTGTCTTCACAATTTGCTAAATAACATGAAGAGAATAATTTCAGGTTTAAGCAGAAGTCAGTTTAATTGTTGGCCAGCTAGTAAAACAGAGCTTTTATGTGTTTGAATGCACAAGACAGTTGAACAATCACCAATAGTGCTATGAATCACATTCTGCTCAGGGTGTCTTGCAATCATTTGCTGGCTCTGATTTGATCTACAGCTAGAGTACAGTTCTTCAAATAAGTAGAATCCAATAATATAGATAAGTGTATCACTACTAGGTGATCTGAAACATGTAAATGAGTGCTGACGGGCGTCTTTACCCTTTTCGTCTAAATGGCAAGACATTTGAGCTTTTATTTCCCTCAATGGAGTCAGCGGTGCTGACCTTTTAACTCCTAACTCTGTGTGTATCTCTGCCTCTCCCTCCCTCAAGGCAGGCTTACCCTTTGACAGAGGATCAGCGGTAATGCTGCTCCTCAACATAACACTCAGCACAGTCAACAGGAACATGAGCCGTGTATTGCAGAGCTCAGTCTATGCACCTGTCTTGTAATGCTCACAGCAAGAAAGACACTTAAAAGATGCTAGCTGATTTGAGTTTTCATTGTGTTCTACCAAAAGGGGGGACCTGTTCAACTTCCTTCATTCACAATCTATTTTAAACTACTTGCCTCCCCATGGTGGCAGTTTCACAAACCACCACTGATTGGCTCAGATTTATCCAAATAAATGCTTGGAGAATATTTTTCTGGTTGAATAATTGAATTAGTTGTCTAAAATGTTGGAGAAAACAGTTATTTTAAAATGTTATTTAAGGTCTGTAAAACTGTTAAATCATGCATCATGAAATAAACTGAAAGGGGAGTAGAAATAGGCATGGGAAAATAAATCATTTTACAACTAATGTGCCAATATTTGAAATTACAGGGTATTTAGATGATAATCTAAAGTACAATGTTTTGTTTTAATTAATTCATTATTTAAATGACAAAGTGGTTGTTGGTGCGAAAGCAACAGCCCCTCTGTGATCTTCTTCATTTGGTTATAGTTATAAACTGAAATGATTATTCCTTTTTTTTTTTTTTTTTTTTTGCTACCGTTTGTTCTTTAAGACTTTTAAACAAACTTCACTGTAAATTTTAAGAGCCATAAAGATATTAGCTTTTTACTGCAAAACTGTGAAAAATGACTTTAGTAGTGGCATTGACTCATGCTCCTTTACTCTCCTGTATTAGACTCACAAGCGAGTGAGTTTAGATGATATTTGCACAACGGCACGTTGCGTTTTTTGATGGTGTTTTTCTTTTTTTGAATGAAAATGACATGTCAGGGTGTGTTTAAACCCTACATTAGATCAGGTTTCTGTGTGTACAACACACCGTCCGAATGATGTTGCACACCAACTGCTTCAGAGACCAACAGTCCAGACCCCCGAGGCCCCCCTCTCACTTTTCTGTCTCGATCTTCTCTCCTCTCTCTCATCCTGCTCTGATCCTCATCCAGCCTGGCGTGCCCTTTGCTTCATAAAAAAGCCTGCTGGCCTGCTCTGATGCCATGCGTGACCCTCACCCCCCTCCACCCTCTGCCCCCTCCCCCTTGCCTCTCTCTCTGCTTCACAGATGCAACAGAAACACAGTTGCACCACACAAAAATCAGATCATCAACATTTGCTCCAGGAGACAGCTGCATCAAATTGAGCATGTTTCTCCCCTTGGCGGTGGTGAGTGTGATCCTTCCCAATTTGTGCTGTGAGGCCTCCAAGCACTGATGTGCATGAGCAGTTTGTCTCCCGGCTTGCTGGAGAGAAAGCAGAAGTCAATCACAGGATGGCAGTGAAGCTAAATTAAAAGTTTCTGAAAAGTGAATTGATGGTGAATAATGTGATTAACACAACATTACAGAGAAATATCATTGTCTTTTAATACCCAACCAGCCACATTTATTGCCTTTGCTGGTGAAGTGGCATAAAAAGCCTTAAATAAATTCTAAACTCAATGCAGCAGTATTAGAAAAAAAATAGAAAAATTTATGTTTTAACCTCAATAGTATATATAAGGTGGGGGTAATAGTTGCCTTTACCCTACTGATGACTCAGTGCAGCCTCTTAATGCAACTCAGACTCAGCACTTCGCCATTACATTTGAAAAGAGAAACTTTGAGTAGTTGTCTTTGCTCAGTTTCTTTAATCATCCAGAGTCCTGTGTTCCCTGATGCCCTCCTCTCTTTAGCTCATCCCCAAGATTGCTACAGCATTTGGGTCTGACAGCTGAGATGGTCATCAAAGAAGGTCAGTTTGATCATGTGTTCTGCATCACTGTGCTGTTGAAATACCAAGTGACAACCTATTTTAAGTTGACTGAGCGGACCACCATGCTTAACAGTGGGTGGAAGGTGCTCTTCCAAATATTCATCCTTTGTTTCAAGCCAACCCACCTGGACTTTTTGATGATGAAAAAGCAACTGATTTCAGCAAACCTTAAATTATTACATTTGTGACAGCAGGACAAAAAAAGATATTTTGTGGCATCACTCCAAAACATAGTGTCTAATTGTTGTTATGGATACTCTGTTACCTCAAGATTTCACTCTTTGCTTCAGTTCTTCAACAGTGAGCTTTGGAGATTTTTCTTTTAATCTTCTTTGTCATCCTCTTCACTACTGTGTGTGGTGGAAAAATAAATATGGTAAGATCCTCTGTGTCAAATTATATTCATACACCAGGGAAGCAGAAATTCTTGGATTACTAATTCAAACTTCACAGAAACACTGATCGATTTATTATCATAAAGTAAATTAATAAATAAAAACTATTGTTTCTTGATATAGAATTGTTTTGCCCCACTGATGAAATGTATTAAATTTAAAGAAGGATTTTTCTGGAGACTAAAATTAGAATATGTTATTTTCTATACATCCTGACCATATATAGTTACAAAAATAATTGCATCTGTATACCTATACTTCTAAAATTAATTTTCCTGCAGTCATTGTCTAATTATTATGTTAAAAGAAGCTATCAATCCTAAAAGTGTGCATTTTTGTTTGTTTTTTGTTTTGTTTTGTTTTTTTCAGGGTTCTAGTGCACACTCTCAGCCTATGAAAAATGGAGACAGCTTGACCCAGTTCATTTCTACTAAAGACAGTGAGACAGACAAGCAGAGATTGATGGTCTCCTCTGGTATACGAAACATCTTTTTGTTACAGTGTGATATATTGAGTCAGTGAATATGGAAACTTCAACTGATGTCTGATGTGGTGCACAAACGCACATGTGATCATGTAAACAGAAAGAAACATTGTGAACATTTAATCTCTGAACAATTGCACTAAAAACTGTGGCACAAGCAAATATCAAATCATTGAATAATGATAAAGTTTATCTTTTCAGATTTTTAAGCTTCATAAACGAAGGAATCACAGGGTATCTAGTTTTAATTTAAACGTGTCCCTCTGCCGGTTAACAATGTGTATTGCACTTTTACAGATCCATCCACAGGACAGCGGTCCGTCACCTATTGTTGAGTAACATTAGGTTTGAAAAGGCACCAGAGCTTCATCCTGGGAGAAATTTAATAATATTTCAGGAGACTTTCATGTTAATTTCTAAATTGTACAGCATTTTTTTTTTTTAAATACATTCCCAAGGAGTTCTGCACTGGGAACTAAAGTTAAATGAAACCTAAGATGTGGGAACTAAAGTCAAATCAAACGTAAAATGTTGGATTTACTGTATCTTTGTCACTAACTTTTCTCACTTCTACAGTGTGCAGTCCTAATCTGTTTTTGTTTGGTTTGGTTTTTTGTTTGTTTATTTGTTTGCTTAGCGGACTTACATATGATCACCCCGCATCTGTGATCACGGGGTAATATTCTAGCACCATCTTCATTGCATAGTTTTGATAACTGGCAACCCCTGCCCAGCCTGTCTGTGATAGCTCTGGCATTAATAATTCACTGTGCAAATAAGTTGATGCTGCTGAGTTTGTTCCCATTGATATTAGTCGAGGTGAGCATTCTTGGCCAGACTGGGTGACGCCAGCGGACCAGCATAAAGTGGGTTTTAATTGCCCATAATCTCTGTGGTTCCCTTTCCTCTCGGTGCGAGTCAACAGCATATAGTCTCTGAACGCCAGAACTCAGTCAGCCACTTTAAGCTTCAGTCTCAGCGTGAAACTCACGACAGTGTTCGGAGGAGATTTTTTCCAACTCCAAACTCAAAGCACTTGAGTCGATTTAGGGGATTGTAGCACACTCATTGTATTTGAATTTCAAGGCAGAGCATTTATAGTTATATGCATAACAGCATTGCTTTGTGGGTATACATAAAAAGATTCAAGTTACAAAGGAACAAAAACGTTCTCTTATCCTTAAAGAATGCATATTTCCGCTAAACTTTTGCCCTTTTAGATTGCCACATGATGCACATTTATTTATTACGCAATATGAATGCACATAGTTCTTCAGTTTGCTTTATTTGACTTTTACCCACCTATTTCATTGTTGTTAACACATAAGTGTGTCAGTGGATGATCTTATGATTTATATAGCTGCTAACATTAATTGTCAAATGGATTTCTTTTTTTTTATTCGACCCTTTATTACACAAAGCATTAGACTCATGCAATGAGAAAAACCCATTTTCCCCGAGGCTTTTGTATTGATAAAACATCGCTACAATTAATAAGACGTCGACAGTAAGGGTTTGTTTTGTTAAGATATAAAGGCGTGGATATTTAGCTTTAAAAGCTAAATGATTTGGGGAAAAAAATGAAACATACACCACCACTGACTGAAAGTTAGGATTTTGTCTTCCAAAATGCCTTTGGATGTTATTTGGTTTTACCAGTGAAAATCTGGCAGAAAATGAACCATATTTCACAAATGTTCAAATATAATATAGAATTTATTTATTTATTTAATTTGGCGTTATCTCATACTAACTTCGCTTTTAGGAGGATTAAGCTATAAACTCGTTTTCAGTTCAAATACAGAGATTCACGATGCCACCGACGTTCATAGAGACGCAAAAATAAAGTCCTGTCTGGATGAGAGTAAGGAAATAAGATGTACTAAAAATGGGTCCCACCCTGGAAGTTCATCAGAGAAGTTGAACTTTTAGCCCCGCTTAAACCCGCACACCACCTCTGGCATTTTTTTAAAAATAACTTGCAGGACCTTAAGTGGAGAATTTCTGACGGAACTGTCCGTTTGCTTAACCTCTTCGCGGTATGTTAACCCCTATAAGGACACGCTTGTCAGGTCAGTACAAAGGGGTTGGGGGGGGGGGGGGGGGACGTCTCCCTTCTCGGCTTGACCCTGCGCTCCAGACTATCAGAGAAAAAGAAACATAACTCCGGAAAGCTGCAGTTGTTCTACTCTCGCTGCAAACCTGGAGGTTTGATGAACAGCCATGGGTGGTAAACACACTCTAACCATGTGTCAAAATTACATACGACCAAAACGCAGACAAGCGGTGGTTTAATTTGGCTGTTTAACTTAGGCTGGAGATGTTTAGGCCTACTTGACATGCGCACGGAAACAACGTGCCAAGCAAGCAAGAGCAACAGAGAGTATCACCACACTCAGGTATGTACAGTTCCGTTTATCTGTTGAACGCCAATCCAGTACAAATGTCACGTCATGATACTTTTGAAGACACACCCGTCCAGTTCATCTTCACTCATCTACAATTGGTTGGTTACAGTTATTAAGAAGAAAAGCTGCAACAAAACCATGATCACGTAACAGCTGTAAACAGACAGAAAGGTGTTTAAAAGTAATCAACATACATTTAAACCCCAAATTATATATGTAAAAAAAATATCCTATGACGTAAATACACGCGATACATAAACTAACCTAATCAGAACACACAGAAACTCTCGGTGCATGGCTTTTATTAGCATTGTCTTTATCAGATTATAATGTACGGATTAACATCCTTGATTCGGGGCAAGTCAAAGGGAGGACATACACAACAGGAAAAAGATCTCAAATCAGTTTCCAAATCTAACAAAGCTTTTCAAACTTTGTACATTTTAGTGTCTTTTCAACTATATAACTCCTATTTGGTTTCCTGGTTACATTGTCGTTGTTGTTGCTTATTTAAAACAACAACAACAAAAAAAAAAAAAACAAAAAAAAAAAAAACGGAAAACCCTCTTTATCCTGAAATAACTTTTATCTTGGAGCAAATATTAGGTTTGCATACAAAAGTCAATAATAATAATAATCCATCCATTCATTATCCATCACGCTTATCATTGCAGGGTGGAGACGGGGGCTGGTGCCCATCTCCAGCTGTCATTGGACAAGAGGCGGGGTATACCCTGGACAGGTCGCCAGTCCAGGGCAATCGGCAATAATAATAATAATAACAACAATAGGGCAATATATCGCAGGGCGATAATAATAATAATAATAATAATAATAATAATAATAATAATAATAATAAGAAGAAGAAGAAGAAGAAGAAATAATGACACAATGGAAATAATCAAACTCTCGTAACAAAAGACGCAAAATTAACTCAGTTATGAAATTAACCAATGTGTCGTTTCATACAAATTATGCAATGACACGTACTCGGTTTATCAGCTCCTGATTTAAAGTAAGATTCTGTATTCTATTGTGTTCTGTAAGGAATGTGGTTATATGACTCCAAAAACTAATATTTAACTGCAGGAAAACTGTTGTTCAGACCTCACATGCACCAAATATGACATGACGACACACACATACACACACATTTAATTGAATGAGGATGACTCTGAACTGAATAGGCTACCCAAGGGTCTTTGTTTACTTTTATTTTATTTTTTTCAGTTATACTTTTTATAAATATTTTATAACCCAGATTACTTACAACTGGAAAAGTTCAATAATTTACCTTTCCTTTTAAGATGATTTTCTTTAGCAAAGATTAGTCCGTGTTACTTTGAATTGACCAATGACCGAGCCTCGTTAAAAGGCCAATGGCGTTCCTATTATAAAGTGGGTCAATCCACAAGAACAAACAGCTTTTATTCTTCATGTATTTCATGCAAACACCAACAATAACTTTGTGTTCTTGTCAGCAGTGCACAAGTCAGATCAGCTGCACTTTGGCTTGACCGCAGTTAAAAATCCGCTAACATCCAACAGATATCCATCAAAGCAAAGCATGTGAGTTTCACCTCCTCAGCTTGCTTTAAAGCCGCTTTATTCAACCTTACGCCACAGACTGTAAGATTTAGGATCATCCGTTCAAGAGGCAGTTTCCTTTACGCATTACGCTGACCGGAAGTATGGTTCTTCTAGTCGTTAGCGTTTGAATGAGCACATGGAGTCGACCGATCGCAAGAAAGAATAACAAGGTTATGCACGAGATCGCCCTGAATGGGGAGGCTGTAGGCTATCTCCATCAGATGGAGATAGAATCATGATGGAGGGGCAGACATATCAGAATCCCTCCAAATATTAGTGCACATGGTGATACTTTTCGTTATGATTCATTGTGAGGATTTTATAATTACGCTGTCAATATTAGGAACCTGAAAGAAAATTCCAGTTTTGTAACCCTGTTCTAACCCGCCCATTGAGTGTTAAGTGTTTCATCAACTCTTTATTTAATGCTCCATATACTTTAAACAGACTTGAAAAGCATCAATATTCCCTTTTACACACTTAAGGAGCTTCTTTGCTGAAAGACATTTTAACCCTTGTATTCAGCACAAGAAGGTCAAACCCCGAAGGTTTGACCCAAGTCATACAGTTTAAAAGACAATTATCCCTCATACTAAACAAATGTATATGTGGACTTTTGAATTCGAAGAAAGTTATAAAAAAAATCTCTAAAAAAATGTTCTCGCTCAGTTTTCTGGCATTTAGCAAATAGAAATAATTTTGGTAATTCTAACTTATCTGAAAGGAGAAAAAATTGGTCTGATTTAACTTCAGTGAGAAAAAAAATGGTATGAGTATTTTTATTTGGTGTATGTAAATATATGGTTTCAGCTGTATGTAGAAGGTCTCCTTACCATCACCCTAATCTTCAGCTCCCTCCACAGATTCTCTATCAGATTCAAGTCAGGACTCTAAAACTTGACTATGAGTTCTAGTCAGAAAAAAAATGTTGATAAAATTCAAAAGATTACCTCAAACTTTAATCTACTAGGGGTGTGAATATTTTTGGGCTTAACCGTATAAAGGGCATTTTATCAGATTCGCTCTGAACAATGAGATTTGAAGCAAAGTCATTCAGAAATCACAATGTTAAGGTTGCAGATGGCTGTAGGAAGTGTCCTCTTTCCATTGGACATTGGACATTGGACTTTATATGCATTGTGGTTTTATCCCAGCAGAGAAACAATAGGCCAGTTCTCAGAACTACATAAGTTGATGTTGGACAAAAACTGAATGGTTTAAACTCAGGAAGTGTGGTTTAAAAAAAAAAAAAAAAAAAAAAAAAAAAAAAAAAAAAAAAAAAAAAGGGGGGGGAGGAGCTTCAAGGAGCGTTGCGTGACAAGACTGAAGAAATCAAGCAGCAGCCTGTGCACTCAGATCCCTCCTTCACACACACACACACACACACACACACACACACACACACACACACACACACACACACACACACACTTTTTGCTCTTTTATGTCTCTTCAGTTTAGCCCATTTGATTAGCCTCTTTCTACACATTTTGTTCAACTGACCCCAGCTGAATAATCCTTTTTCTTTTCTCTACATTACTTCTCTGTCCTTTTACACTTCTGATTCTTTTTCTTTTTTGATATCTAAGCTGAAAAAAATACTTTTAAATTGTTTACACATGTGATACGTGAATTAAGTACAAAATTAAACTTCATTACCTCATTATTGTTGTTCAAGAATAATGTATTACGTTTGCTGGGAAGCTGCATGTTTCTGGTTTAGCTCCTATTTTAAGCTATTTTTAATAGCTTTTCTGTTTGCTTATATTATTATATGCAGACCCATTCAACAAATTAGAGTATTATTGAAGAATCAATTTATTTCAGGAACATTATCATTAAGTGAAACACATTATATAGATTAATTACACACAGATGGATGTTTGAAAGCCATTATTTCTGTTAATTATGATGTTTTTCCACTTATAGTTAATGAAAACCTGGTAGATAAAATTAGAATATTATATCAGACCAATATAAAATTGTTTTTAAAAACAGAAATATGAGATTAATGAAAAGTATGTTTAATGCCTGTTTAATGGTTGTTATTTTCAAAAGGTACCTTTAATCTGACACACTAGACTCATTAGGATGTCTATTCAAATTTATGTAATATGACTTCAGTTATTAATTTATTAATGTGGCTGATAGGTTTCTCTCATACATTCAACCTGTAATTTCTAAATTTGCTTTTAAGTAAATGAAATACAATTGAAAACAAGTATGAATGTTGACTCATGCCTTTGCAAGCACATTCTAAAGTGGAAAAGCTGAAGTGTGCTTGAAATAAATGAGATGTTATCCATTATCTGTAGGATTGGCTGTAAATGTTGACATCATGTCCACAGTTAACACATCATCTACATGACCCATCAAAGTAGTTAGCAGATACTGAACAACAACAAAAACATGTCAGGACAAACAGAAATAAACTCTAGTACCCTAGGTTGAGGACACAAATAAGGATAAGTTTGAAAATCCTGCCAGCTCAGTTTTTTGCATAGAGATATTGAGAGAGATAGCTAATGTTTTACTTTTTGAATCATATTCATAGGTTAACTTACAATAATTAAAATACTTTACATTTTCAAATACAAATCCATGTGCACTATATACATACTGAAACAAATTCTGTTCATTCCATATTCAGATGAAGTTTTAACAGTGCAATGTATTTGGCAAAACAAAATTCTCAAGTTGTGGTATTGAGAAATTGGTAAATTCTATTAAATTGGAATGCATGCCGATGTTTTTTTTTAAATGTTTCATTAGTTCAAACTAAACTAATAGTTTACAGTTACAAGTCCAAAATTATAAATACCCCTGGCAGATTAAGGTTCAAAGTTATCTTTGTTATTTTACCAACATATTTATTTGTAACAGAAGAAAAAATTAACATTTTGGAGCAGCTCAGTCAGAGTACTGACTTGAATCTGATAGAAAATATGTGAAGGGAGCTAAAGACTAGGGTGATGGCAAGTAGGCCTCCCAACTTCAAAGCCTTGGCACTCATCACCAAAGATAAATCATCAAAATAGTAGTGGAAACACACAAAAAGCTGGTCAGAAAGTATGAGACAGGTTTGATTTGTAGAACAATGACAATAATGATTTTGCCACTTAATATAAAGACTGGGAACTATGATATGCCATTTTTTAAATAAAATATAAACAAAAATTAATTTACATTGTTTTATCATCTTTTGTGAGATGCCTTTCTGATTTCCTATGAGAAACAAACTTCTTGGTTGAATGAAAAATAATCCAAATCTATAAATAATTTCATTCATCTCTTTAGTTCATACATAAATGTGTTTCTCAAAAGAACTGGAGAAAAACTTTAATTTCAGATTAAAATGTTTTCTATAAAAACCAGGACTTGGAAACAAATCTCAGAACAGGTCTGTTGTAAGGATCACAAAAAAGTAAAACTTGTGTTATTTTAGTAGTTTGCTTAATAAAATCACATCCAATTAACAAGGGCTGTCCCCTCTGTGTTTTGTGCAGATTAGATGAAGTATGTGATGAAGTATGTTTAAATAAGGGCTGTTGCAGAGCTGTGCCCTGAGGAATTCTCATAACTGGAAAGTACCACAGCTTCCCCTCTCCCCTTCTGAATTTCTGGACCTTGTCAAGAGCCGTACTGTCAGGAAACCTACACAGAACTGTCAAGCATTACAACATGCAGCCACCCAAACCTACATTATGATTATTTCCAGTTATGTGTGCTTCCAGTTCATTTATGTTTCATTTGTATAAATAAAAATGTTATATACTGACAAATAGTCATCCTAATATCTGCAGCCTTTGGCTAAGCTATTTGCACTAGCTTTTCCAAGTTTGTACTTTTGGTCAACTAAAAAACATCCTGTGTTGAGGTTGAACTGGGATCAAATTAACTATTAGTTCAAGTCCAAATACCTATCAGTTGTCACAAAGCTATAGTATATCTCCATTAGAATTTCTCCATAATCATAATGGTGTAGGGGATTCAATCAGGCATGGACACAGTGACCACTAGATGGCACCAAAGGATAGGTAGTCCTTTTTTCTCTTCAGCTGGTGCCAGGCACAGAATAGAATAGAATAGAATAGAATAGAATAGAATAGAATATTGAATAATCAAATCCCAATCTATCAGCAACAAAATGATTGTGTAGAGCAACACAATGAAAACAATAACAAGCAGCACAGCAAAAATGAAGTCTATAGATTTGAGACAAAAATGTAATTTAAAAAATGTAGAGTGATGTAAACAAAGGAAATTTACTTTTTAAATAATAAATTTGTATAATTTATTATTTCATGGGGGTGGGTGGTGGACTGGTGGTGTTGCTGGACAAATAGTCTAATAGCTCCTGGGTGGTGAGAACTAAAATAAAACTGGAATACAGAGGCCTGTTATAGTGTTATAGTGCAGATGTGGGGTGGGGGACATTGTCCAGTAGTTATCCTCTCATTCCAGGACAAAGGTGCTCCTCTTGATCAACTTTTCCAGTCATTCCCACTGAGCTGCTGGTCCAGGAGATCAAACTACAAAAAATGGCTAATGCTACCTAAGAGTCAGTCAGGTCCACAGAATCATTCTGTGGACTCGAAAAGATCTGAGTCTTCTCAACAGGTAGTCTGCTGGGTCCATACCTGTGAGGTGCATCAGTTTGTTTAGGTGAACACCCAGATGCACCTGAGAGCGCAAAATCTGAATCTTCTTTTCCTTGATGTTCACTGGTTTTATTGTGAGGTGTCTGTGGAGAAAACTTAGTTTTCCTTAAGTTTGTGGATTCTCTGACATCTTGTTTCATCTAAGCTGGCTGTCTTGTTTTTGCTTAAATTTATTTATTTTATTCTGCCTTAATAAAAACGGCATTGTAACTGATCACCTGGACAAACACAATACGTTCTAGAGTAAAGTTTTATGGTGAATACAGAGAAATTTCAGTCATTTTTTTCTAGCAATGGTATTATTTTGCAGCACAAGAGGTTTTAAATTATGTTAAAATCAGTTGATCTTCAATACCTGTATTTCTCTTTGTGTGAGTTACTGATACAGTAGCTGCATAAGTGGAATGCAGCCTTTACACCTCTGTTTTTCATACAATATTAACCCTCCTGTTATGTTCATTCCTGAGGTGTGGCAATAATGTTCCTGGGTCAATTTGACCACTAGTAGTGTCCGAATCCCAAAATTTCCCCAAAAACATTTTTGTTTCAGTGGAGGAACAAGCTGCAAGATACATCTCAGGAAAACTCACTTTGTCTAGTTTTCTTTATGTTTACAAAATTTTAAGTGCAGCATGAAAAAGAAACATTTTAATAATGGCAGCCCCACCATAATATACATCTGCATTTTGCTTTGGTAACTCTCCCTGCTGATGTTCAACTTCATTTCAAAGTTGCTGGTTTAGCTCTGCAGTCGGTTCCTGGGCACCTCCCTTTGAGGTTTTTAGGGCACATGCCACTGGAAGGAGACCAAGAACTTGTTGGACAGACTATATATCACCACAAATGTGCTGGAGAGTGTTTCTGGATGGATGGATGGATGGATGGATGGATCGTCACTCTAAGATTAGGAACAATCCCACTAATAATATTTTATGTACAATGTTTTTTTTCTTTTTTTTTAAACATATACCCAATTAGAAGTCTGAGAGGTTTCTTATATTTATATATTAATACATATTCTGATGCACAGATAAAAAAAAAAAAAAATAAAAAATAAAAAATAAAAAATAATAATAATAATAATAATAATAATAATAATAATAATAATAATAATAAAGATTTTCACAGTCCTTGTCATAAATCAACTCCATTTGGATTGCATATGTAATATTTATGTTTCACAGCAATTATTTACTTTTTATGTCTAAAAATTTGTGGAAATATAGTGCTTGCTGGTAGAACCCTGTTATCATAGCCTAACTGTGATCTGTCAGTACCAATAAAACAGTTTAGGTCAATGAAAGTCTGCAATGGACTGGTGACCTGTCCGGCGTACCCTGCCTCTTGCCCGATAACCGCTGGAGATAGGCACCAGCCCCCCTTGCAACCCTGCAAGGATGAACGTGATGGATACTGGATGGATGGATGGATGGATGGATGGATGGATGGATGGATGGATTAATGGATGGATGGATGGATGGATGGGTCAATGAAAGTGAATATTTTAACCATGAGATGGCATGGGAGTCAAACTAATGCAGCGCTGAAAGAAACCAGTTTTTCTTTTGCACCTTTTTGATTTGTTGTCATGGCAACAGGTGTACATATCTGTTCCTCCTGATGGCTTTTACTTTTGAAGGTCTTTCACTTTATCTTGGCATCTGTTTGTGAGGGGACTCTGAGGAAAGTCCCCTGTTCTGTCTCCCACTGGGCTGCAGTGGAGGGCTGAATTAAAAGTGTTCAGAACTGGTGTCTAACTCTGTGAGCTGTTATGATTTCATTTGTATTTATGAAACTCGATGTTACATCTATTTCCTCACCAGGGTCCTTGTCTATGATTCTTGCCAGACAGACTATGTGGGGGATTTCAGGCTTCTTTATGCTACAAATTTTCAATAAGAATATAATTTCACTGAGTCATTTGTTTCACATCCTTATCTTGTGCATCACTTAACCAGCGTTATGATTTATGAACAGCATGGGTTTAAAACTACTCCATTACAAAAGGCTCCATAGAGAGATCATGTGTGATTTAATTTATGCCATTGTCAGTCTCAGAGTTAAGCAGAATTTTTTTATTCCTTTGTGTGAAGCGTTGGTGATATTAAAAAAAATTGCAAAAGACTGCTTGGGTGCAATTATTAGTGTGTTAATATATTTTGGGAGGAATGTTTTTATGGTTTTCATGCCATTAGTAAATCTAATGATTTGGATACTATTTCTCTGCCCTTGATACCAACTCCTGATACAGATTTCAGCAACTGAGGTGTTAAAGGAAAGCAGGGTTCAGGGTTCTCCTTCTTTTCATCATGAGGATGAAAAAGAAAGAGAAGATTCATGATTCTCTCAGTTGTCACAGAAGGGTCCACTTTAGATACAAAATCTCCTTTTTCAGGGAGTCATCAACTCACAAAGTCACTTGTAAATATAGTCACTTACACCGCCTTCATCCAAAACACATTCTAGCTCTGGTTGAAGATTATGTAAAGATTATGTATCGTAACTTTGCAACAGGTACTTACTCTATGCACAGGAAACAAAAACAGAAAACAGTTTTAATTACCTCTAGGTGCACCTGTTGATGATTAAAAAAAAAAAAAAAAAAAAAAAAAAAAAAAAAAAAAAATCCTATTGTTGACCAAAAAAAAAACTCTAGTTGGAGTTATGATTTGCTTATACTCCAACCACCATGACCACAGGTAGTGTTAAGGTCTACGGTATTTCTTTAGGACCTGGATAATAACTTTAATTTATTAATCCATGAATTCTACTGTCTTTCAGAGAATCCTGCAGGAGAATGTCCAGCCATTAGCTCTATTCTTAAGTTTATGTGCAGTTGAGTTAAGAAGCAGGACAATAATCTGAAGCATACCAGCAAGTTCATTTTCAAATGATAAAAAAAGAGGAAATTTATCTTCAAAAACTGTCCAGAGTGATTGACTTTAAATTATTCTGCAAGAATGGGCCAAATTCCTCCAGTGTGAAATACTTATATCCAGTTATAGCAGATGTTTGATGGCAGTTGTTGTCACAACCAGTTATTAGGTTAAGGGGCACCTTTTACCCTTAATAAATAGAATCATAATATGAAAACTATTTGTATGTTTCCTTAGGTCTTTGTCTAGTATTGCAATAACTTTTACTGAAGATCTAAAACATTTAAGTTTGACAATAAAGCAAAAACAGAAGAATTTTTTTTACATCATGTTAGCTTTTTTTTAACACTCTCAGGGAGAGAGATACAACTTTGTCGTGGTAAAAAGTCTTAACTAAAAAAAAAAAAAAAGCCCATCCTGGAAATTAGATTTGTTGAATTAAAAAGTAAAAAACACACCAATATTTTTACAAAGTTTGATTTATGTCTTTATCTTTGATTAAGAGTTTAAATCATGCATGTTTTTATATCTAAAGTGACATGAAATCTTTGATTAATCTTATTTTTAATGCATTTGTGAAGTATGACTTAAACCACTGCAGAGCAGAACATTTGATCCCCTGGTGCTATTCAAGTCTACAGTGTTGAAATAAGAGCTTTGGTCCAAAACAAGGAGAACAACTAGTTTTTGCTGGAGTAACAGATATAGGTAGCATTTTTTAAAAAACAGTTTTGGTCGCATTCTATGATATTTATCCATATTCACAGAAGTATCTTTCATTGAGTAAACTCAAGTTATTTTCATGTTTTTAGTTTGTTGGATACCCAAACACACACAGGACAGATGCAGGCACAAGATGGAGGAAACATTTAATGATGGATTGAATCATTTACCTAAGGAAACTCAAGACATAGAAACTAAGACAGAACAAAGAATATCAGTAGAAACCAACAGCAAACCAAAGAAACCAGAGAGCTTAAATACTGTGGAGGTGTAATTGTGACATGGACACTAGGTGAGTACAATAAACAAAATGAATAACAACTGAGAGGGGAGCAAGGCAAGGGGACTGAGGAGACTTGAAAAATGACAGAACAGAAACAGCGAATAACTAGAACTACAAGTGAATGCTAAGAGTACAATACTAAGTATTAAAAATACAGAAATTAATTAAAACACAGGATCTGACATACAAAACTCAGACAAAAGCAGACTCCCAATCCATGGGATCATAACAGTTATTGGAAATAGCTACAAAGAGCACAGAGCTGGAATTTGACTGCTTCTGCAAAGAACACAAAGTTAGACATGTGATTGAGATGTTGCTGATGTTTCTCTCACAGAAAGCAGTGACTAAAGCTCTGTGTCACTGGAGTGAGTCATTAAACCTTCAGTGCCAAGTCTGAGAATGCCACAATCGCTAACCAAAGAAGAGACTAATATAGAAACCAGGTCTATAGGAATGAGAGCCAGCTGACATATTAACTGGCAAATCATAAATAATAAAAAAAATAAAATGCAGTGTCCAGTTTAATAGAGCTATTGCCTTCCTTACTTAGAAACATCTTTCACTTATGTGGCAAATATTCCTGGGAGGAAAATGGAGTGACAAGAAGATAATTCAGTTGGCTGGATTGTTTCTTCTTTATGTTTGCCACTTTTTTAAAAAAAAGTTACAGCATGAAAATCTTATCATGTGTTACAGGACATTACAGTTGGTTCATGTTTTCCTAGAGCCATACAGATTTTCATCTTACCTTTTGGATATTCCTTTGAGTTGTAATTTATGGTATTAGTCTGGAAAAGCAAATACAGAAAAGGAATAATGTAAGACATTTTCACTATTTATGCTTTTTTTTTTCCACATCAACACTGAAAGTTGTGAGTTGTAACTTCCAAGACTACAATCAAAGATTTTGCGATGCACAGACTTTATATAAACTAGCACTGAGCAGAAATCCAATTTTTGAGATATTTGTTATGAATAATCTTGAGAAGCATTAGCACAAAAAATATTTCAGTCTCACTTTCATCTGAAAACATGTTCAAATCAAATAAAGGTTTACCAGTGCAGACAAATAAACCGACACAAAGAAGACTGTAGATGTTGTTTCTGGGTGATTGATGATAACAGATCATTAGAGAGCATTGAGTTTTGTTTTATTTTGTTCCAAGGTTACTCTCTATGTTTTAATGTATTTTTCATTTGGCATCCAGTCCACATCCCAATTAACTTTTCCGTTTACAGATTGGTGGTGCAGTTAGCTCAGTGTTGAAACATATTGTGGAACAGTAGAATGTCACAAACAAGTCTATTATTTTCAGTCTTTAGGCAGTTAAATATAAATGATTTTTTTTTTAAATGACTCCTACAAGCTCTTATGTGTTTTTAAACTTTACCATGCATATATCATTATGAGATAAATGCAATTGCCTGTTATTAAGACCTACTCAACTCCGTCACTTCAATAATTACCTGCCTAAAAGGTTCACTCATAGCACAGATCAATAAACAGATTATGAGGAAACCTGTGACAGTTAGAGCGATGGACCTTGGGAGTTTTAAACTGTTATTGTCCAATATTCCCTTAGCAGCTAGCCATGTGACAGTGATAGGACTTAAACATGAACAGAAAAGGGGAGATTTGTTTTCAGCTCTTTTATACTACTGATCTCCACCACAACATTGTATTTGTTAATCACTCCATTTTATGAAAAATGTTTTTTTTTTTTTTTGTTTTTTTTTTTTTATTTGTTGCTGTCATAATCCTGATGTGTGAGTGTGTTTTTGAATAAGTTTCTTCTCCAAGAACAGAGGATCCCTGCTGGGGTGTGTGGCTGACCAGCTGCAAACTCCACACCTGTCTGCAATTTCCCTCGTCCTTACTGGAGATATGAGGAGCTGCAGCACGACTATTCAGTGCCTAGTGATCAACCCCTGTTGGTAGACTCAAGCCCCCTGTGTTTCTATTTGTTATTGCTATAGATTCTTCGTATTATGAAGAATATCTATGCTTGACTTACATGTCCTCCAGCTTGCCTTATTCCTATATGCTCCTAGGTTGATGTTACCGTTCTGATTCTAGACTCCCTTACAAATCTCCTTGAGACAGAGCCTTCTCAAAACTTAGTTCAAGCCGCAGTCGTCCATCACAGTTTCCTCACCTTCAGTCATCATCTCAATACCCACTCTCCAATCATCTGTTTATCCTCTGGATCTCAAGACTGCCTGATTCAACCTCCTGCACAAGTTGCCTCTGGACAAAAACCTCCATCGAACTTCCATCCACACACCATCATCAGGATAATGCATTCCTCCTTCCATGCCGTCAATCCGCCTTCGAACCCATGAGCCGATCTCTTTTGTCTATTTAATCATTCTGCTACATTACTCCTTACCCAGTTTAAGCCCCCATCCTCTTCCAGGTCCAGCAGAACTTTGGACCCTGAGAATCCTTGAAGCACATTGTCTTTTGTAAATACTGTAAATAAATCCTCTCATATTTCTTCAGCCACATCCTGTGAATGATAATGCATGTGGGTCAGGGAATTACCTCAAAATAATGACAATAGTTGTGGCTTGCTTTCCAGCTTGACTGTGATAACATTCAGCCGCAACAAAGGGACTTAAACCTGTACAGTTCCCATTTCTTGTGCTCACTTGCCTCATAAATGGCCACTTGGAACAACATCTCTAAGAATGTGTAATAATGTAAAATATTAAATTCAGTTCACTATAATGCATTTTATGGTGCTAATTCATGTATCTTACTAAGATTAATAATAGGTCCAATTTATATTCAGTTATATATGATTTAGTTTTCAAACCAATCTAGTTATAATCATATTCAGATCAAATTACATGAAGACAAATACAATCCAATTATAACACAATTCAGTCAAATTCAGTTGATAAGAGATGATTTAGTAGAAAGTTGTTTATGCAACAAAACTAGCTGATTGCATTTAGAATATTAAACAATTTCTTCTCAGCAAGAATGTGGCATCAGTGAAGAGAAGCAACTTCATTTAAGCAGGAGGAAACCTTTAGTAATACATTCAGTATCGGTGGCCATCTACCTCAACCTGATAGGGGTTGGGGTCAAGAAAGATGGCAGAGGTACTGAGTTAGCTTTATCGTCTATGAAAAAAGGAGACAGTGAGGTAAATGCCAGCAATAATTGTCTATATAATCATAAATGGAAAGTGGAGTGATGAAAAATGCCTGGTATGTCCTCTGGCAACCTCATTGTACAGCAGAAGGATTATGGAAATAGCTCAGGAGAACCAAAGTCACTATAATTATTGGTTTATTAAAAAATGGTGTGCCTTACAATGAAATAGACAAGCAATTCATCTAAAAAAATCAATTTATGTAAAGATGAAAAGGCCTTCGTATTCAGTGTGCCTATACTGCATTTTCAATGAAGTCCAATCTGCTGTGGTGAGAACACGCAAATAAAACCCAATGCACCCTGTTCCCATGTGTGTATCTGTGAGAGGAACATTAGGAAGATGCCTGATTATATTGTTCTTTCTGAAGTGTAATATTTCCAGGAAAGAGGAATTTTATTTTCCTTTTATTTCTTTTCAACAACTTTGCTGCTTTCACAAGGGTTAGACTCTTGAGAAGCCTGGAAGATTTCAGTCATAATGTGACGATTGAGAGATTAGTCAAATGTGAAATAGCAGCATTTTAGAATGATTGGCCCAGATTGAATGAATAGGTAAGCCATTTGTTAACATGTTTAGACTGCACTAAAAAGTCACCAGGTGATTATTTTTAAAACATGACCTCTGCTTTGATTTGTGGCAGATACAGCAGCACCCCTCTATACATCATTGCCATCTGTTTCTATCTGCCTACCTTGCTTTCTTCTATGCCTGTACCCCACTTGTATCTGAATCCCAGCGCTATGCTTGAGCACATTTATTTGCATGCTTTCTTGAAGGAAAAACTTTGAATTAAATATTGCTGTGGTTTCTTTATGTGATGAGTAAGAAGGAAACACAGCTCACAGTGATGTCATTTAACAGTGCTCTATTCAGGGAAGGACAAAAGATTTGCATTGTGTTTTTTGGGACAAACTTCAGATATAGAAGCTACAAAAACAGCTACAGAATTTTCCTTTAAGATGAGCCCTGAGTGACTGTTGAGTGTCTGTATGTGTGCAGCAAAGCTGAAGCTCAGCTGGTTGTCCATATGTAGACAGTTTTTGCTTCATCTGTGATTAAAACATTTTTGCAAACAAAGTTACTATTTGGGTGAAAGATACAGCAAAGACGAACAGAGAAGCTGCAACTGCAATCTGTCACACATCTGAGTTTTTCGTTTGACCATCTATTAGGCCAGTGGTTCCCTTCATCCATACTTGTGGCGATTCTCAGCGACACATCTTCTGCTGGGGTCCGAGCACCAAAGAACTTCAAGTCAATTAAAACTTTCTAATGGCTGCTTTTTCTCTGTGTGAGTCTTTCCAGATTGAAATGAACTTGAAAGCAACAACAAGACTGATTCAGAACAAGCCCCAGTAATTGATTCATTATACTCATGTAATGGGCAAACTGGGTTACAGCAACACTTCATAATGTTAATTACTCTGACACGTCTCACTCTGTCACGCAATGTCTCGTCGAGCTCAGCCTGGTAAAAGTTATGTGCTTCCTCTTACAGCTGCTTGTCTGCAGCACTGTGGCAGAGCCTTTTGGGAGCTGAGACAACTCCTAGTTAAAGGAATTGATTCGCTAAATTTAGTTGCTCATTTGTCTCACAGTTGGATCTGTAGGAAAACGAGAAAAAAAAACCCCTACAAATACTGCAAAATGCATACAGACAGAAAAAACATCTGATTTCCTCAATAATGAACAGTGTTTCCCCCTCGAACCACAGCAAGTATTTTTCTAAGGTTTTGCCTTTGTGTCTCATCTCTTACCTCTGGCTTCCTTTTCTGTGAATCTTTCTTGGAATGTCATGTCTTTTTATAACTGTGAGATTAAGGAACAGTCAGGTTAATATCATTGTGAGGGTTGGTTAATAAACTGATTACCAATCACTACCAGTGACAAAAAGTTATGAGACCCTTAACAACATATGAGTGGAGGGACATCTTCATCAGGACACTTTTCATCTAAATGTTCAACCTTTTTCATCATTTCAGCTTTGTGTCCACAGCAGTTTGTGGATTACTGCATTGTTGCAGCTGCCTAAAAATATTTTGGCATGTTCTCCACAGAAACTTTCTCTCATCTTTGTTGTCTTTGTCTTCTTGTTCTTTTCAGACAATCAAATCATGTCTAGACTGGTTGTCACTAAAAATGACAGCTTACTGCAGGGCATTTTGTTGCTCACCGGCGAAACCAGAATGGTTTACTCTACCTTCTCAGAACTGACAATAACTCCTTGAGAATAGGTGTTTTTGGGAAATAAGGGCATTTTTGCATCGATAAAATCTGAAATTAGACTCCACTATTTGAATAATTAAGACAAAATGTGCTCACTGACAGTGACATCCCTGGAGGCTTTTCACTGTCCTGATTCAAAACCATTAATCATAAACTAACCCCATGCAGGTCAGTATCATGGGCATGTGATAATTTTTACAAGCTTACAGATTCCCCAGATCTTACTACTATGCTGTAGTGTCTTTAGAAATGTTCTGTCTATAAATACTGCTTCTAAATGTAGGGAAATTAAGAGGATTTTGCGGAACATTATCTCCTGTAATCTCTCTGAAGTAAGTGTCTTGCATCTAATGTGCTCCCATTGTGAACACTGCATGTACATTAGGATCAAATGTCTGGAATCCAAAGTGTCTGACATGCCACATTACTTTTTTATTTTTTATTTTTTTATTTTAACATATTTAGAGACTGAGTGATTGTCCAGCAAAAAAAAAAATTCAATGTGCATTGAAATGTCAGAATTGTCTTTAGCTGACTTAAACAAAATATGGTAGATTTTACTTTCAGGTTTAAGCATCCAGCATAATGAGGTGGGAAGAACTGGTGTAGCATTATATTAAGTAATATTATCACTGGCAATTGTTGTTATCTTAGAGTCACAGTTGCATCAATTCTGTACCAGTGGTTCACATGTGAGCTATACATGAAGTGTGAAAGCTGAGGCACTCATGCAGAATTTTTCAACCTGCCCAAAAAAAATCCATGGCAAAACTAAGAAAATGAAAAAGTGAAAGGTAAAAAAAAAATAGATGAATAACAGGAAGGTAATGCTTAACTGTTATTTACCTATTGCAATGGGTCTTCCTGCACCACTGAAATGAAAGGTTTAACAGAGGTAAATGTTTAAGGTCAGGTTGACATACATTGCTAATTTAGTTTGACAGTGCAATTTAGTTTTGAATGTGTTTTGTATGCAAGTCGTTTTTAACTAAGTGCATTTTTTGCGAAGATGACAAGAAAGCAACATCCATTTTACAATGTAGCAAGAGATCCTGGGAGGAAGTAAAAGTCACTAAGATTGGTATTTTGTCTCCTTTCCAAGTTTGTGCAAAAGATTTAGCTTCTCGCACTGCTGAAATGCAACATGATTTAAAAGTTTTAAAAGAGATCTGAAAATGAAAAGTGCTTTACAAGTTTCTGGGTTGTGTTTTATTTTGTATTTTTGAGGCTGTATTAACTGAAATCCAAGATATCATGCACACAAGAAGTGATTTCCCATTTCAAAGTATTTCTTTAAGTGAGTATCTTTCAATTTTGGTACGCTTTCTCTCAAATCACAATCTTACTTCAATAGTCAGCTCTCTTGTGCTGCATGATTCACTTTGGGTTACAGGAATGCATGACACAGCCAAAGACATATAAGGGAATAAACTTAAAATATGGTGTGCAGGAATGAAACCCACAGCTTTAAGGTTGGTTATAACTTCCCCTTGTCCTTCTTCTCTCAAGCATTAGATGTATTTGCTTCAATAAATGCAATAGAAAGCATTAACTTTGAAGAGGATTTCAAAGGATATTTGATACTACTGCTGTGGATTTCTTTTTTACACTCGCTGGGATGGAAATAGACTGCCTAGATTTTTTTTTTAGCTTAACATAAAACACTATGATATATAGGACTTTGGTATCATCATAATTATTATTTTATTTCATTTCTCACTGCTTGATAGATAACATTAAGGCAAGGGAAGCTCTGTATCCATGGTTACGACAGACAGATGACGCCCTCTTCTTGCCATTATGGCCTTTCTTTAGCCATTTGCTGGATGTTGTAGGTGCTGAGGCTGAGGGAACAGCAGAGGAGGATGTGAGGGTCTGATTTTAAAAATATACAGGGGTTTAATAAAGTAATCAGAGACCATTTTTCTTCAAGTCTGCAGAGAGGCATGTGTGAGCCTAAAAGTATGTTTTTGAAAGTGCCTCACGATGAAGCATTGCAGCCCAAATATTTGCTTTATAATGCATTTTTCCCAACAATTAGGGTAATGTGTTTACAGCAAAAAATTTGAAGACCGAACTTTGCAAAGGTTTTCATATTTTCTGAACATTTTGTCACTTTGGAGCTACAAACTGCAATGTTTTCTGGTAGGATTTTATGTGACAGACCAACACAAGTAGTGCATAATTTTGAAGATGAAGGACAAGGATATATACTATAGTTCAAAAGTGTTTTACAAATAAAACTCTAAAAGAGTGCTAATGGGGGATATCTCCACCAGCTTTAATTGTATGTTTAGGGTTGTTCTCCTGCTGGAAGGTCATCCTCCCCTCAGTCTCAGGTCTTTTGCAGCATCTAAGAGATTTTCTTCCAGAATTGGCTTCTATTTAGCTCTGTCCAAATCCCCATCAATTCTGATCACCTTCCCCGTCTCTCGTGAAAAATGTATCCCCACAATATAATTTAGCCACAACCATGTTTAATAGCGACAGTGATGTGTTATCACTTAATTTTAACAATGAAAGTCTTCTAGCCACTGACACCATATTTGTGGTTGTCCTTTCAACAGAATCGACTGCCTGGGATGTGGATTGTGCCACAGTTATCAAGAACTTCTTGGCTGCTTCTCTAATTAATGATATTCAGTTTGGATGAACCATGCTCAACATACTTTTCAGAATTGTATTTCTAAATTAGTGTAAAAACCACTGATTATAGTTTTCTTTCACAAAAATTAAGCTCTATTTTAGGTTGGTCTATCACATAAAATCTAAATAAAATACATTGAAGTTTGTGGTTGAGAAAAACTTCAATCAGCATGAATATTTTTTGCACTGAACTGGCTCTGCTTCCCAGTGCTTTCCACACTATGTCATTTATAAATTCAGAAACTTCAATTATATTCAGAGACTCATATTTCACTCCTATTTATGGGTTCCAGAGGCTGACTCCCCTCCTGTGAGTCTTTCTGTCAAACATTAAAGGCACCAGATGGGAGGATAATGAACTTTTCTCTCAGAAAGCATCTGAATGAAGCTTATGAATCCAACCACTACTGACTGGGATTTCAATTAAGTGGACCATGACATATTACTAGAAGGCACTCATATTCTCTCTATCTATAATTTCCTGATGTCATTTGTTTGGAAAACCAGTTAGTAAGTTGGTATGAAGTAAATTCTTTTTTCCAGTCTCAATGAAAATTTCCATTGATACCCAGAGTATTACCATTAAATTTCCATGGTATTTTTTGCAATTGTCAGATTAGGGTGGCCCAAGTCAAACTGTCAAAACTGTCATCTTCAATAAGCAGTGCTGCTGTGAGATTCATAGCAAGAAAAGAGACACATCCAGAAAGAGGAAGCTGAAAATAAAATCACAGAGAGATATAAAATGTGAAGGAAACCATTATTGGTGGGAAACTGGGAAAAAAAGACCTCTTCAAACTACCATTATGTGGCTGTAATAGAGAGGAGCGATGTAAACAGCACAGAGAATGATGAAGACAAAGGCACAGGAGAGGACAGAAAAAGTTGAGAGGAGAATCAAAATGGTAAATATAGGGATAAGAAGGTAAAATTATTTTAAACATTTTCATGGTTTTAGAGGAGTAAATGTGGTGCTTACACAGCCGTCTGCAGTACAACTGTCTGGCCCAGACTTCTTTTATCATCTAAGATCAAAGCTCAAAGGAAGCTTGTGTGAAAACCCAAGAGAGGTTCTATTTCAATAGACTTCTTATCTAATTCTGAACATCATTATACTGATAAATATTAACATAACTTACTGTTATCAAAGCCTAAAATAACTTTATACACACAGTTTACTCTTGTGTAAGATTAGGCATGAAAATAGACAGTTTGAACATTTTTGCGATAATTTGAAAGTAACTTTGATGCATCGCATGTTTAGTCTAAGAACTAATTAACCAAGCCATGCTTTTTATTCTCCAATTATCTTGCTCAGTTCAAATCTCAAAGAAAATAGAGTAGAAGTTGTCAAACATAAACAGCAATGTCAAACAGGAAGTTTAAAATAGACCATGTTTTTCAAAATGCACTATGTAGGGCGTGGCACCACCAGTGGTTATGTGGTGTAATTTCAGAGGATCCAAAAAAAGATACAAAGCAGGCAGGATCTTAATAAGGCAATACTTAACGAAAAAAGAAACTTCCAGATAAAAACAGCTTCAAACATAGAAGAAGAAATGACTATAAGCAACCAACGAGACACAGCAAAGATAAAAGTTTGATATGAGAAAAACGCAAACTAGGAATGTAAATAGTGAGGTTACTGGGATGGGGAACGGGTGGCTTTGAGTACATGGATGTATTACAGCTTTAGGGGGAGCAGAAAGCTTAGGCACAATAGGGGGAGCGAGACTTATACTACCAAATACTAGTAGTGAACAACATGGAAATTAACTGATCAAAATTAAGAGATGGTAAGAGATGATAATTTTAAAGCAGAGAAATGAAAAATAGTAAATAAGCTGATAGCTAAAATCAAATTTGTGTTTAAGGAAATGGGACACTCTCCATTACTATGTTTTAAATGAAAGATAGATACTTTTTCTTTGGAGTTGCACTCATTCCTCAAATGAGGCCTATGAGACTTATTTTTGTATGTTTCCAATTAAATCTCTTATTGTGCAACAACAGGTTTGGTTTTGCTATGAATTATTATTAATAAGTGCCAAAGTCAGTCATTAACAAAAAACAGCAATCTAGATCAAAATGACCAAAACAGGGCACCACCTGATTATCAGGAAATAATAGCCAAAACTTTTGCAGACTCTGTTATTCTTATGAACACCTGCCTGATAAGACTTCAATATTACGTAACAATAATAAAGGATTTAAGTTCAGGACTAATGTTGTCGAATAACATAACTCCGCAGATATGTATGGAATATGGAGATGATGATGCAAAGAAGGATTTTGCACAACATCAAGAAAATTATGGACAACCCTGACCATCCTCTTCATGAGACTGTCAGTGGAAAAGTCTCTTCAGTCAAAGGCTTCTTCAGACTGGTTGTAAAACGAACCGCTACAGGAGATCTTTCCTGCCTACAGCCATCACAACCTATAATTAAATGAGTTACATCAACATTTAATTTCCCTTTGGAGTAAATAAAGTATTTTTTAATTTGAATCGAATTGAACTGAACTGAATAAACACAAACAGCTTCTCTCCAATATATACATAAGACTTTATTTACAAAGAGAATTCAGCCTTCCAGATAAAATAATTTATTCAACACACTCACTAAGCTAGTAACACTGAACTAAGCTGAACTAAGCTACGAAGTAAAAATGAAAGAATAATTAAAACAAATACCACTACCAAAAAATAAAACAGTAAAAATGAAAAAATAAAAATAGAACAAATAACCAATAAATATGATATCACCCTTCAGTATGACTTGTGAATGTTGAGAAACAAAGTTTACATAAAAGGAATATGGAAATCAGGCCAAATTAATTAATTTAACCAAAATGTGAGCATAAACATGAAAAACTCATAGAATGAGATATAGTAATCACAGTCCAGTATGAATATGTATGCTTAAAGACCAAAGTTTGTATTGCAGACATGACATGGTATTTTGAGAAAGTAATGTTTCATTAAATAATTTGCTGAATCAGAACAACCTTTTGGAAAATTGATTCTTAATCTACTGATCAGTCACTGCAGCGATGGATTTAATTTAGTTTTGTGTTTTCCTAGATGCCATCTTAAAACCTGTTACACTCACAAGATGGCAGCTTAAAGCAGATATAAAGAAGCTAGTGTTATTTTTTTGAGTACCAGCGGTCTGCTAGAGCTGACTGATGCAGGAACAAAGAAAGCTAATTTGTAAACAGCTGAATCAATAGCTAAGCTATTGATAAGCTAAGCTATAATGCTAAGCTATAACACTATGCTAAGCTATAATGCTAGCTAAATTAAGGTAATTTATTAAGTTACCTTAACTTAGCTAACATTTAGCTTTTACGTTAGGATCTAAGATATTGGACACAATTTAGGATGCTTTTAAGGATTATTTTTGCATAGTTTATAAAGAAGAGGAAAATGGAAAAATACCAACAAAACAGACAAGCTCATGTTGCCAGACTATCAGTGATCAATCCACTCATTGGATTTAAGTTTGATTCTTTTGAATCACTGACAGCCTCAACTCTGGCTTGCTCTAAGGCCTCAGCGTTGCCCCTATCATTATCATTATCCAACGGTGGTGCCCAACACCAACAACACCGTCCACCCCCTAAGAAGATTAACATGTGGTAATTGTGTTCATAGTTAATGTCATTAATTTCATTATCTAAATAACAGCAAATCACGTCATGAGCTATTTCTGTCCCTATGTGATTGCTCCTCTACTTTTAGCTCTCTCTCAAACTATGTTTAGTTGATGCATTACCCTAGGCAGTGGCCTCGTACTTCAGTCCTGGTTGTGCACCTCCATTTTTACAGCACCATTCACTCAGACTCGATGATTCAGAGCAGGTTCATCTGTACCGGTATTTATACGATTCCTCTATGAGGGCTCACTTTCAGAGAATACTCCAACATGCAGCATAAAAAGCATAAAAGCAAGTATAAAAGCCACACCGCTTGTTCGGTTCGAGTGCGATCAATGCAAACTTTTAAAAGCACGACTAGACTCTGCCTTTTTACTCTCCTTTGAGTAGTAGCAGTAGCAGCTCTCCTATTCGTACATATGGCTAATGTACAAGTATACAAAATAGACCAAGTGATTCATGCCCTGTCCTGACATGCAGCAAAAATTCAGTCATCACCGAACAAAAGGTTTTGACCTGGCTTGGCTGTCCCCTTGCTGTATAAGACTGAGCTTGGAAAGGGAATAAATACATGATAGCTAGACAGAGAGATAGTTTACAGAAGAAAAAGACTGAAAGATGGGGAGATATATATATATATATATATATATATATATATCTATATATATATATATATATATATATATATATATATAGTGAAGAGAGATATATATAAATAAAGTATATATATAAGATGAATAAAGAACATTTTCAAGTTTTTTTTTTTCCTCTTAGGATAGTTCTGTCAAATATGTAGACATAATCAAGACATGTTCAAGTACTTTTTCAATAACTGTTAAATATATTTTATTTGTATTCATGGTCATTACACTGAATACAGCAATCAATTGCTATACAGAGTGACTGCTGTTATTAAAAGAAAGTATGGTGCACCGATTGCAGTTTTCTGGCCAATTGGAAATGTATGGTGGAAATGTATGTTCTTCGGTTGTTTGTCTGCCAAGCCCCATGTAAGGTTCTTTTTTTTTTATTTATTTAATAAAGACTCTGGACATCACCTTACACCCCAGCTCATTCCCTGCACTTGGGTCCTATCACTAGCCCCTAAACATGACAGTTTTCAGATTTTCTTATAAATTAAATAAGTAAATGATTAACAGATAAAATTTATTTATAGATCATTATAAATCATTATTGACATTCCTATGAGGGTCAACGCAGATATTCTTTACACTAATTAAATTTAAATATGCAGTAAATCTTTTTTGTTACAAGTCTCTGTTACAAAATACATTTTTGTATCACTTCATTTAAAGATGCTGAGCAACTGTCATGTGAGCTGACTGTCGTGTGTGAACAGTCATGCAGTACATTACAGTCATGCTTTAATGTCTGTGAGAGGGACAGTGTGTGTATTTGTACTTTGTTCATTTCCTGCAAATAAAGCAACCTTATTTTGTCATCATTTTACAGCATGATAAGTCCTTTATATCTATTTATAATAAACCAGAAACAATTCTAAACCTTATCAGGGCTGTGTGTAGAAAAGGTACACTGGATGTGAAGCTAATGTGACTATAACTAAGTAAAAGCATGTTCTTTCCCTATTTAAACAAACCTTTGGACTGTGGCACTCATCCTGATTTTTTACTCCCTTTCCAGCCTTTCATTTAATCACATCCCCACAATGTTACATTTTAGATTGATTCTAAAATTTATTGCTCCCTTTGAAAGCCTTAAAGTGGCCTTGGTCTGAAATAAGTCATGATTTATTGACATAGGTGCCCTCTCAACCATTAACATCACCAGATGGAGCCTTGTTGGCTACTTCTGGTTTGTGTGGGGTTTCTGATTTATTTAACTCACTATGGGATTTGTCGTCTAATTCTATTGAGTATGTAATCCTGTAAAACCTGCGTTTTATATCTCTGTTTGTCCTTCTCTCAAGTTTTCAAAGCCACAGGCATATGGAGAGAAATTTGCCCCCGCTCCACACAGATAAGCATTGTTAGCAGAACAACAACAACACTTCAAGCAAATTCTAATTTGAACATGATTTCCCAAAACATTATTGCATACACATCTCAATAGAGCAGATTCAAATGAATACTATTCCCAATGGGATTATATCAACTGGAACTTAACCTCAGAAGTTTTTTTTTATGTTTTCAAATAAAAAATAATCATCTCATAAATGTCATATCACCCCTGGGACACCTATTCAAGGAGTAGATTAATTACACCAATGAGGTTTTTAATGAAATGTACTTTTTCGGTAAAAAAAAAAAAAAAAAAAATGCCATTCATGCTGTAAGAAAGAAATTGAGCCGAAGAGAAGTGTCCTCCACTCCTGTTCTCTCCTTTCTTGGGTGTGAATCAATACCTCCCACTCTCTCCCTCTCTATATACCAAAGGCTTTGGGTAATGGACCATGCCATAGCCTGTGCAAGGACAGCTGTGCAGGTGTATGTGTTAAGCCTTTAAGCACAGTTCAAGTTGTCTCTGCTTAGACTTGTCTTACTTACCCAACACAAAAACAAACTTCTTCCTTGAAGAGTCATCGGTGGGAACAACATTTTTTCTTTCTGCATACAGTCCTAACCAAAGGTTTTGAGACAGATATGTTTTTTGGCAACTTTTGTTAGTGATTTTGTCTTGTTAGATATTTTTGTTCTTTGTTTCAATAATATACTGAAATTTAATGGGAAAAAACAATTTCATAAGCTTTAAAAGCTTCTCTTTAGAAATATATAGTTTTATGCAGCCCATCAGACCTCAATAGGATTAATATCTGACAAGTTTTCAAGCCAGGAACTGTGTTTTATCCCAGCATCTGTTTTCCATTGTGTTGGAGGAAGCATTATTAATCAACAAATTGCTCTTGGATCTTTAGGTTGACTGTCTTTAAAGATGGTTTGATACCTTGATCCATGGGAGTGTCTTCTGGCAAAAGGCAATCCCACACTAGTGGTTTTCTTGAAGCCATAACTTTTCTTCCACAGTCCATTTTTCAGATTTCCAAAGGGTTCTTCATTGAAGTACAGAACTTTATCCCAGACATTTGCAGTTCGATCCAGGAGCTTTCGACAGAAAGCCCTTTAACCATTTCCTGAGTCAGAAGCTTCAGTCTGAAGCCAACTTCAGCTTCGTATCACCCTATTTATGCAATTCCAGAAGGCCTCTCCATTATGTTAAATAAACAGTAAAGCAATATTTAGCACAGACCGCTTTAATTTATGCATCTTTAGGAGTTGGTGGAATGTTTTGGTGATTTCATATGCACTGTATGTCTGAAGTAGAACTGCAAGATCTCAAAAACAACACTAGGCTAAGTATGGTGGTATTTCTTGTTTGTTATACTGAGTTCGGCACTGCCCCCTGCTGTATGGGCATGCTTACTACATACAAGACACATTTTGGTCTGCTTTTGGTGAGACAAATGGTCCAAAACCCAATCTACCTCCAGGCAACCGTGACAGCATCACCTGCAGGCAGCAATTGGTCGTAGCAGTGGTGGTCATAGGTCCCAGCATGACAGTTTTTCTGGCCTTCATATTTCCTGTCTTTCAGCAACATTTAACTGCCAAATAAAAGATGATCCTGTATTTTACAAGACAGGTGTCAACCCTCAGCGAGCTACAAAACCCCACACATTCTACTCATAACAGTAACACGCATATATAAGCAAACGAACTGATGTTATACTGCATCTAAGCAAACCTTAAATTTAAGTTTTTGCAGCTCATTTTATACATTGCTGGTGCCTGTGGTCTGAACAGATAATTAAATATTATCAGATAGTATTTGGAAACAGGGTGGCACGAAAAGGTTTATGATCCCTAGGGGGGTCATGACAGAAAATAATTGAGAATCACTGCTGTATAGTGTGGTCAGTTGTTGTATTGGAGTTAGAAAGAAGAAGGATCATTGAATAAGCTACAGATTTGTAGACTTGCCTGAGGGAGAGTTGGATTACATTAAATAGGAAGTGACAAAAGAAAAGATGTAACTCCATTACTTTTAAGAGAGTTCTCACAAAAACTCAAATAATATAATAATAAAAAATAAATCTCCAATTGAATCCCATTTTGGTACAGAATAAAAGAAAAGCCAAAAGGTACTTCCAGCTCTGTGTTCTCTGCTGATAAGTTAAAATTGTATGTGTAGAAAAAGAAAAGTCATCAAAATAAAATTGAAAAATTTAAAGTACAACAACCTTTATTATTTCTGTTTTATTTTATGTTATTAAATAGACTTGCTTATTCTATTTTGTGTAGGAATGTTGGTGTTTGAAAAAAAAAAATGTCTTTGCTCTTCTTTGAGCTTTGTCAGCATTGGCATATGATGCTGATTACAACTGATTTGAGTGGGTGCTTTAAGGCACCATATGAAGCAGCCATTTTTGCTACATCCACAGACAGGAACTTATTTATTTGAAAATCAGCTTTTAGTATTTTCAAGGTCAGGCTTTTAAGCTGTTATATAGTATCATTTAGAAATAAAGTTTTAACTTGGCTCTTAAAAATGCTTTCTATACATTATTACAAATAGTTTTAAATAAGAAATATTTTTTTTAATCACACTGTTGTGTTATTTCAAAATCATAAGCTTTCAGCTTTTGAAGGATGTACATGCTATGGGGATAGCTTTGTTCAGTTAAAAACTACTGTTTGTCTTCAGTAAGTCAAGTCAACTCAAGTTTATTTGTATAGCACATTTCAGCAGCAAGGCAGTTCAAAGTGCTTTACATCATAAAAACATCAATCAAGTATACAGCAAAATCATCAAAACCATTGGCAAAAACATTGATCAATGATTCACTTACTTTATGTAACTGATTTCACTCAAACTTCCACCCTTTGATAAACCAAGCTTATCTTACCCAGATTTGTTTGCAGATTTATGGTCCAGATTACTATCAAAGGCAACTCGAAACAGATGGGTTTTCAGCCTTGATTTAAAGGAATTTAGTGTTTCAGCTGTTTTGCAGTTTTCTAGAAGTTTGTTCCAAATTAGTGGAGCATAAAAACTGAAGGCTGCTTCTCCAGGTTTGGTTCTGGTTCTGGTTCTGGTTCTGGGGATGCAGAGTAGATCAGAGCCAGAAGACCTGAGTGGTCTGGAAGGTTGATACAACGACAACAGGTCTTTAGTGTATTTTGGTGCTAAGCTGTTCAGTGATTTATAAACTAACAGAAGTATTTTAAAGTCTATTCTCTGAGCTACAACGAGCCAGTGTAAGGACTTTAGAACTGGGGGGGGATGTGCTCTTTTTTCCTGGTCTTAATGAGAAGACGAGCAGCAGCATTTTAGATCAGCTGCAGCTGTCTGATTGATTTTTTTAGGCAGACCTATTGAGACACTGTTGCAGTAATCAATGCAACTAAAGATAAACACATGGATGAGTTTCTCTGGATCTTGTTGAGACATTAGTCCTTTAATCCTGGAAATGTTCTTCAGGTGATAGAAGGCCGACTTTGTAACTGTTTTTATGTGTCTCTGAAGGTTCAGGTCTGAGTCCATCACTACACCTAGATTTCTGGCCTGACCACCAGTTTCTAGCTGTAATAACTAAAGCCGCATGCTGACTCTAGATCGTTCCTCTTTAGGTCCAAAGACAATTATTTCAGTTTTGTTTTTGTTCAGCTGGAGAAAGTTTTGGCACATCCATGCACTGATTAGTTCTAAGCATCTGTTTAGTGCTCGGATGGGTTTGGAGTCACCTTGGTGACATCGTGATATAGAGCTGTGTATCATCTGCGTAGTTATGGTAACTAATCGTATTACTTGTTATAATCTGAGCTAATGGAAGCATGTACATATTAAATAGGAGGGGTCCCAGGATTGAACCTAGGAACCAGTAAACAAGTCTGCTCACAAAGATAATTGTTTACATGCATGTGCAAGGTATGTCCAGAAATTATGCTTAGTAAAGACCACAGAGTGTCTATATTGTAGACCAGTAACTGAGCAGCTGCAGCTTCTGCAGGCAGATGGTGTCATCTAATAATTAAACGGTTAGGAGTTCATTCTCTGGATTTTTCAGGGCACCACTGGTTATAATTCTGAGCCTAAGATTCAATTGAGTGTGTCATCTGTCTTTGAATGTATCTGTGCAGTGGTGAAAAGTTCTATTCTAACTAATTGTTCCCTTTTTTATTTCAGACACCTTACCTTATTCACTTTAATGCAATATGAAAATCATTGCTTAATAGAAACACCTCACCATCACTGTCTTCTGGTCAGCAGGCATTTGGTTGCATAAGTAAATCAGTCTAGTGTTTTTGCTGCTGCCACAGTGCAGGTAGGCACAGCTCTGATCTGCCTTTGCTCAGAATATTAATGCAACAGATTTGTTTGAGCACATGGAGGCAACACTGCTTCATGGCCTATGTAATAAAGGTCTGTTAAAATGCAGGAGCTAAAAGGATTTTCTCAACTTTCATTTGAAAAGTCACAGGGGGACAGATGTGTGGACTTCATTTTCAAACATACAAAATCTTTATATAATGGGACATCTTAATGAGGTAACTTGTGTCACCTAGTTAAGATTGATGTATTCATGCATTTTAATATATTCAAGTAATATTTTGTCCAGCATGCACTCAAGTCTCAAAATGGGATTATCTGGTTTATTTCTGATGTTTCTATATAAATACCAGTGACAACTCCTTTTCTGCCACTGTCTGCTCTCTACATGTCACTGATAACTACTGCATTCCTTGAGTTGAACCACATCTGAACCAGACGCAATGTCTGAATTGTAAAATATTATTTTATATTCTAATTTTCTGAGGAACTGAATTTTAGGTTTTCATTACCTTTAAGCTATGTTCTTTTATGACTGGTGATGGCAAAAATAAGGAAAAGCCATAACACAAACAGCCACTTAGATGAGGCATGGTGAAGGTTTATTTAACTTAAACAAGACTTGCCATAAACATGGGTGTTCATCAAATTAACTGACATTAAAAACCCACATGAATACCACAGTTGACAAAGGCATGACTAGAACTTAAATAACACATGAGACAGGTGGAGAGGATAACTGATCAGGTAACACAGGTGAAAAACATGAAGTAAATTAACAAGGACAAGGCTGAGCAGAGCTGAGGAACTTAACAGGAGAAACAGACTAGATGGAGACTAAATAAATGTAAACTAAGAATGAACCCTGACATGTAATGGATAAGAAACAGAACATGCTCAACACAAATAAAAGCTAAAACTTGAGCCTAAGAGGGACACACAGGGATAAATGATAATCAATGATAATCTAGGCTTGGAACTTCAGAAACAAGACATGAGCAGACTAAACAAAAGGAAAAACAATTAAACTCACTAGAACAAGAATAAGAACAGAAGGAAAAATAAACTTTCAGAGATAGATTAATAAATAAATAAACAAGCAAACAAATAAAACTAAGAAACTAGGCTAAGGCAGAATCAGGACTCTTTGCTGAATAACAGCCAAGCAAACAAAAAAGGTATAAACTAGAAATATAACAGAAATGAGAAATAAGCAAAACAATCAAGGCCAGACACCTGACATGATCAGACATTGAAGAACCAGATAAGAATATAGCTGAAACAAAAAGAGAATCTAATCTAAATGAAACACGAACAGAAAATAACCTAGAGAAATAAACATGAAAGAAACCAAGATAACTATAAACACAAACCCACAGCCAAGACTAAAACCAAGACCATGTACAACAAACGTATGGAATACTATGAAAAATAAAACTTATAACAAAAACCATCAAAAACCCTGAAACATGTTTATCTTAATTAACATAAATAAGTGTTAAATACATAATCACTCTGTCTGCACTGGATTTATGTATTATACAAGTTTCTCTTTTTAAATTTAATGACTCAACTCAATCAACTTATCAATGGTATTCTAAATTATTTAGATGCATCTGTAGTTTACCAGGAGTTAAAGAAAAGTCCAAACTCATGTAATAAAGTGTTTCTTTGATTTTGTTTGGAATTTTGGGGTTTAATATGTTGGTGTAAAGTTAATAAATAGAAAATTCAGTCAGTCCTTATAGCAGAAGCAGCAAGTGGCTGCAATGTCAGCTCCACAGAGAAAGGATGTCTCCTTTCATGTCCTGCATGTCCTCTGTCTTTGCTGCCCAAAAGGTACTGGGGTTTCCTGAGCTAATGATACAATTAAAAAAAGACAGATGGAGGAGGCAGAGAGATAGGGGAGTAAAACTGTCAACCTTCCTCGATCTCAAAATGGCTTGGGGACACTAACAGCATACTAATTCACACCAGGAATACATGCCAAGCTTGAATAATAAAGTGTGTTGAGGTCTGAGACCATAATCACAACTTCTGTACACTTTAAGGCTCTTGACAGAAATCAGCTTATATAGCTTTTGCAGATGAACTTTCATTTCTCACACATAATGCTACATAACATTTAGCCATCTGCCAACCAGTTCTCTTTGGCAGGACATCAACTGTAGTGAATTTGGGAAAGTGCACAAAGTCTGAGTTAAAACTACAGTGTATGGAGAATCTGTTTATTTTTGATAACTATACCAGAATCACCATCTAAAACATTATCTAGAGTAAATCACATCACAACACCATCAACCATCATTAAAACCTGTGTTTAAATTGTTAACTCACTATATAGTGCTCACTATATACAGGACTCCATGGGAGGCAGAGGTGACCATCTGTTGGACACCATTTAAATGCACTAAAGCTTCATATTATGTACAGTATATTCACACTTACCTCATGAATAAATGCTCATGTATGTTCAATTTGGTGTTACTTCTGCCTGACAC
Source organism: Anableps anableps (assembly GCA_014839685.1). NCBI lineage: Eukaryota > Metazoa > Chordata > Actinopteri > Cyprinodontiformes > Anablepidae > Anableps > Anableps anableps. The sequence goes on along the minus strand of CM026065.1, from coordinate 17,571,077 downwards.
ACCATGGAAAACACACCAAACTGTGTTGAAAGAGATTAAGATTTGCTGTTTTTGGCAGTGAAGAAGTCATGATTAAAATGTGTGTTCAAAACACTGAAAAAATGTAAATCATGTTAGACCTCCAGCTCTTAACTTCTGGAAAAAGGCCATAGGGAAATCTGCATAAATATATAGATTAGTTTAAGTTATAACCTATTTATAAGTATTTGGCCAACTGTTTCTCTCACAAGCAAAATACACTGTGTTCTGAGCACAACCATATCAATGCTGTTGAGTGTATGGACATATGTGCCAAAGAACAATAGATTGTTTTGTACATCAGATGACAATGATTTGCTTCACTGATTTTTAATCATTGGTTCCTATTTTCTGCATATATCTGATCTTCCTCACTTTAGTGACATCCTTACAGTACATTTCCATTTGTTTTACCAACCAGATTTATCACATAAAATTCAATTAAAATAAACTCAAGGTTGTGATTTTAAAATGACAAAATGTGAGAAATGTGAAGAATCATTCTACAAGACACAGTACTTTAACTTACTGAAAGCCATATCAAAGAGGAGGAGACTAAATACACCAAATAAGTTTAAGAAGAAAAATATCCGCTCATGTTTTTTACATGGAGCAAAACTAACAAAAATGTAAAGAGCGGCAGAAATGCAATGTCATTTTTCAAATTAGGTCTAATTTAAAGCTAATTTTAAAAACAATATCTTATTAGAATTGTTTTCCTCTTCTCTGTGGAAGTTGAACAAACCACTCACTTCAGTGAAAATGACAGAAGAGGACACTATTTAACAGTAGCACTCATTTTATAATTCATCTTACTAAAATGTAACTAAAAAGGTAACCTGCACAGTGTCACTACTAATAAACATGTGCAGCCATGACAACAATGAAACCTTTGTATGCATTGTGAAGAAAAAAATCTTGGTGAACAACTTTGTTTTTCTCATTCTCCTAAAATTTGAATTTTTACATTGCAGTAATCATTTGGATGTCAGATTGGTCTGGTTCCTTTTCATGAAAACCAGAAAATCTAATTTAGCACAAAAGTCTCCATAAAAAGTTCACTGTGATCATAAAATCTTAATTAAAAGACTTTGCTGCTATTAACTGGTTGTCAGGAGTGTGTCATAATTAAGAGCAAATAGATAACAGTTATTAATCGCAACACATATAAAACATAGCAGGGGAAAAGGACTCTTGACCTCTTCAGAACAAGAAATAATTGGGTTAACTCATCAAGAAGAGATCTAGCATACCATAGGAGGCAGTCCCTGAAAAGGATAAGTAAGACAGAATTCATGTCGTGAAAGAGATACCACTGTGAGGAACTATAGCATTACTGCACACAGCCTTAAAAATTGTCTAAGTACATATTTGCATTCATGTTAAAAAAAAACTCATTTTGAAAAATTCCTAATTTATTTACAGTTTATACTTGTAATTTTTGCATGTAACTAGTCAAATATTACATATTTACAGACCATATACATAAAATGTGGAATACTGTTCGTGAAAGAAACTACAGGCTCATTTCTTATCCTTTGCATATTTCAGCAGATCATAGCATTATATGTTAACAGAGTTGGCAGATTGTCAGTCCACAGAGGACCGTGTCTCTGTTCATTCTTGGATTACTGTTGTCTTGGAGACAGTATCCTGGGGCTGTGCGAAGCTTTGTTCAGTACGAAGACGACAGACAGGATGTATATTACATTTGTAACATAGAACAAGTAATTTGACAGTAAAAACTGCATCAACAAGACCCAAAATTATTTTTATAGCAGTCTAATACGCTCACGAACCAATTTTTTCCAATCATTGAGCATTCATGTTATTTAATAAGACAGTATAGCCCATAGAACTGTACAGAAAGCAAATACATAAAATCCTTAACTATTCTGCAATATGAAAATAACCTAAAATAGGTATTTTTGTGACTCTAAAATTAAGAAAGCATTGTTTTAATAAAGGTTTGTTTTTAACAAACATTTTCCATTTTTACTGTAAGTACACCTCAGTCTACACACCTGCCTCTAAAATGTTCCAAGCCATGGCACATTTAAAGCAGGGGTCCCAAAATACCGGGCCACAGTGACTTCACAACACCAGTACCAAGTAAAAATGTACCAAGTTTTATTTCTGCCATATTGATGTTTTGAGTTTTAAAAACCAGAAGCATCCCCCCCGTTGAGCTTGACAAGTATTGGGAGCTGAGCGATCAGTATGTGAGCCAACACAGAGGAGGAAGCATGTGGCACAGGCCAGAGGCAAGCTGGCACTTTTGTGTTTGTATGGTTCACCACACTCTTACAAAATAGGAGCTGCCCTTGCTCTCTCTTAAAGGGGTAGTAGTATGTAAAATGGACTTTGTTGAGCTTTACATCATGTTATAATGTTATACCCTCATCAAAAATATACCTGGAGTATTGCTTTGACTCTTTCATGCTTGTTTGAGAAATCCTTTAATCTCCTGTGGCAGCCATTCATCTGTGCAAAATGCCTGGATAGACCCAGCGCCGCCTTCAGGGTGTAGCTCCTCCTTCGAGCTGCAGTTTCTAAGCTTCTGAGCTTCCGCCTCACAGAACACCCCTTCCCCGTGACTTCCCCACTCAGCTCCTTCAGACTAGCTAGCAGCACTTAGCAAACACCTGGTAGAACTGTGTACCAGCTGCACTCATTATAGGACCTACTTCTCAGTGTAACGCTGATAAAAATGTTGGTAAAGGGTTAGCTGTTGTGATGACTTCCTGAAGGCAGAGTTTCAAAAAGAGCAGGACTTTCTTAAAGAGACAGAGGCCCAATTTCAAGGCATTAAATTATGAAGTCAAATTTCCTTTAAGTCTTATTTGATATATACAGCATTTTTGTAACAACTGAAGGTAACATAGTTACTTCATTGTGCTATAAAATGATTCTATGTGCTTGGAAAACACATAATACTGCCCATTTCTTTAAACCCCCAAATCTATGCAACTGGTGGAATATCCCTCTTCTTCCCCCCTTTTGTAGAGCTAATCTGCTGTTATGTGATGTGGCAACCTACCACTATGAAAGTATGACACGTTTGGTAAAGGAGGTGCTTATTGATTGTTTGAAAAGTCCAACAAGTGAAACTAAGCTACTCTAAACAAACTGTTAAAGCAAGCAGTGTCCATGCACCTATATGGTAGTATAGGTAATTTGTGCAGTTAATCCCCTAAATGCAACATGAATAAGAAGAATAAAACAAAGTGAGTGCTTTTTAAGTTTATCCAAGATTATGGCTGTTTGCACTGCAGCGGCTATGGTTAGCACTGATTTTTTGCTGTTCATATCTTTTTTCAGGATATACAAGACTGAATATTTAGCAGTTCAGGCTTTTTCACTATGGCTACGTTCACACAGCAGGTCTTGATGCCCAAATCAATTTTTGCATGGTCGGTTATACCACTGAATGATGTGGCCAAAACCGACTTCTGTGTGAACGGTTTAAGATCTGCATGTGCACAAGAAAAACATAGACATCACACAGCAGCGCGCTGTTTACAAGTGAACCTCTCCCAGCATCCTATCACATGATTGTCATCTTTTCAGCAGAAATGATGAAGCAGGTGGAGTTCTCCCCAAGTCTGGCGGTGACAGATCAAAAGCAATATCAACAAATATCCTTGAGGTGATTGTAAGATGATGGCATAACATATTCTTTCCTTTGCTTTCAACTACCTCATCCTTTTTTTTTTTTTTTTTTTTAAATCTCATTTAAACTTCAAGACTTAGCCTGCCGCTCTGAGACCTGTCATGCTTATTCCTGTTATCTAGATTTTTTTTTTTTCCCTTTATCCATTCTCCTCAATACTTGCTTGGTTACTGCTCTCTTTTGTTTTCTGCAGAGCCTGCTCAAATGAAGGATTTAATTTAGCAGGTTGTGTAACACTGCTGCTGCAGCTCTTTGAGACATTATTTTAATGGATGAAGGACCAGGAAGAAATAACGCCCCTAGCCTGGAACAGTGCAGCTGACAGGATAATGTGTTTTATGATGACCTTGATAAAGACCAGGACCTGGGAAGCACTGGGCAAGTGATGATGTGGTTTTTATGCAGTGTGTTGCTTGAGTTCTTGACCTGTTCAGACCTTACTTTGTCTTCCGTATGCATTTTCAAAGTAGAGAAAGTTGTGGTAGAATTACCTGCTATGTGATTGAAAGCATTGACTGATAAATCCTAATCTAGAGCACAAACATAGATACCCTTCAAACTTATTTTATAAGGTCCCAATGTTAACAGTCACATTTTAATCCTAAGAGATTTATCTCTCCATTTATGTTGCAGTGCTGGACCTTAAACTCTCTGAGGAAATGCAATCTTTTCTGCATACAGATATAGAAAAACTGATTGATATTCCAGCACAATTAATACTTCTGTAATATCACACAGTGCTGCTCTCTTGAGTGAACAAACTCAGTTATGCCTGCGAAGGTGTGAGCTTTTTAGAAGATCACTGGATCACTAACACATTTAAACGTAGACAGCTGGGTTCCATTACTAGTACATTATTATTCTTATCACCATCCTGCAGGGCAGCGAAAGCATCACTTGCTGCAGGATCATAAACAGAAATACAGTGGGACTGTACGCCTATGCAGACTCATGGGGGACTACTTGTTGCTCAGTAGCCAGGTTTTCATGTCTTTTTTCTTTTTTTTTTCATCAAAAATGTTGCACGGGAGAAAAATCATGTGGAGTCAATGTTTTTCTACAGACACTTTAAGCTGCTGGAGTCCTTTGTGAAATCCTTACAAGAGTAAAGAGAGTGGTTGAATGAGGAACTGGAGGATGTTATCACTGTGGGAAATTAATTTCTAACATCTGTGTGTTTCAAAACTGCAATCTTAAAAAAACGATGGAGTAAAACTCAGGGTTAAGGATAGTGTGCTCTAAAAAAGGATTTCTTCCTTCACAGGCCAGTGCTTTTGTTTTTGTTTTTTTGCTACCCTTAAATGTTTCAGATCATAAAACAAACCTGGCTGAAACAATTTGTAATTTTTAAAATGATGATTTCATTTCTTGGGGGGAAAGGTTTACAACCAACCTTCTGTGAGAAAGTAATCACTCCACTTCAAAAATCATTTATTAACTGTGGTGAACACCATTTTGTTTCTAAAATGCAGCAGATTGTTTAGTTATCAGACTCCTCTCCTGTGGAACCATCTCCCAGTTTTAGTCTGTGAAGCAGAAACCCCATCTACTTTTAAGACAAGACTCAGTGCTTATCTGTTTAGCTGTGTTTCTCTCCGAGATACGGCATCTAGACAAGCTCCTGTTGCCAGTAACTCTTTTCTTTTTAACATAAATTATTTTCCTGGACCAGTTCTTCAGTGTTTTGTGTGTATGCTCTGTCTTCTCAAATCCCCAGTCGGTTGCGGCATATGGCTGCTCACTCTTATTAATTTAGTTTCTGATGGAGGTGTCTTTCAGTTGAAAGGGAGTCATTCCTTTCCATTGTCCCCAGTTCATGCTCAATATGAGCAATTCCTTTAAAGTTGATGACTTGCTGCATTCAATTGTACACAGCTGTCACATGCTTGTTCATGAGGAAGGATTGTGGCAAAAGTGATTTGATGCCATTGGCTGGTTTTCTTAGATGTAAAACCTTCTATCAAACTGGCTGGGGAGGCCAGCCTACCAGAACCTATGTAGAGAGCACATCTAGAACTCATCCAAGAGGTTACACAAGAATCCAGAACATCTTAAAGAAAGACCATAAACATGCAGATGTGAACTGGTATAACAATAAAAATCCTTGAATCTCGCAGTCCGGGAGCTGACAGCATATTGAAGAGTTATGAACAGGAGGCTTTGGAGCGTGTCTGGTGCAGGAGCACATTCTGGGGGATTTCCTCCTGCCACCCTTCGTTTAAAGAGTTATGTCGACTTCTGATTGCTTCAAATGGAGAAAAGATTCCCTGATTTCAAATCTTTGGCTGAAGTGCTGCTTGTAATTCCAGTTTATAGTGCGGCAGCAGAGCTCGTATTCAGCCTGCAGATCAACATCAGAACCTTGAGACATTCCGGTGCACAATTCATGTCCATGTTCATAAATAAGTGCAATAGTTTAATTTCATTGTTTATATGTAGTTACTGGTTCCACAGTGAGTGGGTTTTGTCACTGTGGAGAAAAAGCACACCGTGCCCCATAACTGCTTAAAAATAAAAAAAAAATAGGGTGGAGGGAAAGGAGAAAATTAGTGCAACAGCTCAAGAAGTCATTGTGAATAAAAGAGGAAACTGATGTGAAATGCTTATATTGTGATATATTTTTTAGCCATATCGCTCAGCCCTAGGATGACGCATCATTTACCTCCTGCACTAAGCTCTGACCCACCTGGAGAAACCTGGAAGCACTGTGAGGATCATGTTTGATTTCTCCAGTGCTTTCAACACCATCCAGCCAGGACTTCGCAGGAACAAGCTGGAGCTGTCAGGAGTGGACCACCACATGTCCCAGTGGATATTGGACTACCTCACTGGCTGCCCACAGTATATGAGGACACAGGGGTGTCTCTCCAACAGGCTGGTCTGCAGTACAGGGGTCCCTCAGGGAACCATGCTGGTACCATTTCTCTTCACCCTCTTCACTGCAGACTTCTCCATCAACTCTCCATGCTGCCATCTGCAAAAGTTCTCTGATGACTCTACCATAGTTGGCATCATCACAGGTGAGAACAACTCAGAGTACAGACACTGGACTCAGGACTTTGTGGACTGATGCCACCTCCTGATCAATGGTGCTAAAACCAAGGAGCTGGTGGTGGACTTCCGCAGACCTAGACCCACCTCACCAACACCAGTGAACATCCAGGGAGTGAACATTGCAATTGTGGACTCTTACAAGTACCTGGGTATTCACCTGAACAATAAACCAGACTGGACTCACAACACTGGTGCGCTTTAGAAGAAGGGTCAGAGCAGACCCTACTTGCTGAGGAGGCTGAGGTCTTTTGGAGTGCAGGGGGCGCTCCTGAAGGCCTTCTTTGACTCTGTAGTAGCATCAGCCATCTTTTATGGTGCTGTCTGTTGGAGAAGCAGCTTATCAAAAGCTAAGAGGAATGCAGCTCCCAACAAAATTAATAATTGTTTGCATCCCTGTTGGCATTTGCACAATCTACTCTGTTCTTACTCATTTTAAGTAACATTTCCACTGTCATTGAACATCTGTTTTTCTGCACTGATATACTGCATTGTAAATAGTCTGTATCTTTTTTGAATGTTCAGTACACATGCACATTATGTACATTCTTGGAAAAAGGGATCCAACTCAGTTGCACAGCCCTAGGATCGGGAGTCTGATATGCATATTTCTAATAACTGCACAGTATTTTCTGCTAGAGTCTGTAGAGTATATTATTTTATTATTGTTACTGTTAATCTTGTTTTTTAAAACTTGTTCTTTACACTTTAAGAACTTTTTGTGTGAAATTTTATATCTGTTGCTGCTGTTACACCTGAATTTCCCCTTTGTGGGACAATAACGGTTGTTTCCATTCTATTCTATTCTATTCATTTGAACAGAGGTCAGGGTTGGTGGGGACAGATTTTTTTACCCTAACAAATTTAGTTATGATTTTAAAACTAGATATTGAATTTGCTCAAGATACCTTTGTCTGAAATACATTAGTTTGATGATCTGAAAGGTTTAGGTGTAACAAAAGCAAAAGAAATCTGCCGGGGGGAAACTTTTCACGGTACTCTACAATTGAGATGAATGCTTATGCAGGATATACAGAGTTTGTGCAAAGGCAAGATGACATAAGAAGATGACACAAGCTATCAAGTGCAAGGTTAGATATTAGAGGATACAGCAGAAGTCAGGGTGGGTTGGATTGAGCTTCAAATCCATCCAAAGGTCACAGAACATGGCAGCTTGAGTTAAATTGAATGACCCTTGAGCTGTAACAGTGGCAGTTGGATCTAATGATAACCCAACCACACAAAGCATGGATGTGTTTTGATATGTCAGGTATTGCTACATCTCGCTGTGAAGAAGATGTAAATTACCTAATCTGGGTTTTTATATTCCTTTTTAAGGTTGGACTGTGTGGATTAGTAACAAGCAGTCAGTATCTTACCAGCAGCAGATGGCAGTCAGAGTGAAATCTGTTTGTAGAATTAGAGAGAAATTGTTGTGCACCAGTCATACCAGTTACTCTAACCATTTATGGACAGAATTTCTAGACGTAGCCAAAGTGTTGAGGGAATCTGTTTTGGAGGTGTTAGGATTGAGTCTGCAGATGATGTGGTTCTGTAGTCTTCATTGAACTGTAATTTGCAGTTTTCCTTCGAGCAGTTCTCAGCCAAATGTGAAGCTGTCCGGTTAAAATCAGCATCTCCAAATCCGAGATCATAGTCTTGAGCTGGAAATCCAGAGTGCCTTCTCCGAGATGGGGATGAGTTCAAGTATGTCAGGGTCTTGGGGAAAAATGGAGCAGGAGATTGACAGGCGGATTGGTGTGGCATCTCCAATGATGTGAGCACTGTACCTGTCTGTCAAAGTGAGCTGAGCTTAAAGGCGAAACTCTCGTTTTACTGGTCAATCTACAGTCCTTCCCTCAGCTATGGTCACAAGCTTTGGGTCATAACTGAAACAACAAGATAGCAGAAAAGACCTACCAAAAAAGTCTCCTCCCAGGGTCTCATTTGCAACAGATGGCTATTAGTAATGGACTCTTCTTTCATGGCCGTTTGTGTTCTTGGTTTTCAGTTTGGATCACCAGGGTTTTGCATATATAGTTAATTTCATTGTGTTGATTGTTATGTTCTAAGTTCTTTCTGTTTCTTTTCTGCTCTCTGTGTATTGGTATAGATTGCTATTTTTAAAGTTCTGGCTTTTGTTAGATAGGTCCTTCTCTGTTTCTGTTATAATGAGTCACAACCTCCTGCAGTTCTTCCCCATCTGCACATTACACTGAGTAGTCACACCTGAATCTCATGTCAATTGGCCACCTTCTTCCTAGTAGTTAAAAGCCTATCAACTTTCTCAACTTCTCATCAGTTTCTTGTTCTTCACCGTTTGTATCCTCAATTTCGGTTTCTTTGGGCGTTTGTCTTTATTGAATCTCCAGCTCTTTTTACACCTATTCCCTGGTTTATGAACACTTATGGTACATAACTTTGATTTGAAATTTGTATCAATCTAAACACATTAAAAATGTATGAAGATAACTTAACCATTACTGACCTGATTTAATCTAAACAATAAATTTTGCTCAGAATGGCCCTCCAAAGGTTATGTGAAGCTCCTTGAGGATTTTTTTAAAACTAGAATCATGTGTTTCTTTTCCAACAGCCTTTGAGTTTGTCCAATTTCTTGTAAACAATCTGCTCAGAGGCATAAAAATTTTATTGTAACTGAGTCAAGAATGTTATCGTGATTTGGGGCCTTCTTTTTGTGGATGATGCACAATAACATTACACAATGTGAGCGAGACATTATCCTTGACTCTCAGATGATAGTGATGAACCACTACTCCTTTTTCTTATTGAATGGTCCTTACTCTTATAAATAACTAAACAATCTATGATGAGAGTTTTATGCACAACAGCTACATTTTCTATCTATATTTTGTTTGGGAGATGGTACGCATAAGGGTTGTGGAGATTATGTCTAAATAAATCTCTGTCCTTTGAAAGAAAAGCATACAACATCCATCTTGTTATGCCCTGATGTTCTAATCTCACAACAATAGACATACTAAATCAGTATATAGCCAACTCAATTAAACATTTTTTCTTTCTTTGTTTACAAGAAAGCCGCATAAATATGGATAAAAACAGGTGTAAAGCATGGAGTCGTTTTGTATCACCTATTAAAGCAGCAGCTCTTGACATTTATCTACATTTATTTTAATTTTAATTAATACATTTTTGAAGTATATTTTATACTCCATTACAGAATGACGAGCATTATGTAAATAGATAGTTCGCCACGATATACACTAGTACCAGTCTCAATATAAGAATTTATACTGTTTATTAAAGCTGCCATTTTCACTTCTTCATACTGTTTTTTTTTTTCTATCTTTCATGTCTACTCGTCATTTCAAAAAAAAAATTTAAGCTCAGTTTTGGCAACAGCGTAGTAACAATGTCATCAGAAACCACAAGAAACAGAAGTTAATGAGTTAAAATTATTTTCTCTATAAAATTATTTATTTTTTGGAAACAAGGTTACACAATGTGTTCTGCATATTAAACTGTTGGGCAAAAAAATGTTCAATAGGCTCAAGATGCAGAGAATCTCACGGCTATAAGTTGAGTTTATAAATTAAATTATATTGCACTGTTTCTAATGTTAACATATCACTGTTAGCATTAGAAACAGTGTAATATAACTTATATAACTACAATAATTAATATTTTTATTGAAACTAATATAACATTTTTGGAGTTACAGTTTTAATAAAATCAATAAGTAATATTTTATGTTTGATTTGCCTGCTACATTAGTCATAGAAAAGAAGGAAAAGGAATGTATTCATTCAAGGCTCTCAAGGTTAGAGTAAAACTTTTTAAATGGATTCTTAAATGAACTAATAACCAATGCAATAATTTGGAGTTTAATTCCACAGAAAAAAATCCACAAATTGGTGAATCAGTGAATACTGAACCACGAATAGTCTGAGGTCCACTGAATGCTGTATTATGGACTGGGTTTAAATGTCTCAAACAATGACTAAAGGGCCCAGCATTGTTGGGCTGAAGTTGAACATGCGCAGCCACATTGTTGACACCCTTCAAGGTCCACAAGACACACCAAGCTGAGCTCCTGTAAATCTCCTCCTGCTGCAGCATACATCATGGTGTTTAATCAGGTGTGTGGCTCTGATCATGGCATAGAGAAACGACTATTATGAGTTCAAAAGTTTGGAGAAGGAGGAAATAAGGATTGATGAGCTACAACATCTTTTTTTATTTTCCATGTTATTGGAAGCCCAAGAAAAGAACAGAAGGCATCAGTGGTACATCTGCCCGCTGCATCGGACCAGAACCAAGCAGGAGGAGTTTAGTATTTTGGTCCTACAGTACGTACTTTCTCATGGCATTGGACAATTGTTCCTCAAAACTATCCCTCCTGCTCTTGGGCTGAAAAACTGGCTTCTAGAAGTTGAGTAGTTGGAGCTTTTTCCATATAAACAAACAGCCACGATATTCTGACCAATCACACAATAGTTTCATATGCAGAGGGGGGTGAAAAGTTCGTCAGGGGGGTTGTGACAAGAAGGGGTGGACAAAATGAGGCTGAGACCACAATGATATAGACCACATATTCATCATGCAACTCCGTCAATGAGAACCAATTTCGGTAAATCTGCCCAACCACACAGGACCCTTAAGGTTTCTGTTTTGGCATAATTTAGTTGTAGATAACTGTCTTTTGATCACAACTGCTTGTCAAGCAGTTGGTTAAGCAGGATAGTTTATAAAACTTAGTGGATTTGAAGGAGAAAAACAGCTGAATGTCATCAGCATAAGATGGTAAAAAAATTAAATTGATTGCACCAGCTCCCCCCGTGACCCTGCAAGGACAAGGAGTTATAGACATTGGATGGATGGATGGATTACATTCATTTAAGAATCAGTCAGATATGAAATATTTCATTCACATGTGATGACAACAGAATCTTAAATTTGTGAAGGATAAACAAATTATTTTTTGGAGGTTTTTTAAGGCTTTAGTGGCCTTTGACAGTGGCCAGACAGGAAAGTGGGTTATGAGAAAGGGAGAAGACATGCAGCAAAGGTCAACAGGCCGGGACTTGAACCTGTGATGGCTGTGTTGAGAACTAGGCCTCCATATATGGGTTTCGCACTTTACCCCTGCCCCATCGCCACACCCTGACCATGTGATTTTATTACACTGTGATAGGAGCAACAATAAACATTAAGCAGATAACGATACTTTCAAAGACAGTTGAAGAATGGCTTGTAATGGAGGAATTTGAGAACTCCAGGTCCATATTCATTATTTCTAATACAGTGCATCCAGAAAGTATTAACAGTGCTTCACTTTTCCCACATTTTATGTTACAGCGTTATTCTAAATTGTAGTAAATTAATCTTTCCTCAAAATTCTACACACAAATACCCAATTAAGAAAATGTGGAAAAACGTTTTGAGTGTTTTGCAAATTTATTCAAAGTAAAAAATGAAGAAATTACATTTGCATGAGTATTCACAGCCTTTACTCAAAATTGTGCTGTTTCCACTAATCATCCTTGGGAAGTTTCTACAGCTGAAATAAAGTCCAGCTGTGGTAAATCCGGTTGATTGGACTTCATTTGAAAAGGCACACACCTGTCTATATAAAGGTCTCACAGTTGACTGTACATGTCAGAACACAAACACCAATCATGAAATCATAAGAATTGTCTGTAGAATGAGCTCAGTGGCCTCCACTATTCATTCATTAATGGAAAAAGTTTGGAACCACCAGGACTCTTCCTTGAACTGACTGGCTATCTAAACTGAGCGATTGGGGGAGAAGGGACTTAGTCAGGGAGGTAACCAAGAACTTGATGGTCACTCTGTTTGATCTCCAGCTTTCCTCTGGGGAGAGAGGAGAACCTTCCAGAAGGACAACCATCTCTGCAGCAATCCACAAATCAGACCTGTATGGTGAAGTGGCTCGACGAAGCCATTCTTTCATAAAAGGTACATGGCAGCCCATCTGGAGTTTGCCAAAAGGCACCCAAAGGACTCTCAGACCATGAGAGATAAAATTCTCTGGTCTGAGACAAAGATTGAACTCTTTGGTGTGAAAGCCAGGCTTCATGTTTGGAGGAAACCAGGCATGGCTGATCACCAGGCCTATCCCATCCCTGCAATGAAGTGTGGTGGTGGCAGCAACAAGCTGTGGGGATGTTTTGCACTAGCTACTGATCAGAATCACTACTGAAAATTAATTGAAGGTTTTGGATTTTAAGGTGAAGTTACCAGTAGAAAAATCCTACTTCTCTGTAAAGATTGTTCTCGGGTACTGCTTGCTTCAAAGCAAAGATGGTTTATTTGTTTGGTTTTGAAATGTTTTCTTCCTGTTCTAAAAAGACCCCAGAAACCTACTTACTCCTTCTCAGAGCCCTTTGTGCTTGGTCTGAGTAGACACCTTGATGATACCAAAAATATCTGTGTCTTTCTCCCACAGTAACACCTGTAACAGTGTTTTCCTAAGCAGTAGCTTTTAACAGTTAGGTGAGAGCCATTCACTGATCTGAAGAAAAGATTAGATTTTTAATATCCGACCAGCCAGTCATTGAATAATCAGACCACATATAGATGTCTCAGTGTGTCTCTAGTCTTTTTTGTAATGACTTTTACAAAATGTTTAGGAAACAAAATTGCTATGAGATTTGAAATACTTCTGTGTTACGGTGCTTTTCTCTGCTTTTGCAGATTTCCAGTTCTGTAACTGTGTCAAGCCACTCTCGTAATCTGCCTCAAGAGACTTCATGACAGCATGTAGCATTTTACCCCAGAGTCACATTAATTAGGCAGATTAATAGACTAATTAACAGAAACTGCTTCATTTCATGACCCGCTTTATCGCTCACAAGCTAACAAGGCAGAACGGATTAAATGGTTAAGCAATGCTGTTGTGATAACAGGAAACAGCAAGTGTGAACAATATTTTATTGTCTTAGTAATAAACTAAATCAGTGTCAGCTTGGGGATCTTTCTAATACAGCCAAAGCTTATTATACTTACTCAAGGTTATCAGAATTTAAATGGTTAACAAAGCAGGGGGAGATCTACATTGCATGTGACATAAATCAGAGATAAATCGTTTTTACCATTTCGCATAATAGTGAGATAACACGTCTCAGAAGATTAAGCTGTCATCTTTGCTACCAGCTTTCTTCTCTGACTTTGTGTGGTGACATGTATATCTGTAGCGAAAATTAAGATATATGCTGTGCTAAATTTTAAGATATATTAGATACTGTCTGAAATTGAACCTCTCCCATGAAAGAAGCTTTAGGGACTGGACTGTGCCCCAACAATTCCGATTTGAACTCACCTTTTCAGATCTGCCCACATATTTTCTATTGCATTTAAGACCATTTGAGATACTTTTGCACACCACACTTTTCAGATTTTTATTTATAAAAAATGTTTTGAATGATGGATAATTTTCTTTCAACTTCACAACTGTATACCATTTTGCGTTGGTCTTTCACATAAAATTCCAATGAAATATCTTTGTTTGTGGTTGTAATGTGACAAAATATGGAAAAGTTTAAAAGGTATAAATACTTTTGTAAGCCACTGAATTTAAGTCAAACATAATAAAATAACCTGTCGGAAGCTTACAAAGTCCTGGCATCATTGCTTAGCTTTTCCAAAATGTTTAAAGGAAGTCTTAGTGTATGTAAACTTCTGACTTAAAGCTGCAGTAGGTAACTTTTATAAAAATATATATATATATATATATATATATATATATATATATATATATATATATATATATATATATATATATATATATATACTTTTTACATATTTGTTAAACCTGTCGCTATGTTCTGATAATCTAATATGAGACAGATTATCTGTGAAAAAATTTTAACTCCTCTGCCTCCTCCCTGTGGTCCGACTGCCAGCTGCAGAAACACACCACTTCCGGTCAGAAACAACCAATCAGAGCCAGGAGGAAGGTCTTATCGCTGTCAATCATGCTCTTGTACAAGCTGTGCACACCCTTCCCCTTGCTCTCAGCTGTGCTACAGCTCCTCCCCCACAGTCATGAATGTACAGGCTAGTAAGCATGGCCACCAATGACGGTGGAGAAAGAGTTTTCCATTAGCACTACTCCATCAAGCCGGCAATCTTAAGGTTGTATGCGTTGTGCAGGGGACAGTGTGAGCAGCATGTACACGAGCGTAACTGACAGTGCTAAGACAAATAAAAAATATCTTTTTATAAAAGTTACCTACTGCAGCTTTAAAAGAAAATTTAAAAATCATCAAATTTCTCATTGTCCTGCCATTTAGCAAATGGAGATATATTTGCTAATCCTTATTGACCTGAAAGAGGAAATGTTTAGCCTGATTTAATGTCAGACAGTGATGAAAAAGCTTATGTGTCTGTTTATATTATGTGTTATTCTGGTTTCTGTTGTGTATCTGTAGTGAAATCATCTAATGTGAAATAAACTTTACGGACTGAATTGTGCCCCAATAATTTTGAAGAAAGATATAAAGTTAGCATGCAGATAATTAGGATTCCAAGGAAAATGTGCTCTACTGAATTAAAAAAATCCATTTTTAAAAGCCAATCTAACATTTTTGACAGCCTCAAAAATGCAGTGTGCAAAATAATGAGAAAAATTCTACAAATATTCTTTATTTTTCAGTATGTTTAAACATAAAGAATAATAAAAATAAAAGAGAAATGAACAAACAACAAAAAAACCTGCCCATATGTTTTCTGTCTCTTGAAAGGTCAAAGGAAGAATGACTGACGTTTCAATCATCATTAAGACATCACTAAAAGTCTTATTTTTCTCAATTTCCTGCATCTTTGAGCTTCCTTAAAAGAGATGCTTCTACACAGAACATTTAGATAAAGAGAGGGACTGGAATGAGGAGCTGTTTTGTACTTTGCTATGTCTGATCCATTTTATGATTATTTTTTCAGACAGTGGAATTTGCATGCCCTAAGTGTTTACTGGTGAATGACTGCAGGATTTTACTCTGTGATTTCTGAGGATTCCTCCTGCTGTGTTCAGCATTGGAAATTACTGGAGTTTAGTCACAGAGGGCAAAAGATAATCTTATCACACTTAGGCAAAAGGAAGCATATCACATTTCAACAATAACATCAGAACATATCAGTGCACACCAATACAGATCAGGTCAAACAAATGTCTTTGTTTATTGACGCTGAATAAATTAAAAAGAACCACTGATGCTGCAAAGTGCTATGGATGGTACACAACAGATCAAGCCACCACTTTACTGCACTGGGTCTACATTTTTTGGACTGCTCGACATGCCTTTTCTTTGCCTGTGGATAAAAGCTCTTATTTCCATCATCAAATTGTTCTTTCTTATCTTGATTTCTTTCCAGTATTGGCCCCAAAAGCATTGTTTGAATTAATGAATATCCACACATTCTGTATCTAAAAACCTGTAGGGTATACCTATGGATTGAAACAAACAATACTTATAAGTCTTTTCAGTTTTTTAGCAAACCAACAAAGATACACTATTGTAAATACTGTAAAATGTGCAACTTGTCTCCAGCTTGGGCTTTAGTGTCTGTTTTAATATATCCATGAGCAGGGTTGGCCCTAGCCACTTTGCCCCCCCCCCCAGTCTTTGCACCGATTTACATACACTTACATTCAATACTTTTATTTTTTATCTTATTTAGAAAAAATATTCGCCACAACACAAATTACCTGTCAACCGACAATATTCAAAATATTCTGACCTGACCGGTCATTCGGTGATTCTGACCGGCAGGGTCTATTGGTGCACTCTTTATTTCCGATATATGGATGAGCTCCTGCGAGGAAGAGGCAACAGGAGCAGTGCTTGATGCAGCACCTGGACCACTCAGATCCTGTGAGGTGGACAGCCAACAGTCGGAGCGCTTAGTGGTGTTGCAGAAGGCCTAAGGGTGGGATTTCAATATGTCAATAATGCATCTGAAAAGAAAAAGAGGATCATGATTCCAGAAAAAAGTAAAAACATAAGAAATGTGTTATGTTCACTATATTGTAGATGCAAAATCCACAATGAATTTTTCTGAGATGCAATTTCAATCAGCTTGAAGCTATCACAGTGAAATGCAGAATTCAATGAAGCAATACACTTCAATAGTATATGGGAATGCAATATTGATGCTAAGTTGACAATAATGTGTACTGTTTTGTAATAGGCTAGCACAGCTGACTTCTTTTTGCTAGTTTACAGTTTTTCTTGATTGCTTTGACCTATTAAGAAACTGGGATCCTCTTAGTTTTCATCATCACTATCTCAGCAGAGAAGAAGGCACCTCTTCCAAATGTATGAACCATTTCTTGTTGGTCTGACACATTTTCCTCAACCTTTTACAAAATAGTGAACACAAATGTCATTCAAGCAGTCCAAACTCTATTGTTTTAACCATGGTAACCAAACAAAATCATATTTTTTTTATTTTATGCATTTCTTATTCTCCAGTATTTCAGTTTTCAGCCACAGTTTAAAAAATGTAATAGAATCAATAAAATTTGCTTTAAAATATTTTTGATTTTGGATCTAAGTTTTTGAAACACCCTAAAAAGGTAACAATGACAAGCATGGGTGCACTGAGTGCTGTATTTTGTTGCCCATTATTTGCAAGTCATCTTGTTTGAAAACAATAACTTTGACCGTAAGTGCTGCTGTTTAGGCCTGTGTGTCATGGAAATGTGGAGTTTGAGATAACAGCTGAATGGAAGCAATCAAGAAAAACTGACTGGGCTATATATTGATTAGCTCCATGTTTGGCTAGCTAGCCTAGCTGCTACACTACACTCTGCTAAGTAACTAAGGCAACAGGTAATTTCATCACATTACTTTTACTGTACCTCTGTTTCTGTCACGCTTTTCCTCTTCTTTTCTTTTTCTTTTTTCCTTGGAAACCAGACAACTTGGGAAGTTTTGACCTCATGCTTTCTGAAGTTACCTGCATTGCTGTCAGTGGGCAGCAACTGCACAGTGATGGGGGCGCATTGGGGTGCAGGAACAAACCAACTAGTAAAGAAGGAAGGAGAAGCTAAGCAAAGTATTACTGTTTTTAGCCGAAGTATATGTAATATTTTTTGTTATTCAGCCAAATTAGTGCAGAAATGTTCATAATTATATTATTACCTATTAGACTTTTTTTTCAGTAGTTTAAGGTTGTTTTTTTTTTTTTCTTGCTCCTTGTTATGGCCCCCCCTAGTTTCCTGACTCCCTTAGCATTTGCCTATACTGCCTAAGCCATGGGCGGCTGTCCAGGAGCCATGTTGGAAAATATAAAATTGCATATCAACGTGATGTTTCAACGCAAAGCCAATGTTGAAAATGGGATTGAATAGACTGAATACCCATTGCAACTAACTGTCATATCTCACAACTTCAGCAATCTAAAGTTATGTGAAGTGAAACATGACACTGGTTCACTGGTTTCCCTTCTTTCACTTCACACATCAATGAATTTCTTCAACTCAGGTGTGATACAAAATCGGATGGAAAAACAAGTCAGAAACATCTTTGCTTTCTTTTGGTGTATATGATGGTCTCAATTTTTTCATTGTCACTATTTGCAGCTGGCAGTAACGTGCATGCAGGACAGCTTCATCCTGAGAGATAATGTCTCACCTCATCTGTTCTACATTCAAATAAACAGATTACAATCAGCTGTTAGCTGTTTATGAAACAGTCCATCAGTATTCCGCTCATTTTTCAATGAAATCATCTCAGTCATATCATGTTGACTTCAGCAGTGATAAGATTTACTTCAACTGTATTTTTTGGAGTTATTACAAAAAAAGCTGAATAAGCTTAGTTATGCAACCTAACAGATACAATATGAGAGAAGTAAATGAACTGAAAATTAAATTTAGACTTAGCAGGGCTCAGTGGCAACACACAGATAGTAAAGATTTCACCCTTCAAAATTTAACTGCAGCTTCAGCATCAGCTGTTTGCAGGGCAAATTTTAATGTACACACCAGCTCTGTAAGGGAGTTTCGTATGAAGCTCATTCTGTTATTGGCACATACAGAAAGAAATCGCCAACTCCAAAATCAATAAGAAACCATACTCTTTAGATAGAACTTATCCATACAGCATCTGGGTAATCCTCTTATTGGTATATTTTTTATTGAGAAAAGTTAATTAATTAATTAATTAATTAATTAATTAATTAATTAATTAATTAATTAATTAATTAATAGTTAATTTCTAACTTTAAATCAAAGAAAATTAATCTCAACCTAGCAAAATTCCCACATTTACCTCTTAAATTATTATTTTAAATTGGCTGACAGCTGATCCTCTTTTTAACAAAGCTGTCCACATTGTTTGTAATTAATAATAATATTAATAATATTGAAAGTAATAGCTCTGCTTCTTGTATGTTGTCACTTCAGAAGAATCCTAAGAATCCTAAGCCAAAAGACTCATCCAAAAGGCTTCTTCAGTTAGAAGAAGCCTTTTGGATGAGAGATGTAACATCCTCAGGAAACAAGGGAAGAAGTCCAGCTGCTTTCTACTTAAGCACTTGGGATCGTCGTGTCCTGGATGACTGAGAATCCACACCAGCTCACATCAGAACAGTGGGTGGTCTTTCACTGTTTGCACTCGCATTACTAAACTAAACCAGGTAAAAGTAAAAGTGTACAAGCAGGGGTGGTCCTTGGCATAGACCACATAAGGTGTGTCCAAATTCACATCCTTTGAAGGATCGAAGGATGTGAATTTGGGCACACCTTTTTAACAGCATGATTGGAAGCTATGAATCACAGGCTAGCTTCAGTGTTGTGTTTTCCACCTGAAAAGGTTGTGATCTGATGTTAGAACATGCTTTTGTAAGTTTACCTAATGAATGGTTGCTGGGGAGACTTTCCTTATGTGAACGGGTCAAAGAGAGGTCATACTAAGTCGAAAATAAATAAATTTTTTAATAGAACTGCCAAACCTTTAACCGTTTCTAAACCTCCCGAGGTACAGAAAACAATCTGAGCTGTATTTTCCATGCAGATTCAAATTTTCTTTTCTTTTTTTTTCAAATTGTGAAATTACTTATATTTGATGGTGAACATAGTTTACAAAGAGAACACAGACTGCAAATATGAATACTTTTTCAAGTTTTCAACATAACATCTTAAAGCTCAAACACCCTGTAAGCATAGATGAATCACAATATTGCTTAGGGCACCAAAATGGCAAGAGCCAGCTCTGTTTACAAGAACACTTTGATACTGAGTGCTTTCACACCTGAATTAAGCACCATCCAAGTGGAATCAGATGCTTATGTCAGATCTGAATGAAGTTTTAATCCCATTTATCAAGATCTAAGCCCACTTATGCAAATTATGTCCATTTTATTACTGACTTCCTGTACATTATTGCAAACAGTTAAGGCCCTCTGGGTAAAAAAGATTCTGGCAGGTAAAAAGCCATGTACATTACTTTTCTAGGACATTACCTGTGAGCAAAAGCTAGATCTCCTGCTGCCACAACAGACATGCACATATTTTGCTTATGAGGATTATGACATAAGATTGGAAGAATTTATTAGATTTTTCACAGTTTTTAAATAAGGGGGGAAAGGCACCACTGGGACTCTTAAATCCTTTATGGCCAGCTCTACGGAATTGGATTGCTTTTTTTTCCCTTTTTCACCCAGACATTCATCACATCTGGTCTAAAATAAAGTTTAAAAAAAATATGTGGGTAACGTTATCATTCAGCAGTTAGAATTTCTACAATATTTTTGTTTGGGTTTCAAGCCTAATCGTTGCCATCTGTTTAATTCTGTTCTTTTTGCTCACTGCATGTTATTAGCAAATAGTGAAATGCTTTTGTCCATTTGCTTTTTAAGTCTACATTTTAACTGTAGACACACCTTACAAGGTTGGTTTCTCCTACTTTAATAAAATTTTGATTCTGTTAAGCTCATGGCTTAACAGAATCACCCCACCACCACCACCGTTAAACAATATACCATTGTGACAGACATAAGTAGCTCGAAATCTGAACACCATGGGCACCCCTGCAGTACAGTTTAATGGTGATCCCTATAGTCACAGACCCACAGACCCAGAACTGCAGGTGTCACTGAAAGCAATAATGTAGTCTGTGTCACATTTTGAGACATCAAGTATTATCTATTCATGTATTTTTAGGGTTTCTAGGCATAATTGGCTGCATAGATGGCAGTCACATTCACTACTCCTTCACAAATAAAGGAGATTATGTTTTATATTATATTGCACTGTTTTACATTTTCCCAACAAGTGTTAACATTGAAGCTGTCATCAATGTCACCTGACTATGCTGCACCTGTAATTTATTTAATCTGTGAATGCCTTTTAGAAAACCACACAGTATGTTCAATCATACATTTCATTTAATTCTTCCTGGGTTTTTTTCTTCTTCACTAAACAGCCTATTAAAACTTTTTGTGGCTCCTGGGTTTCCTGACTTGACTGGTTCTTATAGCTTGTATGTATGTATGTATGTATGTATGTCCAAAATTATTTGTATTTGCTAAATGCTGCTAAAGAACATTATGTGGAAATATTGAAGCAACATCTAAAGATATCAGACAGGAAGTTAAAGCTCAGGCACAAATGGGTCTTTCAAATGGACAATAATCCTCAGCATACAGCTAAAGTAATTATAAATTATAAAGTGGCTTAAGGACAACAAAGTAAATGCTTTGGTGTGGCCATCACAAAGCCTTGAAAGTGAGGTGGCCCACAATTGTAAACAATTGTAGTGGCGAGAGTAAAACTTTAATTCTCTGTTCAATCACAATGAGCATTAACTTGGTATGAGTCATGCTAACTCTCACTATTTTACAGCAGTAACATTATTGCTTTTTTATATAAATATGTTTTGATATTCTCCTTTTGCCATCAGTAACATTTGTACTTCTATCTGTGAGAAATGCGCACTTTGAGGCTTCTTATTTTCTCCTGTTGCCATGGTGACTCTCGTTACCTGCTTTCTATTGATGAGGGCTTTTTACATCCTCGTGTTCACACTTAGCTTGATAAAACCCAGCCCCTTGTAAATTTTGCCTCATACAGAGGGTCAGGGCTCTCAGCTATTGAGAAACGATTGCTTCCTGGAGGCGTGGACTCTGCTGAAGTTTTAAATTTTACCCATTCGCTAACGTTTGTCAGTGACGTATCTAATGCGCCAGTTCAACGCTATGAAGCTTACTGGAAATTGCCTGCCCTGTAAACAACCATCCTCCACAGCGAAGAGAGAAGTGCCGGGTCGAACGAGATGGCTGCTGATGTTAATTCAATATTTGGAAGCATGGCCAACACGGACTGAACAGCTTTGTTCACTTCCTCCACTACTAGTGTCAAACTACAATTTTAAAACAAAATCGACATCATCATTCATGACTTCTCATTGTGTTCACTGATTGGCCCAGTTGAAATTCTACTGGAGAATCCAAATAAGCGGGAGAAAACCCAGACTAAGCTGTAAGCGAGATTTGAATCGAGTAGAATAGTTCAGGAAGGCAATGGCCAAGCTAGCTTATGCTTAACTCAGGGGTAACTTGACTCAGAATTGAGTTACCTTGTTGATATCTCCTGTTCTGAAACTGAAAACCCTGAGTGTCATAGAGTCGGATAGGTTTATTCAGAGGAACTGCCTTCTTCTCAGGGCTTGTTAACTCTGCTTTCTGAAACGTGTTCCAGGTGTATTCCTTTTCCTGTTGTATATTAATTTCTGTGTATATATAACTGCCAACACTGTGTATAATTTTTACATACATCTTAATAACAGTTCGTTCCATTTGTCTTTGACCTAAAGTGAAAGGTTATTTGGATGATTAATGCAGCTATTTGTTTCAAAGTTAGGTAAACGTATGAACCTATAAGTCCTGTAAAGAAGTTTGCAGATGTTATTTATTTACAAACACGGTCACCAACTTACTCAGCTGTACAACCATATCAACAGTGTAAAGCATAAAGCTATAACATTTTACATGAAGAAAACCAAACAAATCTGAAATTTAATCATAGAAATTGACTTGGTGATAGTTTAGCAGAGGAAAGCTTTAACAGTAACAAAGTTGGTGAGAATAGCCATCTGCCTCGATCAGTTGGTGGGAGATAGAACAGTGAGAGACAAAAGAAAATTTTCTGTAAAAAACACCATAAACAAACAAACACTGGCTGTTTGTTTGTTGTTTTCCAATAATAGTGGATCAGAAAAATATTTTTCTGTGGCCAGATACCTACAGGGAAAGGAAAGCAAAAACTGTGGATACGAAAAACAAAGTAGTAACTTGCTATAATGGCTCAGAAAATGCATGAAGAGAGAGGGGCACTAGAGGGTAAAAGAAGGCTGCTTGGTGCAAAAGAAGGCTGCTTGGTGCATCATTGGATGTGCCCCAGAAGCTACAGTAGTCTATAGCAATAAAATAGAAAATGTATAAAATGTATCAGAAAAATCTGAGCCAGCTCTTAGTAAAAGGAAAAGTTTCATGAAATAAAGTTTTTAACTTAATATTAAAGGTGGATGGTGCTCGCTTAAACCTAAACTGGGAGACGCTTCCACAAGAGAGTAGCCTGATAGCTGAAGGTTCTTATTTCTGCTACTTTGAAATTTGTAAAGACCTATAGTGTGTTGGTTGAGAAAGACTGATAATAAAACAAACAAACATTTAACTGCAGCCTCCAACATTAAAAACATTTTTGCTCTGAGTTCCTTGAAACTGAAACTGAACAGTAGTTCATATTTTGTTTTACATTTTTAGTTGGTATAAAAACCATTAGTCCTAGAATGCAATGCAAAAATCCATCTTCAGCTTTTTGGAGGAAGAGGAGTGTTGCAGCATGATCATGTGACATAGTTAACAAAACTGGGACTGATTGCCCAGAATGTGCTCTTTTTCATCCGGTAAACTGCAAGGGTTTCATTTAGGAGACAAGCGAGCATGAAATCCTATTTTTGCTGGCAGAGAAGGGAGGAATTGCATCTTCGAAGTAATCCTGGATCCAAACTAAATATTCAGTCTTCTGTCTGGGTAACTGGTGACTGTATTTGTTGTGTCTGTCTCTGTGTATTTTGTTGCTTTTTGTGTTGTTTTCCCTGTTTTTCATCAATTTTGACAATTTAAGGTTCAGATTGTTGTCCTAAGAGCTGTTTGCCCAAGTAGCAGATTAAAATTAAAATATAAAGAATAATATCTAAATAAAAACATATCTACATACAGTATATACTCATTCACTGGTCACTTTAAAAGGTAGCTCTTGTTAGTACCAGGGTGGACCCTGTATTGCCTTGAAAACTGCCGCAAGGTGTTAGAAATCTTCCTCAGAGATTGTGGTTTATATTGAAATGATAGCATGATGCAATGTCAGCAGAATTGTCAGCTGCATATCTATGATGTGAATCTCCCAATCCACCACATCCCAAAGGGGCTTCATGGATCAGTTAAGGTGAAGATCGTTGGAGTACAGTGAACTAATTGTAATATTTAAGAAAGCATTGCAAAAGGTTATTAGTTTTGTGATATGGTGCACTGAATCGCCAACACCAGAAACCTGAAATGTTAATACTAGGCAGAATAGATTCATGCTTTCATGCTGTTAATGCCAACCCTACCATCTGAATGTTGCTGCTACAACTGAGACTTAACAGAGTGGAAAAATGTTGCCTGGTCTGCTATCTTCCAATTTTGGTGATCCTGTATGAATTGTATCAATTGCTGCCTTTCAATCATTTTGAACCAGTATGTCCAGTTTCCTCTGAAATCAACATTGTACTTTCATCCATGCAATTGCCATTCAGTGGATATATTTTTCCTTTAAATCTGCAAACCCGAGAAACTGTTGTGCATGAAAATGTCAGTGGACTGGCTGCTTCTGAAACACTCTACCAGCCCATCTAGACTCAAGGCTGCAATCGGAGTCACTTAAATCCTGTTTCTTCCCCATTCTGGTACTCTAATGGTTTGAACTTCATCTTCATTTTTGGTAGATGCCTAGACACATGAAGTTTCTAGCAGCTGCAGCTAATTCACTATTTGTGTAAACAAGCAATTGAGCAAGTGTAGCTAATATGGTGACCAGTGATTGTATATCAATTTCTCTTTCCCATTGCTCTCAAAGATAGTTTAGTGTTCCACCTGGATGATGGGGACACCTGGTGTGTGGTACAGTGGTGCTAAGGGTAAAAACTTAATGACTTTTTATTAAAGTATTATTCTTAGCTGTGTGCAGTATTGAGTGACTGGTCATTGCTTTGAGGTGAGTTGTTGGTTTAGAATAAAGAGCAGCAGAAGAGTGCTGAGGCCATGTGGGATAAAATAATTATATTTGACCATCTCAATGTAGCATCCCAGCCTCAGCTAAGCTATTAAAATCATATACACTGACACAGCTAGAATTAAACTACATAATTGCACCAAAAAACATCGATTCAGCTTGGAACAAGATTATAAAGAATGGTTTTTGAGAATGTTCACCAGATAAAAACTAATAATAAGGTGTGACTAAGAACATAGCCACAAGGTGTATTTACTTCAGCTTGTCGAGTGCTGGGAAGGTCTGTGCTCCCCTCTCTAGAGCTCCTACTCACTGATGCAAGTGGAGCCAAAGCTGCTTCAGAGAATGGATAGCCCCTGTCAGATGGAGGAGAATGGATAGATTGATATTGTTAGAGAGCTTAAACCGGGTGAAAGACAAGGGCTAAGAGGGTGCAAGGAGTGTGAGACTGATCACAGATGGTGTGGGAGGAATGCAGAGCCTTTCTCCTCATCTTATGCCTGGTGGCATACTGAGATGGGTGAAGAAAACCCTGAAAAAAAGGGCACAGATATTGATTATAGAAAGGATTTTTATCCTACTACTGGTTCCTGTCTTGCACGTGTACCTTTTGACCTTTTTTTTTAATCAAACAGATCTTTCTCTGTATTATCTACCAAATTGAGGTAGTTTCAGTTTAGCTGCAATTTTGTTTTGATTTTTCTAACATTAGGAAATTCTCAATAGATGACAACTTTGAGCAAAACTATTAAAAAACCACTTTGACTGATACCAGTTTAAATTCTGCTAAAGTCTGCTTTTCCTGTTCTTAACTATGTGCTTTACGCTTTAGCAACTTGAAATGTTTGACTAATTTAAAAATATATCCATGGTGGAAAATAAAAGTGTTTGTACCGGCCACTCAAACATTTCACCAGCCGCTGTTTTATTTTTTTGTGTGAAACTTTTCCCTTGATTACAACCCGCACCAGTACAATGAAATCGCATAAAACGAGATTTATTCTTAACTTGAAAACAATTTACTAACAAGAAGTTTACCATACATATGTACTTATACAGATTAATTTTACATAACACAGCATGGACACCTTAACAAAGGTGTAGTGCAATAAGTTTGTTTTAAGTAATTACTAACATCGAACTTTAACAGGTTACACAGCCCTCACAAATAAGGATGGCTGTTTTCACAAGATAACAACTTAATTGTATGATCAAACCGATGGTTTGATCATACAACCAATGACATGGTGTCATTATGGTTTACCTATCACTGTTCACAGAATTATTCACAGAATTACACATGCATGCCATGACTTATACTTATAAGTCCTCTCCCGCTGGTGTGGCATGCATTTGAATGATGGAATCAGGTTTAACACACACATCAATCATCTCATGATCTCCAGAAAATAAAGTTGTTTTCTTGAAATTAAGTCGTTATCTCAAGGAAACCATCAGAAAAAAGTCTATGCATAACACATCTGCTCTCGGCTTCCGTACATTCAGTATATTCAAGGTTCATTCCATATATTCAGGTTTTATTCCATATATGCAGACCTCTGAATAGATATATACAAGAAATTCCTGAACGGCATGCCTTATTATATATATATATATATATATAGATATATATATATATATATATATATAGATAGATAGATATGCATATATCCTGTATTGCTGAGCTGCTTACATGTTAGGGTGTGATAACTTGTAAGTTGCATAATATTCGTAATTCCTACCTTGTGCTGCCACAGTTACAAAATAATTTTCCATTATGGTTTTATCATCAAAAAGGTACTTGATGCAAGCATGAAACCTACATAAGACAAGTCAAGTTTTCTAGTAACAAACATAAAGTTAGATATTTCGCTTACTTTTATTCTGTATTGTGCTTAGAGTTTGTGCTGAATGTGCCTTTTAAAAGACTGTATCATGTTGTAATCCCACTCTATTGCAGATTTGGTTGTTGGCAGCTAAAACCGACTCACAGACTGTGTGTGAGCCAAAGACTGATGAGAGGGTTTTCTGTGTAGATATTCCTCTGCATTCCAGTCAGTCTGAATGTTTGTTTTTTTTTTTAACTCAAGCCTTTTATGTTAACATTTGGGTTGAGCTGTTGTTGGATCCAAAATAAGGGGTAGTCTGTTGGAAATGCCAGGGTGGTGTATTGATCCCAGTCCATCACTGTCCTCCAATTAACAAAAATAAGCAGAAGAAGGTGAATTTATAGAACTGACCTTGCACTGATTCCAACTCTTTCTTCTTTTTCAAGCAACATATAGGAAATAACTTTGTAAAATAGGCTAAACACATGTATTATGTTACTTGTCAAACTAAAGCAAGAGTATAATGTTAACTTCTTACCAATCAACCCTTACTCAATAATATGATTGTGACACATCCTTGACAAATCATCTCCCAGTAACCAGGCCAGAAAATGAAGGGACACTGTGAATAACAAGAGGATGATTTATTGCTGAACAGAAGACCAGGGGAGAAGTGGATCAGTAAATGATGATCTTTTGCATAAATGTAGCTAAAACTTATCACCAAGTCTGTGTCTGTTATTAAGGAAACCCAAACATGTTAAATCATTCTATGCTGTATACTATTTGTATCAGTGAATGACTGTACTTAGGTCTTCTCATGCATGCATATACATTTTTTTGGGATTTGAGCGTGGCGTAATAAACTTTAGGCTACGTTTACAAGAGACCACTGCCAGGAAACTGCTAGTATTTTTGGATGTTGATTGGGTAAAAGTTTCACGTTTAGACAGGACCACGGAGACACCTTGAGTCAGCTGTAGTTGTCATGCTAGGCCACTATATGGTGCTCTGCTAAAATCACAGCGCCACAGCCTTTTTGTCCTTTAGCTTCCACCTCAAATAGTAAACAGTAAACCATCTCTCTGTCTCCCATGAATAAAGTCCTCATCTAACCCATACATTCCTGATCAGAAATTGTGTTAATCTGAACAGAAGTACTTCACACCTCCACGGGGGAGGGGGATTACAGAAAAGTTTCACTCTGAGACCTGGTTTCAAAAAGTGCCGGCGTGGGAGACTCTGGTTGCTGGTGTCGTGTAAATGAGTGGCTGGATTGCAACAAAAATGTTACAGTTTCACTGAAGAGCAGCTCTGTGTAAACAGGGCACTGATGTCAGAAAATTAATACGTTCAAAGGCTGAAGAATGCAGCTAAGATTTTTGTCAGAAATCAGTACTGTTATTGACTTGTCTTTGATAAGTACCTCAAAAAAATGATAAGATGGTCCAAGAGTTTCTGAAAGAGACCTTGGCTGCATCTTTGTTGACAATGCTGGTAGAGTGTGACAAAGAAAAGTTTACATGAACAAACAACTGAGAAAATTGTATTCAACTCTTAGCAGTTTTGTCCATCTTTCAATACAGTCAGAGCATCAACAGGCGTATAAGTTTGAAAACTAATGAGCAAACTGTCAGACTCATAATTGGTTCTGTCATGTTAGCCTTGACAGAGAGACAAGCTTGTTTTGAAAAGAGATGACACGTACTTCAAGACGTACTTTTGATGTGCTCAAACAAATGGTTGATTGGAAATCAAAGAAAAATACATTACTAAATGAAAGACAAACATATAGCTCCAATCTATGACATAACAGCTAACAGTTGTCTTACAGTTGGGTTTTACAACAAAGTTAAACTTGGGAAAAATCCTTGATTAAAGGGAAAGACAGATCTTTAAGACCTGAACATGTGACATGTTAGGGTCATGAGACTGTATAAATCCTGCTTATCTAAAAAGGTATCCAGAGTTAAAATATGAAATTCAGGGTCTGCTATTACATGCCATTCCCAACTGAGAACTAATCAAGCTTACTAAGCCATTTTATCAAATCAGCAACTCTTTTTCCAAAGGTCAGAGAATTCTTCATACAATGTGTCATGAAAAACTTTGACATCCAAGTTGCAAAATAATATTTTCATGGTTCCTATTTCTAAAAATTACATAACCAAAAAACAATTCAAATTCACCCTCAGAAAAGGTTAGAATTTTGAATATGTTCATATACTTTTGCAAATATATAGTATATCAAGTGTCAAGCATAGTACTATATATTACTCATTAATCCTATATTCTTTGTAGTTCATCAAAAGGTTTTTTATAATTGCAGATAAATAATGAGTAACAATAAATTATCTTGTTTATATTGCACCTTATTACCAAAAATACTGGCTTCTACATGATTCCATATAGACAGTAGACCTTCACATTTTTCACATTTTTCATCCATTCATCTGTAAATATATTTATATGCCTTTCCCTACTGTTTCTACATGCATATTTTGCAGAGATGTAACAGTTTTAACAGTGAATTGTGTCATACCATGTGGAGCATTCAAAATTACTTGAAGAAGGATATTAACTGTCTAATTAAATAAAATATCCCACTCTTTCATTCAGCCTCTAACCTGAAAAGCAGAGGTTTTAAACTAGTGCAGATCAGTTGAACTGTTTCAGATATCTTTTTATATGCCACAAATTTGGAGAACCACTCTCAATAACACAGGCTCCTCAACCTTACATGTAGTCACCACAAACTGTTGAGTGCACTGAAAAAAGTTAATACCTCGGAAGACGGAAGGATTGTTGCTAATTCAAGCAAGACAGTGTATGACAAACTGTTCTCTCCATGCTAGCTTAATGCTTATCTATTGATCCCCTCAAAGCTTGCCAGTGTAACTTTCATGACCATGAAGAATAGATTTTGCTATCAATGTTGCAGGCTTTGCTCTGTCAGCAGGCAAACCTGTCATGGTGACAGTAGTTTAGAGAAGTAATCAAAAAATCTGAAATAATTATGAAAGGATTTATGGAGAGAGGCTCAAACTTTTTGAGCTATTTCTATCAATTTGCAAAGTTTATTAATTTATTGACTTTTTGTGGCAGCATTTCATCATTTCAGCGCAAAATACCACATCTTGGTTTCCTCACCTCATTGACCTTGAAAGTAGTTTTGTCTCAAACCTGATCATAACTCTTCTCCAACAGCAAATGACTGAGAGTGTAGTGTTTGATTGCACAGAAGCCTGCAGTTGCATGGAGCATATTTCTGAGCAAAAGTCTTACACTGGGACTCATCAAATTTAGAAAGGTATGGATCCCAGCATGATGTGGAGATGGTTGAAGCCGTGAGCTAAAGAAGACCAGATATGGAAAGTGTGCATGTTGGGGAAAAAAACTGTTGAAGGTAAGATCTACACATTGGGACATGCCAAATATGGTACCATATATGTGCTGTCTAGATCTCTAGAGCATCATTTAGCTCCTGAACAGTGTGTGGTGCAACGTAGCGTTGGTGGATTGACTGAAACATGATGTCTCAGATGTGCTCAATTGGATTCAGGTCTGGAGAATGGGCAGGCCAGTCCATAACATTAATTCCCTCATCATGCAGGAACTGCTGACACACTTCAGCCACATGAGGCCGAGCATTGTCATGTATAAGAAGGAACCCTGGGCCCACTGCACCAGCATATGGTCTCACAATGGGTCTGAGGATCTAATCCCGGTACCAAATGGCAGTCAGGAGACCTCTGGCTAGCACAAGGAGGGCTGTGCAGCCATCCAAAGAAATGCCTCCCCACACCATGACTGACCCACCACCAAATCAGTCATGCTAGAGGATGTTGCAGGCAGCATAACGTTCTCCACGGCGTCTCCAGACTCTGTCACATCTGTCAAGTGCTCATTGTGAACCTACTTTCATCCATGAAGAGCACAGGCCACCAATGGCGAATCTGCCAATTTTGGCGTTCCCTAGCAAACACCAATCATCCTGGATGGTATTGGGCTTTAAACACAGGCCCTATACGTGGATGTGGGGCCCTCATATCACCCTCATGGAGTCTGTTTCTGACAGTTTAAGTAGAAACATGCACATTAGTGGCCTGCTGGAGGCCATTTTGTAGGGCCCTGGCAGTGGATCTCCTGTTTCTCCTTGCACAAAGGATGAGGTCGCGGTGCTGCTGCTGGGTTGTAGCCCTCCTACAGCCCCCTCCATGTCTCCTGGTGTACTGGCCTATCTCCTGGTACCTATTCCATGCTCTGGACACTGTGCTGAGAGACACAGCAAATCTTGCCACCTCTCGCATTGATGTTCTGTGTTGGATTAGCTGCACTACTTGATCAACTTAAGTGGGCTGTAAAAAATGCCTCATGATGCCTCTATGCATGATGGCACTGACAAAATGAAAAAGTGATTAAAAGTTCAACCAGAAAGGACAAGAACAGAGAAATGATCTGTGGTCACCACCTGCAGAATCACTCTTTAATGGGGGTTGTCTTGCTAATTGCCTCTCATTTCCACCTGTTGCATGTTCCATTTGTACAGCAGCAGGTGAACTTGATTCACAATAAGTGTTACTACCTGGTGACATTGATTCCACAAAGGTGTGACTGATTTGGAGTTACATTGTTTTGTTTAGGTGTTCCCTTTATTTTTTTTGAGCAGTGTATTAAGTAGAGCATCTATTCCACATCTTCACATATGAAGGGCTGCAAAAACATCAAACAAGACAATTTATAGTAAATAAGAGATGACATCATTTTGCTTTGTTGTTCAGTGTTTCAGATCAAACAATTTTTAAGATCAGATAAAGATACCCCAAGTAAATACAAAATCACTTTTCAAAGGATAATTTCATTTTAGGTGCTCAAGAAGCTCCCAATCTTCCCCTTTATGAAAAAGTAATTGCCCAAATTTGCTTTAGTTTGCTAACTACCATTGGCTATTTGCAATAACTGACAGTTTGAGTCTTTTCCATAACTATGGAGGAATTCTGGCCCACTCTTTCCAGCACAGTTGTTTCTGTTCACCCACACTTTAGGGTTTTTTTCCATTATAAATAGCCTGCTTAAGATCATGCCACAGCATCTCAAACAGATTTAAGTCAGGACTTTGACCTAGATCTTTGAACTTTCAGGGAAAATATTTTTGTGTTGCATAAGTCAAAAGCACTTGACTTTAAGGTCACTGACAACTCCATTAATTATAGCAAGTTATCCAGGTACTGCAAAAGTAAAGCAGCCCCGGACCATCAACCTACCACCACCATGTTTGACTGTAGGAGTGATGTTTTTTTGTTTTTTGGGAGGGGGTTTGTTTTTTTTTTTTTTTTTTTTTTTTTTTTTTAAAAACTGTGTTGATTTTACACCGAATATGATGTGGCACACATTGTTCTACTTTAGTCTTGTCAGTGCACACAATATTTTTCCAAACGTCTTGTGGATCATCAAGATGCTTTTGGGTAAGTGATTTTTGAGATCTTTTCTTCTTAATGTTGTCATACAGGTTCTATTTGGGTGATATTTTAATTTTGCAGGTCTGACTATAAACAGGTCTTGGTGGGATTATTGGAGGAGGAGGCAAGGAGGCAAGTTTTTCCCTTAATAAATGAAACTATCATGACAAAAATAAATATTGGATTGACTCTGGTTATCTTTGTCTGATGTAAAAATTGCAACATAATCTTCATTAACCAAATGTGACAAAGAAGCAAAAAGTCCTTCAAGTTATGTTGTCAGCAACATATTGCAGGCTCACTGTATATTTACACATGGCTGGCCCAAGCCACATTGCCACCCCAGGCAAGATTTTCAGCCTTCAGCCACAGTTAGAAAAATGTCATGGAATCAATAAAATTTTATTAAAGCATTTCTGATTCTGGTCCATTTTTTTGTGAGAAGGAAAATTTGACATGGCCAAGGAAGAAAGTTGTGTTTTTTGAAAGCAATATTTGCTTGTTTCATATTTTAAATATTTTGGCACAGTTATCACTTAACGCCAACAAAATGTGTCACGTTGACCATGAGTGCCGCAGTTTAGGCCTATGTGTTAACTATCATGAAAATGTGGAGTTTGACAGCTGAATGAAAGCAATCAAGAAAAAGTGCCTAGGCTATATATTGATCAGAGCCATGTTTGGCTAGCTAACCTAGCTGCTACACTACACTGTTAAATAACTAAGGCAACAGGTAATTTCATCACATTAGTTTTACTGTACCCCTGTTTCTGTCACGTTTTTCCTTTTCTTCTTTATACTTTTTTCTTCCTTGCACCAGACAATTTTGGACGTTTTGACGTCATGCTTTGTTGTTTGCAAAATTCACCTCTCTCATCTGTGCAGAGCACGACAGTGAGAAGCAGTGAAGGGAGGGGGTGCTTTTTTATTTTTTCTTGCCCCTTTTTATGGCACCCCCTAGACTTCTGACACCCTTGGCCGTTGCCTATACTGCCTAAGCCACCGGCCAGCCCTTTATTTACATTATATAACTGCCTTCAAACTTTAGATGCAGAGTTTAGATACAGGCATGGTAAAGCCAACAACCTAAAATTAAAACAAAAAAGAAATAAAGAAAATAGAAAACCCAGTTTAAAATAATACAGTTTACTTTTGCGTGTATTTGAGCTGTTGGTGTAAATTTTAATTTTCATAGCTTTTCCATTTAGTTTTTTTTTCTATATTTAATGGATAATTCTTCAAAAAGTTTTAAATAGGTTTTGTATACTTGACATCAGCTATGAGCAAGTTTAGAACCAGAGCAGATCAAGTGTGTTAAAACGCTCGAGTAAAAGAGCATGTACTCATAAAATATATTTATTTTAGTTTAATATAAAATTAGCTATTGATGTCAAATTTAACATAATAATAAACATGAAATTGCCATTGTTAACTGTGAATTCAAATCGAATTGAATGACATTGTCTATTTTGCGTACATCCTTCCTCCCAAATGCCAAACTTTAAAAGTGAAACTTTAATGCATATGCAACAAGCTCAAGAGTAATGACTAATAATAATCCACATTTTAATGATTTACAATCCAAAAACTTGCCACCATCAGCGTGTGAATGTGTGTGTGAATGGGTGAATGACTGAATGACTGAATGTAGTGTGAAACGCTTTGGGGTCCTCTGGACTTGATAAAGCGCTATACAAGTACAGGCCTTTTACCATTTACCATTTTAATGACCAAACAGAGAGCCTTCACTAGTACATTTCCAATAGTTTTTTGATTTATTTGTATAACTATATCTAAGATACAAAAGATATATACTGGTGCATTTAATTTGACATCATATTTTTTAATAAGTAACATCAAATACACATATCTTATGAGCAATTTCACAAGGACACTTTAACATGGCTGTTCCACTGCCTGGGGCAATCATTTCATAAACTAATTTAAGACTTAAGCACTTACTTAAAAAATTACATATTTATAAATCCTCATATACAAACATAAACTTGTTTACTGCTAATGAAGCTGTAAAAAATACTTTGCTTCACTGAGCATGAGCACTGATAAAGGGTCAAAATGTCCCCTTGTTTTTCCTGAGAAATAAATATTGCCACCTACTTTTAGTCATGGTTGCCAAAACTATGAAATAACTATACAGAAGCCCTGAGTGGGTGGAAAAAAGACAACATGTAACATTTTTGTTTGTGTGAACAGAACAGATACAATCTGTGACTTTTTTGTAGATGTAGACACTCTAGAGGGGAATGTTAAACAGCACAGATCCAGGATGTTTCTTCCTCTTTTCAGCCTTTATGTTCCAAATAGCTCCATACAGACTTGCATAAAAGAATATTCTGACAGCTTTTGGGAGGATGGATATTTCCTTTCCAATGTATGGCACAATCATATCTGAGCCAGAAGAGCCAGTCAACAATCAGCTCAGCTAAGACAAATAAAGGGAGATACCGTTCAGGTGGCTCTGTCATGAGCTTAAAAATAAACCCATGAGCAACTCCAGAAATGTGGGACTTTATTGAATTTTGTTGTCACTGTGAGGTTGACAGGCAATCTGACTGCCGCAAATCACTACACCCACATAGTCCCAGTCTGTAACTCCATGTAATATCCACAGCACTTTTTGTTTCTGCGTGTATTACATGCTATTATTATACTTTTTCACAAAAGACATGATGCAATAAGTTAATTGCTTGTGGAAGAACTTAATTGTTGCCAGGTATCTCTTGACAAAAAGAGAAACAGAACTTTTTCCAAAATATATACCTTTAAAAATAATGATTCTTTTCTGCCTTTTGCTCAAAATAAAACAAGACCTGGAGATGCACAGAGAGCTTAAATGTTTCAGCAGCTACCAAACACTTCTATGAAATATTTTTGTTAACTTTATTCATATACCTTTTAGTAGAGTATGTGACTAACATAATTTTATTACTGTGGCAAAACTAGCAAAGAGTCACAGCTGTGATGAGCCACATACTTTACTCTCAGCAGGGATCACTTCAAAAGATTCTTTAAAAATAAAGGTTTCTATTCGGGAAAAAAAAAAAAAAAACATGACATTCTTCCAATATTGCCACTGAGTCATCACCAAGTAAGCTTCAAAAATAACTGTAGAGCCAGATTTGTCTTTTAACTGTTTTTGTCCAACTGAGTTATGAAATAAAAAGCTTTATCTAAACCATCAACCTGTCAGTTTGGTCCCATCCAAACTGGACAGTTGTTGTTTAAATGTTTTGATTTAGTTTTTATCAACATCGTTCAACTAAAATATAATTTAGTTTTTGTCATATTGTAGTCAACTATAGTAATTGTTGTTGTAGCCTAGTATTAGTTAGCTCAATATAACTTCAGTTCAGTCACCTAAATTCTTTGTAAATTTACATAAATAATAACATAAGCTTTTTAGGGGCTCACGTTTTTAAGGAAAAGCATTTCTTTACAGTTGGGTGAATTCTTACCAAAATCTCAAAAACCCTCCATGTACATTATATACAAAATACACACAACATTTTTAATTAATTATTAATCATTTAGATTAGATTATTAGTCAGTTAGGGTTAAATGTAAAATGTGAAAATAAACAACCTAAAATGTAATATTAACCCTTTTAAGTCTAATATTTATGCTTTGAAAAACTGGGTTATTACAGTGTTTTGCACAAGTGTCATACCTGTTAAACCTTTACACATTTTGTCATGCTACAACCAAAATCATTAGTATATTTTTTGTCAGATTCATTGTGATAAGCCACCAGAAATCATTGCATGATTGTGAGTTACAAGTGAAATGTACATGCTTTCAAAAGTTTTATCATTACTAATCTGGTAAACACCCAGGAAGACAATGGTAACTTCAGAAGAGCTGCATAAATCTACACTTCAGGTGGGAGAATCTCTTTACAGGACAGCTGTTAGTTGTGCACTTCACAAAGATGCCCTTGTGAAAGAGTGTCAAGAAGAGAGCCATTGATAGCTATAAAAGGTCTCCTTTGCAGTTTACCACATGCCATGTAGGGTTTACATCAAATATGTAGAAAAAGGTGTTCTGGTCAGATCAAAAAACTGTGGCAAAAAAATACTGCAGGTCATCTTGAATACACTATCTCAGGGTGAAATAAGATGATGCGAGCATGACTGTGTGGTGTTGTTATTATTTTTCTTCTGTGCCAGGGGAGCTGGTCAGAATTGATGGGAGAATAGATGGATTAAAAATAAAGGGCAGACCTGTAAATAAAACTTGTTAGGGGCTGCAAAGGGCTCAAAACTGGGGCAGAGGTTCATCTTCCAACAGGAAAATAACCCTACAGGGAAAGTTACAGTAGAATGATTTAGACCAATGCATTTTTATGTGTTAGAAAGACCCTAAGTCCAGACGTAAGCCCAATCAAGAATCTGTGGCAAGACTTGCAAAGTGCTCTGGGCATATGCTCTCCATCCAGTGTGAATACACTCCAACTACTTAGCAAAGAGGAATTCTGCAAAGATGCCAGTCTAAATGTGAAAAACAGGTAGAGACATAACTCAAAGGCCAAGACTGGCAGTTCCAACTGCTGTTGCAGATTGGTATACAAAGTATTGTCTCGACGTGGTTAAATATCAATGCTCACCACACCTTTAAGATATTTTCTTTTTGAAAACACCTTTAAGATATTTTCTTTTTGAAAAACTGTAAAAACATTTATTTCACATCATACTTATACATTACTTTGCATTAAATACACTGAAGTTCTTTTGAGCAACACAATGTACAAAAGTCAAATAATGTGAATACTGTACATTTGTAAGGTACTATATGCATCATGTAAGATAAATTTAACATAATCTGGAGCTTGCTTTATCCATGCTAGAAGTATCTGAAACTTCATTTTATTTTTCCTTCAGCAGAATAGTTCGATTCAAGCTCAGAAGATTAAATATCAAACAGTCCGTATAAAAATCAGAATATTAATTTCACATGAGTAAATATGCAATGGGTTTTCACAGTTAAAATGAACAGAGTAGATGCAATGAAATATGCAGTACATGCCTTCAGAGGAAAGCTGCAGTAAATTACTTTATTTGATAACATCACATGTGCTCAAAGCAGATAAATAAACATTTGTTCTTTTAGAAAAAGACAGAGGTTTGGTGTAACATGAAAATACATCAGAGCATTGTTCATTAAACAAACATTTTCATCATATTAACATGTGAATATGAGGCACCAGACAAAAACAGTAAAGTCGTCTTTTCAGTTATTTACACAAGAAAATAACATTAGCCCTTCTGGCTAGATTAATGAATATTTTAGCTGATTAAATTGTTTTCATGTATTTGTGTACATGATATAAGTTTGAACATGTTTTTTTATCTTTATATGAGTAGCAATCATTAGAGATGAACATTATGGGGGTTTGATTTTAAGGAGAGAGCATCTGCATGAGGAGCAGAAAGACACTCAGTCACACACACAAACAAACCACCACAAACAGGCAGTCGAGGTAAGATGTAGCTCATGTTATACTAACAGACATCCAGATGTTGCAAACTTTGTCTCCTTGTTCTCTTTTAAACACTCAGTGAGTGCCCATCTATCTTTACAGTAACTCCAAATTCAAGCTATTCTCTCAGAGAGTAGAAAGAATGTGCAAAGGTATGAAGGGGGAAAAAAAGCATTGCCTGTGCTGCCACTTTTCTGCACACACCATAAAGTCCTGGTTCATCATACGCTTTGTCCCATCAGCTAGGTTCATCTCACACATAAGTACAGAAAGGTAATTTTTGTTCATCAGTTTAAGTCTTTGTCCTTTTTTTGGTGAAACAGTTTTGCTACTTATACAGTAAGCAAGGAGCCCCTTTGTCCCATTGGTCCTCATGTTAAGAGTGTGATGTAACAGTAAGGTCAAGAAAAAAATAGTAAAGAGTAAAGAGACAGAGAAAAAGGATACTATCACAACCAACAGTTTAATGAAGATTGTCAAGGCCTTAGCATTATATTCTGTTATAGTGTTGTGAGTTTATAAACTGAGCTCCTCTGTAAACCCTTCATCTGCTGTCAAGTTCATCCAAAGGTAGCGACTGTGGCAGGCATGCATCACAGAGACTAAAAAGAGTCTGATTATTTAAATGTAAGAGAGACAAAACCATTGGAGAAAAGTAGCTCAAGCTCAAGATCAGATTAGTCTGAGAGGCATAAAATGCCAGATTCATCTGTTTGTTTCCTTCATTTTATTCCCTTTATGTTGCTGTCCTATCATTCCAAATAAGATTCTTGAAAGCAAGTGCATGGGTGTTTTCAGTCAAATGGCATTGGAACATTTGACTTTATGTCCACTTAATAAAACCCCAGTCATCCAGGACTCTCTCAAAAAGAGCGTTTCCATGACTTACAGAGAATCTTCTGGAAGGCTCTGCGAAAGTCCTGATTGAAGATGGTATAGATGACCGGGTTGAGGGAGCTGTTACAGTAGCCGATCCAGAAAAAGAACTTGAACAGTGTGTCTGGAATCTTACATGGATTGCGGCAGATTCCATACAGGCTGTAGGAGAAGAAGAATGGGAACCAGCACACGACAAAAACGCCCATGACCACTGCGAGGACAAAGGTGAACCGCTTCTCCCGGGCTGCAGAGACTTTCTTCCGATTGACAGTGCTCCGACGTTTGCGACGGGAGGAGAACAGCTCCAAGGACTTTGAGCTGGAACGCGACTTCCTGCTGGAGTATTTAGAGGCAGAGCTGCTCTTCCTGCTGGACTTTCTGTCTTTCCTGTTGTTCTGGTTTTGTTTGGAAGAACCGATGCATGTTTTTGGTTTCTCATCTGATGAGCTGCTATCGTCAAATTCATCTTCATGGTTATTTAAAGGATGTTTTGGCTCATTTGATTGAGGGGATCTGACGGTTTGCTCTTGGCAGTGCCCGTTCTCACGTTCTCGCTCTTTCATGCTTCCACCCTGGGTGGACTTAATGGACCCTCCCATGCCTGGCTCGCCTTGGTCCATCCCATTTTCCAGAGGGGAATCCACACTTCTCTTCTTTTCTGACAGTGTCCTGGTCCTGGTTTTTGCCACTTGATAGATTCGAATGTAGACCAAGATCATTATAACACAGGGGGCAAAGAAGGATCCAATGCTAGAGTAGAGAATGTACCAGGTCACATCGTTTAGCTGACATGTGGGTTTCTCTTGGCTGCTGCTCCTGTCCATCGATATCAGTGGAGGGAAGGAGATTACAGCTGAGATCAACCACACCACGACAATCATACCTTTAACTCGTTTAGGCGTTCTCTTTAAGTTATACTCTACTGCCTGTGTCACTGACCAGTATCTGTCCAAACTGATGGCACAAAGGTGAACGATGGAAGAGGTGCAGAATAAAACATCCAGAGCCAAGTAGATGTCACACCAAATTTTGCCAAAAAACCAATAGCCCATAAGTTCATTTGCCAGAGAGAAGGGCATGACCAGAGTGGCTACTAGTATGTCTGCGCTTGCTAAGGAGACCAAAAAGAGGTTCTGGGGTGGTTTGAGAGCTCTGCTGGTTAAAACTGCGATAACAACAAGGACATTACCGACTATTGTAAACAAAATGAGAAAGCTGACAAGTCCAGCCAGACCCCAGATCGCGAGGTGTGTGTACTGTCTTTCAGATGTGGAATTGGAGGTAATATTTCCCACCTCTGTCCCATTTTCCAGGGTGGAAAAATTAAAGAAATCCATTCTTTGCTTAGTGTGTGACTTTAAAAAAAGTAAGTGTCCGAGAGAAAGCCTTATCAAGACTTGAGCGCATATTTCACTGCATAATAAATCTACCTACATCAGATGATATTCTCTTTCCCACCTGGGATCGTCCACATCCTGCGCGCAAGTCTCTCCTTTGGAAAAAAAAAAAAAAAAAAAAAAAAAAAAGTTAGGAAAATAGTCCAATATGTAAGTCTTTAAAAAAAACGTTTGCCAAAACATGGGTGCAGCTCAGCAGCCAAATTTCCATGGATAAAAAGCGGCAGCCTCCTCACAGCATCCTCTCCCATCCCGACTGCGCCCGCATCTCTCCACCTCCGCCTCCCCGCTGCGTCCTGAGAGAGGTTTGTAACAACCACGTGTCCATTGCAAAAAAAAAGGGAAGACAAGAAAAGAAAGAGCAGAGACCTGCTCCACCCTGAAGGATAAAGGGGGAGTGAATGACGGGGCGATACATTCAAAATAGCTAAAACGACAGAAACTTTTACAGGATACACATCCAAATGAATCACCAAATGCGTACTCTGCGTG
Organism: Anableps anableps; assembly: GCA_014839685.1. Lineage (NCBI taxonomy): Eukaryota > Metazoa > Chordata > Actinopteri > Cyprinodontiformes > Anablepidae > Anableps > Anableps anableps. The sequence goes on along the minus strand of CM026065.1, from coordinate 17,530,499 downwards.
TGCATCCATTGACAGCTGATCAGGAAAATATTCCTCTCCGTACCTTACTCTCTCTCTCTCTCTGGTTTCAATATAGATCGTGAAACTTCTTTTGCAGAGAGAGAGCAAAGGCATGCACGGAGGGGCTCTGATTGCTGCCAAAACGCAAACTGGCAGGCGTGAAGTCCTGCACCAAGGGCAACGCGCCTTGCTCCGTCCTTTTATCGCTCACACTGGAGGTCAGTATTGTTACAATCAGCTCTACAGGGACGCTTTATGGGAAACACACGCAGCTTTCGCACCACGTTAGTGATATGATACTAGGCTAGGCTTCCCAAATATGATGCGTAGTTGTTTACTTTTGAGCTCAGAGATGAACATACTAAATCCATATATTCCCATGTCTTCTTTTGTTATACTGATTTTGAGAGGTAGCTCAGTTGAATTATCATAGGATTCTGCTGCTGTATTTTCTGATTAGGATTAGGCTCCTGCACATATCTAAGGTCAAAATTTAATTTAAAAAATGTCAAAATTATCAGTTCCTTTCACCAGTCCTTAGATATAAATACATGAGTTTCATGATTTAATTGTAAATGTTCCTAAAGAGGCCAGCCTTGAAATATAAAGCCTGCAGAAAACTGGATGTGGAGGGAGGGAGAAATGGAGCAAATGGGTGAATGATGGCTGGATGGAAGAATGGATTGATAAATTAATGGATGGATGGATGGATGGAACCTTTAAACAATGGTATATGTTGTGAAGTGTGGAATTCTTTCCTATTGCTAGTTTTGTTTTCTAGACTTTTCCAGACTATTTAGGAATCCTGTCTAAAAGATGAGAGAATCATTCAGTGTCCATAGACGTCTATTTAAAGGTATCAGTACATTTAGGTAAATGCACACATCCCAAAAATAATGGTTGCACTGTGTGTGATTTATAAGCACACCACTTAAAGTCATTAGTCTGTCTGTCCGGTGGGCTCAATCAATGGTAGATATGAACTGGATCTGTCTGGCCTGAGGCATCCAGGTTGTCTCGTCTTATTTCTTTCTTGTGGACTGCTTTTCCCTCGAGGAGACAAACGTGGATGTACACTTTCCACCCTCTAAGCATTCAGAGCACTCTCTGCCTCTTTTTCTGTCTCACTTTCTGTTGGACTCTCTCTGGTTCCCTAAAAAACACATACTTGGAAGCTTTTCAAAAGCTGGATGTTGCAGCTCTCCACAGCAAGGTTGCTCAAATTAAATCCAATCTCACAAAAGGTTCAAAAGTTTTTTGGTCTGCCCTCCACCTGTGCTCTGCTGCTGCTGCTGTTAACCCTGTAACCTCTGGGTGGTGTTCCCCCAAATGGATTAAGGCAGTCTTGTCTCTGGTGTACATTCTGATATTTGCTAGACCAGTGTGCTTATTGACCACATCCCCCGGCTAAGTACCTGCCATTAATCACAGAGTGCTCAGCCGTGCTGAATTAAAGAGCAGCCACTGCCGTGAGAAATGATCAGGTCCAAATTAGTCTGCATCAAATCTTAGAGATGGAATAGAAAGGGGCTATAGAGGGGGTCACATGGAACACCCCTATCCAGCATCAAAACAAGCTGTTTTTCCTCATACTGACTCTTTAAAGTAAAAAGACTGACTCCACTACAGGTCAGCGTGAATGCACATTAGGCTTATTTTGAAAAGCCAGACAATTCGTGATATGTTCATTAAACTATATCCTGGGGCCCGAGCTTCTATATAAACACCATATATAACTGGACATCAGTGAATGATCTTAGCTATTACAGAGCTTGTTTTTTGTTTTTCAGTACAGCAGCTCTCCTCAGGAGTAAGGAAGCTTTTCTGCTGCTAGCTAGGAGCCTGCCAATGGATGTTATAAAAAACTTTACAAATTACTTTCATCTCTTCATATCAATGCTTTTTTTCTCCCCCTCACTAAATTTTCCCTTCTTCTGAGCTATTTTGTTCAGTATCGCTTGGCTGAGACTCAAAGTGTTGTCCTACTTTTGCTCTTTGTAATGGAATGACCCTGCTTTTTTATTTGAGGAACTTAAATTCAGAAATAAAAGGAAGTGTCCAAAAGGTTTAATATTTTTTTGTTTTTCACTCTTGGCTGGATAATTCTGAACACAACTTTTTGTAAAGCTTTCAAATCCCCAAACTGGTTTTAGCTTATTCTGATTTTTCTTTAAGACATACAAATATAAGAGCAGGATCCACAATATTTTTTTCTAGCCTCCTTTCCATAAGCGGTCAATTACAGGTGCATCCTAATGAATCTGAATATCATTGAAAATATTTATTTTAGGAATTCAGTTTTAAAAAATAAAACTCCTTTCACACAGTGATATATTTTAAAGGGAGGGTATTATGTATTTTTCAAGCACCTAGTGCCATTTTATAGCACAATCAAGTAACTATGTTACCTTCATTTGTTATAAAAATGCTGCATATATCAAACATAACTTAAAAGAAATTTGACTTCACAATTTGATAAGTGTTGGACTGAGAAATAGCTTGTTTGATGAGCTCAGCAGAGATGCAGTTTCACCAGGTATTTGCTAATTGCTGCTAGCTAGTGTGGAGGAGCTGAGTGAGCGGGGTGCAGGGAGGGGTGCTCTGTGAGGGGGAAGCTCGGCTGGAGACTGCAGCTCTGAGGAGGAGCTTTGTGGAAAACGCAGCACTTGGTACAACCAAGTGTTTTGCACCCCCAGATGGCTGTCATGGGAGATTAAAGGATTTCTCAAACATGGATGAAAGAATCAAAGCAACACTCCAGGTACATTTTTGATGATGGAATAACATTATAACATGATATGAAGCTCAACAAAGTTGACTTTACATAATACTCCCCCTTTAAGCATTTTAGCTTTTAGGATAAGACCAATAAAAAATGTATTTTAAAACACAAATTTTATGTTATGACCAAGTTAGAGCTTACACAATCATGAGGGAGACTGTTGATATATTTGCAGTGATGGAGGGTAAACCAAGAAAGTCATTGCTTAAGAAGTTGACTGTGCATCAAAGCATTCTAGAAAGTTCAGTGGAAGAACACAGTGTAGTAGAAAAAGGTGCACCAGTAACAAGCATAACCACAGCCACTAGGAGATTGTGAGGCAAAGCCCATTAAAGCATTTGAAACAGAATAATAAGGTGTGGACTGTAGCTAAAGTCAACAGACACAAACATGTTCAGGGCATTGACTATAATTTAAACAAAAATACCCATACCTGTTTTAAAGACTATGGTATCACTGTCCTTGTTTGGCCAACAAATTGGTCTGACAAAAACCTCATCAACAACCTATGGTGAAATTCAGTTCAGTTTAGTTATATAGCACTGATTCACAATGAATGTCATACAAACAAAAAGAAACAAAACAAAGCATTTCCAAAAAATCCAACTTATTTACAGAAATAACTACTATGCTATATGCAATATAGTATAGTATATAACTATATACAACTCTATACACAGATTTAAAGTCAAGTGCACATATTGAAATTTGTTGGTTTCCAGCTGGCTGGTAATGGGTGGGAGCCAGCCAAAAACTGATCTTTTCTGGTTAGCATTTAATTTCTGTGAATCTTTAAAAAAGCAGCAATTGATTTTGGAATCATGATCGACAACAACCTACAGAAATGTGATAAAGTCACTGTACCTCCTGACATAATCAGTACCTTTTAATAAGGGATGCTCCAATCAGGTTTTATGCTGCCAGTTCTGATACCAATCACATGGATTGGCTGTTATTTTTTCAATTTAGTTATAAATGCTTCTGGCTATGTGATCTGGCAAAAAGGAATCATAAAATCACCTTAATTTACACAAAAAGGGCTACAATGCAGCAACTATTCAGTCAAAAGGGAAACTGAAAAACCTGCTATCAGTAATACAATATTTAACAGACTGAAAACAGTCATGCTCTCAAAAGCCTAAATTATACAGAAAGTCAAATAAATCTCACTACATTGCCCATATCAAATAATTTTAAGAAAAAATGATTTCAAAGTCAAATGCAGGTTGCATTCAAATAAACTATCACAAGTACTACTACTAGTGAGAGTAGCAGAGTACACTGCCCGGTAGAGCTCGAAATATTACGTCCCAGTAGCGCGTAGCAGGGTTCCAACAGTGAGAGCAGTTGGCGGAACCCAGTGTCTTCCACACCTGAGAAAGGCTGGTCATCTAGCCTGATTAATTAAATTATCTTTCAGGTTGCTGAGCCTTCTGACTGTCCCACTCATACGGGCGACTGTTGGCAATTGTGGGCTGCTTTAACTGCTGTCTGTCTGCCCCGGGCATCTTTCTTTTATTCTCTGCAGCGAGCTTCGACAGCCCACCATATTCTGTCAAGTGCTTGGTTTTTAAATGTCCAATTAAATTTGTTCTTTTTTTCATTGCATGTGTTGCAAGACGCAAACTTCACATCATGTTTGCTTAGGATTTGCTGAAGGAAAGTGTTTGAAGCACTGCACACAGGGTCTCTGCAGGCTGCAAAGTATGAGGTGCAGATGATTTGTACAGGGTTCTATGATCTGCAACAAAAAACATTGATCAGAAAACACCGCTCTCATACTTTTTCATGGAAATTGGCTGATAATGATCGGTGGCCAGTCGATCGGAACACCACTACTTTTAAGTGCTTTAGGGCTTATCCGTTTTCTACTTGTGTGCATCAATGTAGAGCAAGTTCAAAGTTTAAGACATGCCATGTGGTAACACAGGATTATTGTCTTGATGATATTCTAATTTACTTAGCTTATTTTATAGGCACTGGTGAAGACTCCTCTCTCACACATATGATGCTGCTGCAGAGATATAAGCTATCAACCACTGACAACAGCCACCATTAATTGCTTCATCTATGTGCTATTTTTTTCTTCATGGGAGAAGCTACAGTTGCAGTTGATGACAGTGACAAATGGCAATGTTACCTGGGCACACAGCAATCTAGCCAAGAGCAAATAGTTCAATGAAGTAACATTCAGCCCTGGGGACTTTCTCTCTAGCTGGCATCACATGACAGAACAGATTGCAGTTCTCATCTGGTTCGTAACCTTTGTTTGACAAATTACCTTGTCAGAGGAACAGAAAAGCGAGATCACTGGAATATCTGATTTCCTCTTTTTAGTGAGTGGATCTCTAATGTATGTAAGTTCAAAACTGAATTCTCTTGGAAAAAAAAGTTAGAAATTGCTCTTTTATCACTGCATTTTCCAGGAATACAATAATCCTTTAAATCATTGACTGTGTGATACTGACAGCAGGAAGGGCAGCTACAAGTAAGACTTGTGCTGTCCTCTTTTTAAAGATTTCTCCATAAATCCTTGATTACTTTTCTATGGATGTCACAGTGAAGTTTTCAGGTGTCAGCAAGATGCATTTTATACATTCAAGATGAGGGAATTCTTACCTGCATAAGAACTTTGAAACTGTCCTTAATGAATTAGGAAAAAAAACATGCAAAGACTATAATTTCTAAGTTTTATGGTGTCATACAGTTAGGTTTAACTTTCTTTTAGGAAATTCCTGCAAAGCGTTTGTAAAACAAACAATGCTATACAATTTATGAGGACTTTTTAAATTAGACTACTTAGTAGCAAATTACTATTGGAACTATTGTAATTAGTTTACAATGTATAATATAGTCCCATCTTTGAGTCAACCCTCTTTATGTTCTCTAATCAGTAGTCAGTACATGTCTTTGCTTGATGAATTCCAAATAAATCCACAAAAAATGCTTAGAAATGGAGAGACAAATCCCACTGTTAGCTCATCGTGTTATTTCAACCTGAAGATGGCCATTCATTTAATGTACAATAAATGACAGAGCTGAAGATGTAGAGACTTCATTTGCATTAAGACACCTGATCTTATGAGACGAGATACAGATTACCTTAAAAAAAAGGTTGATGGGCTCTACTGCACTTTAAAGCATGGAGAATGCAGTGTTGGAGAGTAAAATATGGGCCACATGTGTGCATCATTGAAATGCTGTGGTACTCCTCATTCATCTCTTTATGTTATCAATGTTGAAGATGCCTGCTTGTAAAGTCATTGCTTGGATTTGAAAAGGACATAGTGTGAGGGGCATTTGGCTGTTGTGCATTCCTTCAATTATGTAAGTGCATGACTGTGTCAACATAATGGGAAAGGCATGCATGCTCACACTATGCCAAACAGTTTCTTTTAGATTACTTACTGTAAATATACCTTTAATCTTGCAAACTTTCAGTCTGTTATTAATGTAAATAGGTCGACGCATACATTTGTTGAATAGATTTTAATTAGTCAGTAAGCTTTATGTATGTGGTGTGAGGTATGCTGATAAGGTCTATCCTCTCCTGTACATCTAATGTAAGAGCTGTGTCTTTATTACCAGCCACAAAGTCAACCTTGTTTACAATCTAGGTCTGATGATGCATGGGTTTCCTCATTATCAAATGTCTTTGTGGTGTTCAAGGACAAAATCTCAAGGCGTAGTTGTTAGTGTTATGGTACTGGAGAACAGTCTTGGTTTTGGTGTCTAGACTTGTCATACAGAGAACAGAACAGTTCATACAGAGCTTTAAAAAATAGGTTTCCATTTCCAAGTTACTGCATCGAAGCCTTATAGCATAAAGTTCTGGTGTAAAGTAGGCTGCCACTGGACTCCAAAGCAGTTGAGACATGTTCTTTAGAGTGATGAATCATGTCTCTCTGTCAGGGAAACCAAAGGACAAGTCTGGGTTTGGCAGTTGCCAGGAAAACCTTTGGGAACAGCTTGGGGATGATCCCTTCATGTTCCAACGTGTGTGTGGTCAAGTGACCCAGTATCTTTGGTGATAAAGTACATTTATAGTCATGAGATATGGAACACAATTATTGGATGGATGGATGGATGGATGGATGGATGGATGGATGGATGGATGGATGGATGGATGGATGGATGGATGGATGGATTTATCTTTAGAATCATTTTGAGCTTTGTGTTAAAGGCAGGTTGATCGTCTATGCAAGCATAACTGCTGGGTTTTTCTCTATTTAAATTATTGAGAAGTTGTTTTTAAATACATGAATAGAACTGCAAACCAAAATTAATATCCTAGGTGTGGTCCCTCTGGGCGCCAGAGCTCTTCAGGAGGGGTGCGAGGTGAGGAAAAAACTAAACCAGAAGAAGTGTCTGGAATCATTAGCCAGCTTCACCAAGCCAGTGCCAGAGATAAAAATGGATAGATGTTCATTACCTAAAGCTATGGTGAGTAAAGAAACAGAGACTAGGCCAAACAAAATTTTAAAAAATAAATTAGTATGACCATGACTACTTAAAGTTGAGATTTTCATGGGCGGGATCTGAAGATGCTGTGTTGTCTGCAAAGCCCCAGGAGGTTGTTGTTGGGGTTTTTCTGTCGTTTTGTTTTTGGGCTATTTTTACAGGAGGCTAAATGAACTGTGGTCACAGAACAAAATATTTCATATTTTCAGCACTGTAAATGACAAAGCAACTGAAGCATCATATATATCATGTGGTGTTATGCATAGTTAAAGCAGGTACACTCCACAACATCAGTAAAACATGTATGAATGGAACATCAAGTATAGCAACAGCACAAAGTATACAAAAATAATAGCAATAATGTGGGGGGCGGATTTGCTCTCTGATGGGGAGCTAGCTCTCTCACACTTTGAAAACACCTGTCCTAGAGTAAATCTTATAAATCTATGTCATAAAATGTTTCATTTTTGTTCTGCAGCAAAGATTGCTACCATGAAGATTACTAAACAGTCCTGAAAAAGGATGACTGTCTAGTGCCTCCCTTAAGAATAGTCATTGTGCAGGATTAAGCCTGGCAGAGACATTACTGTCCATCTGAATGACAGTTGGGCCCAACTGGCAGATCTGCAGGCAACTCGAGAATTAGGCACAGCAGGAATGTGCTGAAAACGTGACGGCCCAGACATAGAGTGCAACCAGTCGACTAGGTGTTGCATCATGATCCTGCAAACCAGACTGGCTCATTGTAGGTGAAAGATGACCATCTGTCACTCATAGAGAGGTCACAAATGATCAGAAAAGCTGGAAGAATTAATGTTGAAACTAAATGTGAAGCTGAGGAGTGATGGATGATTTCTCAGTACACAAAATTGAAATGTATCCTTTGAGTTTAATAATATGCTAACATATGGAATAGAATAAAATGAAATAAAATAGAAATGTCCTTTATTGTCTCACAACTGGGAAATTTCTGTGCAACAGCAGCAAAATGACATACAGACCTATTCAATGAAGTAGTATAGTAGTGAAAAGTTAATTTATTTTAGTAACTGAATTCACAAACACATTATATAGATAAGATACACACTGATGTTTCCAAGCCTTTCCTTCTGATTTTCAGCTTACAGCTGATGAAAATAGAACATTAAATATCAGAGTATTACATCAGACCAATAGAAAAACATTTTTAATACAGAAATGTGGGGTTATTGAAATATATGTTCAATAACTGCTTAAATGTTGGTATTTTGAAAAGGTACTTTAAATCTGGCAAATGAGCCTCATCAGAATGTTGATGGACATAGGTTTATTGTGTCACGTAATGGTGAAGAGCAGTACCTAAATGCAGAAGGAGAAAAAAAAAACCCAGTTTGACTTAAAAATGGAAATTTAAGAACTTACATTATTATTATACATTACATTACATTATTATTACTACTAGTGGCAATAATAGTTGCCACTAATTGGTTTTCTCATTCAGCTGACACTGAATGAGAAAACCAACTAGTATTTATACTGGGGAGCTTGATTACTGGAATACAAGTGGGTTAACAAGCAGATGGGAAACAGTCTGGGAGTGCAGGCAGCTGAGACACTGAAGGAAAGTACTGGGTAGATCTGGGAACACAGATGCTAAGAGAAGTGAATAGCAGAGATACAAAACTAGGAGTACACAGAAACTCAAATACTATAGATTGTGAACCAAGAGCCAATGAAGAAACAGGAAATCAGAAACTAAGTTCAAGCAAATGTAACTAACAACAGCCACTCAAACTGACAAATCTTAAAATGCAAAACACCCATTACGAAAAAAATCCCACAAATTTCACGTGGTCACATGTGAATGCCATCTTCCACACGTGATTCCAATTTCCCACATGCGAATCCCATGAATTTCACATGTGATTCCCATTTTCCAGATGTGTTCCACATACGGTCAAGTATTTTGTTCATGTGTTCCATGTTCCATTCAACATTTGATCACGTGGAACTTGTGATCACATTTCTCACTTGTGCACCACATATTAGATTTTTTTCCATGTGATCTCATATCATGTGATATCATTCAGGTCATATCATTAGATTATGCTCTGTGTAATCCCCTTTAAACATCTGTCAAAATGTAAAAGTATTTGTAAGTATGTATGTTTTATGGTGTATTGTTATACAATTGTATGTTTTTTATGTAAACATCTTTTGATGTACTTTGAGTTTACATTATTAAAAATTTGACAAATGGAATAAGTAGTTTGAAAAATAAACACTGACACCAATCTACAATGTCAACCAGTTATTCAGTTTTATTTATTTAATTTATCATTTTTATCAAAAACGATATGCAAACAAAGGGATTGGCAGTTCCACTGACATTAACCACGCTCCAAGTTGTTTGGCAGTAAACAAAACACATAGCTATCATTGCTCTTTCTGTACACAACATATTTTTCTAACAGCTGACTGATGTTCACCACAGTCAAATCTGTAAATTCAGATGTGATGGACATTATGTGTTCGATCTGGCACCTGGATTGACCACAGTCCATAAAAAACCTAGGACATGAAACATATATTTTTGTAAGAGAAAATACACACTTTGAGCCATCAGAACAGCTAATGCATACAAAACTGCCTATTTGACAAAGGTTCCCATCAGATATTCTCACAAAAGTGTTATTCCGTTTACACTTTCTGCTGCAATTAATGCTCACAAACAATTGAGAGTTTACTATTGCCTTGTGGTAAAACACAGTATGACAGTTTGCCCAAGATGATTCTCAATGACTTCTTTTTCATTTTGCTTGAGAGCTCTGGAAAAACCACGGCCAAGATACACAACATCATCGACAGTTTTTGCATATTTTTTTCTCTTATATTGTTGTTTTACTCTGCTTCCAGCACATTTGGACATTGTATGTTGTGTGCAACCTACCATACAAGATTTCAAGATCCCACACAAAGTCCTTTATGTGTTTAGATGCATAGAAGAGCTCCAGATGTGTTATTGATGTTTTTTGTAAGATATGTCAGATTGACATAACAGGAGGAAGTGTGCGAGATACCTACCTGGGAGAATGGATTCTAGAACTACAGGACCATAAAACAAGAGAAAAGCTCGCCATTCTGAGGCTTTCCACTATGGTGATGAGAGATCGAGGCAGTCTTGTAATGTTGGATGGAATTTGAAATTTTGAAAATTTTGAGTCTATCTTTCTGACTCTGGTTCCAATATACCAAGGCTCTCTGTGAGAAGAACTATCAAACCAAAGAGCAGAAAACTGTCTCATCACACCCAAATCATTACAATACATAGAGTCAATCACAAATCCAGATACAATGTCAAAAAACGGAAGCACCATCAAAGGTGTTGGCCCTTTCACACCAAAGTTTTCAGCAGCTATGTTATCTCTTCCATACTCAATCATGCTTGGGTGACAACGTTCAGTTACATCTTTTTGATAAGTATAAACTTGAACATAACCTTTTCCTTTCTTAACTCTAAGTCCTGGATGTAAACACCAATTGCAGCCAAATTTCCCATTGAACTGCTTGATATTTTGCAATGAGGCCTGCATAACACTATCACATGATCGAATATACATAAGACTTTATCATTTGGCCCATCAAACACCACTCTGCTCATTTATGTGACAAAGCAAGGGCCAAATAGAAAAAAGATGATGATGATGATGAAGATGGGTACACCGTCAGTGTTGAAAGTGAGGCTAAAAGAGTAATCTTTTTTAAGTCTGAGTCATTGGAAATCTGTTGATAAACTTTGCCATCCATAATATCAGAAATTGTATCAGAATTTGTTGACCTAGTTTTTCTATAGTTTAATAACTCTCCCAAATTTAATGTCTGCAGGACATGTTTCAATTGATCTGTAAGGGACAAGGTATGGAAGAAACTGCTACTGTTAATTAGTTCATTTTTGTCAAATGACTGTCTGCAAGTTGTACAAGCATAATTTTCCAAATCTCCTAAGCAGTTTGAGCAACACACATGATAATCATATGTTCCATTTTTGAACAAGCTTTTTAATAAGGTATGTGATGGCTGGTGGTTAGAAGTGTCTTAATGATGTTGCTTTTAAGATAGATTAGCTATAATGAGGTCCAAGTGCAAAGTTCAAATATATATGCTTCCAAAAAAATCATCAGGCAGCATGGAATCAATTTTCACTGTTATGCTGATACTCGGATATATCTATCCATAAATCCTGATGAATCAAATCTGTTAGGTAGGTTACAGGCATGCCTTGAGGACATTAAAACACAAAATTTTCTTCTTTTAAATTCTGACGAGACAGAAGTTGTTGTTTTTGGATGTTAGGGTTAGGGTCTCTGTCCATGGCCAGATCTGCTCCAGTGTAATGGGTTGCTGGCGGGGCCTGTGGGCTTGTCACTGCAGCTACCTGGGACTTCTGCATTGTGGTTCCCGGGGGTCACCAGTTGTTCCTGAGGGGGGCCCTCAGGGTTCCGTGCTTGGGGGCCGCTGGGTGTCTGTGGCACTGGTCTTACTCGTGTCGTCCGCATGTCCTGGAGGGGTGGATCTGTGGGCCCACACACCTGCTATCAAATATTCTGAAAGAGAAACCTTATAGACACAAGGACACACACACACACAGGTGTCTAGATTCAGGTGTTTGTTAGATACACTCTCAGTCGGGGTGTGGTTGCCACTAAATATATCTTTTATTACCTTGTAGTGTGTATTTTCCATTGAAGTTATAACTGTTATTATTAAATATGCATATGCATATGTTGTTTGTAGTTGTGGATTCTCTGTTTTGTTTTCTCTTTCCGCAGGTCTCGAGGCAGACTTCAAGAGTGTTTATCTCTATGCTTTTTTTTTCTCCTCTACTTCTATCTCCTTTTTTCTCTTCAAACCTTTCCTCCATCTTCCCACCCCCCCTTTTTTTCTTTTTCTTTTCGTCTTTGTGTCCATTACATTTGAAACAAACCCAAAGCAATTTTTAATAAAGTTTCATATATATACCAAGGGGAACATCATGGCCAAAGCCGTAATGCACCACTTGTGAAAGCAAATCTGTTGGGCCTTACCTTGATGTTCAGACAACAATTCTGAGTGCCACACAGCTGGACAAGACACGTTTAAAAAAAAAAAAAAAAAAAAAAAAAAGCAAAACCAAAATAGACAAGTCCATTATCTGAGGCCAAGAGAATAACATTTGTATCTTTCACAAGTGCTGTTTCAGTGCTATGATGAGATCTGAAGCCTGACTGAAACTCTTCAAACAGGTCATTACTTTTTAGATGCTCACACACTTGATTAGCAACTATTTTTTTCAAGGAGTTTAGATAAGAAACTAAGTCATCTCAATTGAGAGAAGGTTTCTTAAGTAAAGGTTGTTGGAGTTGGGTAATGATATTTGTTTGATAACCTGAAACATTTTAAGTGTGACAAAAAATGCAAAATCAGAAAAAATCTTTAAGGTGGTAAATACTTTCAAAGCACTGTCGGTGGCAGATGTTTTTTTTGTTTTGTTTTGTTTTGGTTTTTTTTGTAAAAAAAAGAACGTTGTTGTTAAAAGAAGAAACATTTTTGGAGGCTATAAAACATCACTTTATTATCGTACATGCCAGGATTGTCTACAGTAGTCTTGTGTTGTCTGGGGAAAAAAAGTTAACCTCTGCAGTTGTCACCATAAAATCAAGACCTTGCTGCACTTCTTCATCTTCAAACTGGAAAACTCATGATGAAATATTCAGTTCTGGCTGTCATTTCTGTTTTCTGACTGACATCTATATGCTTTTTTTCACCCACGTTTTCTATTTTCACCTAAAACTGTTACACATCTTGTTCTGTGAAAGCTGGAGATCTGTGCCCATGTGATGTGTTAACCTTTTTTTGTATGTGCATTTGTGAGTTCTACCTACGAATCAAAGCTTGATCTGTGGCCTCTTCATTTAGAAGAGTATCATCCACCTGGGTCTTCCTTCAGTTTGGAGAATTTGCTCTGCCTGCAGACTGTCTGGTTTTAACCCCTTTAATTTGCTGCTGTGGACAGACTCTGACAGTGGCAGCTGATTAGAATACAATCGTCACCTCTGTGGAGGCGGTGTGGATTCTTTTTTTTTTTTTTTTCTGGAGAAGTGATATCTCTATCCTTTTGAGTGAATGTTTAAAAGCTTTAGACCAATCAGATATCTACTGGGTTCATCTTGTGTATGGCTCAAAGTCTGATGTTCTGTGTTTGTTGTCTTTAGGCAGATGTCTGTGGACATGCTTTTTTTGGCTGACTAGATTCAATTTGTTGAGATAATTGAATCGCTAGCATATTTGGGAGTTTAGACAAACTATGTAGTAAAAACAGTAATTGACAAGAGTGATTTTAATGAAGGAGAGTAGGAAGAGAATTGATCATTTCATGGTAAATCAAGCCATAAAGGCAATGCAGTTGGAAAACATAAGTCGTTAAGATTTTTATTTTAGAAATCTGGATTCTGCTAGTTGTTTTTTGCCAGACTTTTCTCTTTTTCCTTCTCTGCCATGTTTTTCCATTTATAATTAATACAAACAGACAGTTTAATCTGTTCTTCTGAGGTCTGATATGTCATGCACCCTTCTTCTTCTCTGCTTCTGTCAGAGGAACAATAAACCAGTTGAAGTTTGTACCTGCAAGCAGCATTTAGCTGAGGTTTAATTTTAGCTGTCTGAATTTCTGCATGAACACAATGGCAGAACACGTGACTCAGTTGGTCATGGTGTCATATTAAAAAAATTGTTCCCTGTTAGCATTTTCTTGTTTGCGTTGCTAAACTGAGTCACAAAAAATAATCTTGGCAGGATACAAGGAGGAAGCAATGTCAAACTCATTTTGACATAACGGTATGATGTTTCTGTCCAGTATTAAAGTGGTTTAGCTGTCGGTCAGGTGGGACATATTCTGACCTCCCACAGATTACGTAGGTCAGTTCAAAAGCTGAAAAGTTAAATATTATATAGATTCATTATACAAAAAGTGATATATTTCAAGCATCTATTTGTGTTAATTTTGAAGATTATTCCTCATATCTGAAGACAACATAAAAGTCTAAAAAAATGTTTCTAAAAAATGTAATATAACATAAGAGCAATAAAAAAATATTGACTCAGGCTACTGAAAAGTGTGTCCATGTTCTGTATAGTCTATGTGTTCAATACTTGGTCAAGGCTCCTTTTGCTTGAATTTCTGCGTCAGTGCAGTGTGACATGTAATTAATTAGCCTGTGGCTCTGCTGGAGTATTCAGGAAACCCCAGTTGCTAGAATTCACCTTGTCTGTATTGTATAATCTTGTGTTTCTCATCTTTCCCTTGACAATACTCCATTGACACTCTATGGGGCTTAAATCAGGTATCCTGACCAATCATCAACAGTAACACCATTGTCATTGGTATTGATATTTTTGGTAGTGTGGAATGGTGTCAAGTCCTGTTGGAAAATACAATCAGCATGTCTATAAAGCTTGTCAGCAGCAGGAAGCATTAAGTGATCTGAAAATCCCTGGTAATTGGTTATGCGGCTTTTCTTTACACCTATCCATTGATCATGTGCTTTGAACAGCCAGCCTACTTAGTAAAAACCTGTTTGTTGTTTACCTTCCTGGTGGACAGTGTCTGTGACTGTCACCTTGGAAACTGTCAAGGTGTTATAATCTGCTCTAGGAGTGGTGATTATAAATCCAGTCTCTGCTGGGTGTGAACAATCCGGCCCAACCTAGTGATTGTGGACCCATCAGGAATCTCTCTGATGTGAGATCTGTTTTTCCTGAGACACCCAGATGGCATGTCGGTGTTGTAGGGCTGTGGGTTGGCTGGGCTGCTGATAGTCCCATAGCTGTTGGTGTTCTTCATCCAGACCTTTTGTCCTGGTTTGAGCTCTTGTTTTGTCTGAGTTTTGTTTCTCCTGTTAAACCAAGAAGTTTGTTTTTGTTTTAGGTCATGGTCTTTTCTCCAGAACAGATGAAGGTATGGCCATCTAGGTTGAAGATTCTCCTCACTGACGGGCAACCGTGTCCTGATGTTACGACCCGTCAGCGACTGTGCAGGTGATGAGCCATGTCCCAAGGGTGTGGCTCTGTATGCCATAAGAGACTTATATGGGTCCTCCCCCTGCTTTAGGAGAGTTTTCACCATCCTTACAGCCTTCTAAGCTTCCCCATTACTATGAGGATAATGAGGACTTGTATTTACCTAGTTGAAATCAAATTCCCTTGCATAGACTGTAAACTTGGTTACTCAAAACTCTCAGGGCTTCGGGGACCCTATGCAGGGAGAAAATTGCCTTCATTTTGTTGATCACTTGGACTGCAGTAGTAGTTGTAAGGCTTGCCACCTCAGTGTATATGAAAAAGTAATCCATCACTAACAGGTACATGGCATGATTCCACTGGAAAAGATCTGCAGCAACATGCTATGCCATGTTTCATCTACAGCAGTCAGTATGTGGTGCACCCTACAAACATTATTTATGAGTCATGTCTGAGCATATTCTGACCTTTCCACTGGGCTTAGGGATCACCACCATTGCAGCACACTGCTCTGTTAGTTCTGCAATGGCCTCAATTACCTGCATTTTCTCCAGCTCTGCACTCACCTTGTCATATAAAGGCGGTGGAACTTGCTGTGGCAGTGACAACGCATAGGGTTTGGCACCATCTTTCAGCCTTTTTTTCCCCCTTTATGAGGCCTAGCCCTATAAAAACTTTGGGGTACAGTTTTTTCATGACAGCCTCCAGATCTTTAACACTGTCTATGGGGTGCAGCAGATAGCTGGGTAGCCTAGCAGAGGAGCAGACACTCTGTATGATATACACTGGCTGTGTTCATTTTATCTTTGTATTTCATAACAGCCTTGACTTTCAGGGCTTCTCCTCTGGGACCACACAGGGGTTTCTCTGCTTTGGAGAGTAGGCTATGTATGTCTTTTGAGGACTTGGCTGCTGGTATCATGGCTACATCAGCTCCTGTATCCAGTTTGAGAGTCACAATTTTGCCATTTATTTACAGTCTCCTTCTCTAGTTGTTGGGCCATTCTCCTGCTGACACTGCTCCTAAAAACAATGTGTTGTCCTCATCCTCCAGGAAAGCTCCAACTCCGCCTGATCTGCACACAGCTGCAAAGTTTCACTTTTTTAGACATTTTCTGCACTCTGCTTCTCATGCAGAACAGTTAATTTTGGTGTGTGCAGATGATTTACCACAGCGTCCACAGTACCGGTATGAGGGACCGAGTTGAAAACAGGAGTCGTCACAGGAATTATTAGAGAAATAGGGTTTTTATTTTAACCTCAAAACATATATTTACAAGACATAAATGCTGAGCTCATAAAAGAGATCAAAGAAACAAAACTGAACTCAGGCCAAAAATGTTAACAAACTGACTTGCTACACAAACAAAACATAACTTACTTGACAAAGAACTGACACACAAGGGTGTATATACTGGCTGATCAGGCCTTTAAAACACAATAGGGGTAACTAAACAGAATACAGTCACTAACTGCACCAAACAACACATTACAGCTAAGTTTGTTAATAAACTAAACACCAAAAAGAAATCAAAAGTATGAAACTTTAAATGGAAATATTCACTTAAATACAAAAACTTGTTTAAATAAAGAAACTACAAGTCCCCCTCCTCCTCCCTCAGGAACTGGTGGTGCAGTCCAATCAACTCCATGTATTTAAGTGTGCTCAACCCTGCCCACCACCTTTTGTTTGGCTACTCTGAGGGATCAAGGTAGGTAAGAACTGGTAAAAGAAACAAGATTTAATTATAAGTACAAACAAAGATGAACAATGAGTTGATAAAAATACATAGTAAACTAAATGTGCATGCTTACAAATATAGCAAATGTATTTAAACCAACCAAAAAACATTTGATTACAAAAGTGTTGTTATGTTTGGATGAATAAATAAATGGTGCACAAGGGAGTTACCGACTTTAGTGGAGTGTGGCCATGGGTTTGGCCATCACAGCTAGTATCCTTTTTGGTTTTCACTCTGACTCTTTGTCTTAAATGTTTTTGGTGCATGGTTGTCCTTGAAAATCTTTTTCTTAAACTTTAATAAATCAACATTTGCCTCTTTTATATCTTTGACATTTGTCACTCTCTCACAACTGTTTTTTTTCTTTACCTTTTCATGTTCTCTTATTTGTTGCACTGCCTTTTCCAGTGTTAATACACTATCCATCTGCAGTTTCTCTTACAGGCCTTGGTATTATATTCCCACCACTAGCCTATCTCTTATCATTTTGTGCTGCAGTGGTCCATACTGGCAGTTTTCGGCTAACCGTATATTATAGACTGCAGTAATGAAGCACTCAGCTGACTCCCCTGGCTCTTGACATCTTTTGTTAAAACGAGTTTGTTTGTTGAAAGCTTCTTTTACACTTGTGTACTTCTTAAGGTCATCCTGGCTTAACCCTAGCATTCCAAAAATATTTTCTGCTTTATTGCCCATTGTGTACACTAAAAGGTTTACTTGACACCTTTCATCTTTGTCACCAATCTAGCTGGCAAACAAAACCTTTTGAAATGGTGAATTCATTTGTGCCATGATGAGTACATGGCACAAATGTAGTCAATAATCAAGGCTTTCAGGTGGGTTGATTGAAAACAGGGAATCTATCCTCTGGGCACTGTCCTCCAGGCTGCTCTTCTGTGGCATTAGCACAAGGTAGTTAGGTTTATTCACGGGCTCGTGGTAAAACTGCTGCTTCTCACCAACGTAGTCTACCGATCACTGCCTGAGACAGGCATCTTGGCTTCTGACACCAAGTGCTTTTATGTCTGACCATTTATGTTATCCCCCCAGGATATGCACCAACACATTAGTTCCTATACCCACAGTAAAAAATCTATATGTTACACAGAGAGGTGTTGTGTGGGAATGAAGAGTCATCACTGACTTGACTGAACAGCAAAAGAAGTCAGCTTATTGTCTTGCCATCACACAAAGCAGCAGCTTTCAAAATGGCAACCCATCCATATCTGCTATATCTAGCAGTTCACTTATATATACTTTCAGTCCCCGCCTTCTCAATTCAAATTGGCCAATCATAGCCTTCCAGGGAGGTAAAGGAAAAACAAAGTTTTATTTTGAGATTAACAATGATAAGATTGCCAATTATTTAATCAGAAATGAAATGTAAAGCAAATATGTCCTATATATACATTCAAAGTCATTTCATTCTTCTCTTAATTAATTTGACTTTCTACACATTGTCAGCCAATCAAACTTTTGCGCTTACCAGCTCACTTCCTATAAAAGAGCTGTATTTGAGGTGGGCTTCGTCTTTGGCTGCATTACAAGATGGCTGCCACAGAGGACACACTCTCATAATAACAACCAAGCATCTTCGCAGCACATTGGCATACAACAGAATGCTGAGAATTCATCCCACAACACTAAGGAACCAATACAGAGTAGCTAGAGAAGAACTCAGTGCTTCTTAACAATATTGCTTTGTGTGTAATCTGTGTATTTGTATTGAATCACTGAAAAGAAAACTTTTTGAAAATTTAGATTTATGGAGATGCACCTATATATATTCAGGCATTGTTAGAGGATCAAAATTGATCATCAACTGAAAAATAATTATTTTTATTCCTCGATTGAGTTGAAAGTCCAGCTTGCATTGTAGGTTTTTTCTGAGCCATCTAGCAATGGTTAAACATGATGTTATGTGAATCTTTAAAAGCAAGAAAATATTTTTTTGACATAAAAAGACCTTTGAACTTAATTTAGAAATAACCAATAATGTCTGAATTATAGCACCAGCTTTCAGTAGTTCACTTTAATGTTCTCCCTAGAGATATTCTCCATAGCTCCTCACATTTTATGCAGATAGATGTGTGGGTGGTCAGAGTTGGTTGAAAGTCAAATTCATGACTGTAGATAAGTGAGATCAGTGCTGTTTTACTCTTTATGACTAGCAGTCATGCAAACGACCTCAACTGGCGTTAACCTTTCTGCTCAAACTTTAAATAGTGCCATCTACTCCTGAGGGGGTACTTTCCCACAACATTCACTAAAACTTCCACATTAAGCAGAGCAGCCCCATCAAAGCCCACTGATGTGATTGTTGTAGGTGAGTGTTGCATGACTAATTCAATTACATCTGCTCATAATGAAATGAAAATTGTACCAAACATGTTCCTTCACTTCTGTAATCCATCACATGCATGCACCTGGCTGTTTATCCTGATGTTGCAAATAAAAGCAACCTCAAAAAAGTGTGCTGAAATATATTGTCTTTTCATTTTTGCAAACATGCACACTCAAAAACAAAGATTTGTATTCTCATTTAAAGACTTCATTATTAAAAAAAAAGATAAGACAAGAGTGCAAAAAGATCTTTGAATCTTGTAAGTGCTACTTTACAGTAGGTTGGAAGTGATAATATCAAGTAAAGTCGCTTTGTAACTCATAAATGCTCATTTATGAGAAGTTTATCAGAATTTACAGCAAAAAAGGAGGAGAGTCTCTCTTTGCTACTGGCCTTTTAAAATGTTTAATCTTATCAATCACATGGACCTTACAGCCTAAACTGTCATTTTGTTACCTGTTTTATAGCCAGACTTTCTATGAGACGAAAGTACACAAGTGTATTTCTTTCGAACTGCAGCAGTCTATTATGTGCAAGTGGATGACACTTTTAGAAGTGTTGCTTTTTAACAAGTCTTGTAATGACACAGACACAGATGTGACTCCTTGTTAAATGAAGTGCTACACTAAGCTATGCAATAGCTACAGTAAATGTATAATAAGAGTATCTGGACTACTGCCTTTTCATGCACTGAATCCTTGCATTTGATTTCAGTTGACATACCATCTTTGTCACAATCTTCCCAATGATTTTAACAAAATTAGCATGCACATATAGTGTTAAAAAAGATGTAATTCCAGATTAGTTGGTCCCAGAAACTGAACCCAGTGGAAAAATGGAGAAATAGAGATTGGAGGCAGTTGTCTTAGAGTGAAGGCAGCAGATCAGTGTTTTATTTTAGTTTATTTTCATAAATTCAACAGCATCAAAGTTATTACTAACATACTGAATGCAGCGGAACTCAGAAACATTGATGTTTATACCAAACGCTCTATCATCATTTTACTGAGGCAAGGCAAGTTTATTTGTACGGCATCATTTACATACAAGGGTTAAGGTCCTGACATACTTCATCCGAAGTGCTGAAATTGGGTCTTACTGACGTAGACGCACAATGAAAATTGCGTCATTTTGTTTGCGGAGAGCCATCCACCTACCAAAGTCGACATCAGCCCTTGGTCCAACTATTTCAACAGAACTCTGTGCGAAGTATTGTCTGATTGGTCAGAGGTTTGTTGCCATGCTTCCTGCAGAAATGCGCTCAGACAACAATGTTGATATTTCTCTTCAACTAGTCCGCTTCCACTATCCGGTTTTTATATCTCCAGGAGACATGAATACTTTTGAGGAAGGTTTATCTGACGTGGAGAGGAATTATGTACATTTGTACGACTCTTCACAAAATAATTACTATAACAATAAGACTAGAAAAAGGTTAATAACTCTTGGATGGAAACTGTAACGCTGTTGTCCACGGAGGAGGATGTCTGCAGAAAAGTGTGGCGATCTGTGAATGTTTCATAACAGCAAAACATAGGATGCGGGGAGGGAGGTGGAACCCTGGCGGGTTGGGGCGTGACGTGTACTGAAGTGGGAGGGCTGACAGGTAGTGTAGACCTGAGGGACAGACCTATCCTAAGGTGTGTGCGAATACAAATGGTTTGCAACCACATGACTGTGTGTCAACTGTTCAGTTTCAGATGAAGTATGTCAGGGCCTTTAACATTGGTCAAATGATACAGAGGAGGCAAACATTTTTAGGTTCGGTGTAACTTAAAGGCAATACGGAATGTTAGAAAGGCAATATTTGATTGTTATATGACCAACTATTAGTGAATCTAAATCATATTTAATGCCAAAAAACTTTTGATATTGAAAAAAGGCTCTCTTTTAAGTATTAATTAATTCTTAATTCAGTACATTATCTCAAAGAAATCCAGGGAGTACCATGCATCAGAGACCAGCCTTCTTAGGATTTTAAGATACAAAGTAGAATAAGTTTACAGTAAGGGATAAGACACAATACAACATACCTTGTGCCTTTGTGGGCATAGTCTGGCAAAATGTTTATTGCATATTGTACATAGTCTTTATCATAAGGTGACCAGATTTCTGAAATAAAATCTGGGGACATTTCAAGCACGGAGATCAAGAAAAATTTCATTTATCAAAATGAAATGAAGAAATTGGGACAGTTACAATTTATGTATTTATTCATATTCAAACAGTACAAATCAGGTGTAACAGCAGGAACATGTCTGTGCACAATGTTGTTTCCTAAGAGCAGTAAAGTGAATAAAGTAAAAGCAGCAGTAATCCAGCACTAAAAAGTGTGTGTATGTGAATATGTTGTGCATGGATGTGAGCATGGACTTACTTACATAAGTATCAATAAGTACATTAAGTGCTTGAGTGAGGTGAGTTAACTCTGGTCAGGAAGTCTGATCCATGAGCTCATCTCTGGTTGTGGAATGCCTCCTCTGTTTGAAGAACCATCAGCCATAGTAATCAGACATGGCAGCCATGGAGATCTGGATAGAATAAGAGCAGAAAAAGGTTATACGCAAAACCACACGTAATAGTAAAGTGAAACACTACAAATAAGACAATTTAGTAATATTCTTGCATAAATATCATTTTCTTTTAATTTGCTATTCTACTTATTTTATCTTGACATCCAAAAAACTGCCTCTTCTCACTGCCGCAGTTGGGAAAGTGCAGTGAGTCTCACATCCAATACATAGACTCTGGAAGAGCTTCTATCCCGAGTGCCATGAGGTTACTCAACTCAACCCCCCCCATAACATCTCACCAAGTATACATCCACTGTTTTGCATACCATATACTGTTTCTTTCACTTACTTTACAAATTAAAATCACTTTATCATTTAAGCTTTAATATTGTACATCATAAACATGACAGATTTTTCTATGCTTTTCTTTCCATCAGTCTATTTTCCTCCTCACTTCAACTCTTCTATCAGTCTTCCCATTTTTCTCTGCTATCATTCAGTCTTTGTTCTATCAGTCATTCACTATTCTAAAACAGAGACATAATATAATTGCAATCTCCTCCAAAAAACATTAGAACAAATAACATACTAAAAGTGTACAATTTCATAAATAAAATTAGATTTTGGTTTACCGTTAGAATTTGATTATTTTGAGATGGGGAAACTGGGATAATTATAGTATAATCTAAGTATAAATATGAATCTTTTTACCGATTCAACAAGTTTTCTCAGCTGATAAAATTCCAAAAATGCTATATTTAGCAAAAACTATTTTTATTTGGAGCAACTGGCTGATGTATCATCATTGTCAGTCCATGCAGTTCTTGTCTCATTCAGATTCCCTGTCACTGACATTTTTTGAGGAACTTTCATATGTTTAAACTCATACCTAGCTCTGAAAATATAACCTAAAGCTCACAAGTTAACTCCAAAACATCTTTCTTTATAATGAGGTTCTTTTAATCATCCTGTAACGATTTCTCCCACTCTGACCGATTTTGCAGCTAGTCCCTATGCTCTCATTTTTGTTGCTCTGTTTGTAATAAAAGCTTGGTTTAAGTTGGTTCTTTTACCATGAACCAAACCTGTATGACTGAAAGAATCAGCCCAGTCCAAACAAAAAAGGGCGATTCACACATACTATTTCACAGGACAGCTCCCCGTCGGTGGTTAGCAGCTCTCCTCTCCTAGCTTGTTGTCTTGTTTTGTTTTTTAAAGGCGGCGCGTGCTGCTGCCATGATATCAGTCTACACGCAACATATTTTTCTCATTCATAACACATTAAAATTGGTGAGTAAGTGAGCATGGGAGCCCACCAGGATGGTTATTATATAGAGCACAGAATTCTACCCTTGTCAGTGGGATCCAGTGTTGCCGTGTTTACAACTTTGTAAATGTGTTTAGCAAGTATTCAGACCCCTCTAGCAACTCGTTTTCAAAAACAAACAAAAAAAAATGCCACTCATAACAAATCTAGCAATGTTATTTAAAATTGTTCCCTACGCATTCACACCAGTCCAGTTCTTTCACAGCAGTTCCTCTCAGCCACAGTCAGAGCAGGAAATCATCTGTTCTACGTCCAAACAGCAGTGAAAGCTATCACTGACTGATTCAATGTAAATGTAAAGTTTTCTGTCTAAAACAACTGACACTAAAACACATAACTTGATTTGACGAGTGTAACCAGATTTACTCACTCACCTCTTTCATTACCTGTGTGGCTCTCTGAGATTTAAGCTAAACATTCCAAAGCACCCCAAAAAACACAAAAGCAGATGGCATCATTTAGGCACTACTACCAACTTGTAGGAGTCGTAACAATAGCTTGGCTTATGAGGGATCTGGCAGCACATTCAAAAAAAGGGGCATGATTTACAAAATATAAATAACTCCTATTCCATCATCATCCTACTGCCTTTAAAGCTATTAGGGTTTTCTCTGGATACCCCAGCTTCCCACAGTCTAAAACATATGCATTTTAGGTTAATGTGTGTTTCTAAATAGGCAGTAACATGCATTAAGTTGACATATGTGTAGCAGCACAGCAATATAAACAGTATATTTATATGGACTGGTAGCTACAACTGTATGTTGTTGGCTGTTTAATTGCCTTTGTTCCAGTGTTTGTCCTTCTCCTGCCTTATAGACCTGCCTGGACCTTAAAAGTCCCACTAAATTGTCTTTCCCTCCCATTTTCTTTATTTATTTCCGTCCCTCTCTTCTGTCTTTTCTAGCATTCACAGTCACACTGTGATGCCTATCCTCGCTCTCTCTCTCACTAACACCAAAGTGTTTATGGAGAGGTGATTGTGATGCTGCTCATGATAGGGCATATTTGTTCCCTTGGCCGGTCCATCCTGAGTAATTGGAGTCTACAATCCCAGAATGATCTCCGCTCTGCCTTGCCTCACATCATTAGTACAGCTGTTGCAGCTCCACACTTCTTTGCCTGCATATGCTCAACTGGACCATAAAGTGTCTGTCTGCATCCAAGTGTGTCCGTATTGTGACGGTTGTCTGGGATAAAACTAGAAAACAGCTCAGTCATGCTAATAAATTACCGTGTGCTTTTTCAGCCAAAAAAACATCTGTGCTATGACTGCAGATGGAGGTTATGAAATCAAATAAATTATGGCGTAATTAGCTTCTGTAAAAAGTACAGCTAGCTTAACCCCTGGAATGAAATAATTGTTTAATATCATTAAGGATTTATTTATGCTGCAATTTTTTTTTTATTTATATTTTCTTTTCAGGTTATATTTTACTTTTTGTCTTCATTTACATTTTTAATAAATATAACCGGCATCATTATAGCCAATCTACATTTCATTTGAATCATTGTGATTAATCTTAAATAAGTTACCTAGTCAGTTGGACCAAATCCATTAATTTTACTCTTCTTTTACAATCCTGTCAGTTTACAAGAGCCTGGATGGGAACTGTCTGCAAAGTGCCATATTTCAGTGTCATGGCCAGTGTTTTATAGGATTTAAGTGGGGGCCTACCGGACAAGTCAAGGACAGTCAGAGCTGCGCCACCTCAGTCTTGACTGTGTGCTTTGGTTCATTGTTGTGCTGAAAGCCTCAGATTTCCACTTGCCTTTCAGCTCTGCCCGTGCCACTGAGAAGCACAGTAAATTAACGTGATCCTGTCACCACACATTTCATGGAAAACACCAGAAGTTATACGTTGGATTTATTTATTTATTTATTTTACAGAAATTGTGCTTTGAACTTTGTCCATAGTATTCAGTTTTGCTATCAGACTGGGTTTTCTTTAAAACACTTCAGTTGGATCAAAGAAGGCTGTCATGTGTTTTTTATTTGAGCGATTTCCATATAGGCAGTCACCATAAAGCCCTCTGTGATGAAGTGATATCAGAACAGTTTTCACTTTGGCAGGCTCTAGTCTTTCAGAGCAATTGATGCATCATTTTCATTACATCGTTTTGGGATTTGACATTTACCGTGGATAATGGGATCATTTTATGCATTTTACAAATGAATTATGTTGCTGTAACGATGTAGCTCAGTTATAAAGATGTACCAAATTGCATAATTTTACAATGAAACAGCACTGAGTGATGATTGGCAGGTCGAATGCTACAATTCAGTTTGCACTGATGACAGCACTCTTCAGTGTGTATGGTCTTAATGAATGTGACTTGACTATTTTCTTAAGGGGAAACTGTATATTTTCCACAGATGTATTCCATAAAGGACTGCCACTAAGTTTAAACAGAGAAGGAGAAATCAGTAGATAACTGGAAGGCTAAAGAGCCCAGCATGGTTGGATCGAAGTCGCACTGTCAACACGTGGTCACATATTTTCGGATGTTCGTTTTTGCACAGACCCTTCATGGTCCACAAGACCAACCAAGCCAGGCTCCTGTGAAACCCCTCCCGCTGCAGTGTACGTCATGGTGTTTTGCCATGTGTGCGGTTTACAATCGTAGCCTACAGTAAACTCAGCAATCATGGCAAAGAAGATCGACTGTTACGAGTTCACAAGTTCAGAGGAGCAGGAAATAACGATTGATGAGGTGGAAAATCTTGTTTTATTTTTATTTTATTGTCTCCCACTGCATCAGACATGAACCGAGCATGGGGAGTGTAATGTTTCAGTACATACTTCCTCACAACCTCGGATAATTGCACTTCAAAACTATTCATCCTGCTCTGTGGCTGAAAAACCAGCTTCTGAAAGTTGAGTAGTTGGGACTGTTTTCTGCATAAACAAACATCCATGAAACTCTGACCAATCACACAATAGTTTCGCATGCAGCAGGGGTGCAAAAAATTCGGCAGGGGAGTTGTGACAAGAAGGGGGTGGATGACTTGAGGCTGAGAACAAAATGACGTGATTTTTGTCACACAGTTGTGACAATGATAACTGATTTCGGTAGAGCCCTTTAGCCTGCAGTAAAAA
This sequence comes from Anableps anableps, assembly GCA_014839685.1. Taxonomy (NCBI): domain Eukaryota; kingdom Metazoa; phylum Chordata; class Actinopteri; order Cyprinodontiformes; family Anablepidae; genus Anableps; species Anableps anableps. Next base: position 17,504,195 of record CM026065.1, on the reverse strand, counting down.
AGTTGTCTGTTTTATCCATTTGACTTGTCAACCTCTACTGCCATGGAAATTGCTGGCCTTCAAAGTGTTGATTGTCTTTTAAAATGCTCAAAATTAAGGTAAGAGTATATATATTTTCCTGGGAATACACATGGAGAATGTTTTTTATACAGTTAGTCATGGTAACTGTGCAAAGACTAATATAGGGGGGGAAAAAAGCTAAATTTTGTTTAACTGCAGAACTGTAATAGTTCTGCAGTAATATTACAGTACAGTAATATTACTGTAGGTAATAGACCTACCTCTCCCACCACATGGTGTAACATTGCCTCTGGGCCTAATATAAATAATTAATGAAAGATTAAAGACAGGTTTCTTAAGGCTCCTGCATGGTTGTAATAAATGTATGAATGATTTAGCAGTTTAACACATCTGATGGGTGCATCAGAGCATTTTTATCTGAAATCTCCAGTTCAACCCAGCTGGTATTTTTTTTCTTAAGGGATATTATTAAAAAAATATATCTTGTTGTTTGTTGCACTTGTGTGTATTGAGGGATGCTGAACATTTTATGCCATTGTGTAAAACAGTACTGTGATGGACTGGTGACCTGTACAAGGTGTACCCTGCCTCTCACCTGATAACCGCTGGAGATAGGCACCACCCCCCTTCACGACCCCGCAAAGGATAAGCATGATGGATAATGGATGGACATTTACATTTTAACAGGACTTAAGAAATCAACTCCTAGAGGTGGTTTGTAGGCAGCTGTAAAGGGCTGTTTTGTTAAGAGGAAAAGGACATATAGTAAGGAAGGTCGCTTTCATGTGGATGCTGTTCATTTTGGCTTGTTTGTACACAACATGGAAAACATACCCTATAAAAACATCGATAAAAGTTTTGATCCAAAAAACCTAAATTAAACGAGTAACAAAAAGCAAAGAAAGCATATCAATAAATACAACAATTGACCAATAATTGTTGGTAAAGTTGCCATTTGTTCATCAACAAAACACATTTGGTTGTTTAAAGAAAAATGAACCAGCTTCTGTTCAAATTCCTGCTGGCAACAAATAAACACCGAGTAAAAAAAGAGGCACAAATCAAACTTATTCATTGAAAGACTATGTTATTGCTGAGACTAAAAAAAACCCATTTGTATCATGCAATACAGTAGACAAGTTCTGTCAATTAAACATTTCATTTAGATACCAAATGAGCTGGGTAACATATGCTACTAAAAATACCTTTAATAAAGTTCTGTTCCACAAAAATAGAGCATGTAGATTAAATTGTATTTTCTATTTCTGTGTGTAAAAGTTTTGAGGTGACGACCAGAGTATTTTAATATGTAAATATCAGCAGACATCAATTCTCAGGGCTCATAGTTAATCTCAGTAATTTTAACTCTTTGAGAATAATTTCTGTCATATAAAACACTGGATACATGCAGAAGTATAGATGATTCTTCTTATGGCCATATTCTGTGCTGTAGCATTGTTTTATTTTCTTTCCATCGTTGCCTATTTGGTTGCTTGAGAAACCAACCTGTAGAGTGTTGAACACTATTAAGCATCTGCATCAAACAGAATATGGCTATTGATTAAAAAAAATATATATATATATATATATATATATATATATATATATATATATATATATATATATATATATATATATATATGCAGCCAGTGGTTCTATGTGTTGCACAAGGTGCTATTTTTTTCAGCTTTGGCACCTGCCCCCCCAAAATGTCTTTGCATGCCACCAATTTAGCCTGCTGAGAGATAGCCTTGCTATTAATCAGCAATGTAAGATGCGAACATTTGTTTATGTTTAACTGCTTAGGATGACATATTTGGTTTTCAGCAGAAGATATTACTTGATATTTGAAGATTTAAATTCTTCCAAAACTAAACAGCAACATGGGAAAGTAATCTTATAATTACTAATGGCAATGATCTTGTGATGTAGCTTCCATTAACTAGAAGAGATGTGAAATATTAAGAAGAGGAGACCAAGCAAGAAGTTGGAAGTATATGTTGGCCTGTATGTTTTTGTCTCAGTTGTTAGCCGATTGCTATGTCAATATAACAGTCCTTAATCACTCCACCTTATTTGGGAAAGTTATGTTAGCCTGCTGTAATTACTCTATTGCATTAGGCTGCTTCTCAAGAATGGTTTATAGCCTATTATATAGGGATGCACTGATAGCAAAATCTGGGTCGATAACTGATATTTACCAATATCATATAGATTATATGTATTTCCTTACACTTCTCACACTGTGTATAAGTGATCACACCGCCTTCATTCTCTGCTTCACCCCTTAAACCTGTGCCGGGGGGTTAGGGTTAGGACCATCAGGCTGAATGCAAACATACACGATGCAAAAGGAAGTGTCTGACCATGCCACCTTCTTCTATGGACTAGTTGTGACCCTCAGCTGTTGCTGCACTCAGCAGTAGACAGAAGTCAGCATGGATACCCTGACTAATTTGCAGAGCTGAAGCCCCATACACAACAACTGTGTTACACTGTGCACTCTGACACCTTTCTATGAAAACCAGCATTGACTTCTTTAGTAAGGGAAGCTATGTTACTTCTTCTATTATATCATATTACACAGGACAGCTGTTGCTCCCCATGTGCATCAGTAAGTCTTGACTAACCATGATCCTCTTACAGATTCAACACAGTTTTTTCATGTTTTTCATCAGTCAGCTGCAAAAAACTGAAAGATATTGGAAGACTATGTTTTGATTGACTTGTGCACAAATTTATCACACAGATTATAATGAATTGGTGGTGATTTGAGAAAAATGTGGGAACAATGGCTGTCAGTTCAGTAACCTTCACAGAATTCTTTTGTTTTGGACAAAAAGTTTTATTATTTTGCCCTCCTGTACTGAGTCATTTATTGCTAAGTAAATTTAATCAGTGAGTGCTGTTGTATGCTTGACTTATATGGGATATTCTGTGTTACTTTCCTGGTTCCATTTTCCTCCGGTGTTTACTTCGATTTCAATTTAAAAAAAAAAAAAAAAAAAAATTAAAATCAGCAAAACTCTAAGAGGGTTTTCTTAACTGATATTTTTCTGGGGTTTTACATGTAGAGCTACAGTCAGAGTTACAAGCATATGGTGTCCAACAGACCTCAACCCGTCTTGCTTTAAATTGAAAGACATTCTGGCGAAACCATTAGGTTATTTACCAGTGAGGGAAACAGAAGTTTGAGCTCACCTGAAGGTCGACTAAACTGCAATGCCAAACCTTGAACTAAGCTGTCTAATAACACATTGAATGAGCCTTATGGAGTTTTTGTTTTCCTGGTAATGTCTCTTTGTTGCGCACTATGTCTCTGCTCTATATGAATATTTACTGTAAGACCGATTCCTTACACTTTCTAAAATATAACATTGCTAAATTTTTTTTCCTAATTATACTTTGCATTATATGACTCTTTCTAGGATTAAATGTGTTTTAGCTGGCCTCCCAGAGGACTTTGTAGTCACACATAAAGTTCAATTGGTTTCTTCCTCTCACTCCAAGCTCCCATGGAGAAGCTCTGTGAGTGATACAGAACATTAACACCTCAATTGCAGTGTTGTTTCCACACATCACTCAGCAGTGTGAAACCAGATGGATAGCTCATGATTGAGAGAGGACGGTATTGTTGCGGTTTTATTGCGTTTGCAACCCATGAACAGTACTTATCCAACCTAACAGCAGTAATGCACACTGAGTCAAAATACAATAAAGGTGTTTTTTGATTTTGGAAAAGTCTTCACATGCGCATATGTGGTTGTGTGTTAGACAGTTGTGGGTATATTGACCAACTTCTTGATGTTTGTTTGCAAGAAAATCAATGCAGATTATTGTGTTGAGTGGAAATGATTAAGAAGTGGCACTTGGGAGGTATTGATTGGCTGAATTTGCTTTCCTCTTCTCTCCTTCTGTTCTTCTGCCACCATTGCTCTTTTATCTGTTCCTTTACCAAAAGAGGGATTGGAGTTGCCCTCAGCAGTACATCCTCAATGACCCTGCCAATAAACCTCCATCTCTAAAATACAAGCAACACAGGGGAATCTTGACATTTGCAAAACTCACTTTAAATCGAGAGAAAACTTTTCCTGTCCTTGTCCTGGCATGGCTCACATTAGCATAGATAGCAAAATAGCGAAAGTGTTAACAGTACAAATGAGTGATCTGCATCCCTCCGTCTCCTATCAATCAGTCTTACTGGCTTGGGGCCATCAAAAGGCTTTGTCCACTGCCTGCTAACACTATCCTGCTCATGCTGGCCTATACTCAAGCAAGGTATTTTGTTGATCTAGCTCCGAGCAGGAGGTCGGTCTGGAATGGAAGAGAATAAACTGAACACATCACATTCCTTAATATGGTAGAAAGATAAAATAAGCATGCACCTCCTGCTGAAGGACCAAAAAAAAAATGCACCACAAAACTTTTATAGCCTACTTGAACTTTGTCAGGATTTGTAGCTTTTGTAAAGGGATCCGAATGCAGGATCCCACTGAGAACAAGAACATGAAAAGCAATTAGAGTTATTGTACAACGTGTTGTTTAAAAATTTCCAGAAGAAGGTGTTGAGTACAGTTGACCAAGACACAGTCTAAAAATGAGCTTAATATTGGATTTGACCTTATTTGTTTCTTGAAGGTAACCAGGTTACTAAAGAGAAGAGGATGATCCCTAAGTAGCTAACACTAGAGAACCCTTACTGGTGGGTAAGTGTTCCCAAGTTATCTCTCTGTGTTGTTTAATTTATCTCCAAGACAGGTAGTTGACAGTAAAGAGTAGGGAAGTTGAGGTTAACCAGTTTGCATTGATATGTGCACTTGCATGTGTAAGATGTGAGTGCATCAGCTATAAAAAGGTGCAGCTTTGAGGATTAAAGCTGGACCCATCAATTTTCATGCCTTTGCATTGATAAAACTCACACTGCTTAATAAAGAGATACTCTAAGCTTTTACTTAGAAACATGATCTTAGAGGATATTCCTTATACATATAATTTTTTTTAAAAGAAAGCAAACAACATTTTGATTTTGGGGGTCATTCCTTTTGTTGACATGTACTCTTGGTTAGAAAGCAGATGGCGATTAGCACCACTAAGGAGGTGGAGCCTGAGTAAGGCACATGTCACAAACAACAAAAACAACAAGGAGGTAAAGATGAAAGAAATTATAAAAATGCACACACCAACTAACCATCAATTACCACTACTTATGTTATTACACACTTGAGATAGCAACATGCTGGGAATGTGGATGTCTGCCTATGTGCCTCAGATTCAGTCTTGTCTTGGATGAGGAGCTCCAAAAGTGGTGAGCAGCTTTTTTCCTATCCACCTTTCTGACAGCTCTGCTAATTCCAGGAAAGTTACAGATGCTATCACCTTCTTCAAAGTTTTTATTTTTTATTTTTTTGAAAGTAGGTAAAAACACATTAGATAATTATAAGACTAGAACTGTTTGTGAAAGATTGTTATTTTATAAAAGGTAATTAAATAGGCATAATCAAGTGAACAGCATAATTTATTTGCATTGTCTTGTTCACACCTTTAGTTGAATTGATTACAGCACAGGTCTGCCTAAAAACGCTAAGTCTCTTTAAATCAAGGCTAAAAACCCATTTAGACTTGCCCTTGTTTAATTAAAAGAGGACCACCATAAACTGTGGTCTGTTTTTCAACTTTTCTTCACTTTCCTCTTTTCTGCCACTTCAGGGTAATGTTTCTTGCTTTTTTGTTTTTTCAGTATGTAAAGCACCTTGAATTGCCTTGTTGATAAAATGTTCCATTCAAATAAACTTGCCTTGAATTTAGCCAACTGAATCGCTCTGTATTTACCCTAAAATAGGTGAACTGAGCTGCATCATCATAGAGGGGTAAATTGTATTGTGTCATATGGTTTTTCAGTCTATGCGACTAAAATGAATCCGATCCGATCGTTAGCAGTGTATCAAGATGAGAAATATATCAGTCACAGACAAGAAATGGTTAAGAGTTGGTGGGTATTGACTGAAGAAGAATGACCAGCAACAAACTCTTGTGGATTAACATATGCAATCAAGGTAAGAATCCTAATAAAGATCTGATGGAAGATTAGGCTGAAGGTACCGGAGGTATCACGTCAGTAGACTCAGTAGAAAGATAGCAGGAGAAACCACACAAGGATCATGACAGTATCTCCCCACACATAACAGAAATCCTTGATTTAAGTATTGAGTTTGGGATCTGAGAGTGTCAGACCCAGAACTGTTCCTTATTTAACCCTTATTTTTCTAGTGTTTCTAAAAAGGCAGTTTCTTCTTAGGTTCATCATTGGGTTTTCCATCAATACCACATCATAGACAGCATAGCAGTAATGACTGCACATTTGCTATTAGCTTTCCTGGAAATGCTTTGCAAGAAAAGTGAGTGGGAGGTTGCTGGAGTGTACTGAAATGACAGTGGGCAGCCGCTTCGACATTGATTTCGAACACAGAGCACATGTTGGAAAAATGAGGTGAGAAAGCTAAAAGTTGGATCTACTTAAAAACTAATTATGGAGTTCTTTTTAATAATCAAAGACCTCAATAAAAGCCATACAAATGTAATCTGTTGGATGGAAAAATTCTACACCTGTTTTACCTCAGTTAGGTGTTGTTTCCCATAAAAGACATTCTAATAGTCAAACAGGACATGGTTAGAGTACATTCTTAACTTGATTTTTAAAAACACTGTTTTTTTTCACAGTCTGACAGCAACCATGGTAACATTTCATTACATCTATTAAAATGTCTCCTCTAATAGAGGTTTGATCAGCCCAGGTAGACAGCTTCTCAATTCAGATGATATTACTTGTCTCACAGAATTAGTTTTTAAGACCCAGCAGTGTTCATGCTCACAAACTATGTTTCTAAATTCCTGTGAAGACAGTGATTGTGAATGTATCTGTATGGATTTCACTGGTCCAAATTTACTTCATTACAGATTATAATGAAATAACCAATGAAAGATGAGACACTTCTCAATATGGAAGAAAGATAAAATAACAATGGTTGTTAGTCTTAACACATCATGATGAAAATGTTTTTCTGTTTTGAATAGCTGTTGTCAATATTGTTTTAATTTGTTACTAAAATCTTTGATTTATTGGTGAAAATAGAAATTAATTTTGCTCAGCAAACAAATAATTGCAGTTTGACACTTGAACAGGTTTGGGTGAACTACCTACATGTCAGCAGCCATTTTATTTAGCCATGCACATACTCACTTGCAGGACCCTATTAGACTCACCAATTAAACTAGCATGCGTGTGTTTAAACCATGCAAAGAACAAAACACCACAGATAAAACCATACATGCACTAGGAGTACATGCAAACTTCAGACAGAAGGGCTCCAACATTTAAACCAATGATCTTCTAATTCAGAGCGATATGGTGCTAACAACCAGAGACACAATGCACCCCAGATTTACACGCAGACAGCTGCATTTCCAGGTGGGTCACAGTGTTATATGGCTGCTCTCCTTGGTATCATATGGAAGTGGAGGCTGACTGAATCATTACACTCATGCTGAAGTGGGAAATCAATATAATCCAAGCTGTTTACTGTGGCAAGAAAAGCCTTGGTGTTGTTCTTTTCCCATAACTTCCCTCTACTGTGAAAGTGTGAATTAAGCACACTTTCTCCTGAACTTAAAATCATACACAGACACAGGGAAGGTAATTAATTCCAACTTTTCCAGTGGCCAAAGACAGTTTACCCAAACAGAGCTTAATCAGGAGATAAAGGTTATGGGAATTATACTCACTAACACTTAACAGCTAATAAATGCAAATGTTCTTATATTACACATTTGAATTGATCTGTCACTCATGTCAAGTATGTTTTTTTTATTATTTTAATGCATTTTAACAAAAATATAAAAAATTTCTGCTATGACTTAGGCCAAAATGTTGCAAACACTGTATTTACATGTGAACTTGCATCATGAGAGACATTGAGTTTAGACTGATTGATAATGAAAATGGTGAGTTCACATGATGTTGACCTTGGTAGTTATTACACAGTGCTTGCAACTACAGTCGATATTTTACTATTTATCATTTTAAAATCACAAACGTCAGTGTATTTTATTGGGATTGTTTGACCATGACTGCCACAATGCTGTGCAGTGAAAAGAAAGAGTAAGTGATACATTTTTCTTTCAGAGTAAGTGAAAGTGATACATTATTTGCAAAACTTCTTCTAAAAAAAAGTTTGCCCAGCATTGGTATTGCATAAAATTCCAGTTAAAAATAGACTGATCAAAGTCACAGAGTATAAAAAATTCAAAGGGTGTGAATACTTTTATGAAGGACTCCACAGTTGGACAAGCACCAGTAGTTATTTTTTTAGTTTTACTTTTTACCAAGGTTGAATTGTGTTTGCTTGGTGACTTTGACATTTCATTTCATGTAAAAATTACAGCTAGTGAATGCAAATGCCACTCTTGGCTGATTCCTTTATTTTGGGCTTATGTATTGCATGTCATTTTTCAATATCAGAGCTATCACTGTTTTTTTCCAGTTTCTTATTTTCCTTTCAGTTCCTATGAGAACGATAGTTGATTATTTTTCTAAAAACACGTATTTTTGCGAAGATCTGAGTCAGAGTTTTTAAGAGACGCAACGCAAAAGAAAAAAAGGAACACTTTTTTGCTTCTGTGAATAAATTACTATGTTGGGTAAGTGCCAGAAACCACAAACGCTGCCTCAGTGAAATAGTCCAACCAGTGTTCATCTTGACGACTATAAAGAACAAGTTGTCAGTCAGTTCAGTGGAGTGGACAGAATCAAAGGTCTGAACACAGTCAAGCATATCACAAATCTATTAAAGGTCACCTATAAACCTGAAAAGATTCATGACAGAATTCTGGTCTATGATCAAATATAAAAACAGGGATATACGCATGACTAGCCAAATTATTCAAAAATTTTTTAAAATAAATATTTATATTGTGTTTACAAATGCCTGTTCATCTTGATGAGTTTGCAGTGAATGGGAGCAACATGTCAGGCAGTGCTGCAAATTCCCTTTTCTTTGCCGGGTTTCTTCCCATTGTTTTTCTCAGCAGGAAATGCAATATTGCCAGTGCCTACAGCGGGAAGGCTTCTAATGCAGTTACTATTGTCTTTTCTCTAACATCCACCCACATGTCTGTATCGCTCCGTCTCATGCTGTCCTGGTTCATTCTGATCCACCAGGGTTTACTCTTCTCTTTAAGCAGCAACACTTGTAGCTTTTGGCTCTCTCTTTTTTTTGCTTGTCTTCTTCTCTCCCTACTTACCATCATAGTTCAACGTCTAACTAAGTTTGGAAATATGTTTGTAATTAGTCTCAATTTGAAGTGTAGTGTGTGACATTTTTCTTTCATATTTTACTATTTGTGCAGTTGCATTTGATTTAAAATATCTATTTTCCTCACCAGGAAATAGAGCAAAGGCAATGGTAAGGAAACTGAGATGAAATGAAATTCATAACAGAAGGTAAGAAGCCATTTTATGTGTAATAAAGGCAGAGGTGACAGAGAGAGAGAATTTGTTACAGCTTGATGTTAAGTCACCATCAGACTCTCGCCTTGTCAGTGTTGTCCTCATCCATAAAAAAACAGTCCATCAAACATCTCAGTACTTTATGCAGAGAAACAGATTCACCTCATAGAGCCCATCTATGACATTCACACACATATACACACACAGAAGCCAAGGGGTAAAACCACACAAGAGCTGCAAAACTGGATATGGATGCATTCTCACTGTGGCTGCATCCTGATGTGGCCTGAGCCCACCTGAGTAGCTCTCTAACACAGAAAGAGATATACAGCTCAGTGGCTTGCAGTATTACCACGTCTATCCATTTTAGTGCCACAGTATGGACCACCGGAGCAAGTGATAAGGTGGGATGAGAGAGGACAAGACCGTATGCTGGAGAAAAATGTAGTAAAGCAGGGTGGGGACAGGGGCTGGCATATTTTTATTTCCTCTGCATCCATCAGGTGTTATCAGTGGGCAGAGACCACCGGAGCATGTAATAGGGGGAAGGCCACAAGATAGAAAGCGAGAAGGAAGGAGGGAGATTGACTGAAAGGAGACGAGTGAGAGGGAAATAAAAGCCAATTCCTTCAACGTTTCATGCTGGTAGAGAGCTGCTACAGAAAGTGAATTAGTTTACAGACTGGGAGAGCTAGAAGGCAGGGAATTGTACAGAGACAGAGGTTTTATTCTTCTCCCTGTATTAGCCTGTTTTTCTTTGGGGAAATCACAGATGATGAGAGAGGAACAGAGGAATACACAGAGAAATAATTCTTTGTCATGTTGCTGGATATGGGCTTACAAATTTAGCTCTGGTTAGAAATGGACAGCAAATTCATCTTTCCCTAAAAGAGAATGAATTAAAATACTTCTGGTAAGATGTCTTGGTTTTTTTTTTTCTTTAAAAGGTGAATGCTTCTCTTACCTTGAAGCCAGTATCGGACCACATTCAAGACCATGACTGTGTTTTTGTTTCCTAACCACTTAGATCATATCTATGTATCATTCAGGTACAAAAAAAGTTTCCTGAGGCTGTCTGTCTTCCATGTTTTCGTCATGGTTGGTGGCAATGATGGACGCAAATGCAGAAGTGAGTTGATTTGAATGCTTAATAAAAATGATTAACAAAAACCACAGTGAGATGCAGGGAGCCAGAGCAGAACAAACACAAGAATCAAGGAGCAAAAAACAGCAGGGCTTGACAGGAAAGAAACAGGTAGGCAACAGGAGAAACCAGCGAGGAGTGAGAGCAGGAGAGGAATTTAAATACTGTGTGGATTGATGCTGAAACAATAGGATGGGGCTGATTGGCTAATGATTTGCAGGTGTGAGGGGAGAAGGGAGACTGAGGAAAGAGAGAGAGAATCGCAGCAAGGAGCGAGGGAGAGCAACATGGGAACTAGGAAATTGAATCTTGAAGAAACAAAGAATAACTAGAGACAAGGATTAAAATAAACTTAATAAACTAGAATAACTATGAAAAGACTGAACTAAAGTAAAACAGAAATAAGGCTGATTTAATCAAAATAAGAAACTAAGGAACACAGGAAACAATAAACAAAACTAGAATCAAATCCCAAAACAACCCAGGTCCTGACAGTTGTATCCATGTACATGTCTTCTTACAACATTGCTTATCCATTTATTTGCATTGGTAGTTAAGTATTTTCATCAATAGTGGAGATAAATAGTCATAGAAATGGTCAAAATATTTAATTTTATTGTTGTGTTGTGAAAACTGTGTACTATACAGTATTTTAATTTGTTTTGGTTCTGATCCCTGATTTTACTAGTTGACATGTGACAGACTGTGACCCCTAAGCAACTTTCCCCTGATTATTATTTACTGGAGTCACATAACCATATTTTCTTGTAGTAGATCATGACTAGATTATAGCATAAACAAAAAAAAAAAAAACAATAATTTCCCAAATCTGGCAACAATAAAGTATATCTTATCTTATGTTAAAACACTTGTCATAATGGATATGAAATGTACTGAACTTATTAGAACGATTCCCTGTACAGTATGGTGTCATAGTAACAATAGACACAAAATACATTTTAAGGAAGGAAGAATCCAAAGAAAGACTTTGACAACTAGTCATTGAGACCACTTTAAAATATTAAAAGAAAACCTGAGTCATTGGTAGAAAAGAATGAAGAAATTGGGAGCTATTAAAAACTGTTCCATGGCGCTGAATATCTATGAGATCAAAAGAGAGAATCAAGGGCAGAGAAATCACTTTGAGTGGCAGTGTTTTGTGCCTAAGACAGTCTGTGAACTGTATAAAGGATGGATTGTACAGCATGCCTGGCCTCAGGCTCTGTCCATGGTGCTGAATTAGAGGCCATATGTTGCGTGCAAGTGGAGTGAAATTGTCCATCTGTTTTCTTTATGTTTGAGGGCGAGAACCAGAGGGAATGTTAAAACAATAGGATGACAGTGTGATGAATAGATGTTATGCTGTGTGAAGAATATATGCCAAGTTGTGCTTCAACATCAGCAGCTTAAAGTAAGAAAAAAAGAGAATGAACAGGGTCCAGGTAAATGAATCTGAAGTAGGGATAGCAGATTATTACCAAGTTCTTTAGTACCAGTGCTCTAGACAACTTAAAATGCATACAAAATCTAATTGTGATCCCAGATATTTGCGAGAAATGTCCATAAAACTTTGCTATTTCTGTACAAGGAGGAATCATAAAAGCACCTTCTTTATGTTATGAGAAATATAGAAACCAACAGAATAATCATTCAGCTTTCAAATATAATAACCAACATATTTAAACGCAAAATTCATGCTGCAGGGCAGTTTGGTATAGATGTGTGAACCATGCTGAAGATGGATCAAAGAAAATAAAGGTGAGAGCTTTAGGAGGAACTCTGGGAGATGGTATTACATTTGCTGGCCACTGTATTTGGAACACATGTAATTTAAGCAAGAAACTGAATGCATTAGATTTCTATATAGTATAATAAAGATTAATTGTTGAAGTTGTAACAGAGCAGCAGAATAGAGAAAAAAGAGAATTTAAGTTACTAAGTGGGTCAAGATTGGTTCCTGACAGACAGGTCTGAGTATTTTAAAACCTATTGATCAACTAGGATTTCACAGCCAAAAGCATTTAACCACCTTGCCTTGATTTATTAGTTCAGGCTGCTGCTGGTGGTGTAATAGTGCAGGAGAGATTTTTTCCAGCTCTCTTTGGGCCCTTTCGTTCCAGTTGAGCATGGTTCAAAAGCCACAGATTTACTCAGGATAATTGCTTACCATATCTATAATTTATTGACCACAGTGAACCCATCATCTGAAGGCTACTTCCAGCAGGATAATCTCCAATGTTGCAAAGTTCAAATCAACCCATTCTGTTTTGTTGAACATGAAAATGAGTTCACTGCACTCGAATGGCCTCTAAAGTCAACAGACCTTAATCCAAAAGAGCACCTTAGGGAAGTGATGGTACATCAGATTTGTATCATGGGTGAGCAACAGACAGCTGTGTGATTTTGCCTATATTAAAATGATAGATATTAATATGGACAAAAATCTCAGGAGAATGTTTCAGACACCATGTTGCTCTATTAATTAAGATAGTTCTGAAGACACAAGGAATTCCAACCCTATACTGGCAAGGTGTACCTAATGAAGTGGGAGGTTAATGTTGATGTCCTTTTTAAATGCAATTCATGGGACTGTAGCCAACCTCCCAGGGAAATACAAGGAAATAAAAGGAAATGAAACCTCAAGTTGATTAGATGGATAGTGTGGATGCTAGAGAAACAGCCAAGGCTATTCAATTTCTGATCATATAATTTGCTGTATTTTCAAACATAATGGGCTTCCATATTGACAGAAAAAACCAAGAATGGAATTAACAAAATGTCACCTTGATAAATCTTAAAGCATGTAGGGAATATTCTTTGCACTGAGAAGAAGAAACTAAAACTTTTCAGTCAGTCCCACTAGCTCTATCTTCAGAGAAGGAAAAAGCCTCAAAGCTTTCAAAGCAAAGTAATGCCAAAATTGCAGTGAAACATTGACGTTGGCGCTCTGTTCTTTTGGACTTCTTTTACTTCATCTGGCATTGGGAACCCTGAATCTGTGCAAAGCACAATGAAATTTTAAGAATACCAAGCCACCCTGGAGTGAAACATACTGCAGTGTGAGAAAACTCAGCCTCATTCACATGTCATGGTTTCTCCAACAGGATAAAGATCCAAAACATACAGATGAACACATTCCGAAAGGTCTGAGTGGTCTATTTTTTAATAGCCAAGACTGAGCAAAATTACCTGTAAGAAAATACACATCTCATTTTGAAGTACAGAAATTGATTGTTTGGAGTGATTTCTACATAACATGATGCCACAAGTAATTAATTTAAGGGTACCATCTTTCTTGACTATACCTTTTTCATTTTTTAGATTGTATCAAATACTTAACTGAATGTATAGTGAAAAAAGTCCTATTTGTGTTAAATACAGAATAAATAATAAGGTCTGCCTAAGGACTTTTTTTTTATCAGTTTTAACTTGTTTCATACATTGTTGTGATTGTTTCTGTTTATAGTGGAAAAGGTACAAATAGATTTATCTGCTCCTATACATTATTGGAAAGTAATGTTACATCTGAAGAAACTGCTACTCATTCTCTTGTCATGGGTTAGTGATTACAGTAATCACTAACCCATGACATTAATTACAGTAATACTGCATGTAGTATTTAACATACTTTATTTATGGCTAACAACCATACAACAAAAGACACTTAAATAAGCTAAATGTCTGATGAAAAGTTTGAAGAAGTCTGTGTAATGACTGATTATAATGCAAGGAGCAATTGTCTTTGTAGAGGTAACAACAAACCTGTTACTACTGTTTCAAATTGAGATTCTTTTTTGTGTCATTCAATGAAATAAGATAAAATACAGCAAAAGAACAAAATCAGGCATGGAAAAATAACAGAGCTGAGCTGCTACAACTACCTGTGCAGAAACCTTATAATAAAATAAGCTTATCCTTTAAAATAAATAACATATTGCTTGTTTTCACAATTTGATTTGTTTGTTCAATCCAAAAGGCATGCAGGAATAAAATAAATGAAGCTTCTTCTGTTTATGAAGTGCTAGTAGAACAAAACAATTACCACAACTCTATATTTTGATCTCTGCATACATTGATTACATTAAATGAAGACCTGTAGCCTGTATTACTTTGCCATATAGAGTTTAACTGATGCCACCAATCACAAACTGATGATTTACTGTCACAATGGAAAATTGACATGTTTTTTCTAAATACTTTCAAACGTATTTATCTATTGTTTGCTGTTGCTGCTCCGATGCTGCTGTTGTTAAGAGAAAATTACCAACCTTACTTTCAATGGTCAAGTAATAAATCCTCATGTTTATCTGTGTTTACTGAGCTTTAAACACTGGATTTCAGAGTAGCTTCTTAATTAACTTAAAAAACCAAAATCATTTATGTACTTATTCTGGTGCTGTAGCAAACAGCCTTTTAGCTGTCATGTTTCTTAAGATGCAACTTTTATTCATTGAACTTGTCTGCAGGTTGCCTGATCATACCCACTGAGACAGCAGCTTTAGCTTGTCCGCTTAAGAATTATTGTTTAAAGCTGAACTGAAACGTGTTTTGAAGCCAACATCAGTGAAAATATAGGCTTAAAAAATATGTTTTTGTAGAAATTTTAAATTAAAAATAAAAAAAATACTATTTTTTTGGTAATTCTGAAAATTGAAGAAACCACTTTCGGCTTTTTCCGTGACCACCCCGGAAGTGTGACGTCAGCTGTGCCGCCACAGCATTCAGCATTTCAACTGCAATAGAGGGAGTATGCATGCAGCATGTGCTGTGCGTTGCCATTAATTGCTCAAACCGGCCAGACAATACTCCAGGAGTTTCGTTTTTAATTTTCCCTAAAGTCAAAAAACGTCGTCAGATTTGGATATGTAAGCTGCGGCGAGAAAATTCCTATCCGAACTTCGGGGAAAATTGCCTCAGGTGCCGGCACCTCATTGATGCGGTTGATTGGCTACACATCGAAAAAGCAGGACCTATTGCCAGGTGCAGCACCTACTATTTTTAATTATAAAAGAAAGGCAAATGAAGAAGAGGACGTCCCCGCAACGGACGTGACGAAACAACGTGGAGCTTCTGTCGATCGTGAACGCGCTCTTGTCATCCAAGTATGTACAGCATACACAGTCCTGGCAGCCTGAGATCAGTTTGTGATTGATGAAAATATATAGAGAATCCTTGTGTGATTACAGAAATGTCATCGTCTTAAACTGCTACTGATTTACTAGTTTACTCTAGTGTAAGAGTGCATAAACGATGCTTTGTTAGCGTCAAACTCACACCTTTTTAACGAGTTAGCATTGAGTTAGCTTCGCAGTACACTTCAAATTACCAGAATAGATATTCCAGTTAAATCCACAAATTGTACATTACAAATGGTAATCGGTTCTTACCATCCCACGTTCCCAACTCGGTTGTTAAGCGCTTGGTTTTGTCCGCCCTGACTGTCCTGATTGTCCCAATCGGAATCCGAAGAGTTTTCACTCAATTCCGGACATCCAGCGGTTGGTTCAGGTTCGTATTGGTACGGTTCTGTGTCCTCTGAATTCACAAAGTCTCTTGGCATTTCCTCACATACAGAAAATGCTTCTTCTTCCATTTCCACAAGTAAATAACCGAACAGTAGCGACGTTCTTCGTTCTCCAGCACTGATCAAGGAGCCGCCCCCCAAAATCACCCACTTCGGAAATTATTGACTAAAACGCTAAAAACTGTTTATTTAACTTTATATATATATATATATATATATATATATATATATATATATATATATATATATATATATATATATATAATGTTGTGTGGATATTTTTGACTAAACATACCTGAAATGTCTTTTTTTTTTTTTTAGATTTGATTTCAGTTCAGCTTTAAATTATACTTAGTGGTATCTCTTAAAAACTAAAAGCTGTAAAAACGTAATGTGTCTTATTATGTGAAGCAAAAAGTTACATGTGTGTTTTGGGAAATTATTTATGAAACCAAACTGATCATATGAATACAAAGAGAAAAAGTTGTGAGATTTAGTTTTTTCTGTGGTAAAACTAGAACATGTATTCTTCAAGGTTGTAGTGAATAAAAAAGCAGTGCAGGTTTCTTTTGGTGCAACACAGTTCTGTGATTTATTAAGACTTAAAGAAGATTGAAACACAAACCTGTGTTGGGATCAACAAAGCAGAGGAAAGGTTTTCAGTCATTTCTCATTTCCATTTCAAAACACTGATAATTTTCAGGGGGAAAAAAAATACACATTTTATTTTTTCATTTCATTATCTTGCTTGAAACAAATTGATCATGTGTGCACATCTGCAGTAATATTTCATTCAACCAGTTAGGACATTCGGTTTTAACAGAGCAGAAAGAGTGTGGCAGGACGCATGCATTTCCTCCTTTGCATGTAACTCTGCATAATTTACTCATGAGCACACTGCACTGACCCAATAAAATATTAGCTCTTTTCATGAAACAGAGCCAGCCTTGATTTCCTTCAGGTTCATTTATATTACCCTCCAACTGACCCTTTTCAAATACCCATTTCCATCAGTAAGTGTGCGACAGCTCGACTGCACCATAGCTAATTTTATGTGAACACCACAGCAGAACTTTATTAGCCTTATGCATTCATCCATTTTAATTTTTCTTTTCCTGTATAAGCAAGGTAAGGTATTTCATGAGTATAATTGTAGTCTTTTATAGTTCTAAAGTCATAAAACGTATTTTTTATATGAAAATGAATAATAGAACTGTGTTTAAGATGATATATTTTCCAAATGTGTTGCCTTTATGCATAGAATCCTTCTCTGACTAACCTCACATGTGCTACAAATTTTTGTTAACATGTGAGGGTTTTTTTTTTTCTCCACATAAGCAGCTTTTTTGACCAATGTGTAGTGTGTCTTTTTTCTAGGGGAAAAAATAAACCTACTTAACTTTAAAAAGCTTAAGACCCACCAATTTTTGCTTAGCTGTATTCTTAGTCACTAATGATTGTACGGATTAGCATTTTTTCCTCCTTGCCTGGCATTAATGTATTCTAAAGCAAGTTATTGTTTCAATAAGTTTATGGTATGGCCACGTTTCAAATATGTGCACCCAATACATTAAAGTGTGTGTGTATTAATGTAATAACCAACATGTCTGAAAAGAAATGGGAAGAAGCAAAGTAAGTTCTAATTTAATCTGACATCTTTCTCCCCCATTCATGAATCAAAATGATCAGTTGTTCTCCTATTTAATTATTTCTTTCATAACTCAAACCTCACATTATGCATGTTAACAAAAACTTTCATGCACGCTTACACGTAAATATGACTAGAGCTATATAGACCGTAGCAAACTAATGTGCTTCAATATTAACATACTTAAATAAACACAGATATTGATATACATTCATACAGTTATACCTTAGAAAATATAAACAAACATGAGAGCACAGCTAATTAAAGCTGCAGTATGTAACTTTTATAAAAATATTTTTCTAAATATTTGTTGAAACTGTCACTATGTCTTGACAGAATGGTATGAGACATAATGTGTGGAAAAAAATCTGCCTCCTCTGCCTTCTCCCAGTGTTATCTAGAAACAACCAATCAGAGCCAGGAGGCAGGTCTTAGCGTTGTCAGTCACTGTGGGCGTGGAGCTAAAAATATATTTTCATAAAAGTGACATACTGCAGCTTTAAATGTCCTGTTTCTGTCTTTACCACATAAAAAATTGTAATACGTTTTGAACAAGGTCATGTGTAGATATTGCTTCATCTCTGCACATGTGACAGATTACCATTTTAAGTATGGTATACATCCAAACATTTGTTTACATTTCGAAAGAATAGTGAAGAGAGGATAATACTTGTAATTCAAACTATATTTAGGCCTCTCCAGTATTGCAATATTTAAAGTTTATTCTGTGTGTTTTATGAGGTTTCCACCGACTTTCTCATGTATGATCACAGCATATAAGTTTTTATTATACACTTATATCAGCATTGACACCCTCCTCTTATAACCTTTTTAGTTTTTTGTTTGTTTGTTTTGCATTTACCAAATACCATGTGTTTAACTGACCTAAAGCATAACTGTGATTTATTAATATCAAACAACCTTTTTAGATTTCAGAACTTACCTTTGTCTGATATCTGATCCTTTGTGAATATCATTTAAAAATGAAATAAATTATTTTGGGTCCTAGACCTGACCCCTGAGGAACAACACCATTAATAGTGATGCATGATTAATGTCTCCCAGTTCCACAAACTGGTTCTAAAATTACACATCACACAGTCCAGTGTTACTTCTTAATTTACATATCTTTCTTACTCTATTTCCTACATAATGCATATATTATGATTAACTGTAAGTCAAAAAGTTTTGCATATTTATTTAAATATTCTATTCTAAAATTATATGACTGTTTTAGCCCATGGAACCTGATCAAATTTAGCCAAAATAAAGAAAGATCAGACTTGGTTAGTCCATTTGATCAACCCTAACAAATTATCAAACGCATGTAGGCATAAATAGATGTCTGCATGTGGATACCTTTTCACCTTTTACCCACATTTAGGCTGAAAGTTGTGTCATATTGATGCATATATATCAGTCTGATACAACTGTGACCTTAACATTGTCTTTTTTTTTTTCTTTTTTTTTTTTTTTTTTTTTTTTTTTTTTATGAGCTTGGTATGCAGTCAGTAAGAATATAAGAGAGGCAGATCTAAACTGTTGAAGCAAAAGCATTTTAAAAGCTTTTACAGCAGCTGTGGGAAATTCCAGTCCTTTAGGATTAGTGCCCTACATGTCAGATATTTTCCTTGGTGACAGACTGAGGAGATAACTTATGCATTTAATTTGAATGTATTAGAGCAAGAATACTTCTAAAACAATCAGGGCACCATACCCAGAAAACTGGAACAGCCCATCTGTGTTTTACAACATGTACTTTTTTTCCTGGATCTCTGAGAGATTTATGTTTGTATAATGATGGAAAGATGAGCGTCTGAAAACACCCACAAAACATTTTCTGTAGTGTGATGGCATGCTGCAGAGACCATAAGCACTGAAAGTAGATATGATTTTCTAGGGGACAGTCTTGTGACTAAAATAGCTGACGTTTGCACTTTATTCACAAAGTCCACTTTATGACGCAAACTCCTCTTTGACATTAACCTTTACATTATATGAGTTGTTTGGTTTTTTTTTTTCTCCAGGTAAAAAGACACAATTGTTTGTTTGTTTTTTAAACAGACTGGGGATGTCAAGTATCTGTCTTTTCAGTGTTGGCTTTTCTTAACATGGACAAAAACATCAACCAATAAAGGCAGAGAAACCCCACATATATAATAGGTTATGTCCAGTAGTTTGTGGAAATCAAAGTAAAACTCTTTAGTTCTTGCTTGACTCTCTTTACAGTGTCTTGGAGAGCTCTTCTGATGGGGATGAAGTGGGCTTCCCATTATGTGTAATGATGAATGGTGGTTCATTATCATAGCGGCAGCATTCTGTATGAGTCATGAAGGAGTATCATCAATAGCAGCACCTCCATTTTGTGGTGCTATTCCACACCTGTGTTGGTTGGTCATCAGGGAATTTGCTCTGGACTCGACATACAACACACAGGACAAGGCTTCAATCGTATCATTCCCACACCTGGTTGGCAGAGCTGTAGGTGTAGCTTTTGGCATTGCAGCTCCTGTGCATTTAACCAAAAGGATCTCAGCATCCAACTCTAACAAAGACTCCAATAAATACCAAACCACTCTGAGGATCCTAGCATATAGAAATCAATGTCAAATGGGTTCCCCTCCAAAGTATGTCTTCCAGTTCGACAGAACTGCATAAACCTCTAAGTTTCACCCATGAAAGGTGTGTGCAGGTTAACCAAGGGGGGGGAAAAATGCAGATCCGGCTCTAGAGGAATTTAGCCAGGTGGGACTATGATTTTTTTTTTTTTTTTTATGGAGGCAGTGAACAGGCTTTTTATGTAAAATATACTTTTTGTGGTTTATATCATGTTATAATGTTATTACCTCATCAAAAACATGCCTGGAGTGTTGCTTTGATTCTTTCATGCCTGTTTGAGAAACCCTTCAATCTCTGATGGCAGCCATTCGGGAGTGCCTAAATGCTTGCTCTCACAAAGTGCTGCCTTTCCACAAATCTCCTCCTCAGAGCGACAGTCCCCAAGCCAAGCTTCCGCCTCATAGAGCACCTCTCTTCCATGCCTTCCCCACTCAGCTCCTCTAGACTAGCGGCAGCAGTAATTAACAAACACATTGTGGAACTGCGCATCTGCTGAGCTCACTATAGAAACTACTTCGCAGTGCAGCGCTTCTAAGAACATTGTTAAAGGCTTAATAGAGGAGCGATGTTGTGATGACATGCTAAAGGTGGAGTGTCGGAAAGAGGAGCTTTTTAAAGAGATGGAGCCCCAAATTTAAGTTGTTACATTGTGTAGTCAAATTTCTTTTAAGTCATATTTGATATATATGCAGCATTTTTATAACAACTGAAGCTAACATAGTTACTTGATTGTGCTATAAAACGGCACTATGTGCCTGGAAAATACATAATTCTGCCCCTTTAATATAAATACATAAACAAATGTTTTTTTAACCTTTCAAATGTTTATTAATAGAAAACAGACAATAATTACATAAACAGAGAAGGGTGCGTGTGCATGAGTCACCAGAAAACTTTGAGTAATTATGCTCAGATTAGCATAAACTTTAGCTTCATACATTGCAGAAATCTAAGAAACTGATGTTTCCAATCTCTGAAGTATTTATTTAAATGCAAAAATCAGACTCTTATCAATGGTGTGTGAGAAATAAACTGTCTGCAAGGGAAACAGTATGCTGCCCATACTAGCTAGAATACAGGCAAAAACAGTGCAGTGCGAGTGAGAGTGGTTCTGAAATATTTGTAAAATACCTGAATGGGCCCAACCATTGGTGCTGGCAACCCCAAAGATCAAATTTGAGTCTGTGTACTGACTGGGGCACAATCTTTATACATGAACACCTTTTTGGTGGTGAGCAGCCCTCTGTACATAAAACCCTCTTATTTCCATTCCGTCATGCTTTTAAAATATTTCCTCTTCACCAGAAAGACTGAAACTGATAGTGGAGGCATAGAAACCTCCCATGTAGCAAAAAAGGGAAGTTCGTAGTCAGAGTTAGCAATGGCATCTATCTCCAGCAGTGACAAGATCAAGAAAACATTTTTTTGAAACATGATACCTGATGTCTGCGATGTAAGCACAGAAAATGTGTTTGGCGAGTACGAAGAATTGTAGGAGCTTATTACCCACGTGTCATAGTGGTCAAGTGGTCACGGAGGTGGGACCCAAATGGTAGCAATAAACAAGCCCAAAATGACGTTAGCGGAAGCTTCTTATGTCATTTGTAAACCAACAGTGTTACACAGAACCAAAAAACCCAACAGCAATGGATGACAGACTGCTTAAATTCAGGTTGATCTAAACTGGAACAAACAATTCCTAGGGACTGCTACAGGATACTAGATGAAAACACTACAACAATATTTACATTTGATAAGGAGCAAACAAAACAGTACATTATTTACACAGTAAAACAAACTGAAAATATTTCAGTTTAATCCCAATAATTACTTCAAAATTAGCATATTAAGCATCATCTTGCTGAAAGACGGAAAATGACAGAATTAAGTATATACAAGGGATCTATGAACTTTCATATTTTAGTTCCTTAAAACTTTACTTTTATTTATTGTTGTGCAAACAATAATTTAATGAAATACTAAAAGGTTTATATTGACAATTATTATCTATTTATGTTTTTACAGAGGGAATGCCAACACGAAACCTGCCAATTCATTGCAAGATGCACACACTTAAATTCCAAACAAACAAAATAAACAAATGAAAAACCCCGGTTTCTGTATTGCTTTTTAACCTTTCTGTACAATTGTGTGTTCACTAACATAAACAATTAGATATCTGAACGTTTTTTTTAACTGGTACAAAGGGGACCTTTTAAAGATGGCTTCATTCGTCAGTGCAGTGTCAGCTGCTTCTTTTTTCACCTTCAACA
Source organism: Anableps anableps (assembly GCA_014839685.1). Lineage (NCBI taxonomy): Eukaryota > Metazoa > Chordata > Actinopteri > Cyprinodontiformes > Anablepidae > Anableps > Anableps anableps. Next base: position 17,481,464 of record CM026065.1, on the reverse strand, counting down.
TCATCAGAGATGAACATGTTTTATCAATGTGCATGGAACCCACCGTATGGTATGAGAACCTAGTAAATCATAAACTGCATATTGGTTTTTTAGTGCTGGAACATTATTTTACCTTTTAGAAATATCAAGAGATAATCACAACTCAGGCTAGTAGGCTGGGTTGTTTTTGACTTTGCCACAGGGTTCTGTATACAGTTTAGTCTTTTGTTTATGAGATTATTGTTTCTTACTTATGTTCTTCATATATACATTTAAATTTTTATTTTTGTGTTAGTCTTTAATTCAGTAGATCTTTTGTGTCCTGTTTAGATTCTTGTTTATTCATTTCAGTGGTCATTATTCTTTTTCCCTTAGCTACTCAGCTCATGTCCTTTCACAGCTGTTATTTGTTTCTGCTGACTAGTCTCACCTGGAACTTGAAATTCCAGTCACCTCCCTCATCATTTAGACTTTTTTTTTTTTTTTTTTTTTTTTTAACTTTTGTCAGATCATTACCTGTCTGGCCAGTCCCTCCATTAATGTTTCCAAAATGTTCATTCACTCCTTGTTGTTATGAAAAATTTCACCTCCTCTATAATTCTCCTGTTATCCTGTCTGCATTTTCATCCTCAATCAACATAATTCATTGCACACATTGTCTAAAAAACAGAAACTGAGGAAAAACGATTTTATGAAATTATATAAATTTAATATATGTAAAATAAAAACATTTGTGTTCTTTTTAGTTTATGTTCATAACCTTTAGTCATGAAGCATCTTGCTGACACCACTAAAAAAAGGTAACTTAGATGTCACGTTGAATTAAATCTGTTCTGCTGATGTTCTGATACCATTAACTTCATGAAAGGCCTGGAAATATCAAACACTGGATTTTGGAACAAAATTGCAATTTACAAGGCATGAGTAATTGAATGCTGGAAAGGAAGCCTTAGAACAAGAAGTTCCTCAGTTGAGGTTACACTACATGTCTCTGTTGCCTAAATGCCATAAAGCTCTTGACCTTGTGAAGAGGGGTAGAAGTGGATCATCATAGCATAAGAGGTTTAAATAGACTGTGATAACACAAAACACTGAGATTTTATTCTGCATAGAAGAGCATCACAGATGGTTTCTGATCAAAAGCAAGGATTAGTCTAAAAAAAATTGTGTGTATTTAAAGTGCAGCATTTCACACTGCAATATACTCAAGTTTTATTTTTTCTGAAGTTCAATCTCTGGGTGTCAATAGGTCTATTTAAATATTACCTTTCCTATTGCCCTTTAAACTCACTCTAATTTCCTGCTGAGATCAAAGGTTAAACAAGGGAAATATATTCTCATCTCAATGGCCATCCAGTGACTTCTTCTCAAAGTCATCTTTAATTTACCTTCCTGGGCGGAGACCGGGGAGGAAAATACCAGAAATACACCATACATCACCTTTCCGAGTAGAAGAATTTACTCTCATCAGAATTTTTTCATAGACAGCAAGTTGATCATAAAAACTATGAAAAGCATTCTTCACAGTGATCTTCTGCATTTTTACAATGCCTTGCAAAAATATCCTTTCTCCTTAAACTATCACATTTTATTACCTTACAACATTTGTTACAAATAAAAATCTGTAAATTAGCATGTATTGTATCGAAATATAGTTTTTTAGGGCACGTCTCCACTAACTTTAGATATTAAAAACCATGACCCACTTCCCTGTTTCTGCTGTGCTTCTTACTTTTATTGATGGCTTTGAAAGTCTTCTATAAAGATTAGATTTGTCTCTGCCACCTAAGCTGCTGATTTATCCTCAGCTGCTCCAGAGTTATTATGGGCCTATTGAATGTTTCTCTGATTAAAGCTGTGGTATGTAACTTTTACAAAAATGTTTTTTGCATATTTGTTAAAACTGTCACCATGTCGTGACAGTATGGTGTGAGGCAGATAATCTGTGAAAAGATCGAGCTCCTCCACTTCCTACCTGAGCAACTATTGCCGTCTAAAGAAATGCACCGCTCCTGACCTAAAACAACCAATCAGAGCCAGGAGGAGGGTCTTAGTGCTATCAATCAGCCTTTTGTACATGCTGCTAAATGCCTTAATTGTGAAGAAACAACTTACCGTTCCACGAAAACTGTTTATCCAGCGTTATCGGTGACCATTCTAAGTAGCCTTAGCATTTGTAACCCGTACCAGAGAGCAAAGGGGAGTGTGTGAGCGGTGCGTACATAAGGGTGATTGACAGCGCTAAAACTGGTGAGTGTTGTATTTCTGCTCTGGGAGAAGGCAGAGGAGCTTGTTTTTTTTTTTTTGTTTTTTTTTCCACAGATTATCTGTCTTATACTGCCACGACATAATGATAATTTTAACAAATATGGAAAAAACTATTTTTTTTAAATAAAAGTTACATACTGCAACTTAATTCAGTTTAAGTGGACCATAGGTAAGTTTTGAAAGCAATTGATAGCACCGAATGTAATTTAGGTGATTCACAGTAAAAGGGTATGAATACTGCACATGTTACCTGGGTTAGACTGAGCAAGTTAACAGGGAGAAGCATACAGGGAGCTGCAGAAGAGAGATGAGAGGAGGGAAAAGAACATGACACAAAGGAAAAGGAAAATCTGTAAGGTGAACATTTGAAATTGGTAGATAATAGTGAGACAGATGAAGATAAATTAAAATATCAGAGAGAGCGAGATCTAATTACAATAGGAGAAGCATTGCCTTTGTGACATATTAGTTTAATCAGATCTGAATGGGAGAGAGGCAGAATTGTTCCACAGGCCTGTCGTCATTCAGTGTCACCAATGCACATTTCCTTCCAGCATGTGACTAAAATATTACAACACAGCCTCGCAGCTTAATGGGAATCTGTCCCGAAACAAAAATCATTGCATTTGTTCTGATGGATATACACAGGGCATGTGTTTAAATTAGGAATGGTATGCACAATTTTTAATGTCTTTTATACTGATCACTTGTCTAAAAAGCAAGTGTTATGCTGTGAAAAGATTCATGCAATCTTTGTCTTGTTATATTTCAGAAAATTGAGGAATAAAGAGTGATGGAAGACAAACATCTAAATGCCACTTAACATTATACACCTTTGAAAAATATAACTTCTGGCAATTTCAAAAAACATTCTTAACCTTTTTTTTCTTATAGGCAATTACTATGATTAGGCAGAAGAGAATAAGAATGGCTGTCCCATAACAGGTTACATGTTGTGATAGTTTAACTGACTTCTAAACGTGCCATATTTAATGATGTGCATAACAATAGCTGCAAAAACATTTGAGCAAAAATGCTAACTCCCACTAGTGTATTTGAGTCGGATTTTGTGTACCTAGTTAGAAGTGCCATCCTTGTTGATGTCCTGTACTTGCACATCTGTGTAGGTCTCTTTCCGAGAAGTAGACTGCCTGGAGCTGGTTGGCCACCTGGTTCCTCTGTGGCAGCTGTAATTCAATAAATAAGACAGACTGAACCTGGCTGCATCCCTCCCCAGACCAGTCTGAGAGCAAACCCTCCCACTTCTGTTTCTGGATTTGTGTGTGTCCAAGCTTTAGTTGCTTCTTGTTCTGCTTCATTTTGTTAGGTCAATAACAGTAGCCATTAATATTATTTAAATTGTAACTAAGCATATTAGTTTGTAATGTAATCTTCAATAATGGTTTAGGTTCTAACAACATTAACTGCATTGCTTTGGTAACATCCATCCATGCATCCTGTGTTAAGTTGTGACTTGTTGTTAGGGAAAGGGTTTGTGTGGCACTTTGTTAGAATGTTTTAATAAAGTTCTGCTTAAGGTTTAAAATATTATGAATGTTTTGTGTCTAAATCTTTTATTGTGGAGCACAAATCAGATGACTTTTTGAAAGAAACAGTGAGGGTTCGTGTTAGTTATGATTCTTCTACCAAGGAAACCCCAACAGTGGTGTTTGTTATGACAGAGGGGATCCTTTGCAACATTAAATGTGTCTTTGCACACACAACTGTAGCTATAAAACTGTATCCTTATTTCTAGGTACCAAAAAATCCAACCATCATCAGTCTAAGCTTTCAGGTTTTAAATGTATTTTAGGGATTCTGGCTTGAGACATTTTAAATACGTGCTTTTAACCTTTTGTTTATAAACTCTGCAGATTTTCTGTTTTCATTTCTTTTTTATTTAAGTTGTTATGATTTGCTGGTATTTTTACAACAGATTTTCAGTTGGGCAGGTGGAAGACAAACAAGACGTGTCTGATCTTAACAAAGCTATTTACAGCAGATGACCACCTTCTGGAAGTTGTCTTTAAGGAACAGGGAGGGAAAATCCAGCACAGAACTGTCATAGGACCCGAGTGATATTTCATCTTTCAGTGGATCATTTATTCTGTGTCAAGTTTTCAGTTAATATATCTGTTTGAATCACAAATGTTTTTGTGTCAAACTGTTGTCTTTGGTATTTTTAAAAGATTCAGCAGTAGAAATGGAACCAAACTGTGTCTTTGTGACAGGCTTCTACTAATCTGCCTGCCTAAACAATCCTTGTAAAATAGATTTTTGCTAGGTTAGTTTGAAAGACCTTCAGAAAACCTTTAAAAAGAAAAAGATTTCTTTTTAGGTTTTCACTTAATAACTGAATGTTAAGGCATTTTAAGTTCATCACAGTCGTTTTAGGCTGCTTAGTGCCTGTAAAATGTCAGGAGACGCTGTTGATCTCTGGAGTCTTACACAATCCATCAGACTCTTTACAATTTCTTCAGCTGTGTCATCTTGCATATTCTGACAGTAACTCTCAGATATTACAAGATAGAGACAGAAACATATCTTAAGGCTCAGCTTTCAGGTTCTGTAATAATCTTGGGAAACATTAAAGCCAGATGACTGACTGATCTGAAAGATAGTGATTGAAGTAAGGGATAGGATAGTTTTTAAAATCTGATAAAGAGACATAAAAACATTCAAAAAGTAAATAAGACACAATGATGTGAAGTAAATTTTCTATATTTAAACATGAAAGTAGAGCCCACTCTAAGCAGGGCAAAGCATCTCCTTTTAAATATAAATTCATTAAGCTAATGTAAGGCAAGAAGAAGAGATTGAGCCACATCTTCGGTCTGACATATCTTTTATCTCACAGCAGTTGACAGCAGAAGAGAAGATCACTGGTTTGATACTTTCACTGTGAGACATAAAAAATCTGTGTCACTCAGAGAACTATGAGGAGCTGTGATAGCCTTCCAGGAGCACAAGACTGGTGTATATTTTATGGGGCCACCCCTTTGCACCTCTCCTGCCTCATCCAGTAGAGACACACAGCGCCTTAGTCTTCATAACCAGGACCTCACCCCCTGATCTCTTCATGTGTGCAGCAGTCTCAAAGCTTGCCACTGCTATTGTGTTCATTCCTCCACAGCTTCAGTTTTCATGACTTTGTCCTCACACCTTCCCTACTTGCAAGCTTCCCATTCTGCAGCTAACTAAGGGAACGTTCCATGTTTCAGTGGAAGTACCCATAGCCAGCCAGCTCCATATCGCAAGTCACAACAACCTAATTTCTGGCTTCAGCCACCCAAGCCAGGACCTCAACCATAGCTTTTATCAGAGCCTAGACAATTTCTCCTCCTCAAGCAACCAAAGCCTGAGCAGCATCTCAACTAAAGCAACACTCAGCTTAATTTCATCCACCTGGATTTCCATGACCTTTACCAAGTTCAGCCTTTTTGTCTTCAGTACCATCTGCTGACCCTTTCATCTCCAGCACCGGCTCCCCCATCGTGACTGCAATCTCCAGGATAGTAGTTCCCAGTGCGATTTCCAGCATTCTTGTTTCCAGCATAGTCATCATCGAAACAGTCGTTGCTTCTGTCAAATCACCATTTCCAGAGTCTCCTTTGCCATCTTTATCTACAAGGTTCCTGCATTATCTCCAGCACCTTCAATTAGACTTGACCCTGGTTTTAGCCTGGATCTCTGCATCCTCCCTGAAGGGCGACAGGATGACCTACCTCTCCAAGTTCCTGAGTTTCCAAAGGAGAGCTGAAGATGACACGCCTCATCCAACAATTGTTCCCAAGCTCTCTAATGGAATTAAAGGTGAACTGCCTCAAAGGGACTACAGTTGTGAATTAGCTAAAAGCTATAATTTTGTACAGTGCATCAAAGATTTATGTTGTCCCTTTTGAAATAAAGCGAAAGTTTATTCAGTAGTAGTCATCCAAGTACAACCCAGCTCCACAACTACCTGTGCTCTTCAAGCTGTTTAATGTGCTTGTCCAGCCCTTGATCATCCCTCCATCGCATCCTCCCCAGCCACTGTAGCCTCTACGTAAAGTTTCCAACATGTCAACTTTGACCCTGTGGTCCTTGGGCAATCCTCCCAAATCCATGGCCACCAGATCTACTGTTGGATCTCCGGGCTGCCAGTCTAAACTTTGTTTCTGGATTTTGTATAGAGAGCATTGGCAGCTGGTACATAAGGGGTACTGGGACGCCACTGTCACAGAGGTGTAAGGGGGGAATCTAAACATTGTATTATCAAAGCCAGTTCTCCTTAATAGTGTGTGCCTAAATGTAATCTGAATTATTTACACAACATTTCCACCAACTGACTCTCATTCAACAGTGAATTTTCCCCAACGGACTCATATTTTTGCATATGTATAGTAGTAATCAAAAAGAGTTCAATTGAAATGTTAATATTATTTTCTTAATATGACCTATTTGGATATGACCTAGTTGTTTTTTGTTTTATTTTTATTTTATTTTTTTGTAATGTCAAAACATTTGACATCTTTTGAAATATTAAATTGCTAAAAGAATCGGAGTGGATCATTTTCTCACACGGACTAACACAACATAACCAAAACGCTGCAGCAATCACAAAACGTGTATTATCATTTTTCCTGCTTTAATAGCAGCCCCTGTGTAGATGGAAAATAGGGCAGGAGTTATTGTGCCAGTTTCAGAGTGTGTGTGTGTGTGTGTGTGTGTGTGTGTGTGTGTGTGTGTGTGGGCAGAAACAGACAGAAAACCCAGAAAATGTAATATATTAGATTTATTTCCACAAACAAGATAAGATAAAAGGGAGACAGAGCCTCTGGTTACTGTTTCATAAGAGCAGACAGACTGGACTCTCCTGTGGCTTTCAGTAATGTGTAGTTGGTGAGGCTATTGAGTCAACAGTCAATATTTTACTGTTTGTAATTCAAGTATAAAGTACAAATAGCACAGTCTCCTTTGCATAAAGCAAATTTACATTTTTATTTATTAAAAAAAGCCTTACTTGCTTGTTGCTTCTTAGTCTCTAACCAATCACTTTTGTCAAACCATATGCTCAGGTTTTTGCTCTGGAGATGTGTTTGAAATCCTATTAGTTCAACTTGCTGTTTTATTTTTGGTTTTTGCACACTTTATTTTTCAATGTGCCTTATTTTGGGGGTTGTAAACCTGTTACTAGAAAACAGTTTGTACTGTGCTTCAGGACATTCGCAAGGCACAAGCTGCATAGACACGAGATACAGTGTTCCAGATCCAGCAGAGTGGTGTTTGGCCACATGGTTTTTCAGGTGTAAAACAAACACGATTGTCATGATTTTTTTTTTTTTTTTTTTTTTTTAAGCTAAATTCTTATCATAGCTGTCTTCAACCTCAGCTACAGTCAAACACACAAAAATGCTTATTCACAGAAAATAATTTTACACTTGTAAATTGGACCTTAAATCGAGAATTAAACAGAGGAGCATATATGAGAATGCAAATGTCCAGATATGCAGGAAGTTTAATATGCAGCATTATTCTGCCAGCTGCCAAGTCAAGATAATGTCCCAATGAGCCCATATTTGAATAAGCCAGATGTTCAGAGAATTAAAGGTACATTTAAATTTAATGCTCATTATTGTTGCTGTTTCTATTTTTCCCTTGCCTTACATGTCTTTTCAATTTCCTTGTGCTGCAGATACACTAAAATTAGGTTAGTAGATATGACAAAGCAAAAAAGTCCTGCATGAACACTTGTGAAAGATTCTCCTCAGTTGAATAGCTGCTATTTTTTGCATATCTTGCTTCAGACAACATTTCTTATGTCACAAAGCAAATTTGAGCAACAAGTATGGTAGAAATAGTTTTGCTAATAGTTTTTTTGGAATCAGCTAATTGGTGCTAAAATCTTATTTTCTATTATGTGTTTGTTTGCTTTGGTGTAGTAAAAAAAAAAAAAAAAAAATCGACAAAATTATGTCTTTGTGACAAACTTGCAACAAAGTGCATGAAGATCAACTTCAAAATTAGTTATTTTAGTTAAAATGTGCCTAAAATAACAGTTTCATCACTAGGCTTTAGGAGCATTTTCACGTCTGAATGACTCCTAGGACAGAAAAAAAAAATCTTTATTATTCTTATCCTAAAAAAACCATGGAGGAAAAACACCACGTTAAATTATTACCAAACAGTTTAACTCCTCAGGAGTCTGAAATGGAAAAAAGAGAAGTGAAAAATATTCCCACGTGTTTCACAGTACCATATTTTCTGGACTATACGTTGCTCCTGAGTATAAGTCACATTAGTCAAAAAATACAACATGAAGAGGAGAAAATATATAAGACACTCCAGAGTATAAGTCACATTTATTTAGAAATTGTTAAATGTGAGGGTGACCTTGTCCATGCTAATGATATGATCTGCTTACACATTGACTTCAGCTGCTTTTCAACAAAGTCATGGAAACTGTCGATTTTGGCTCGGAGGTCTGCTGGCAGCTTCTGATGCACCGATGTTCGTGCTCTAAATCAGATTGATAAGGAATGTCTCCGCTCCGCCAGCAAAGTGCGCAGTGAGATGCATCCAGTAAATTCGGGGAGAAAGGGAGGAGGTTGCGTTGCATGCAGCGGTAACACCAAGAAGACCCGCCTGCAAAGTCATTTATATTAATCTTGGCAACTACCAGGGTATGGAGACATAACTGCACAGTTCCCAAGCCTCGACAGGTGTTCCAGCAGTTTCGAAAGGTAGCACAGACAGATAGACGGCTATCTAGATGCGCTACAGTGGGAAAATCTGACGAGGAAGCACAGATTGTCAGAACAATGGTAACATGTTCTTTATGTACCAAACTGTGGACTCGTTCCTCCAGCTTTGACCATCTAGCTTTCAGTTTGCCATCTAGCTTTCAGGCAGTAATGTTTAATCCTTGGTTCATGTCTGTCTGTATGAAATAATATTTAACACATCAGTCAAAAAATACATCATAAAGAGGGAGAAAAAACATATATAACTTGCTCCTGACCAGTCAAACATTGAAAAAAAGTGTGATTTATAGTCTGGAAAATGTGGTACTTTATTTAAGTACAAGCAGCTCATGCTCCTCTGCTTTGTACCTGTTAAAGGGGGCATTATGTACTATTGACTTTTTTGAACCTTATGTTATAATGTTATTACCACATCAAAAACGTACCTGGAGTGTTGCTTTGATTCTTTCATGTTTGAGGAATCCTTGACTCTCCCATGGCAACCATTCAGGTGTTCCTATATGGTTGCTTGCACAAAGCGCCGCCGATTTCCATAAAGCTCCTCCTTGGAGCTGTGGTCTCCAGCTGAGCTTTTGCCTCTTCCTCCACACCTTCCCCACTCAGTTCCACCTGTCTAGAGACAGCAGCAATTATCAAACACCTGCTAAGACTATCATACAAACTACTTCTCAGATCAACATTTCTAAGAACAGTTGTAAACATTATCATGAAGGAGCATGGTTGTGATGACTTGCTGAAGGCGGAGTTGAAAGAGTAGAATCTTCTTAAAGAGACACAGACCGATTTCATGGTGTCAAACTGCAAAGACAAATTTCTTTTAAGTTATATTTAATACATACAGCATTTTTAACAACTGAAGGTAACATAGTTACTTGATAGTGCTATAAAATAGCACTCTGTTCCTGGAAAATACATAATACCCGTTTTTTAACAGATAAAGAGTGGTGTATTTGCTGTTGGATCAGTCATTTTGAACAACAGGCACAGTCAAAAAGAAGAAAACTTTGCTTTTCAATCATTTCTTAATTGGTAATATAATCCATTTTTCATTAAAAACCAATAGCTGACCAGTTCTTTTTTTATATTTGCAAGCTGAATTCTTACTCAATGTTTTTTTATTATTCTATTTTGATTCTTTTCATCATGTGTACCATCTTGACTTGCATCCTGAATTTCGTTGTTCTGCTTCAGTTCAATGACAATAAAGGCTTTCATTCAGCAGGTTTCAGGATTTTGCAGCTTAAATACCCTTGCCCTTATTTTGACAACAAGCTGAACTCTCCAATATTCCCTCCCTGAATCTGCCAAAAAAAAAAAAACAATTAAAGTTGTGGTATTGATGATGGTCTTTGTATCATCAGTACCACCCTTGCTTTGAGAAAGTAAACTTGGAAAACAGATGTTGCATCTGCTTGTTGTTCACACTAGGCAGGGAATACTGGATTTAATACAAAATATTTCAGTACAGCCAATACAGTGTATTTCATTATTTTTAAATTCTATTTTCCTTCCATAAACACTCTTGTATTATGCAGATACATGTGTAAAAGCAACATATAATGCAGTTGAAGTTTGTTTCTTTCGATTATCGTGAGATTGGTTGTATTGTGGCCTTGACCCCATGATAGATGGGATAATCTACTCCTTGTTATGGAGTCAATTCAAGAGTTTTTCATTTTAAATATTGGAGACATCACTTTATGAACATGTGTTAAGTACAACAAGAAATACAAACAATATATATACTTTTTGAAAGTGGGAAATTTGACAAAATTTAAACTGGTTGGTTTACAAGAAAACTGCAAAATAGAAAAGACTATAGAAGCACCTTGCATGTCTCTGATAAATAGAAAAATTTTTTGGGGAGGAGGGGACAGTTAAGCTAAAGTGAGACAGTCATCCTTGCTGTTATTTGGTAATATTCTTTGATAAGTTGCTGTGCAGTAGCTTCAGGAAACCAACACCTGTCTGGAGAGTGTTTAGCATTGTTTGTGTATGACCATTCCTAAAAAGCAGGATATGTATGAGTCAAGAAATCCAGTTACAAACTTGAACTCTGCTGAGGTTTTGAGGCTCGTAATTGAACAATCAACTGACAGAAAAGAAAAGCTTTTGTCCTGGAGGAGGAAGAACCTCTTCAGAAAAGCAAGTGATAGACAACTGGCAACAGAAAGCACAGAGGACATTTTCTGTATGAGGGAATGGTTGCAGCCCCCATGCTGACATATACAGACACCATGATTAGATGATCTGCACATTTTATGATCTCAAGGTGGAGGTGAAGTTAGCGTAAGCTTAACAGCTTGTGACTTCTATGGCATCTGACCTACTGCACAATAGTCTGCACAGAAATAGCAGTTGTCAAATCAAGACGATGACAGAAAGCTGCACAGTTTTTCAAATGTCATTCCAGACGATATTTATGGAATGAAGAGAACTGTCTTATACAATCAGAAATAAAATGTAGCAGATACACAGAATATCTGTTGTAAAAATCTGTTGAAATGCACACTTTTAAATGTATGAAAGAAAAGAAAAACATGCTTTTATAAATGTAAACTTGTGCCAAATTGCCCATTGATGCATTTGCACGGGATTAGTGCCTTTCTGCAGCTTGTCAGCTAATCAATAGTTTGTAATTGAAGAAGTGGAGGAGAGATTGATGTAATTTGGTAGAGGACTGTGAGAAGCTTAATGATGGAGAGAACAACATTGATAAACTCCCTGATCCCCGTTTACACAGCACCTCACAGTTTAGCACTAGGCTGAACTATAATAATTGAAAGTTTTTTTTTTTTTTTTTTTTTTTTACTTATTGAGTAATTGATTATTATTGAGTACCACTGGATGTAGACAAGCACTAAACAGTAAGGGGGTCTTACAGCGACCAAACCCCTCTGCCCCCACACAAGCCTGTTATTGGCAGTGCATGAGTTATTAATTGTCTAAGATGACCACACAAAAGATGGGAATTAATTGAATATCCAGCCAGGCTTGAGAGAACCATTGCTCTTTCTGCACCTGGAGTTCAATATGCTTTTTCACTTGAGATTCATTCCTGTTAATAGAAGTTACATAATAAGGCACAAGTCGGACTGTAACAAAGCAAAAACTCCAAATGACTATATAATTATGTAAATTAATCATCTCTAAGTAAAATCTTTAATTAAACAATCAATCAGGTGCTCAGTCAACCACATCCAAGTTAACAGCAGTGGATACAATTAAATCCCCTTTCAACACTAATCCACCTACATTGATGTGAAATGTGCTTATTAAGAGATGAAGTATTTGCCGTTTTGCAGATTCTTTCTGTTTTTGCTGTTTGTCAAACTTAAATGTTTCAGATCAACAAACAGATTTTGACAACAGACAAAGATAACATAAGTACCGTAATTTCTGGACCATTCAGGGCGCCTGAACAAGCCACACCCACTTACTCTGAAAAGGAAAAAAATAGGTGTACATACATTAGGCCGCACTATAAGTCGCAGGTGTCCATGTTGTAACATGAGATATCTACACAGAAAGATTTTTTTTTTTTTACTGTTAATGAAATACGTACTGGTAACAGACACAAATAAACACCATAAATGATTTTTTTTAACATATATATATAGAGAGAGAGCAAGCTACCAGGAAAAGTTATATACTACCTTCATCTTCCTCCTGAGCACTAAAACCAGGAAAGTTGTCTTCTTCATTGTCAGAATTGAACAGCCTCATACACTCTTCCTCAGTCCCTCTTTGGTTGTCTCCTTCGTCTCGGGGCAAATTCACTCTTGAGCTTGTGCACTCCTCTTTGTCACACAGCAGTCCAGCCTTTAGAAACCAGTTGGTGAAAATCCATATATTAGGCTTGTTGCAGTGTTCAAAGAGTGTGAAAAAAGTAGCAGCTTATAGTCTAGAAATCATGATAGTCTTGAAATAATGACTTGATGAGGAAGCTATTGCTGCCATTTCAAGCATTTGCAGTATTTGAAAATGAGTCTTTTATATCACTGTGTAGGAATTTTGATTTTAATTTGATCACATTCAAAGGTTTTCCAACATAAACAGCTTCTGCATTGAGAAGCTTTGGCCAGTTGCCTTTGACGAGACTTTGACTAGTCCAATTCAAGAGCTTCATCTTGTCTTTTTTCTTACAGCATTCAGAGGTGGAATGATCGCTTTAACTAATTGTCCTGCTGCTTGACCCAAGTGCGCTTGAGCTTAAGGTTATGAACTGATGGCTGGACATTCTTATTCAGGATTTTCTTGTAGATATCAGCAGGTCCTGAAGCACGAGGAAGCGCCAGACAATCACACTACCACCACCATATTTGACTATCAGTATGATATAACAGTCTTAGTTTTACGCCAGAGTTGGTGGTACACATAAGTTCCACGTTTGTCTTGTCAAGAATATTTTCCCAAAAGTCTTGGGTATCATCAAGATGTCTGTTGGCAATACAAGATGGACTTTTATGTATTTTTTTGTTCAGCATTGTTTTTTGCCTTGGAACCCACCTATGGGGGCCATTTTTGTCCAGTCTCTTTCTTATTATTAAATCATGAATGCTGACCTTAGCTGTGATAAGTACCGACTGCACCTTTTTAGGTGTTGCTTTTTGCTCTTTTCTGACCTTCTGGGTAAGTTGTCAAAGAACTCTTGTAGAAATTTTGATAGACTTGCCACTCCTGAAAAATGTTCACTGCTCTTCCTTTTTTCTCTGTTCATGAATAATGGCTTTTAATGGCTTTGTTTTTCATCTGCTGTTGATTGTTTTGAAATCAAGGCATGATGTGTTACTGTTTGAGATCTTTCAGCCTACTTCACATTGTCAGACAGATTGTATTTAAGTGATTTCTTGATTATACAGGTCTGCTAGTAGCTGTAATCAGGTCTGGGTGTGACTATTAAAATTGAACAAAATTTTCCAAAAACTATAGTTAATTGCAATTAATTTATGATTTAACATTATGAACAACTATATTTTTAGATGATAAAGCCAATAATCATTTTGAAGTACTTTTAGAATTCACTCTGCCTGTAATTTTCCTTCTCTTCCTGCTGCCCGTTTTTAATTTTTTTTTTTCCACTTTCAGATAATTATTAATGGTTTTCTTTTGCCTCTCATCTGCCTGCCTCCTGCCTATATGAGGGTCTTTCTCTGTGCTGACAAGATTAACTGGTCCTCACAGTCAAACACTCTCTAATCTAGACAGGAAAACGCGACAAATCTCTTGACAAATTAGAACATTAACTTGGTAATCTTACCAAAATGTTCAATCTTAATAGTACATTATTTGATATTCTCTATAAAAGTTGGTGAAGGAAAAAAAAGTTGTTGAATATAGAAACTAATTTCGCTCTTTGTAACCATCATATTTAATGAATATCATTTATGAAATAAAAAGATCAACTACAAATTCTGTCTGGTTTATGTTAGTTTCTTTATTATTATGTTTATGTAAAGTAGACAGACCCCATTGGGGAAACTGTGATTCACAACATCTGATTAAGAGGATTTCTTCCAGTGGCGCAGCACCAATCCTTGTTTTTGACATTTTATGTCAGCTAATCGGTTTTACTTCATTTATGTAAATTCTCCAGTTAAAGATGCCAAATATATTATTCATGATATGATTTTGTGGAGCGACAGTGAATTATGTGCTGAATTATCAGACTTGTTGGCATTTATACAGCATCAGTTTTATCAGAAGTTGTCAAACCATCAGCCTCAAGCAATACACAGCTACAGCCTTTGGCTACTGCTTTAGTTCAAACTAAAACTAGGAGTCAATTGTCAAAAAGTTTTTATTCTGAGAAAAGACAAGCCGTATTGTGAAGCATAATTTATAAGATCCTGCAGTAACTGTGTTTCCATACCTCACTCTGACACCTCTCCTTCTCTAACCCTGATTTCTGCATCTTCTCTTTTATGACTGTCTTTATTTTATTTTATTTTTTTTAAACTCAGTAGCCTCTCCCTCTCCTACTTCATTCTTGACCCTGGTAACTTTAATTGTCTCACTTTTCTTCCATATTCAGTCTCTGGTCACCCCTTTTAAAGCATTTTTCAAATTAACGGTGACTCAGTGGAGCCATGGGATGTCTGTGATTACTACCGATTTTTATTTTTCCAGTACTTTCCCACACATTTTAATAGATCTTCCCTCTTTTTCTGACTCTGTCAAGTCATCATCAACCATTTTAAAA
The DNA here is from genome assembly GCA_014839685.1 of Anableps anableps. Classification (NCBI taxonomy): domain Eukaryota; kingdom Metazoa; phylum Chordata; class Actinopteri; order Cyprinodontiformes; family Anablepidae; genus Anableps; species Anableps anableps. Next base: position 17,466,272 of record CM026065.1, on the reverse strand, counting down.
TTATCAACCAAAATTGATCTGAACATGATTTTGCATCATTGTTAAAGTAAATGAATCCTTTTTAGGATTTGAACCAAATTAGTATCCTTATTTCCTATATAGTAATCTGGTAATTTTGCCCATCATCACAAAAATGATTCCCGGGTATGAATTACCATAAATCTGTAACATGTATATAAAGAGAAAAGACAGTAAATTAATCAAAATTAATTTGAGTCAAAAGACTGATATTTGTAACCAACACTGACTGAGTATTTAATGGAGGCCCCAAAAGGCAAGTGAAAAAGCTATTTATCAATTGATTAAACAAATTTGTTTAGACAGAAGAATAACTCCAATAATAGGCAGGATAATGCATAATCACTGAATCAAACTCACACTCCCCTGTGACTGAGAGGAGTAATACAAGACATAATACTAAAAATATATATATATATCAAAATGACACACACATTGTAAGTCATGTTACATTACTTCCTCATGGGAAACAAAGTGGTTAAAATCACACCCTCTATTGTTACAGGTACATTTCCAATCAATAGCTAGACAATGCTGTTAGATTACAAGGCCTACAAATGCACAGTTTATGTCTTTTAATCATTTTGAATGTACCAGAATGTGAGACACTGGTTCCCTTTATCTTATCTACTTACTGGAGGCATAGATTCTGTTAAGGTTTTAAATTTTACCCAATCGCTAACATTTGTCCGTGACATATTTAATGCGCCGGTTCGACGCTATGAAGCTTACTGGAAATTGCCTGCACTGTAAACAACCATCCTCCACTGTGAAGAGAGAAGTGTCGGGCCGAACAAGATGGCTGCTGATGCTAGTTCAATATTTGGAAGCGTGGCCAACATGGTCTGAATGGATTTGTTCACTTCCTCTGCTCCCATTGCTAAAACTACAATTTTAAAACAGCGCATAAAATCGACGTCATTGTTCACAACTCCTTGTTTTCGCTAATTGGCCCAGTTGAAATTCTACTGGAGGAATCCAAGTAAATGAGAGAAAGTCCAGGCTAAGCTGTAAGCGAGATTTGAATCGAGTGGAATAGCGCAGGAAGGCAAAGGCCGGGCTAGTTTTTTACAGAAATGTTAAAAAATGCTTTTTATTAGAGTCTTAAACACACATCTTACAGTTCAGGAGAAAACTCTCACTTTATCTTATCAAAAAGCAATCTATGCTAGATTTTGTTCCAGGAAAAACTCTTATTTGGCCAAAGCTTTTAAGGACCTGATAAAATGAAACTTTTGGTCAGACCTAAAAAATGCATCCCCTCAAAAAGCAAATAAATATTTCATTGTCTTTCAGGACTTGTGAAGGTGAGATGTCACAAGTAACTTCACTTTTATTCCACACCCTATAAAGATGTGGAGACTGTTCATTTTTCAGAAAGTGAGGGCTATCTTGGTTAAATTGTCAGCTTGCTCTTCTTCCTCCATACTGAATTCTAAAGCATACTGTCTCCTCTGGGATGATGTGTGTCAGGGCAGAGTGGTCTCACTTAACCACTTGTCATTAAGAAATAAACTCTAAACTGGCTCAAAAATAAGAAAAAATGAGGCTACTTTAATTACTTTGGAAAGGTAAGGAAAAGTTGACAGTGAACAGTCAGCTTAGATTTTTCAGTTTTCTTTTTCTCATGTGCTGCTTTGGGTGAAATTAACATTATTCTCAGCTAGTAATTATGTTTTGTTTAGGAAAATTCCACTTCAGATCATAAAGGTTGCAATGTGATCTGTAAATATGTTACAATAACAAAATTTCCATCTATTTCATTTGCAGCTTGAATGTTTTGTGTAACTTGGAAAGTTTTAAGAGTTCAGTAATATCAGGAAGTCGGCACTGTTATAGTATTCATTGATGTAGACTATGATTTGACTGAATTTGAGGTCATATTTTGTAAAAATTTAATATATTTTTTTGTTGTTTTTCTATAGTATACCGCCAAATTACAACAAATATTGACTCAAGGCGCTTTACAATATATAAAGGTCCAAATCATCCAGTTATTCAGAATCCAACTCAGGCAATTCATCCTAATACAATAATATGTAATCAAATTCTGATCCAATCACAAACAGTCCAATTTTATGGTTAGTCATCTTACAGTTCAAACTGTGCTGAAAAAAATTATGTATGAGGAAGCCTATCTGACAGCACCGAGTCTTTGCAGCAGTCCTTATTTCTAAGCAAGCCAAGAGCCTTTTGTTTTCCACTTGTAAAAAGCACCATCAATTCCTTGAGTTACATTTTCCATAAACACAAAGCAGCCATTTGGACCCCCTGAATGCTAAAAATAACCACAAAGGAAAAAGTGGATTCTTATTTTGGCATTTAGGCCAGCATGCCAGGTAGAAGATGAATATTTCATTTTGACAAACCCCCTACTGGTTTCTCCTATTTTAGTCAATCATCACCAGTTTTAAAGCTTCCAGGATTTTAAAAATGACATATCCACCATTTGTTTTTAAAAGCAGATAACTTTGACAACATAGGAATGAAAAGGCCTCCTCTGTGGGTAATAATTGATCTTCTAATGGTTCCTGTTGTATATCAGGTTCTTAAGGTTTTTGCTGCTTGTTGGTACAGCATTAAAACGGCTACAGCTGACCTTCAGCAAACACCAAGAGAAGAGAACACGTAACTCCTGCTTACCCTTTCGCCTCTTGCTCCAAGTATGTTTTCAAAATGATTTTAGTTCTCACTATTGATCTTAAAGACTCTTTGGGGCTTGTCATCATCTTATTTATCGAACGTTTTAACAACCATGTGAGCCTGTATGTAGACTGTGATTCTCAGTCATTGTGTGTCTAAACAGGTAAAGACCTGTTTAGACACACAACTGAAGATTAGAGGTCACAAAACATAGGTGGTCAAAACTTATAAACTCTGAAACAATATCTTACCAGCTGCCAGGGATGGACTTTAGCAGTAGGCGAAGGAAAAAAAGTTGCTGTAGGTCTGAAAGGGATCCAATACCCAACAAAACCATAGCATAGATGTAATTTATGTTTCATAATTGCAGCCAGATATGTTCATTATAAAATGTTCTTCAAAATAACTTAAGTGTTAGTATTTTTTCTATCTTCTAACACTGCACAGGTCCATAGTCTTGCACACATTTAACCGTGATGTAGAAGAATACATCAGTGTCGAGAAACCTGAAAAGATAAAGAGAAGAAAATAGGAAGATACTGGAAAAATTTGGGAAAAACTGCCAAAGGTGAAGGATATTTCCAAAGATGGTGCTTGCAAGTGTATTCGTTTAGCATTGCTAATCTTTATTAACACAATCTGTTGATGTTGGTAATACTGTGTGGGGAAAAACTAATTTTAAGGGGCGCAGATGCTGTTCTGCTGTTTTACTGAGTACTAAAACAACATTTCAGCTATCCACAGTGTCCTTCCCCCTGTCAACAACCAACATTACAGATTTCTCAGGCATCATCCATACAAGGATCCTTTTCCATTTTTGTTCGTAAAGAAAACATTTTGGGTATTGAAAACAGAAATAAATAAGGAGAAACCCAATGCAGTGTGGTGGTTGCTGCTTATGTATTTCATATTACATACACAAGGTGAAAAGCTATTCAGGGAACTCATTTGTTTTTTCAATTATCCAGAAAACATTGTAACTATAGATGTAATGAGAAATATATAAAGAGTGTTTTTCCATCTTTTGTAAGTGGTGTCATTTTCTAATCCTTCATGTCTTTATTTATATTCAGCTTTATCTACTCATACTGAGAAAATCTATGCGTGAAGAAAACATTGTTATGCACTCTAACACCTTTTTACGCCTCACCTTATTAAACGTAAACAAATCATAACATAACATTTAGCATAAATTATTAGGCCCTTGTATTGCAAAAGTATTCACTATTCCATATGAACCATTAAATTCAGGTGTTTAATCATTCTGAGGCCACTGGTATATGACATCCAGTACCTAGGCATGTAGATAGCTTCTACAAACATTTCTGAAAGAATGGCCCACTCTCAAGACCTTAGTGAATTAAAAGAAAAATCTCAGAAATTGGTAGGTGAATGCAGGTCACCACTTTTTCATAGAGCCAATGAATACAGACATCCAAACTTTATGTGGCCTTCAAATTAGCTCATAAACACAGTTAAAAGAGCTGCAGAGAATGATTTTCGATGGCAGAGCAGCTGCATCCAAACCTTGCATCAGCAAGTGCAATGCAGGATGCACCGTAGCGGTGGAAACATGTTCTCTATAATGAAGGATTTTCCCTCCGTCTGGAAATCCAATAGATATGCCTGGTTGTGGCAAATGCCAGGAGAACGGCACTTGCCTCATTGCATTGTTTGTTAGAAGTTGAGCCACTTAGTTCCAGTAAAAGAAAAACTTGGGTCCTTCCTGCTTGAATAGAACATATTTTGGGATGAATTGGAGCAGAAATTGTAAGCCAAACCTTCTTATCCAACATCAGTGTCTGACCTCAGCAAGTCTTCTGGAAGAACGGTCAAAATTTTCGGTGAAACACACTCATTAACTTTGTGGAAAGCCTTCCCCGAAGGGCTGAAGCTGTCATAGCAACAATGAGTGGGTTTCATTATAATAAAGCTTATTGATTAAGAATGAGATGTAATTGAAGTTCATGTTTATCTAATATCAAGTGACCTAATACTTGATGCAATATGGTTCACTTAGAGCAAAATTAATATTTCCAGAATATAGCTTTCTGTTTTTCTCTCATTAATAGAACTGAATATATGTGTAGCCTTAGATATTGTGATGAGCGTTGTGCAAAACTATCAGAACAATACATTAAGTGCTATCCAAAACATGTTTCAAACACACAAAATGTACTAAATCTAAGTATCAATGCAACAAGTAATAAATCATGCTTTTAAGCCAATTCTGTTCTTCATTCTTTCTTCCAATCTGGTGTATGAGAAGACATTGCAACATTTGGTGCAGCATTGAGTCTATTTCTGTATTTGGACTTTATTTAGTGAGAACGGAGAATCCAAAATCACACTTGTATGAAGCTGTGAAAGGAATGAGTAACAATATGCTTGGCTTACTTGGAACAAGAAAGTCAAATAAAATCCTTATCCACAATGAGGATACACGCATACATTCATGTCTTTTTTTAGCATCAGGTTACTGCTCATTTGTAACAGCTCAGACTTTTCATCAGGACTAAGTACTGACTCAAACAGGGATTATAAACTTTAAAATTCAAATGGTTTTGAGGTAGTAATTATGACCAAAAAGAACCTCAAGTTTCACGTTTCAGTGATACAATTCTCTAAAAAAGAAAAATCAAACCCATACATAATCTCATGTGACCCCACCAAGAGGCAGATTCCTACCTTTAAGAATAAATGAAAAGCAAGCAATGCAAGCAATTTTAGGCATTACTTGCAACAATGTAATTTAAGATGTTCTCCCCAAAGCCAGTGGTTAGTCTTAGTGGTGTGAGTTTGATGGCATATTTCTGCAATTTTGCAAAGACCTCCAATCCAGTCTATTCTGAAACTTGAGCAGTCCTGAGGAGCTGTGGCTGTCTTTAGCTTGTAAATGCCCAACTTTTTATACATTTTATATCTCATTTGAAAATATCTCAATTAGCTCTTAAATTGCACTGTTTTATTGTGGAGTGCTCTGTCTCAGTTTAGAATTTGCTATATAAACAAAAAAACTTATATTTCCTGATTAAACATTCTTGGATATGTCAAAAAATAATCAACACTTTTTTACTTCTTTTAAGCTTTAGACAATCATGGGTCATATGCCTCCAAAAAAGTTAGCTGCACAAAGAGAGGTGGAACCATAAAGTGTTGATATTTTCCCTACAGACATTAAAGGTAAAATCCCTTGGAATAGCTGCATTAGAGGGAGGATATGTCTTGATATTATGTGTAAGGGCAGAAACTATTATCAGAATTCATTGAAATGGCTCTCTGCTGTGCTGGTGAAAGCTCTGGTCTAAATTATATTCACAGTCCCAAAGTGAAATTCACATTTTCCACTAACAAGTTGTTTGGAATCTCTTTTGTTTCATCTCATTCTCATTCACATAAGCCCAGTAACAGTGACAAGCTGCCAAGCATGATCATTTATGTACTGAATATAGTCGGGATTTGAGTGTCAATCAGGATTTTATTATGGGACAGCAGTTTAACAACTGCTTGCCGTGACATAATCATATTCAAGTAATGTCTGTAATGATCCTGAGGCTCAAACCTGACTTTACAACACCCTTTAAATCACCCTTTGCACTCAAATGAGAGACTGTGTTTAATGCTGGTTGTATGCATGTATGTATACGTGCAATTAACTGCGTAATGGTCTCTCTCAGCAGAGCTAATTGAGTCAGAGTGAAATCTTTTCCACAGTGTCAATATTGCTTATTAGACGATGTAGCATTAATAGACTAAGATAAGTCATTCTCAAAATCAATCTCATATATGTAAAATCCACCGGAAAGACCAATTTTTTCCCCCTCTCTATTAAGTTAACATTAGCACTTATAGAAAAAGATATTCTCAATATAAATATTTATTCAGGGGTAAAAATCCACATGGAAATTAACTCTTTAACAAAAGGGTCAGAGCAGGGGCAACCTGCCACAAGTGTCTCATTGGACCTTCCACAATGGCTCTTTGAAACTTTGGCTAACAGAACTAACTAATGTTTTTAAATATAGATATCTTAATAAATGTAGGTTTTAGTAGTTTTTCCAGTTTTTTTTTTTTTGTTTTTTTTTTTTTTGTTTTTTTTTTGTGGATTTAACTTCCACAACAGAATGACACTAAAAGTAGAAGTTATATTTTTAGATCTATTTTTCTTGTCATTACATTGGAAACATTGGACAACTTTCATTTTTCATTTATGAAAAGTGAAAGTTGTCTTTTTTCAAAACTTTATTTAGCATTCAGGGTTTTATTTAGCTGGACTGAGGGCAAAAATTATTATTTGGCTTGTTAAGGTTGCAGACCCCTGGTTTAGAGCAGAAAATAAGTCCATCAGGATCCAGTAACTGAAAAGCAAGTCTATAGTTAGTAAAGTAATGTCTACTTATTACTGATGAACCAAAAACCAAAGAAAATCTAACATAAGCTTAAACTAGAGGCCACTTCCAAATGTCACGATTGCAAAGAGAATGTGTTGGGGGGGGGGGAGTAATTGAAGGCTTAAACACGCATCCAAGACATGAAATGTAATCATAATAAACATAGTCAGCTCAGGCAAAAATAGTCAATTTACCATAGGATGTAGACAAAAACATGTATTGGAACTAAATCTTGTCAGGAAGATCAATTTGGCTCTAAAGGTTAGGTTAGGTAAGGCTTCTTGTTGGTATATGTAGTTCTATCTGTCTCTTTAAATGCAGACCAGCTTCTCGGTAGCTGAAGCTTCTAGCAAAAAAGCCGTCATGAGGTGCTTGATCGACCAATAAGACAATAAGAAGCATGAATATTATACCACCAAATATGGAGTATCATTATGGCATCTCAGATGAAAGTCAGGACAACAGTTTGGTGGGTCAGAAATACCTTCATTATTTATCAATATTTTTGAAAGACCAGCTTGCTGTTCTTTATTATTGTTTCGTTTTGGCTAATAGAACCCAATCTAATATGTTACAGAGAAAACGTACAGAAACCACTCAGAAGTACTATCTGGAATACAAAAAGGAAAAAAATCCTTTTCCAGTTGCAGTAGTAATTTGCCATGCTTTGCTGACTCGACACAGGCACACAAATGTTTCTCTTAATTAGTTTACTTTGCTGTCAGCAAGTTCAAATAGTTTTTTGTGAATCCAAAAAAGCAGTGAGCTAAAGACTAATATTAGGATTTTTCAGGCCAAGACCGTTCTGACTCGATGAAAGCAGATGCAAAGCTTAAGTTTTACAATAAATCATAAATAGACTAACTTTAGAAAGAGCACTGTTTAATGTTCTAGGGCTCTGAACTCACAGCAATAACTGAGCTCCAGTGATTACCTCTCTAACAGCCAACAAACATACATCTATCCTCAGCCCTCGCTCTCTCTGGCAGTCCTTTCACTTTTCAATTGGTGATAAATCATTCCATTCGGCAAACACCCCCTCCGACAGTGTGAGGGATCACCTGTCTGCGGGGCTTCTTGCTGGGAGCTCTTGTTGTTTGCGTTTACACTGCCAGCATATTCAGTGTAAATGAGCTTGGAGGGGGATCAGAAGAGGTATTTCGTTGAGCCAGTGTGCCCTTTGCTGACGCAGCGGATTTTTACTGCTGTGAGCAGACTTTACTGAGTTCCTGCTGGTCTGATGGGAAAGATGAACACTGAAGAGTGAGTTGAAGTTAAAGTTACAGGAACAACTCATAAAATATTTATTAATAACAGCTAAACACGTTTACAAACATTTAATATTTAATTACTGTCAATGTTAAACACATGCTCAGTCAGTTAAATTTCAGTTCAGTTTATTTTTGTTTTTGGCAGTTCATAACCAATGCCATATGAAGGTAGATTGCAAACTGTTTAAATTCATTCAGTCATATAATGAAATATATATTAATTCAATTTGGTCCAAATCCAGTTCAGATTAGTCCAATTTTTCATTCAGTTTATACAATCCAATGATGTAGTAAGACAACAATCCAATTAGTCCAGTCTAATCCAAACTATACTACAACACGGTGAAAATTATTTGATGCTAATTGGCCTAAACCTTATGAGGAAGCCCTGCCAATTGCACTGAGTTGCTGACTTTTTAGGAATACTTCATTGTGAGCAAAGCATGTGGCAGCAGTGGAAAGAAAGCACATTATTTTAACATGGAGGGAACCTTAAGCAGAACCAGGCTCAGCATGAGTGGCCATCTGCTGCCGCAGGCTGAGGGTTGGAAGGACAGGAAGAAGACATAAATCCAGAAGTACGGGTCAAGGAATACTTTCTATGGCAAAAAAGCTTAAAAGAACCATAAATAACTAATAGCTTTGGACAAAAAGAGACTAAACCTGGTTAAAAGTCAGTTGCCACTCCTCACAGAATGTGAAAGTGAAAATATTTGAAAAGAGTTAACTGGTGAATATCATCATAATTTTCCTGCTGCACCCAGGTTTATGTGAAACAGAATAAATCAGTCTGATAATCACTGATCAAGTCAATAACTAAGAAAGTAACAAAAAAGAGAGAGATGCTGATCAAGAAACCACTTCTAACTGCTGGATTATTTTATTCAACAGCTTTTAATTATTTTGCTTTCTTTCTACTTTATTTTATATTCATTTATCAGACAAGCAAACACTGCCTCAGTAGACTTTTCCTTTATAATTTTATTGAAGACAAATTCAGCTCTAATTATAATGCATTACAACCAAATTCAAACCTTTTATTGATTTTTTTTTTTTCTCAACTCACCCTCTTAAATTTAGGATATTCAAGTGAATATTGAAAGTCTATTGAAAATGTTTAGGCTTAAAGAATGTATTTCTCTAAATTTTGTCTTTTTTCTTTCCTTCTCAAGACAAAAAATCTTAAACACAAGCACCAATGGAACCCTCAGTGCACCTTTGAGACACAGCCTATAATAAAATTTAAAAGCAATGAGTGAGCACAAACATGTTTTATTGCATTTATATTGATCATTTTCTGTTTGGATTTAAAATATTGTTAATGTTTAGACTGAAGTCAGTGACTGTGCCATGCTTTCAACGTCAGAGCTGCAACATTAAAAACAGAAAAGTCATTTTTTAAATTGTCTCGCCAGCTCATAGAAATTCCCAGTATGTAACTATGCCAAGAAATGTATACATAATGGTAAAGATCTTCATTGTTGAAGATATTATATATATTAGCCTTATATAATCTAGCATAAATGCCTCCCTGTATGTCGTATATGAACCTTATGGACACTCTAAATAGCCAAATGTTTTCCTTCAACAAATGCTGGAACAAAACTTTCAGGTACACAGTGAAAGGATTTAAAGATGGCTCTGACAGATGAAGAAACATTCCTGAAAAACTTGGAAAGTTTGCTTGTCAAACTAACTCTGACTTCTCCTAAAACTGGCCCAAAGGCAGCACCTGTTGAGATGCAACCCTCCAACTGGTGCACAGCATATTTTGCTCCAAATGAGTGATGGTGAATATGAAACATGACAGCTGAACACAAAATGCCACTGGCATGAAAATCAGGTGAACTCTGGTCAACTCCTCAAGAGTCGATTTAGATCAGCGGGACAACATAATGTAAAAATGGAAGTACCTTCCACTACAATGCATTGAGGAACCAAACCTGTTTTTTGTGTTTTTGCCTGCAGCAGTGCTGTTCAAGTGTTACTCAAACCTGTATTACAGTGGCAGTAATAACAAAAAACAGTGTGCAATCAATAAATATATCATCAGCCATTTGATTTACTCCTGTATGTCACATATCAGTGATATCCTGTATAAATCTCAAACTTTGAGAAATTATACAAACAGGCCTGATTTACACTTTGATCGGGAACAAATATTTCACAATTGTTTTCAACATTAAGGGAATGCAATATAATATGAATTTTAAAAAACCCAAAAAGCATAATTAGTCACAAACATGGAAAGGTTTTATATGCACACATGAATGTAACTACCAACTAAGCATTGTCTGATTTTGGAATAAGAAGCAAAAAAATATGCATTGGATCAACCAGGATTTATATCTGAACAATCTTTTTACACTCTGTCTTTAAACCTGCTGATAAACCTCCACTATACAGCTGAATGTCTGACTCATCTGTCAATCCCAAACTGTTGGCCAGAGGAGAAAATCACTGCCTTCTTTTACAAGTTTGGTTGTTTGGTTTCTGCCTGAAATTAGTTGTTTCAGGCACAACGTGCTGCAGAAGAATTGGTAACAAACTGTTTTGACATCCATCTCACCTTAGGTGTCAGTTTAACAAAGGAGTCGAGACAGAAAGCAGCACAGCTGCTGAGCTCCTGAAAGATTTACCCTCTATGTGGGAGCTGCTGTGTCTTTTGAGGGCAAAAAGATTTGTGTGCAAGGTTCCCCATTATTTGTTCACATGGGAACTAAAGAAGGTTAGTCTCTTTTTATCTGTTTTTGCCATCACTCATTGTATTGGTGACTCAGATCCTCCGAATAATCAAGTAGGTACTGCTGAAACACTTTACTCATATTTCTTAGACTGATAACCTCCAGTTTCCTCTTCAAATAATGGAGGTGATTGAATGTCAGAAACAACATTGTAACTATTCAATAAACAAACATTAAACCAGAACAGAGAGGTTGAGTAAAGTGGTATGAGTATGAGAAACTAGGCAAGTTCTTTGCTGCTTCCATGAGATAAAGGAATTGATTCATTTTCCCTACTTCTTGGACTCATTCTTCACTCTTATTCACTTCTCCATGTTCTGGGTTCCATCTGGGGAGTCCTAAGTTGGCTCAGGAAAAGTCAGTTCCTTGAGACCAGAACCCTATGCTGAATCTCCTCCTCCCAAGCCTCCAACAACAAGTCTCCCCAGATGACTCATCATCACCAAACATCTTGCTTCATTAAACCTGTAAACTGGCTCAGGTGGTAGAGCAACTGGCTGCAACCTTAGAGGTTTCAAATTCTGTCCCAGGGATACTCAGGGAGATTGCATCAGGAAGGGCATCTGATGCAAAACATCTGCGAAGTCCGTGTGCATGCAGCTGTGGAGTGGGGGAGGCTGCTGTAATGCGGCAACCCTGTGGAGGGAGGTGCAGAAAGGACATTAAACTTTTAAAATGAATTCGTTGTGGTATGGTCCTTGCTAGCAAAACCCCAAATGGCTTAATTGGTGATTGCAGCAAAAGGTGATTTATATAATGTTGTCTCAGGATGAAATTGGTGTAACGTAAGAAAATGTTCCAAAAAAACCCAGGATCTATGAAGACATGAACACTTACATGTATGCTTGTAGGGATTTCATGCACAAAATCTATTTTTTGACAGACCACAAATCCATTTAGTTAAGCTTTTAACACTCTAAAACCATGTATGTAGCAAGTCTCCCTCCAGTAGCTTTATATCATAGTTAGCTGTGATGACCCATATACTTAGACTTAAATGGTGGGGAAAATACCCCCATCAAGCTGTTGTGGTTGGTAACGTCTCTGTTCATTTTCCTGGGTCTATAATTATGCTCATGTTTCAGGTCATTTTGTAGCCCACCTTCTTATAATAGGGGGTTGTTTATCTCCTCTAAACACTCCTATCATGACATCTGTTATCACTATTTGCTGACAGCGATGACACATTAAAAAAAGGTTTTATTATTATGTTCAGTAGATGTAACAGCTACACCTGTCAGTGTTGCAAAGGCCCTCTGACAGAGCTTTTAGCTTCTGGCTTTTCTCCAAATGACCAAGTAATTACCCTGTATTAAAACCAACCCTTGCTGACTCTGTGCAAGAAACCACTCGAGATCAGAGGAGCAAGACTAAGTGACAGATTTTCTCTGGCTGAAAGTGCACTCGGCAGTACTTTCCTGGGTGATCACAGGCTGCTGACTGGTAAAAGAGTTATATCTCGACAACGAATACTAGAAAGTGGTTTTATGGGAACACCAGAGCGTTACCGCATTGTCATAAAAATATTTTTCGGCACTTTTGTGGTTCATAATTTGATTTGAAAATATATTTCAAAGTAGAGCAAATAATCACTTTGAGGACCACGAGACTGTAATAGTTTGCAATTGTAGATAAGTTTGCTTTCCATGTAAATGTTACAAAGATAATAAAATGAGTCTTTAAAGGGCAGTGAAATGCTGTTGGAGCATCACTACAATTATCTTTAAGGAGGAAAATGTGAACAAAGCAGCCATAAATGCCAATAAGGCCTCCTGCCTGTAGCATTACAATGCATTAAGTGTCCATTTGTGAGGCTTACATAACTACAGAAATGCATAAAAGTGATAGCACTTCATGCATCATGCTGCATAAGAACAAGCAGACTTTGGGAATGGGTGCAATGGCAGTGTAGAAACATCTGGCGATGGGCAAAAAATGAAAAATAAAACAAGAGGCTAGACTTCCATGAAGAGAAAGATGGTCAGATTAAAGTCAAAGATCGCAACAAAGTTAACTTTTTCTTGAGTTACATTGTACTTAAGTAGAAATTTGTTGGTGTCACGTTCTCTTCACACATCATTGATTGCTGATCTGTAGCATTATAGCAAACAGCCACATAGTTTAACAGAGATCTGAGACCTGCAACTACAGAGTCACCGCATCTTTCAAAGACGCCATGTTACACTTCTTGGTAGAGCCGAACACTCTACTAGTACCAAATGCTGAATGACTCAGCTATTGTTATTGTCAGAATATTTACAAGTTCATTACAGCCATCTGGAGCCATCGGAGACACAGAACCACCAAATTACACAGATTTATGTCAGCTCAGTGAAATACTACAGCACAAGTTTACCAGATGGTGGTTAGATCAAACTATTAGGATTCAGACGATCATTCTTGAGTCATTTGTTCAGAGAAATCTCGCTGTTTCTTGAACCTCCCACCACTGTCAGTCAAATCTGTGATTACTGAACCTCCATACTAACATAACTGAAATAAACTGAATTTAATTTCAAGGTTTTGCTCTTGCAGTTAACTTAACCTATGCTAGTAAGCCTGGGTGCTGTTTTCTCTCTGAAACAGATGTGAAAATATGTTTCTTGGAACATTGTCACAAGAAAAAAAAACCCAAAACCCAAAAAAACCAATGTCAAGTTCATGCTTCAGGTGATGTAACCCTGCCTCTCCTTATAGACATATTGACATCCTGGTTCAAAAGGTTATGTTTTAGATATAACAGTTTGTAAGGGGGGAATCAGGTTTACGTAGGTGTTTTTGTTCAGAAAATTTGTTTTAGTCTGCAAAAAAATAAACAAAGCCATGAAGTAAAAGCTGTAATTTTTGAAGTTTTGGTGAAACAAAACATCTCATCTTCCAGCAGTGCTTACAGATAAATATGGGTACTTAAACAAAGCCATAACTGTCCTAAATAAACTCTGGCATTGCAACTATTTACTCAGCTAAACTATCATCAGTCTTGACTTTCTTGACAGTTCAGTTCAAATTCTTCAGCAGGGATTTGCTCAACTACTGGAAATTGAGCAATTCCTGATCCTGCAGGATTTTTGAGCTTGCATCCACTATGAATAGCTGGTCTTGTGGCGTACTCTCACATTTTCACCGAATGCTTCTGTAATTAATTATTAACAGCAGAACAGAAGGTAACATTTGAAACCACTAATAACCACTAGGAAAGTTAATGTGGATAACTTAGGCACACATCAACTGTGGTTTCCCTACACTAAAGGGAAACAGTGCTGAAATAGCATCTCACAATGCATTTTGGCATTTTTTTGGAGAAGGCTTTGAGATATTGTTACATTCTCTCCCAAAAAATTGTTGCAAACATAGCTTTTTATTTGCATCATTTCACATCAATCTCTCCACTCTTTTTATTTTAGGTTCTCTTTAACACACAGTGTAAAGCAACAAAGAAAAAACTTCACTGCTGCTATTGCTGCATAAATGGCAATTTACCATGAAAAGACCGTGACCCCTACCAGCTTTCCCATGAATGTACTCTCCTTGAAAACAGAACACACATTTGAAAGTGCACAAATGCAATAGGTTTTTTGCTAAGCACAACCAAAACAAATCTCCATCTATCTCTATCCATATGACCTCTGGGGGTCACTGGATTTAAATAGAGACAGTCGAATAAGATATTGTTGTGGTGTGTTTTCTCCAACAAATGCACAAAATAGGTGCACACACAAACTTATTAAGGAATACAAAAATTATTGTTTGCAAATGACACACACATTCTTTGTTCTAAGGGAAACTTTGAGAGAGAGAGAGACATCTGGAGCTGATCGAGAACGCTGCTGCTCGTGTTCTCATTAAAACCACCAAGATAGAGCACATCATCCCGGTTCTAAAGTCCTTATACTGGCTTCCTGTAGCTCAGAGAATAGACCTTAAAATACTTCTGTTAGTTTATAAATCACTGAACGGCTTAGAACCAAAATACATTAAAGATCTGTGTCAACCTTCCAGAACACTCAGGTCTTTTGGTTCTGGTCTTCTCTGCATCCCCATAACCAGAACCAAACATGGAGAAGCAGCTTTCAGCTTCTATGCTCCTCTAAGGCTTAAAAAGCCAGGATGTATTGAGAGGAAATAACATGCTTTGCTTTTTGAAAAAAAAAAAAAAAGAAAAAAAAAAAAGTCATAACAGTATATTTTTTTACCTTATTTTTATATTCATTTTAGAAGTTATCTTTCAAGTATACAAAAAATAGCTTCTAAATAAATAACTGTAAATCAATATTTCTTGTTGGAGATGAAAATATCACATCAGTTAGACCAAGAGCACCAAAAAAAGAATCCTTGATGCAGCGCAATGCAAAAACACCAGACCAAGGACCAGATGGAAATGCAGTTTCTTCACTTCATATAAGGAAAGGTACAAATGTGCATAGGCTCTATTTATTCTTACCACCAATTTTACATAGTAAAGCATAGATACAGTTTCATTTTAAAAAATCTGAAAAAACATTACAAGGAGAAAGAATCTGACAGCAGTTTTACAGCGCCAACTTGTCATTGGATTAAAAAGACTGTGAAGGGAGTGGACACGTGACAGTTTTTATTTGTCAAAATACGATTCGCTTCCTTGATTTTTAGCAATTGTTTTGAAAATATTTTTGATGAAATGAGAAAATAGATGTGTGGAGAAATGGGCAATTTGGTAAGACTTTAGTCAGTCAAGTTTATTTCTGTTGCACATTTCAGCAGCAAGGCAGTTCAAAATGCTTTACATTGTAAAAACATCAATCAAGTATACATCAAAAATTACTTTACTGTTACCCAGCTTTCCACGTGAAGGTTAGTGATAAAGATCCTCTCACTATCACTAATAGATAACAACTAACATGGGTTTTAAAATGAAACTGCATTCAGTAACAGAAGCCTTGTTTCACAATTCTGTTGTGCTTAAACAGTCAGACCAATACAAGCAGGTCTGGAAAGAATTACCTAAAACACACCGACTGGTAGATTCTTCATGCTTCATCATCATTCAGCACAAAACTGAAGTGTCAAACAGATTGAGTAAATGCACAGTTGTATGAATCATTGTCCATCTGTTTATAATGTAGGTTGTGAAGCCACATGCTGACCAAGCTTCTTCTACCTCAAACACTGATGTCACAGTTTAACAACTGAGTACATGTTCTGACTGGAATAACACATCTTCAGTATGTCCAGAGAGATAGAGTGCAGAATTATTTTCTTCTGTAGACAGATTAAGGAAGCTCAAAGTTCTTTGATAAATTCTGTAAACAGTACACAAAACATTGTTTGTTCTTCAATTGGATACCACCTCTGAACCTATACTGAACCACCTCCAGAACCTCCATCTCTATATTGCAGGACATCATATTTTGACCGAATTCAATTTGAAAGATCAAGCTTACAGACAAAAAAATGCCAAAAATAATTCATTTGGCAGATTTAGAAATTAAGTGATTTTTTTTTTTTTTGTAATTCAGTCTAGAATTTTGTTTTGATTGCAAATGACACAGGCATCTCCAAAAGAAATCAAGAGCATTTACAAGGCACATCCTTTTGGAAAAGTTATTTTGCTATTTTTATTTTTAAAAAATTAACATGTAAAAAATATGTATATCCTTGCCAGGAATCAATAGAAATGTATTCTTATTAACCAAACCTTTCTTGTAAATATTGACAAGATTTTTGTATGTTTCCACTTGTATTTTTTACCTTTGATGTTTTCCAGTGAACTCTGAGGTTGAAAGGCCTCATATCTATCACCCTAATCTTTAGCTCCCTCCACAGACTCTGCCAGATTAGGGACTCTCTTCAGGGCCACTCCAAAATAAATATATTACTTCCAGCAAAAAGTGTTGGTAAAATAAAGGATTACTTTAAATCTGAATTTCCCATAGGTATTGGTAATTTTGAGCTGAATTGTAAATAATCTAATATACATAGCTGTTTCATAACTTGCATGGAATAAGATGTTTTTAAATAGATCAATAGCTTTCTTGAGTTTTGGGTATTTGGCAGATTTAGGGCACACATACATGAGGTTTTTATAGAAAGTGGACTGTCTACTGCCACAGGTTGAGCACTCATTTTAGCATCACCTTCTACAGAGATATTTAAGTGTGGGAAAAGAGAAAAAAAGACATAAGTTTGTTTTTGGGTTTTTTTGTTGTTTTTTTTTATGTGTTTTCTGCAAAACATTTAAGTGGTGAAAGGTGTGTCGTACTGTTACGGTAACAAAAACTGAGACAACTATGCAGAGGAACTATAAGCTAACTGAATTTCAGAAAGATACTTTATTTTAATTTTTTTGGAACCATCAACATGTATACCTGTTAAGGAATAAATTTTAGCAGCCAGTTGGAAGACTTGGAGACAATGGTAAGAATGTTAATGATCTCAAAAATACCCCATTGTTACATTGTTTGCTGTTACTTTTATTTACCCCCCCACACACACACACACACAAGCTATAACATGTAACTTTGGTCTTGAATAAACAATGATTACTATTGGTAGAAAGGCTCATTAAGTCTTTTCACGAAATCAGCTACTTTATTGCCCAATATGACAATATTTTAGGCAATTTTCTACTCAGTCATTGGGTTTACAACAGTTGACAATGTTTTAGATTAACATTACATTCTGAGGTCCACTATGCCTCCAGCCCCATTAATTTTCTCATCTGCCTGTATTCAGCCAGCTGAGAAAGTTAGCAGCTCTGCAGTTGACATTAATGTGAATATAGATATAAAAATATCTATGAGATTTATTAAGGAAATAATAATCCTGTGAATTCCTGTGAATTCCAAGGTATGAACAAAATGCAATAGTACAGATGACAGTGTCTGTGTAATTTATTTATCCTTAATTACTCCAGGACAGAAATAACACTCAATGTTTCTCTCTTGATTGGTGTTGGTAGACAACTGAATGTAAATCAGATTAGTACTCAAAAATCATGAATCAATGTATCTATAGACTGCAGCTGTGCTTTGATTTTAGATATTTGTAATATGTAATTACGACATGTACAAAAAAAAAAAAGAGACTTTGTGAACATGTTCATCTTACTGCTGACTGTGCTGCTACCAGGCAACCAAGAAATCTGAAACCTTTGCATTTAGCAGACAGGAGGACATGTCTTCAGATTTTCTGCTGAACCACAATATATGGAAATAAAATATGTATTTTTATTCATGTATCTAGAAAAGCACCCTCATGCACAACTGCTGTTTTGCTCCCACTTGACTCCAGTGTTTATTAACAAACTGTTAAACTGTAATTCCTTGAGGGAAATTAACCTTTGACCTCTTCAGTCCCAACTGTTTTTCCCCAGCATTTAAACCCACCATACACAGACATGCAGTCCTGCTTCATGTTGTAAAGCTGTCATGGCTCATCTCTTTCTTTGCTTCTCTTCTTTGATTCTCTTCCTCCACTGCACTTCTGTTCTCTTGAAATATTTTGTTTATCCAAACTTTCTCCTCATGTTCAGCTCAAATGATCATATGAGACATCTTTTAAACATTGAGGTCAACAAATACAATCCTGATCAATTTTTTTTAATTTTTTTTTTTTTTTGAAAAATGGCAAGAATTCACACTTTGGATCTTAAGAAGCTTTTAAGTAGAGTGTCAAAATGCAAAAAGAAGAAAAGGGAGTGAGACCAAAAAAATATGGAGGAAGCAATTTATTGCAAATAACCATTAAACTGAAATAGGCTGCTCATCAGCTGATCAAAAATTTAAGACCACATCATTTGAAAGACCAAATCTTCGCAAAAGTGTGGATTCAGTTTCATTTTCTGTCAGGTATTCACACAGGCCATTATACAGGGTCTAATGAAAAATATGTTTAAGACCTGCTTAAAGGTTATTTTCAGAAGGTGCTTTTAATCTGACAAATGAGTCTTATCAGAACCCATAATCTAATTTATTGACAATGACTGTAAATGTTAATATGAGATGGTGTTTATTCATACAGCATGATGCTAATATTAATACAATCACCAGGACGTGGAGGAGTTTAACGTTACCTTCATGGCAGGAGATGCTGCGCTGGAAGCTCCCCGCCTCAAAATTCTCACCACTGTCACTAAGCAATGTATCAAACGCTTTACATTCGTGCCAATCAGTTGCATGCTATGTGGTCAGCTGTTTGAAGACATTGGAAGTATTTCATCCTTTTATTGTAATTGAAGCTCTGCACATGTTGCAACCAGCCCTAGTATCGTCAGTTTGTGAAATGTAACCATACTTTTGAGCACTTCTGCTGAGACGCCATCTTGGATATTTTTTAAATCAAAAATAAGGGGTGTGTAAAATACATCATCACGCAAATACGCCACGTTACTGGGACCGATAAGCGGAATCGTTAAGAATCGTTAACAATTCTAAGGAATTGAACTTCTGAAATAGTAGAGATTCTACTTGACGGTCCTGGTGGCTTCTAATGTTACTGGAGATCCTGCCTGAGATGCTTTCTACACGGCACAGAGGAGGAGGTGTCATCATGATCTTGGGGGCTTTTTCCTTCAATAGAACAATAGAGCATCAGGTTGTGCAGAGGTGTCAAACAGCAGCTGGCTATGTGGAGATGTTGCAGGGGGCGTCCCTTATGACTGAAAGCCGTTGTCTGTGTGGTAATGACTGGGTTTTTCATCAGGACATGGTGCCCGCCTGACGGCCTTATTCCAGTGAAATAAAGTCTCTCTTTTGGACTATCTTGGGTGCTCCCATGATCCAACTGTGAACATTTGGGATTGGATGGCAAAGGAAGTTCACAACAATGGACACCAGTTCCAGACAGTGGATGCCCTCCGTGAAGCCATCTTCATCACTTGGAGCAACATTCCCTCTAGCCTCCTGGAAACACTAGCATCAAGCAGGCCAAACTGAATTTTTGAGGTGATTAACAAGAATGGCGCAGCTACTCATTCCTAAGTCCTTTTGTGAAACTTTTATTTCTATTCTAAGGGTTTGAGGGGGTTTTTGAGATATGGTCTTAAACTTTTGTTCAGTTGATAAACAGAATATTTCAGTTTAATGGTTTGCAATAAAATGCTTACTCAGATTCTTGTCTCACTTCCCTTTCTTGGTTAGTGGAGTATTACAAGTAAAGAAGCTCTTCAGAGGTAAATGAAGGACCTTTTTCCAATCTTATTAATGTTCTCATAGATGACTGGATTGACTGTCCAAGTTAAAAAGCCATGAACATGTTAACTGCTGACCCTTCCTTGAGTGTTAATTGGGCTTCATTTATGCAGTAACTAACATCTTCACCTGTTTTTCTAAAAGTCAGCTCAGTTCATCTCAGTCCCGTAACTCTCTCACTAACAACTGTCGGTTGATCTAAAACTAAAACCCTGCACTGCAGTGGGTGTGTGTGAGAACAAAGTTTAGACAGGAGCAATGCATCACTAAGGCGAACACAGTTTACCTCCAAGAACACAGCACTATCCACAGAAAGCTTAAAATTCATCCATGACTACGCCTGGTGATTAAGATGAATAGCAAACCCAAAAATGGACATTGATTAAGTTTTCCAGAATATCTTTTAGTTCCTGGATGCAGGTTGTAAGGTGGAGTCTCAGTGGTCCACGCTTATTCTCACACTTCCCACTGACATTCCATCACATACAGTTACAGTGAATATGGAGGCAGAGTAGACACTTTGGGATGTTTGCTGGGTTTGTTAAAATATTCTCTTTGGCAGATGGTTTGCTTAGTGTCCAGAAGTTACAAAAGAACGTGTCCAAGAAAAAGAGCGACAAGGATATTCAAGAGTCAGGGGCTTCAGTAGACTGCTAAAAGGTTGGAGTGACTGGGAGGTTATCCCTGCAGTCCCATGTTGCCTTTAAAGGTCATTGCTGCATTTATGTCAACTCTAGTTAAGTTCTTGTAAACATGCTTTTTATGAACATTTAACTTTTTACATTGAATATGAACAGAAAAACAGCTGGAAATAAAAGCTTACATGGCCATAGCTTTACCTTTTACAATGCAAGTCACCAGTACCTGGACAGGAAGTAGCCATTTTGCAGCACATATGTGATCTGCAATATAGCTGCAGTAAATGAGAGGAAGTAGATTTCTTCTACATATTTTCATATGCTTTAGAAAAGTCCATAAGGATTTCTAACATCATAACTGGTGTTGAGTAATAACAGTTTACATAAGTAGCAGTAGCAGCAGCTCTTTGCTGATCCAGAGAAATGTTTCTATTTTCTGATCACCTTCAGTTCTGAAGAAGCAGTACGGCCTTTCACAATGTTGGCCCTATTATCTGTTACAACGAGCAGCATCTTCCCATCCCCTTTACCCCACACTTCCAATGTTTGATCAATGCAGCGGGCGATGGCCTCCTCGGTATGTAGGTGCTCCATTCAGTGCAGGTTAAGCAGAGCATGGTGGACCTTGTCTCCAGGTGGTGAAAACCCATGAAAGATACCATTAATAGAAAAGTGTAAGGTTTATTGTACCAGAGAATAAACTTGATCATAAAGCAATTCTCATCCATATAAAACAACTAAAACAGAAAAAAACTTAGGCAACGTCTTCATATGCTATTTTACGCAGTAGCTTAGACACTCCTTGAGTGGGAAAAGTGTTGCATGCAAAAGCACACATGTCAGAGTCAGATGTCACAGTCCAGACCTTATACAATCAAAGTCCTAACAACAGGGAAAAAATTTAAGTATTCGCATTTTGCACTGCTGGATCATAACCAGGATGTGAAATTCATCTTTCTCTATGAATTACTGTACAGCAAATTTATTGAAAACTTTTGACTACTTTGTCTCATCCATCCCTTAAAGTCATAACTTTATGATTGCATTAAACCTCTTTCTGCAACAGGAAACATAACATTAAAACAGATATAAAATAGTTATTTTTTTATCTTTAATGTTTGTATAATTTCACTAAATATACTGCACTAATGAAGATGGAAGAAGTAGAGACATCACCTAAAGTTTATCTAACTGTATGTGTGGTGATTAGAAAGTATTATACAAATGTATCTGCAGTTAAATGAGCAATAAAGTTATTTAAATCTCTTCTCACATATTTTAATTTCTTACAAGCTAATCTCCAGTAAGATCACTTCAATATTCCTTTTACAAGCTGTGCATTTAGATGATAAATATCCCGAGCAGCCAGCAGTTCTTTCACTAAATGCAAATAACTAAGGGAAGTAATTATCTTTTTTATTACTATTGCATTTTCTGCTTGAAATCTCTGATTTTCAGTTTTGCCTTTGAGTATCTTAATCTTCTGAGACAGATTTCAAAAGCCTGAAGTGATTTAAAAAAATATACTGTTTGTCTCAATAGTTACAAAACTGTTTATAGCTGTGCTCTTATGTGAAGTTTGCCTCTTTGAGATTCAGTTACTAATATATGATTCAGGATTCAGGATATGAGAAGACAGAAATTTGTATGTGATAGTATTTGAGTCTGTTTGGCAGCAGGAAAATGGAAAAACCACCTTAAAGATTTTTCCAGGAAATTGAGTTGGAGCAAAAACATCAAAATATCAGTCACATTTGACAGTGATCTTAGTACTTGTCTTTAAAATGACAATTGAACTGGCTGTAGAAGGGCTATCTAACTACCACTCTTTTTGTTTTTTCCTTTTTAAAATTAAATCATTCCAACCTTTTTCACTAAAAGTTATTAACAGGCACACAGAGATGGCACCTGTCTTCTCATTATTGTTAGCTATTGTTATTTAAATTGTTCCCCAGGTATTATGTTGTATTTATCTTGTCAGCAGTTTGGAAAAACATGAAGTTGTCTGATATAATTCCCCCTGTTCACAGTAAAATCCAGCTAATCAGGCCTCATGAAATAGAATATTCATAAGACATGCTGTCTTGCTTGATTTTATCATTGTGCATTTGGTACTATAAAAGGGTATTCTAGTCTTTTACCTCAGCCTAATAAAATTCTCTGTCATTTTAACATGATGAAATGGATTTCGAAAATCTTGGAATGCATCATAATTACAAAGCTGCACCGGAAATATTATTGGGATATACTATGAAAAGTTGCATCAGATACTTTCGTGTTAGATTTCAAATTATTTCCTTGCTGGTTTCTTGCTCAAGTATCCAAGTTTAATGGACAAATCTCCTACATTTTTCTGTAGAAGCAGTGTTGACAGGTGATGAAATTAGAAGCTTCAGTCACATTTAGAAGACTGCCAAACAGAGCTCTGCCCTGCAGCAAAACATTATCAACCCTGTTCATGCTTTAGATGTTGAATATTTCCCTGCCTTTTTCTCACATAGGTTAAGAAACCTTACATTTGATTGCTGATCTAAATTTTCACCCCTTTTTGTGATTTAGGTTTGGAACCAAAAAGCCAACTCAGGACACTAGAGGATAGTTTTAGGGGATTTATTTGAAAGCAGGCCGGTTTTAGATAGGTGTGCTTTTCCAGAGGCTCAGAGGGATTTTGATCTCCCGGGTTTTACAGGCTTGGCTTGTGAATGTCTGAGTAAGGCAGGCGTGACCTGAATGAGGCTTTCTCCCAGAACTGAAGCTGGTTAAGGCAAGGGTGAGCAGCTGTGATTCTGAAGATGAAAAGCAATGCTACTACAGGTGGGTGCTGAAACATGGTCTTTATAGAACAAGAGATATGTGGTGCAGGTGTGATCCAACCCAGAACACCAGGCATTGCTTCTGAACTCTGTGGCAAGAGGAACGAGAGGAGAAAAAGAAAAGTTGCTGGAAAATTACTTTCAGTACATGATTATTCCACAAAAAGCCTATAGCTGTAACAGTAGAAGATAATGTGGTATTCCTTATTAAAAGGCATTTCTTTGCCAGCTGAAAATTAGGTTTCTGATTGAAGACACATGCAGCGTAGTGTGCTTGGAGAAAGACGCTGAGCCGCAGAGTTGTTTCCCAGCAGGAAACAAACACTCTAATGCATTCTCCTGCTAATGTTCATCCACTGGATAACAGGATGGATTGTTTAAAGCTGCAGGTGGGCACACAGCATCCAGCTGCTCCCACAAGAAACAGACTGAGGTGGGGTTTTTTTGTTTTTGATCACCTCCATCAGAACGTCCCTGACTCCAGCCGAATGTTAGAGGGCTGACAGCTACAGTTTTTCTGTCCAGATGAAAAAGTGGCATTTCTGCTGCGAAACCTACATTCTGAAGCTGTGATGAATGCCTGTTTTTTTTTCCTGATCCCGCTGGTCGCTGCAGTGGTTGGTTACCATGGATATTTTAAAAAGTGTGAGGCTTCTGAGCCTGAACACCGCAGTGGCAGTATCATTTTGTCTGGGTGTTTGGCTGCTGGATGGATTGGGACAATTCACAAAAAAAAAAGATAAAATCATGAGAAAAGTATGTTATGTGAAAATATTAAAGCAACATTTTGAGACATCAGCCAGGAAGCTTTGACACAAATAGGGCTTAAAAATAGATAATGACCCAAAACATATCACCAAGTTACTTACAAAGTGGCTTAAGGACAACGAGGTCAATGTTTTGGGTTGGTCTTCACAGACCTCTGATCTTTGTCCCATAGAAAATCTGTGGTCAGATCTGAAAAGCAGTTCTGTGAGGAGGAATGAGCCAAAACTCAAGCAACCTATTGTGAGAAGGATATCTAAAACATAATGACCAGAGTTATATAGCTCAAAACTGTATGCTACTGATTACTCAGGCAATGTATGTAAACCTCCTAATTGGAAGAAAGGTAATAAATTATCCTTTTCTAACTAAACAGGAAAATGTCAGTCTGATTTGATGTCAAATGGTGAGAAAAAAAAGTTTGTGCTATTTTATACAGATTATGTAAACATGTAAATGAAACAGCAATAAATCACTTGTTACAAGATGCAAATACAGTTATTCATTTGATTTTAGACCCTGAATTTAGCATATCGACTCTCCTCATGTTTCTTCTACATATTTTGTCTCAGTTGAAACTCAGTAACCACAGAGAACATTGTTATAGGCCTGGGATTTCACAAAAGAATAATACAGCAAACTGCTTAGACAACCACACAGTAAGCTCATGTAAAAAAAAAAAAAAAAAAAATTCATTTGTATTCTCAAATATTTTATTTTACTGTATTTACAGTTTGGGCTAAACAGCACAGATCACTCCTTTTTCTCAGACGTAAAACAAAATTCACCAGTCGTGATCTAACTCTTTTGGCACATATCTTCTTCATGGACCCTGGGCTTCGTTATCAGCCTCTTCACTTGTGTTTCATTGGAATTTTAGAAGAAGATATTTATTCCGGCAAATGCAAAAGTTAAGATTTTATATGTAAAAAGTAAACTTTCTAAGGACAATAAATAAGGCAGCAAAAGGCACTGAACATGTTACAACTCATCCAATATGCAAAATCTTAGTGAATGAATAAAACAGCACTACAAAGCGTGATCCAAACCAGAAGCTCTTGGATTACAGTAAAAAGATAAGTGAATTGTGACCTGAAACAAGTATAATTAAAGTTAACAAAGCATTTAATGGAGGACATAGCATGGACACAGAAGGAGGAAGGAACTCTAGTGAGGTAGAAATGAGAACCTTGCAGCTGACAGGGGAAAGACACGATTAATTACACAGGTTAACAAGCTCAGACAATTACAAATGGTAGAGAAAGAACAGGAAGAAGAGCAAGAACAACACTTCAAAATGAAACGGCACATAATTTAAATAACTTCTTAAAAAAACGACACTATAATAATGAGGCTTATGAATATTTCAACTTCCTGGGTTCTTCAGAGTCATAACCTTTGAGAAAAGGAAAATCGGCCCTCTTGGTTTAACCCAATAATTAATGTGCAGGAGCTTTAATGTGACTTTTTATGTAACTATTATTTCAAACCTATAAAAGGCACTGGTTAATTAAACCATCCTTTACAATAGATGACTGCATAACATGAACAATATGTTACTATTGTCCATTTTCTATACAACAGTCTATACATTTACCAGAGTCTTCTCTTAGTCAACATTCAAGGCATCTAGGGAGTATGCAAAACAATAAAGAAATGCTGCCTAGATTAATAGGTTGAATGGTCCTTATTTATATAAACCATAGGGCTTCTTTCCAAACCTCTAAAATTTACATTTGTGTAACATTCACTTGTCACTTTAGAATAATGCCTGGAAAAACAGCAAGTGATGTAGAGTGTCTTTGAAAGTGACAATCAGTAGTTACTGCAGATTCGAGTTGTATAATCAAAGGCTACTGGGAGGATTCCAGAGGTGGGTAAAGTACCCAAAAATTGTACTCAAGTGAGAGTAGCATTACTTCAACATCTTTTTACTCAAGTAAAGTAGAAAGTAGCCATCCAAGAAATTACACAACTAAGAGTAAAAAGGTGTTTTGTAAAAACACTACTTGAGTACTGAGTGACAGATCAGAACATCTGATTTTAAAAAATGATGTCCTCTGACAGACAAAAATATAAAGTTATGTGCAAATTTCTGGTATTTTAAAGACTAAAATAAAAGAAATAAATTAGATATTTACAAAATAAATCTGGGCAAAGGAACACTTGATTTGATCTCATAAAACTAATTCTTAATAGGTAGTTTAGA
The DNA here is from genome assembly GCA_014839685.1 of Anableps anableps. NCBI lineage: Eukaryota > Metazoa > Chordata > Actinopteri > Cyprinodontiformes > Anablepidae > Anableps > Anableps anableps. The sequence goes on along the minus strand of CM026065.1, from coordinate 17,439,613 downwards.
AGAGGATAAATACTTCCAGTGACAATACATTCTGTTATGTGTATCTTCTTGATATCCTAGTGGCACAACGGGCTCAGCAGATAGAAAATAGCACTAGAATAACAAAGCTTGTGTACAAGCAAGAAGTCTCACTTGAATTGAAACTGTAGGTATGTGTCTGTGTCTTATGCATTTTTGGTTAAAACTTTGTTCTTCATTCAGAGAAGTTACTTGCAGTGATAAGAGTATCCAGAAGTTTTACTCAAGTAAGAGTAGAGATACCTCATCATAATTTTACTATTTTACTATTTTTACATACGTTTACAAACAGCTACTGAAGTAAATGTAACTGAGTAAATGTAAGTAGTTGCGAGCCACCTCAGGAGCATTTTTATTCTTCATCAGGTCTGGTAAAAACTCATGACCTGAGCACTCTTCAAAACATCCAGATTAGTTAAACAAAGAAAAATAAAAGTAACACAAATACTAAAGCTTATCACATCGTGTGCTCATTAGCAGGAGATACCAATCGTTGCTGCTTAACCCCCTCTGACTTTTACATTGAATCTTAAATGAATGGCAGACTCCATTAACCCGTCAGTGACCCTTTATTTCTAAGCACAGTCACACACATTGACCTTTTCACTCAATTAGCTCCTTCCCTCCTCTTTTCCCCTCTCGGCTTCCTGCTCATCTTCCTTTGCAGCCACACTCTTTGCTGCAGTCACCCTTCACAAAGAATCACAATAAGCCTGTACTATAATGTCAGTCTCTTCTATATGGAGGTCATAAAAACCTTCTACAAGTTTTATCCCTTCAGTTTCTTTGTCACTGTAAAGTAAGATGTTGTAAAGATGCTAATTGTGGACTTAAACTATTCTCAGGTTCCATTAAAAAGGATAAATGATAAAGTCTGGCAAATAGATAAGTCACTTTAAGGAAGATTTTACATCAGGTAGGTTGGTATTAATGTATTTTATAAATAATTTCTCAATTTGAAGTGCAGTAATCTGTGTCAAAGGCAACTATTGAACTTTATTATATGTCTTGTTTGATTACATTATCAGCAAATAGTGAGAATATGCAAATTTAAGTCAAACATCAAAGCTGGTTGATATGTTGCACTTATAGATTTATGTTGAGACGGTGCAAACAGAAGATACTGTGTGCATTATAATTGAAGAGTAAAGAAAAATAACTGTGTCAGATGGCAAACACACATAGCAATGTTCATACATAATAAATTACTGTTGAATTCAGCAGAGAGTTGACAAAAGTAGGGAGGCCGATTGCTGTAAATGAGCTGAGCTTGAAAGGTGCCAAATTAAATTTGCATCATGCAACTCCAAGGGTATTGACCAGAAATAAGGTAACAGCAGGAAAATTTAGTTAGACAAGGACCAGCCCGGGCTGGCTCCTGTTTCCACACTTGCTTCTTTGCTTTTATTATATATTGTTCTGCTTCAATTTCTCAACTCCCCAGAGAGCATTTTTTGTTGAAATCACATCAAAACAACATCTAAAAGATTTACTGAATCCTTGGTTAAATTCTGCATATATTTAATTTAAACATGAAAGGGTTTTTTTTAGCATATAGAACTGTTTTCAGATGTTTATTAGAGGTCTAGAAATTGATATTCTTGCTGCAAATTTTGGATTTTTCTTATGGAACAAACTGCTTGTGTCCTTTATCTTCCAATTTTTAAGTGGAAGGTAAAGGATACATGGTTTTCCATTTTTTCTACAAATAAGAAACGTGTGACTTGCATTGTATCTATCCCCCTTTACTTTGATACGCCTAAATTTAAATTCAGTGTAAATTACTGTCTTCAGAAGTCACTGTACACATTAACACTAATATACAGTTCATCATACACCGAATAAAAAGACACATACAACTTTTTTTCTCACTGTCTGAAATTAAATCAGGGCAAACTTCTCTCGTTTTAGGTTAGTCAGAATTACCAAAATTGTTTCCATTTGCTAGACGTCACAATAATGAGAGAGAGAATATGTCAGAGATTTATTTATTAATATCTTTAAAATCAGAAGTTTGCATACATTTCTTCAGTATTTGGTAGCATTGCCTTTGAACTGTATGACTTGGGTCAAACATTTTGGGTCTCTTTCCACAAGTTTCTCAGAATAGTTTCCTGGAGTTCTGGTCCATTCACCCTGACAGAACTGGTGGAACTCAGTCAAGTTTGTTGGCTGCCTCACTCATACATGTCTTTTCAGATCTATTCACAAATTTGCTCTAGAATTGTGTGGATCAAAACATGTTCGTAAGTTGTAATGGTCCAATCAAAGTCTTGGGCCCGTATTCACATAGATTCTCAGAGTCCTCCCAGAACATTCACATTTTAGCCTAATAATTCCTGCCAAGGAGTCCTAGCTTAAGAGCGATTCAGCCAGCTACTGAGGGCGACTCTGAGCAAGAAGATGACAGGAATTCCCATCTTAGTGAGGAGGTGTGGATGACCCGTTGCAAGGAGTGACGCCGTCTCCAAGGGACTGTGATTGGTTCCACTTCTTCTTCTACTTCTGTTTAATTGCAGTTGGCAACTAAATTAATTAAGCATTTCCTCCACCAACTAGTAAGAAGTGTGGACCAAATGTCAGCAAAAAAAAGAAAAGCAAAAAGTGATTTTTAAAAAAAGCCATATCCTATCAAACAAAATAAATACACCCCCAGTCAGTTGATAGAAATTTACCAATCATTGAATGGTATGGTAATGAAACTTAAATTAAATTAATTGCATCATAATAATTATTAATCATTACTAATGATTAATCAGCAATTCACTGTGTTTGCCTGCTTGTATAAACTTGTTTTTATCTGTCAAAACAACCAACATAAAATAGGGACGTATGTGAAAACCAAACAGGAGGAGCAGTGCCTGCTGTTGGAACAGAGCTATCCATTTTACAGAGAACATCTCTCCTTTCTGTCAGTCTTTCTACCACTGCTTTACCCTCCAACAGTCCTGGGGGTGGGGGGTTGTTAATGTGACATTCTCCCCACTTCGTGCACCGTCCTAGAGGGTTCATGCACTTTTACAAGTGTTTTTTAATCATTATTTATTTATTTATTTATTTATTTTGTAGTTTCTGGAAATAACAGGCTAACGGGACACCTCCATCGCATCCCTGTCGTCCCACCGTTATATCTACCTCAACCTGGCACTGCAGGAGGCTTAAGACACTCTTAAGGCTTAAGGTCCTTCTCACCACTCCTAACATTTTGTCACGTTAGGAGGACTCCTAAGGCCTAAGATGCTTTGTGAATAATTTTCAGCTTACAAAGGTAAAATTCTGAGAAAAATCTTAGAATTCCCGAAATTCTAATAAAATTCCTAAAATGGCGTCACTAGAAGCTACGTTTAGTCTCAGGATTCTTTGTGAACATGGGCCTAGATCTAAATGAAAATGAGATTCTGTGCCAAGACTTGAACTTGAAAAACTTCCAGTATGGTTTATAACACATGAAGATAGTATATTTATCCATATTTTACAAGCAAAAGAACCCAATAAAGGCAAAAATGAACTCAAACGTGTTTGATGAGGCAAACATTTAAATACAAGAGCTCTCTCTTCTCGTACATCATCGAGTTACACTTCAAGTCTTGTTCACAGATGCTGTCCATCAAACATTAGCAAAGAAGAATAGGCAAAAATGTAATTTTCTGGAAGAAGTTCTGTTATGCTAGCTCTGTAACAAGTAAGCATTCCTGTATCACAACAACAATGTAAATGTAACATTTATTTATGTGTTCAAGTTTTTCCTTAGTAGCTTGGGGCCATGCAGGTATCAAACATTTAACGGAGGACCTCGGTTCTGTTTTCTGGTTTCCTTGGAAGGTTTGAATAAGTTTATTTTGATTTAAAGTTTCTTAGCTTTTGCTTTGTTTACATTGTTTTGTTTTTTTAATCATTAGTTTTGCTTTGCAGTCCCTTGCACTCTAGGTTTAGTTTAAAATATTACCAAAGTGGAATTTCATTACAGACTAGTGTTAGGATGGATCATGTTTTCTTTATCCTTACCAGTCCTTACCAGTGTTGCGCGATCCCTCATGTCAGTTCTTGCTTTCATTTTTGTCACATTCAGCCTTCCTCTGTATTTTATGTTTCAGGACATCTTGAATTTGCATTGCCCTCGGTTCTGTTTCAATTTTTTTTTTTTTCTTCACTCTGTGCCTCTGCAACTTTAGTTCCAGTTGAATCCCTCACTTCTATCAAGTCCATGATAGGTGATAGGTTGTTGTTGTCTTCAGCCCACCAAACTATAGTTTAATAACTGTTTGTAAAGCATTCAGCAGACAAGATTGAACATTTATTTAAAAAAATAATCAGAAACTGTCATTGAGGGAATGTGAAGTCACCATATGATCAATTGTGACACTTGCACAATGCTATTTTCTACAGGTCTCTGCCTGCAAGAGCAATGTGACTTTGACTTTTTGAGAAATAATAAAATTAAATTAGCAGGTTTTTGGAGACTGCATCACTCTCTCATTTCACTGCGAACAATATGGCCATTGTTGACCATATTAGTCAAATTACTTTTTGTATGCGAAAACGGTTGCCTGTAAAAGGAAATCTTCAGAAAATGTATTGAACAATTCTACAGCTGTGCTCATTTTAACTGAATTATATGTCGTACAGAGTTCATTGATTATGATTACCAGCTTCCAGCTTCACTCTCAACCTTCCAGAAAGAGTGCTTTGCACAAGTATTCAGATCCATTCCATTTTCCTTTTTCTAAAACATTGAGTTTGAGGGCAAAATGTTCGCCTGCTGCCTAATATATCCAATTCACCAACACACGCAACAATAACAAAAATAGACCGTGTTACTCCCTGTATGAACCAGTTCAAGGGGAATGGTATTACTTTTGCAAGGCATTGTGGTGGAGTTTTATAAGTTATCATTACCTGTTCAGCATGAACTGGCTGACAAAAAGCAGCAAACTGTGGTCAGATGTTGTAGACCACAAGTAGTGCAACTATAAATGCTGTGCTTCTAAGTATGCATATGAGGGTTTACAGATTTCCAAATATTTCTCATGAAAGTTGTTGTTCACTAAAAAATCGTTCCTACCATTTTCTTAAAGCAGAATTTATTTAGAATGCTTATGAAACTGTTTTTGATCATGAAGGTTTTTGCACATAAGCTTAGCCAGGTAACCACAGTCTCTTGGCAAGAATAAAACTGATCACCATGTTCTACCTGTAGAAACTAGAGCAACTAAACAGCAGGTACAGATGGCTGGTAGGAGTGCATGGAACCATGCTGCTAGCACGCACACATCCATGCAGCCAAACTGAGACTTCTAAACTCCACTCAGTCATCTTTTTCCCCAGTTAATCTTCAAATTCCTTTTCCATTATTATATTAATCACAGGGAAACAGAACTAGAGGTAATAATTATGCAAATCATTTAATTATAAAGCACAGACTTGTACAGAAGCTTAGCTGTACTTGATTTCTTACACCCTGTTAATCCTACAGTGTGCAGAGCAGCATCAGCTTTCTGGGATAAAACAAGAAATGTTTGTCATAAAAGTGAAAGACATTCATTAAAATAAAAAGTGCTGAGTCACGCCACTGTAATATGTAACTATAACTAAATAGATATTAGAAGACAATTATTAAGATCTCAAAAGGCCCTCAGTGTAATGAAGCAGTTTATGCCTCCAGTGGTTAGAGGTGTTTAAACAATCCATTGATTGAATGGATTTCATTATGTTTTCACCTTGTCTCCAGAGAACCTGCTTATGAAAAGTTTGTTTGAATCATGTGTTCAAAAAGGGAACCATTTTTTCAGTTCAGGACAAGGTTTTTAAGAACCGAAATGTAACCAACCCAAATATTGCCACTGAGCTCAAAAGTGTCATTGAACTCTCAAGCTGCAGGGCTGATTGTGCAATGACAACAAGACACCTTCTTGATAGCAGCAGAGACGAAGTTCAGCTTTTGCTTTCAGTTAATTTCATAAAAAGTGAACTTGTTAGCTGTTCAGCATGAATCGTAAATGCCAACCAGAACCCGGCTCTCGTACAGCAGCAGAACCTCCGTGACTGAAATTTTTATAACACAGAGAGACCACTGACAGAATGTCTCAGAAGTGGATGAGAAATGGAGTTAAAATTTGTGTTTGTAAAAAATGTTATTAATTCAGTGGAAATGATATTAAAAGCATGACTGACTCACATCAAAAGGCCTGAACTTGTATACCTTTAGGACATGTTAGAATGTGCAATTGTGTTGCTCATTTAGTAAAGAAAATGTGTTGAAATTTGACATGTCTAGAGTTTGAGCCATCATCTGCATAAAGACTGATTTTATGTTCTATTTTTTTTTTTTTTTTTTTTTTTTTTGGTGCCTTCAATATTTTTAGTTTGCCTAATTGCTGCTGCTAGCAGTTCAATAAAAAATAGCAGAAAGTGAGGGCAAGAATGAGCATCCCTGCCTGGTGTCTCTCTGAAGACGAAAACTGGAAGATATTTAGTCATTTGTCCTGATACATTCTGGTTTTACCTATAAGGATGAAAGAAATAACACTACGAACTGTGGTTGAGCTTTTTCAGCCTGAAAGCAGCTTTTTCAGCTGAGCTAATTGTGATTATTACACTTAAATAGTTAACATTGGTTATTTATTTTCAATTTGGGTTTGAGTACATTCAGTCTAACTCACCTTAACCTTTGGTAATTTGTATCATTTGGCAAAGGCTTTCTGCAGCCTCAGTTGTTTTATGTGAGAGGTTACTGTATATTAGGTTTTCTAAAGGCCTTTTTTCCTAACTGTCATGATTATTAACTTACAAATGTGACTATTAAACCATTTAATCAAACTATGGCTCAGTGAATTGGTTAAAAAAACATTACTTAGAGGAAACACTCAGGAATAGATTCATTAGGAGCGTAGATTCGGTCACATTAGGTAGCTTAATTTGCTGGTAATGAGGTTTCCTTTTGTTGAGTGTTAAAACAATGCTGTTGGGGTCCTTGTTTACGTTTCATTGCTTACTGAGAATATTAATCACATCAGGCTGCCAGGCAGCATATGGTCATCACGAAGTTGTAAACGTTCAGCGAGGTGAAGGACAGCAGGATGAATCTGAGTGTATCTGCAATCAGATAAGTCTATCTTGTGCAAATGTTTAAACAGATCAGTAAGTGGAAAATGTTAAGATTTGCATCTGTAAGTGTCTACTATTTATATGACTGAGTCAATTAAGAAATTGCTTATATACACCAGGCAAAAAAGCATTTAATACATCAATGTTTTTACATGGTGAATTCTTTTAAATGGGGCTATTTGTAATGTTTTGTTTGGCAGAGCCAAGGTGCAGACAGATACTTTTTTTGAAGGTTTAATAAAAAAGAAACGTGCAGGTCATGAGGTAAAATGGACAAGGTGCATGGACATGGGTGCAGGCAAAGGAATGGGACAGAAAACAGGCAGTAAAATGGAAGGCTCCAGCTCTGAATCATGAAAAATCAGGAGCTCAAGAGAATCAGATGAACTAACCAGAAGAAATGTGACTTAGCTATGGCCAGGAGAAAGCAGGGAAACTGATGGAGGAGACTTATTAAAACAGAGGAAGCTGAACTAAGACAAAGAAAGAAAAATACACTCAAATATACAAGAAACAGAATACAAGAATAAGCAAAGAGAATAAACACAAAGGAATGAACCAACATGGCAACAATTTAACAATAATAAGCACAGAGAGATGAATTGAATATGGCATGACCTATGGAATATAAATAACCCTCAAGAAAATGATCAAACAAAAACTCAAACACCCATGGAATGTGACACTGTTGACATAAAATTTAAAGCAGATTTCAGACAAATTGCTTATTAAGTATTAAGTTATGTGTAATAAAATTTAATGACATGGGGAATAAGTATTAAAGTGTTGAACAGGCTTACTGAAAAGCATTTAACACTTAGAAAAGCATTTTTTAGTTGTGACAACAAAACCCCCCCATGTATAAAGAATATAGTTGCATTCATAGCTCAGGTGTAATTTTGCTCCATTCTTTCACACAAAATGATTTCCAATCTGGAAGATTCCCAGGGTCTTTTCTATGGACTCTGATATTCACTTCTTAGCATAATTGTTCAATTGTATTTAAGTCAGGATACTGACTGAAGAATTTTAGCAGCTTTATTTTCTTTCTTTGAAACCAGTTAAGAAGTTTCTTGGCTGTGTTTGGCATCATTGCCTTCCCAAAGCTTTACCCCTTATTTCATCCCAAGAATGTCCATGTAGTTTTTTTTTATCCTTTCTGAAATTATTTGAAGTCTGCCAGTACCATATGCTGAAAAACAGACCCACACCATGATGTCCCCACCTCCAAACGTCACTGTGGTTTGGACCATGATGTGCAATTCTATTTCTCCTCAAGACATCAGCTGACAAGACTATATTTTTCCAGTTTTACACTGGCTTGTCAAAACGTTCTGCAGCAAATGTAAGATGATCTTTAATAGTTTTTTATGCAGCAGTAGAGACCGATGCAATGAATGTGCATCGAGGCTTAGGAGATCAAACCCCTACTGTTTTCCTGAAAAAATGACACGCTAATTACAGGTCTTTCAGAATCTCTGGAGTGGTCTGAAATATGGTTAAAACCACCTTGTCATGTCTGGTCAATAATGAAACCATATCTCTTTTTCTTTGGCACTATTGCTCCAATGGGGCTCTTTCTATGTGTAGATTACCTGGGTTGTTACTGAAATCTAGAGTGAATTTCATGTCAACAGACTGATTAAAAATATGTTTACTGAGAAAAATGTTGACATGCTCGATGCTTATTTTCTGTAGTTATTCAGTCTGCTCTTAGTAGGTTTGTACGTATTGTATTCTCCAATATTGTTGATTTTTATCTTAAAAATAAACACCAAATGATACAATCAAAGCTTTTCAAACCTATGTAAAAATAAATATTTGAATCGACACTGGGAAATAAATGTGCATACACGCTGTTTCATAAATGCTGGCAAGCGTATATCAAACCTCTAGTTTTGCATCCTTCACTTTCATTTCACCTTTGCAGTCATTCTATTTTTGTATTTCACTCTTACTTTGGACATGACAGATGAAATTGAACAGTTTAGTCAAACTGTTTCTTGTGGCATAATATTTGAGAGATGGAAAAAAAGCTCCACCTTCAAATGTGCTGAATGAACCTTCAGTGGAAAGGTTTTAGAAGGCTCATATCATTTGTTTCCTTTTAAAGACAAACTAGAGTAAGGAATTTTGATCTGCTTTGTTTACTTTGATATATAACTATTCCAACCTGCAACCATAATGTTCAAATAAAGCATTAGAATCCCAAATTGATGCATTTGTTTAGATTTCTGACCCAACTAACAATCAGTACTTCTGACAGGCAAGTAATATTTTAGTGTGGAAGCAGCATGTTATGGCTATTTATTTGTTCAATTGCATGTTATCTGGAACTGACTTCAATCCCTTAGTCCACTGTGACGGATGGTAGATACAAATATTCACTTAGTTTCTTCAAGCCCTTTAAATTAATATTTGCTTGTGAGAATATTCCTAAACTTTAGCAAGACTGGTGGAATGGCTTTCTCTAATACTTTTTTAAAGAAATAGAAATGTTTCATTTTGGGAAAAAAACAACTTGACCCTGCAGACTATAAATCCAACACTAAGCAATCACAAGACTTCTATAATGTATATTTTTATCTCAAGGATACAGACCAAAAAATTGCTCTGTTGATTGCAATGACTGCGAGATTTGGACATTTCTAGGCTTATGAGGAACCTTCTTCCAACCACGAGGTGCAGAAAGCAACAGAATTTCACTGTTTCTGTTCAGTTAACAAAAACAATCAAAAAACTCAAATAAAGATCCATCTCATTTCTAGATCAAATTTTGGTTAATTTAATGTAGTTTTAGTTTATTTGATTATGTTTCTACATATTTTTTCACATTTCCACTAGAGCAATTCTTTGGTAATGTTTTTCAAGCTCCCTCTTTCTAGTTAATAGTGGCACAGCAAAGATGAGTTGGTTGGTACTGAACCTCAAAAAGTAAAGTAAAATATTGCTGATGGCTATTTTGTCAGGAATTGTTTCATGTGGTTGAAAATGAATTTATGGTTTGTTTTGTTATCTTGGGAAAATACTGTACCTTTTAAACATAATGTTACTTGCGGTATAATTTAACTTGGATCAAATTTCTGTCTGTTGATTTCAGGATGTTGCCATTCTAATAAATAAAGAGCTGCTTTAACTTTGGAGGTGCTGCGAGCTGTAGCAAACATAAATATCTTTTTGTGATTTGATGTCTCATTAATGTTTTGCTTCCAAGTAGATGACTGTTAGAGAAGTTGTCATATTAATCTATTGAAATAAGAACACATTAGCTCCATACTTTCATCTCTCTGGCGATATATTATGACTATTTGTTGCATTTTTAAACAGGGATGAGATGTCACTCCCAGGTTTAAGGAGATGAGCTTTTAATTAAAAAAAATTGCTTTTTACCTCATTGGTATTCTTTCTTCCTTTATCATGACCTACAAGACACCTTAAAACATGTAAATGTCATGGAAAGGGAGATTTATTTCAGTTATTCAATTTAATAAATGAAATTCATAAATATTTATATGGATTTATTACACACAAAGTCAGTGATGGCAACCACACTTAACCAAACACACACCCTTTTACGCAACAAAAACACAATTCTACACAGAGAAAAAAAACTATAACCTCATTTCTCTTTTATGTTCGATAGCTATATATTGCCAGTATGCAAAACCATCACTGCACAGAGTGATATATTTCAAGTGTTTGTTTCTGTTACTTTTTCTAATTATGGCTTATGGCTAATTCAACTTAAAAATTCAGTTGCTCAAAAAAAAACTGATTATTGAATTGTTAGAATGTTACATAAGATCATAAACAAAGAGTATAAGCGCAGAAATGCTGTATTATTTATTATTGCATGCAAAATCATTGAGACAACTGTTGACTTCCATCCACAGTGTAAGCCACAAAAGGTCATCACCAAAGAAGCTGGATGTTAACAGAGTACTGTGTCCAAAGTATAATAATGGAAAGTTGAGTGGAAGGAAAAAGTGTGGCAGAAAGAGATGCACAAGCGAGAGCTGTTGTTGCCCTGAACACTGCAAATTCATCTAAACCCTGATCATTTTTGTAACATCCTGTTTCTGTTTCTGCTCATTTTTTTTCATACTTATTTTCATACTTATTTCATACTTATTTAAATATACTTATTTATTTACTTATTTATTTATTTGCAGTGCCTTCAAGAGTTGCTATTTTTAAATTTCGTTGTGCGTTCTTGCATAATGACAAAAAAGGGATTCTGATTCTGACAGACAACTTGTGACTGATTTTCTGTTCTGTTTAAGCCAACACCTTCACAAAGATTTAACAAGAAGATATGTGAAATGGCACAGGCGTGGGTGGAATATTGACTTGGTATCATATTGGTATCATATTATCATATTATATTATATTATATTATATTATATTATATTGGTATCATATTATCTTTATCTAACATTATCTAACGTTATCATGTTATCATATATTACCATCCAAGATTTAATACTAGGCAAGACATTCATAAAAGTGAAGGTTTTTAGGCATATTATCTGGAAATAGCCCCAGGTTAGTTTATTATGAAGTAATTTCAAACAGTAACACCTCATGTAGAGCCAAGATTATTTATTAAAGCTACACATCAATAGCAAAGAAAAGTTTTGTTCTCTAATTGTTTTGTGAAAGAGACAAATTCTACCCCAGCTTTTTCTGATGTTGACAGCTCCCTCAGCCAGAGGCAATCTATGTTAGCCCAGTAAAATTATTGGAAAATTAACTAGGTTGCCAAATTTATCATGCAATCGTCTTTTTCTTTTACTGCTCAAGTCTAAATACCTTAATTGCACTGCTTAATTTTAGAGTGCATTTGATTAGGTTTAAAAGACAGGGAACATCATTTAGCCTACAGAATGTATTATTATCAGTCAGACATGTTTGACTTGAAAACTATAAACCTTTCAATTTGCTCTGCTTTGAAAGAATAAATAGTATCATCACCCCTACCTGGTAAACGATTGCTTTCCATGGTCATGTATAATTTGGAAACATCCACTAACATTCTATTTCTCTTATTATTACCTTAATTATGTCTACATCATTTGTGAAGTGACATAAAATATTATTTGTTGCAAAGTGGTGCTATATAAATTTAATAAAATGTAGCAGTATCTTATTTACAAAGTAAATAACATAAACAAATGCTAACAGAAATATGCCCATCATGGACCGCAGGTAATATTTTGCTGTATTTATCTGATTACATTTCCACTTTGGTGCTTGTTCAGTGGTAGTCACCAAATTAAGAAAGAACAAAGAGCAGAAATATTACTTCCTCGCAGAAAGCTTCAGATGCAAGAACATTAAATATCAATGTACTTTTAATAACAGCAAATACAACATTTCATTCCATTAAAGAGGAGCTAAAGACTGTAAATTATGTTAGAAAGACTCCCATTATGTTATTCACATGAGGATTAGAAGCATTGATTAAAGCTAAAATTTGTCTGATTGTACAAATGATACAAGTAAAATACATTTATTGTAAGGACTCACTGGGAGGACCCGGAAATTCAACCACACACAGAAGTACGTAAAGGAAAAACAAGTTTATTTAGAATCAGGAACTGGTAGCAGCTCAGGAAGAATCAATGAAGGTCTCCACAAGGGAATCCAACGCAGTACCAGGGGCTAGACGATAATCAGGCAGAGGTTTATACACGGAGAGGCAGAGAGAGCAAACTTAACTAGAGGGTCAGGCAATACTCGGTGGTCGTGAAGAGGAGCTTGAGTCAGGGTCCAGAAATCCAGAACCAAAGGAATCCGTAACGCGCTTAGCAGGAGGGGAAGATCCATGGACGGAAATGGGTCGAAGAAACACAAGAAGGCAAGGCATGAAACGCTGGATTTCTACTGGCTCGTGGCTGTCGATAATCTGGCAGGGAGGCAGGGGCTGAGAGGAGTTAAGTAGAGCAGGGCCCAGGTGGCACAGATCAGCAATCAGGTGACACAGGTGAGTAGAATGAAAACTAATTACAGCATGGGCAGGACCGAACATGAATCATAACATTTATAGTTTAATCCAGATGTTTATATATACTGAATGAAAAGAAACAACTTTGTACTCACTACTTGTTTTAGGTCAGTTAGGATCACCAAAAATGCCACAATATTGACAGAAGAATATTAATATATTTTTTGCATTTTCTTCAATTTCAGCAGTTTTCATGCCTTTTTTTTATTTATTTAATTACGTTTTTCACTGTATGACTTGGGTAAAATGTTTCAGATTGCCCTCCGAAAGCTTCTCACAATAATTTTCTGGAATTTTGCCCATGTCTTCAGACAGACAGAATCATATTCATGGTTTTATGTGTTTGGTGGTGTGGTTTGAGGTTCAAATCTGCCATTTAAAGGGGTTTTTAAAGTTAACTCAAGTAAAATTTCTGGATTGCTCCCATTTTCTGGATGCAAAAGTGGTTAATTAGTGGTTTAAAATTAATGAGTGAATACAGAAACACATTAGAATAGGAAGCATATAAGGCCGGTAAAAAAAAAAAAAAAGAAAGAAAGAAAGAAATCCATACAGCAAGTACCGCAGTCCCTATTTCCTTCTGTTAATTGATACATAAACAGGGTCTGATGAGTTTTTTATAGTTTACCTTGGTGTCATACACACACTTCACTGCAAAATGTTCATAGCTAATGTTAACTTTTGTTTAACAAAGGGGTTTTTCCTCAAAAGTCCATATAGCCCTAATCTTTACAGTTGAAGTGCTGAGTAAACGTACTTTTTTATTATGGGACCTTTGACGAGAATGAAATTACCACTTAAAGCTATTAAAACTTACAAAGGAAATTGACTCTACAGGCATGAATGCTTCCTGTAAGGAACCTGCAAGGTCACCTAGAGCTGAGATTGTCCTTGTTTCACATTTCTCCAGTTATTTTTCCCTCTGGAGTTCTTTATCTTTTCCACATTGCTATGTTCAGAGATGCTACCCCCAACTTATGAATTAAAAATAAGGTTTTTCAATGTCTTTGACTCCCAAAAACGCATATCCATCTAATAAAAATGTAATTTTCTCTTTATGTGTGCATCTAAAAGAGAATTTCATCAGCCATAGCCTGTAGTGTAATTTTCTTCTAGATGACATCTACGAGTAAAAGTTTTTTAAAAAAAAAAACTTTTTTCTGGTACACATTTAAATATAGTGAAGCCAGCAAATCAGTGGAAGGAAAATGGAAGACTGCTACATGAATATAGATTTATTCTAAAATGGCTTTGTTGCTTTTGTCTTTTAACATTGTGCTTTTTCATATCCTTTGTGTTTTAAACAACGCCATTCTCTGTGAGCTGAAGCATGGATGATGCTTGTTTTGGCTGTGTGACGGACTGGGAATCTCAACGTGTGCAGGGTGCATCCAGAATCAACCAGACACCGTGTGGCGGCATAGAGGTGAAACCAGATAATTACCTAACTTTTATTGTATAAAAAGACACATAACCACTCTTTTTGTACAGTCTGACATTACATCATACTAACTTTTTCCTGTTTTAGGCCAGTTAAAATGCTGAAAGTATTTCTATTTGCTAAATACTAGAAAAATTAGATTTTCTTACACTTTTAAATTGTTAGATGAAGAGGAAAAACAGGGCAGCTTTTGAGTCTGTACAACCAAATTAGCTATAAAGTGGTTTGAGGTCAATGTTTTTAGACCATGCATCACAAAGGGATGATATTTGTCCCACAGAAACTTTGAGGGCAGAACTGAAAACCTGCTTTCATCAGATCAGGAGGTCTGTCAGGAGGAATTGGCCGAAATTCTAGCAAACTGTTGGGAGAAGCTTCTGGAAGAAACACAAAATGTTATACAGTTCAAAGGCCACTTTCACCAAAAACGAGGAAAACATGTTTAAACTAATGTATTTGTTTTTGGCTTTTGGACATAGAAATCATTTTTGCAATGCCGACTGACCTAAAACACTTTAGTCTGACTTAATGTCCGACAGTGAGAAACAAGATTAAATGTTTATTGCAAAGTGTTTGTAAAGATCTGGTTTCACCTGTATGTTGTACGGAAGTGTAAAATTTGCTTCCATGCCTGGGGGTCACTGTCTTTGCCTCTCAGTGACAGATTCTCCAGAGAAACTCTCCACAGCTCTCTTCTTTTGTTTATCTTGAACCAGGCGGTCTGTCTGGACCCCTGGGGGCTTTCATTTTGTATGCTCCTCCTTTCATATTCCAAGGGCACGGACTGCATTCATCCACATGTACTATTTCGGGTGCATACACTCACATACGGCTCCACATGAGATCCATGGTTTTATCACAATACCTGAGGATTTTGCTGTCACAAAAACACAAAAGGTTGTGCATGTGGAGTGGAACAAAGGTACCAGCATTTAATTTTTCCCCAGATGTCTGGTCTTTTTTTTATTGTGATAATTATCTATATCTGACTTGGCTCTAATTGATGGTATTTTTTTGTTATTAAACTTCATAATGTGAAAAACAAAAACTTGTGATTTTTTCCAGGGTAGTTTTAGAAGATATTACTAAGCAAATAAATAAGTGCTTGATATCATATTAATTATTAAAATGTAGAAAGCAGTCCTAATCAATATAAGAAAATCAGTCAATTAAAACTCATGTGAAATTAGGCTTTTTGTTGGTATGTTGTATTCGTCCATCGCTAAGATTTTTCTACGGTAACCCTTTGACTTTTCATAAATTAACTTTTAGCTTTAATGATGTTTTAATTGTTTCAAAGAACAATATCCACAGGAAACTCTCGAGGTAATTCTCATTACTGTGCTGTGGTCTTTAGTTAAGATTGTGTGAGGAGTGAGGTCTATGGAAAAAATTCACCATATATTTATGCATAGATGTATGCCTGATTAACATAAAGCCCACACAAATACATGATTACCATTATTCATATGCCATGCAGAATGTGGCCCTCTGGATTTGTAACTTAGTTTGGTTCACTTCCTGACAGAGCAGTCTGCCAGAGGACATCTGAGTTTGCACTTGAGAGACACTTGCAAGTGGAGTCAGGGTGGCTGTAGATGCCTGTAAGACACGGAAAAATTGAATGAAAGGCAGAAAATGAGAAAAGGACTTGTGTACAATTGGAAAGAGATGTAGCAGAAAGTCCAGACAAATGCAGTCATGAGATGGATTAGAAAAAGTGGTACGTATTAAAGTTTCCATTATTATTTAACAGATACAGTCCTTTCCCTTTCTTAGCTAATTTACTTTTCTTCACTACTTTTATGAGTGATTTCATTCTTATTTATTCCCAGTTGTTTGTCTGGTGTCTATCTTCAGCGCTTGCTGGGCAATTGGCAGGGTACACCCTGGCCTGGGCAAGGTCACCATTCCATCCCAGGGCAACACAGAGACACAACTATTCAAATATTCATTAATCAAACTATGAAATTTTATTCATAGATCCCTTTTTATTCAGCCAAGTGTAGCACAAAGTCTTTATAGAAGTTGAAACCCCATGTTGAGGGAATTTTAGAGGGATGAATCAACCTAATATACATATTCTTGGATTGTGCTGGGAACTTGGAGTACCTAGAAAGACCCAACACATGCACAGGGAGAACAAGAAAACTCCATGCAGAAAGACCCTGGCAATGATTTACACTTGCTGGAAAGAAATAGTGATATAAACTGTTTTTTGTTGTTGTTTTGTCTGTTTGTTAATTTTGTTGTTGTTAAAAAATTATGCTGAAATCTTGCCTTTGTTACAATATGTTTGATCACACACATAGAACAGATACAGCAGAGGTTTTGGACCAGATAATTGAAAGCACAATTTTTTTTTTATTTTTTTTTTTTTTTTTTTTTATTATTGTTAGTAGCATTTTGTTTGTAGAGTTAAAGTCTAAATGATGAATGTAAAATATCTTCTTTAGATCTCGAGTAGTTGTGGAAAATTTAATATGTGAGATTGGACAACACATTTGTTTTGTAAATTAAAAAATTGTTTGAAAGTGACAGAGAAATTTTGTGAATCAAACATGCAAGCAACCTTCTTTTTTCATCACCTGTCCTCCGCAGTTTGATTTAATCCATTTGTTTTTGTTTTTTATGTAATATGACAGGTTTTTATTATGTCTATTATGGTTGTGGAGTGTTTTCCCTACAAAGAACTTTCCTCATAATAATCCCAACTCTCTGGGTGAGTCTGTTTAGTTTTCAGTCCAGCACAAGCAGCAGGATCGACAATATAACGAGAGAAACCAGGTTTTCACTACCAGGTCTGTGCAGCCAGGATTCAGAAAATAGATATTTCTGGACAAAGATGCTCCTTAGAGGTTAGAGTTTTGCTGTATTTGTCTGTTCCTGTTTGCTCTGTTTTAACTCTGAATCCAACCTTCTACCCACAGCAGTAAAGACTTTTGGCTCTGATTGTGGCTATCTCAACTTGTTATTTACAAAATCACATGATGTGCTAAGCTTTCTGTACCTACTGAATCCAGGATTCAGATTATTATAATTTTGCGCTTCAACCTACAAAATGAGCTACTAAATGGAACATGTTATTTAGCTACCTGTTTTTCTTTTTATGTCACCATCATCCATCTCTTTCCAGTTGATCCATAGTTACTCCTGCAGCACCCCTCTGGAAATAAATCTCTAAACCAAGGTTTACTTTGAAAATTAATGTCTCTTATTGAATCCAATGAAGCATGGAGTCAAGAAGATGGGAAGGAAAAGGTCAGCAGACATAACATTTTGCAGAAGTTTAATACATCATTTTATCTTCTTTTTACACAAACTCAATGAGAACAGCAGATGGGTTAATCAGTGCATGGCATCTTAATCTTATAAGACGGTTAAATATATACTTAAAATAATGAAGGATGGCTATGAAGATATGAACATAAATGCTTTATTCCAGGCAATGAATGATTTTCATTCTTAACAGGGTCTTACAACAGTACAAAGAAGTTCCAATAAGTACTGGGACAGCCATCATTATTTCAATTACAATAAGTTTCAGCTAAATGCATGTGCACAACTAAGTATACCATGGAAACCATTGCTATTGTGTGGGTGTGAAAATTGTTACCTGCCACAATCAAGGGACAAAGCATCTGCTGGCAATCACTCTTCAGCATTGAGCTGTTAAAAATCTCTCCCAAGGAACAGATTAAGAAAAGAGTCTTAAAAGTAAGAAAAAAACATCTGACCACCGCCCTCCTTGCAAACAGAGAGTTAATAGAAATAAATGGTAATGTTTGTGTGTTTGCTATGTTTTTGGTCAAATAAACAACTGTTTGTTTAGCATGTTGAAAGAAGTTATTAATTTCATCTAACTAAAGCACTCCTCTTAGACCACTAGTCAGCCCACTCAAAGCCCTGCATTTATCATAGACTTCAGGTCTCGGGGGTAAGATGGCCATGAAAGGCAGCGAACCACTGCTGAGATGGTTAGGCTGTATGTTTTGGATCTTTATATTACTGAAAAACCCAGTGATGATGACCTATTTATAGTCTTCTGTTTTCTGACAAATTTTTATTTAACCCGTACATCACTAGCGCCCCCTGTATCGGGGGCAGCAGCACTTCTGCCAGCAAGATCAGTCCAAACACATGCTATACATTACCCAAATAGCCATAGTGTATAGTCACATAATGGGGAAAAGCTCATCTAAATGATAGAAAAAATATTTTCTACCTCAACAACACCCAGTTTCAACACTAAGCAGCTCAATGATTATTATTTTATTGTGAGTAAAACTGCTCCATTATGAGTCTAATATAATTTCCTCTGTTTTTTCCCATTTTTTGAATAAGAGGATATCTGCATGTTGATTTGTTTCTTCATTTTTTGCTCTGTGTCATATTCATTTACTCTCCCTCAGTAACAGGAAAGTTGGTTTTTAGACCTCTAGAGTATTCTTTGGAGTCTTGCCTTTTTTTGATACCAAAACAATTCAAATAAATCCTATAGTTCCTGAGATATATTCAGTTCATTTTGGGCCTGTTGTTTTCAAGCATATTTCTCAGAAATGAGCCTCGGGACCAAAGGGTTAATACCTGTTGATGTGACCAAGTGGTAACTATGCCTTGCAATTTTTATAAGATTCTTAGGGTCTTTGGTAGAGAAACAGGCCCACAGTATCACAGGTCTTTCACCATACTTTACAGAGGTCATGAGATATTTGTGCACATATTCGCCCTTGTTTCTCACCAGTCCTACCTGGAGTGTTTTATTCCTGAAAAAGGAATCTTAGTAACATCTAAACAAAGCACAGATTACACTAAACAAGGCATTTACTTAAATTTAGAATAGGGCACTTTTACGTGTCAGCCAAGTACAACACAAAGTATAAAACAAGTTCCAGATATTTTATATCTATATTTTTCCACACAGTTTTGAATGCATAACAGTGTTTCTTTCTATCTTAATAACTATTAAAAAGTATCTGCAGAATCAATGAAAGAGTGGCAAGCAGAAAATAAATAGAAGTAAATGTCACTCTGTGTAATTTATCATAATGGTTTCCTGCAGCAAGATCTATTAGAAATGTACGAATGCTCTTTACATTTGTCATCTGACAAAGCAACAGGATCAGTGGGTGGTCTGATTAATATGGACATTTGCATTCACTCATACAGCTTAAGGTAATAACATTAAAAACAAATCAGAGTAACAACATGTTAAAGTTGAACCCTTGACCTGTTGTTTACTTCAGAAATGGTAGCTACAAGATCCAGATCCCTAATTAATAGAAAAATCTGTGAAAAGTAATTTCTTTGCATTTCACTCAACATAGCATCCACACCGAAATCCAGGGTTACAGAGCAGAGCGCATCTTGTCTCACCAGGATCTCATTAGGTTTAATGAAAGAGAAGAAACTCACAGCAGGCTGCAGTGTGACATTTAACTGGCAGAACACAGAACACAACCAGGTCTATCTTCCAGGAATGAATCAATTGCAAGGTCCAGGTCTATTATCCAAGTTTTAGATTTTAATACAAACTTTTTTAGATGTGTCACAGTCTAAGCTTTTCTATTTTTTATCTATTCATAAGAGGAAAAAATGCTGCAATAGAAAATAAACAAAAGACCCAACTGTAAAATAATTATTGTATGACATTTGAGATATTTGTCTCCATTTGTGTTTTTTTTATTTATTTATTTATTTATTTATTTATTTATTTTTATTTTTTATTTTTTTTATCAGTACCTTTCCAAGAATGCTTCAAAGCTGGACTAAAACACCTTCTGGTCATTTTTACGACTCGGAGCCACTAATCAAGATCTTGACACCGGCATGAAGGTCGATTATTGAAACAGGGTTGTTTTGCAACTCAAGGATTTGATCTGCAGAATAGATGACTGGTCTTTGGAAATGCTCCCTTTGTATGTGGGGGGGAGTTTTGTATTTGCTTAATGATTTTGATTATGGCATTTGTCAAAATGTAATGGTTATTGCTTGTTCCATAACTGGTGACTGTATGATGTTTTTATGATGTAAAGTATTTTGAACTGTTGCTGAAATGTGCTATACAAATAAACATGGCTTGACTTTTAAAGTAGAACAAAAGTTTCATTCTTCTCAAACTGTCTAATAAACATTCTATCTTCTGAATAATATTATCCTGTTTGAGTTTTATCTGTCAAAATATTATATATTTTAAATTACAGCTGATCAAATGTAGTCCAGACTTTATTTTTTAAATGTGAAAGAACCCTTTAGTTTAACGCTGATGGGTAGCTCCACACGCAATGCATACATTGGTATCGCTAGTATCTAACCATTTGCAAGTCACTCTGTTTTCACAGTGTGTAAAATCACTTGTCACGTAGTCACTGTGACCCCAAAATGATACTATGTGTGTGTATATATATATATATATATATATATATATATATATATATATATATATATATATATATATATATATATATATAAAGGTGTGGAGACTTCATTAGTGCTTACATAGATGAGTGCTGTCAACAAGCCCAAATGACATTTTTATTACAGGACTTCTTCAACACAGTATGGCAACAACTCAAAAACTACTTCTTATAAGTCTCAAAGATGGAGTCATGGTCGACCCTTTACCACCACAATTTATGTTCAACTATTGTACATTAAAAAACAAATTGCGTTCCTGCTGTCAACCAGATACTAAATTACGTGGAGTTTATTCTATCCATCCATCAATTCATTTTCTGTATCTGCTAGGCTAGGATTTGAACCTATAACCTTCTTGCACCAAAGCCAAAAGTTCTAACAATTGCCCCACCATGCAGCACAAGTAGAGATTATTAATTTCAATACACCACATGCAGTGGATTAGTATGATGCAGATAAATACTTTATTTATCCCAAAGGGATAAATAAAGTATTTTTGAATTTGAATTGGGCATAATAGTGAATAAACAAAAGTCACAGTCTCATGTATGTGGATTATTGTATTGATGCTGCAATAGGTAAACAATTCTTTGACAATGAATTATGACTCAGGTTTCTGTGCATGACATTCTAGTCTTTAACAACTTCAATACTGTTAAATACCATAAAATCACAACTGGATGTCACTTACATTCTGAACACTAGACGATAGCAAAGTGCCATACTAACATTGGTATGAGTAGAATATGTGTCAGCCGGTTACTCATGCATAATGAGGTCTCTCAATTTAATCTCATTATACCCATAATGGTGTTTCAGTGCAGTTAACGGAGAGGGCATGACAACTATTTGTGAGAAAGGATTAAGCAAGAGTTTCCTTTTTCACCCCAAATTGCTTAACATATGTTTGTGCCCCTGTAAGTCCACATTCTCCATCTCCAGCGGACAGGCTTCACTATTTTCCTGGACTGAATGAACCAAATTTCTTGAGTTAAAAGGTCTCCACTGCCTTGCTTAGGAGTCATTGTTAGGATTAAATCACAAACTCTGACAAAATAAATAAATAAATAAATACACTACTTTTAGATTTATGAGATTTTGGTAAAAATATAAATTGCATTTGTCAAAAATATCAACAAGAGAGTAAACTTGACAACTTTGACAAGCTTCTGGAAACTCTAGGGAAGTTTAAGACACTATCGGCCACAGTTGTTGAAGTATTGGTGTCGTGGTAAAATGCTTTTTGCTGAAATGATGTGGTTAGGGGTTGCCTCTGAAACATTAACGATTTTAAGCATATTACCGGCAAAAGATCTAGACATTTTTTAACAATGCAATCTTGACAGAGTCATGATTAGAATGTTTGCAGTCCAAGATGCAGGAAGTCAGAGCCAGAATGAAACAGTAACAGTATTTTAATAAAATAAAGAGAAACTTAAAAAGTCGGTATGAAGGCAAAATAACAAGCAGAACTAATATAGGGGGAGAACGGACTGAGAGGAGCCAAGCTACAACACAGTAACAAACAGGAGAATCCAGTAGGGAGTGAATGAAAGTGAGGAGATTATATACTGGGATCTTAACTACTGGATGAGAAATACGTGGCAGATTGGGAACAGGTTGCAGCTGAGAGTGGAGACCAGGCAGGCAGGCTGAGGGAGAGAGAGTAATGGCACAGGAGCAGCAAAGGAGAAGTAAACACTAACTGGGGAAATAAAGAGTAACCAAGAAAAAAAACACTGATCTAAAAAAGAAGAGCAAGAATACCTAAGCTAAGTACAAGCAATAAATAAACAAGAATAAACTAAGCAGAAAACAACAAAGTGAACTAATGAGATCCAGGCTAAACATAAATAAAATACAAACACAGGAAAAAACCCAAAACAACTCAAACACCCCCAGGATATGACAGATAGTCTCCATAACATTAAAAGCTTATCACATGTCAAAATACGACACTTCAATAGTTTAAGAAAGGCTTAAAGCTTATACAGTGGTTTCCTCAACCAATCAGTAGGAGTCCAAGCTTGGTCAATTTTCACCCTCTTCCCCTTGTTTCCACTCCCTGCAACACCTGCGCAGTCACTGTCTCATGAGAGCTGAAACAAGTCAGAGAAGAGGGAATATCTTGCCATTCCTTCAGGGGAAACCTTAATGGCTCTGTTTGTTTGGCTGGTTTTGTCCTGCTGCAATTGAGCATTGGAACAAAATGGCCATGCAATGTCATTTCCCTCTATATAACCATGCTCTGTAATGAAATTACTTTGCTTTCTTCTTTGTTTCTATCATAATTACTGTGCCTGTACACTGTTCTGAAAGCCTTTGAAGAAAAGAACAGGACGAAGTATACCCTGTAGTGGGAATACAATAATCCCTTAGATTTAACTACATACTGGACTAAACATTGCAAAAGTATTTATACCCCTTAAACTTTCCCTCATTTTGTCAAATTACAAACAGACTTGAATGTAATTTATTGGGATTTTATCTGATAGTCATCTGATAGTCAGAAGCATATTTATCTTTTTGAATAGTCTCCACCTGCGTGTAATTTAATCACAATAAAACAAAACAGCTTTTCTTCAACTTCAGAGGTTGGTTGGAGAAATTTAGTGAACAAAGAGCACAGGAGAGAGGTCTGATATAAAGTTGTTAAAGAGCTTTAAGTCAGAGTTAGGGTTACAAAACTATACTCCAAGCTTTGAACATCTCATGCATTCAGTCTATCATCCAAAAGTAGAAAAAGTGTAGCACAATTTTAAACTTACAAAGACATGACCGTTCACTTTGGGCGAGCAGATTATTAATCAGAGTTACCAATGGCCAAAAAGCCATTGGTAACTCTGGGGGAGCAGCAGAGATCCACACCTCAGGTGGAGAGATGATTCAACAAGTCAACTATAAGTTATGCATTCTATAAAAGTAGCTTCATAGAGGAGTGTTAAGAAAGCAGTGAAAGAAAGGCATAAGAAATGCTGTTCACACTTTCTCACAAACCATATAAGGTATACAGCAATCAAGATGGTGCTCTGGTCAGATAGGACCGAAATGTAACTTTTTGAACCACTTGAAAGGTAGAAATTGGCAGCTTCACATCACCTTGAACACATCACCCTCGTTGAGATCTTGTGGCATTAGTGTCCTTCATTCAAAGTAATTAGATAAGATGGGGGGAACTGCAGCAAAGGTCCCACCGTCAGCAATCTGATAAAAAGACAATACCTCTTGAGATACAAAGAGGAATAACAACAACTGAGTATTTTATAAAAATAATTTTTCAATGAAAAATTTTCTTCAATGAATAAATGGACTTGTAGATATTGGATTAAAATATAAATGTGATTATTCTCCCGCAATAAAATATTATTTTATTTCAAACATAGAATTTATCAGGGGTGTCTTAAGTATGAAGGATCTTGTGATCAGTTTTATTAATTGTTAATCAGAAAGATATTCCTTTCCCTGGCTTCTGACTGATTGCAGTTTATTTTGCAACTAATACAGATGAGCAGGTGATTAATTTGAAAAAAATAAAATAAAACAAAACTTGGGGGTCTTTGTATGCGTACATGTAAACTACATTTTTGCCAGAACTGGAGACACTTCACTGTTTTTCTGACCAAATCCCAGTGTTTTTGACAAGGTTACATTGACCTTTTGTGCTCGGCTGCTGTACTCGTAGGCAGACAGACACATTCATTAGGCACGGCTCCATCAGCCGCAGATCTCTGGCTGACGCTGTTGCTCATTAAAGCCGAAAGCTGCTTTCCTGAAGAAGCAGTAAACAGAGATGGTACAAAGACAGAGGCTGGTAGGAAGGTTGTGGGGTTGGAAAGATCAAGAAAGCTGAGATAGCATCTGGAGCTGTTTACACATTGAACTGAATATCACTATTAAAACTGGGTGATAAAAGCAACAGGGATAAGGCTGAACAAAAGAAAACTCCTTTTCAAAAATAAACACCTTTTACTGTTTCATGTTCATGGCTGCAGTTTGTTTCTGATCCCCCTTTTTATGAAGTTGTAAATTTTATTTCCTCTTTCTGATAAAACTAGATATTGGCAGTAATATCCAGTCTATGTAAAGGTCACATTCTTTTCAACAAATGTCATGAGATTTTTTTACATTAAGAAGATCCTGAGAAAGAGTTTTGTGATAAATGATGGACTGCTGATTTAAAATCACTTAGAAAAATGATGTGATTTGTTTTGGTCTTTTGTTAAGTCATTTAAGTGAATTGCTGCATCATATTCTCCCACAGATCCATTAATCGCCTTCTACTTGTTTGTCCTCGCACACACTTCAGCTTGATTCAGCTTGAGCTGAATCAGATTTATTGGTATTATAATCCTAAAACAATTTTGTTGAGGCAGAGAAGAACAATATAACATTCTTCCCTCAGCCTGTCTGTCATCCTTACCGTCATTTTTCCAGTTTAATATAAGGTTTAACTGGGTTTAGGTTGAGTCTTGTGGTGTATTGGCATGGATGCTGTATAAACAACTCCGAGAAGATGACCAGTTATATAAATATTTCTCCTATTTTGAGTTTAAGAAAATTTAATTACTCTGGTTGTCTCAGATGAGAAATGAATGATATCGATCATAAGTGAGTGTATTGCATTATCTACTCCATGTAGTCCTCCAAGATTTATGTTGGCTTAGCATTTCTTCAACCGAGCACATCTTTGTTTAGGCACTCTAAAGCTTTGTTATGTGACAAAGATAAAAAGTTTAAAGACAAGTGATGAATGGTGCTCATAATGCAAATGGAAAAGCATTCAATACTATCTAATATTACAATATTCTACAAGATGGAGGAAAATGGTGAGGTCTTTTTAGACTGTGGGACCCCGGAAGCAGCTGATAGGTACCGGTAGTCCAAGCACCGTGGGTTGTCGCTGAGGAAAAAACTCGGGTGTGGGAAGAGTTCGAACAGCCGATTCTGGTCCACCATTCGGGGTCCCACCACAAACGTTGTTTATAGTGGGGACGCTGCGCTGCTGACCTTGACTTAGGACAGAGTACTTCAAAGACCTCCTCAAACCCACCAATGTGGAAGCAGAGTCTGGGGACTTTGGGTCAGGCTTTCCAGCCTCTGGTGCTGAGGTCACTGAGATGGTTAAAAAGCTCATTGATGGCAAGGCCTTTGGGGTGGATGAGATTCACCCGGAGTTCCTTAAGTCTCTGGATGTTATAGGGATGTGTTGGTTGACACGGCTCTGCAATATTGCTTGGACGTCAGGAGCAGTTCATCTGTATTGGCAGACCGGGGTGGTCGTCCTCCTATTTAGCCCTCTTATTACCAACCTGTCGCCGCTGACAGGATTTGGGTTGCATACTTCCCCATTGATCTTAAGAGGGTTAAAAAGGGGGATGCACAGTGTGTTCCAACTACGGGGGGATCACATTTCTAAACCTCCCATAAATACAGCATCTTATCTTATGAGCTTTTTGATGTTTTACAGTATTAGGGTAATAGTTTTCTGCTATCATAAAAATAAGGGCCAATTACTGCTAACCCTGTTTGATAACTTGCCTGAGGATCAGCATCTGTGAGCAGCTGAATGTTGCTGTGTCAACAGTAAAAGTGGGATAGATGGGTCTCTACACCCTCCTGTCATTTAAGTGGCTACAGGCAGACCTAATAAGATGTTCAGCAATGCAGAAGTCTCTGTGCTCTCTGCATTTAGAGTGAGCATATTGGTCTCTAAGCTACAGCTGTAGGTTTGTCAATGCATCTCCTTTGGTGGCTATATGCAAAGTGGAGCATGTCTTTGAACAGTACGCATGTGAGTCACTTGAATGTCTTGACCTGCAGAAGCACAGCAGGAGAAAGAACCAGCTGCTTCAGTCAGCTTGGAACCTATATAGATGTTTCATACCCAAAGACACAGGGCATGAAACTGCTCAAAAAATGAAACATGAGAGAATATATTGACCCAAAAAACAAGAGAGAGAAGGAATATCTGAGCTGTTAAATTTGGCCATTGTCTGCCATGATTGTTGAATATCAGCTTTGGCTGATAACGATGTTGGTTTCCTCTGATAACTATTATACAACACAACATTTTGCTAATTGAAATTAAAGCCACCAACAGACTTGTAAAGCCTGGAACTCAGTTTTTATTGAGTGTTAACATAGACACATTTAAAATTAATAAAGTAAGAAAGTATAAAACAAATACATCCAAAAAAGACAAAATGTGATAGCAACAAATAGTATTTAACTTAAATAACAAAAAAAAAAACATAAAATAAATCAGATAAGTTAATTAGTATTACCCTTACTAAGTTGTTTGTGTAAATTTTAGCCATGCAATAAATCAATACTCCTTAGTCGATTACAGTCTGTAACTGTATCTGTATCTGTAAATGATTTGTGCAGAATAATATGGAACTTGTATTGGTTTGTAACATGTCTTGTGTATGTAGTTACACTTTATGGTTTATTTTATTTTATTTTATTTATTTATTTATTTTACAATTAATTAAAAAATGCATTGAAAACTGTCTTTTTACAGCTAATTTAACGAACAGGTATATCACTGTGCCTGAGAAGATGTGAGCAGCATTCAGCAGTGTAAACGCGTGGAGGCTTTCCATTCGCTCACAGGGTTTAAGCTGCTTCGTTGCTTGGTAACCGCACCCCGCGGAATTCTGGAAGTTGTGGTCAAAGAAGGGGTTTGAGCCGTTTCACCAGTGCCAGGAAAAAAGACAAATAAAAATACATATCCCAGAATTCTACTGTTCAAGATAAATCCCACCCCTATTTGAACACATGACTGCTTGAGTGAGAGACAATAACATCCAGTTTTTCGTGCAGCTGTATAGTTGCAGTTTTAGCCTCCTTGTAGTTCTTGTTGGCGTGTACCTGCTTTCAAAAATGAGGCTGCAGTGGTTCTTGACGGCCCTTTGTCTCGGCGTGGGTGTCATGGCAGGGAAATACTCTCGGGAAGTGAATGAGCCCACGCAGAGTGACAGCGATGGGCAGACGGTGGAGTTCAGGATAGCTAAACTCAACCAGGTCTGGGAGAAAGCTAAACGGGTATGTATATGAATATGAATAAGTTGCTATCTGCAGTCCTGATAAAGCAGCAAATTCTTTGTTCAGGTGAAAGTTAATAAAAGCTGTGTATGAATTTAAAGCTGCTGTCCTTGTAGTTTGCTTAAGTCTTATAACTGAGAGCCGGAGGAGAGCAAGACGCTGAAGTTAGCATCCGATTCACAGCTTGATTAAAGGTCTGTTTCAGAACATTTCACGTCTCTGGACTACCTTTGACCCGCTCCAGTTCGAGATCTAAAATACTGGAATTATATTAAACTCATTACATGATCTACAAAAACCAAACTTGGGATTTGTGAAAACTACCCTTTAATTGCTGAAGTAGTTTCTCAAGTAAATTGAAAGTACCTCGCATGGGTCCATCTTGAAAATTACACCACCTTAGAGAGGTCAAACTTGACATAATTTTGTTACATGAATGTACTAATAATGCTACTATCCTGCAACTTCTAGATGCATCCCTCTCCAACACACATGAATCAATGAATGGCTTGTTACCAGACCTCTGCAGAGCTGAATGACTGCTGATAATTACATTCATCCATTAGATTCAGGTCTGTTTGACAAGGGATGCATCTAAAAGTTGTAGGATTGTGACCATTTCTGGTTTGTCAAAAGCTTTGAGATGACATTTCTGGTGAATTAGTGCAATAAAAATAAATTGATTCAAAGTGCTAAGATATTCAAGAAGGCAAAAGCACCTCAACATCCCTTCTTTTTTGTTTTCATGAATGAGATAAATGTCTGACAAATTACAAACTGTAATAATTTAATTACTCAGAATTAATTCAGTTTAAATTAGAACATTATATATATATATATATATATATATATATATATATATATATATATATATATATATATATATATATATATAGAGAGAGAGAGAGAGAGAGAGAGAGAGAATTGGATGTGGTCCTGGTTTGTTTGTCAGAATGACAGTCATTTTGCAGCTACAGTAAGCACACTCTTTAATTCTCGGCCTTTTAATCATCGTAAGCATTTAAATTGACATTTACTTTTTCCATAATGTTTAATGGTTAAGGAGAGTCCACAGAGGAGTTGCACAGTTCAGTGGTCGCTTGGTATTCTTGTAAAAATTGACTGTTGTCATTTTTGCATTGTTCAGCGACAGATTGACTTGACTCCGGACTGTTAACACTTGGACCTCCTTTCTATATGCTGAACTGTCCGTCTCACTGATGATATCTACCATGGTTGTGTCATCAGCAACCCTGATGATGCAATTTAAGCTGTGTATAGTTGTGAGTCAGCAGAGTGAAGAGTGATAGACTGAGTACACAACCATGAGGTGCTCCACTGCTCATTGTGGTGGTGTTGGAAAGCTAGGCTGGACAGACTAGGGTCTTCTGCTCTGAATGTACCGGATCCAGTTAAAGAGAGAAGGGGACTGACTCGGCTTTCTAGTTAGGTGTTCTGATTCTTAAATCGGCGACGAATCGTATGCATAGCTGTTGACCAGTAGACGAATTCATTGTTATTGTTTACATTGGCCGTTTACACACATGTGCTAACATCCAGTCGGTGTTTTCTTTAAAGGGTTTTACTGTTGCTTCTGAACCAAACCATTCATTTTAGTGACACAACAAGTGTACACTCTTCATATCATCCTGACGACTTGCAGTGGTGTGAAAATAAACTTGGTGTGTGATGGATACAGCCTGCCAGACCCGTATTTTGACAGGCCGAACGACAAACGGCTCTAGAGGCGAATTGTATTTTGCAGGAAGATGGAAAACAGAACTAAACTGCATCTGTCATACACTTTGTCTGCTTTGTTATTGCTATTTTCACAGTTTCTTTCTGGACTGATGGAACATTAAAAATAGTAACTGAGCAGACACACTCCATGCAGTTTTCTGCAGACCTTCCCCTCCTTCCTGTTAAACTAACCCTGTATTTTCTGCTCCTTTTGTGTTGACAGATGCAGCTGACTCCAGTACGACAGGCCGAGCTGCACAGTGACCTAAAGATTCAGGAAAAAGATGAGCTGCAGTGGAAAAAAATGAAGGTGGAAGGCCTGGATGAGAACGGAGAGAAAGAGGCCCAGCTCAGACGCAACTTTAATGGTGAGACAAGAACCTTGCCTAGTCTGGAGCAGTCTGAACTGGGCCTTTGATTTTTTTTTTTTTTTTTCAGGGTTACTCTGACCTTCGCTGTTTCCAAAGTAATTTGGTATCCTAAAAATGTCTGTTACATTATCACTGAAATCACACATCAAGCAGTTTTTATTTGAGGGGTTTCTAGCTGCAAAGATTAAGGTCTGTGCTGTTTTTTGGATTATTTTTTTTTTTTTTTTTTTTTTTTTGTTTGTTTGTCTTTGTTTGTTTTTTAAGAAATCGTAATATATAGTTCAGCATTCTTGACAGTATTTAACACCAACAAAAAAATATGGGGAATTCACATAGACATAATCCTGTACTGGGGAGGTTAAGCGTGGGGTAGATTTAAATTTACCAAGAAATGCTTAATCAAGTTTGGATAGAAACAGGAGCTGGTGTACGAGTGCATGAAAGGATGTTCTCCTGCTAAACTGCAGGTGATGAAGCAATCGCCCACACAAGTATCTGATGCTTTCTGCCACAAGCAGCAGGCGGATGCCTTCTTCCCTGTAGCATCTCTGGCAGCAGTTCAGAAACAAGACGCCATACCTTCTCCAATGATGCCGTTTAACTAGATTTACACACGCAATAAATCACTGAAACACTCTCACTATAAATGGTGATATTCAGAGCATTAGACACCAAAAAAAGCATACAAAATTTAGAAATGAATTTTGAGTGCAGCCTGTGTCTCATCAGCATGAGGAGATGCAGGTTTCATGATTCCAACTAAATCCAAAGTGAAATCATTTATCCAAATATTTTCCTATCTGTCAACACACCATGTGTTTTTATGATTTTTCTTTCAAATTTATTACTAAGTAACAATTTGATTCGTATTTATTTTGATAAAAGTAGCTTTGAAACACATCACACAATTATCCAATAAACAGAACTGGAAATCTTTTTTTTTTTTTTTTTTTTACTCCGATTAGTCCCAAGCCTTTTAAAATTGCTTTGTGACCCCTTCCAAACTCAAAGATCAGTGACTTTAATTACATTTTTACAAAGGTCTGGGTTGGTTTGCTTTTTCTCTTAGTAAATAAAGTTATCATTTGAAAACAGCTTTTAGTATTTACTAAGGTTCTCTTTTGCTGATGCTAAAATTAGTTTGAGGATCTGAAATATTTAAGTGTGAAAAACAGTTAAGAGGACAAACCCTTTCACAGTGCTGTATATTCTATTGTTTTACACATACATTGTGCATTTAGTCGTAACCACTTAATCACTGATGTTCAAAAACTGTCACACGCTTAAGTTTCTTTATAATTACTGTATATGAGGAATAAAGAAAATGACCAAAATTATTTATTGTGTAACATTAGACTAACACCGCAAACTACTGAAAATATTTCTCCAGTTAGTCAACATGGAAAAACAGTCTTTATCCAACAAACATATAGAAACTGTAGGAGGGCCATAAAATCTCTGCACTAGAGATCATCTCTTATGTGAGCACAAATTTCCTCTGTACTGGCTTTTTTTTCTAAGGAATTTGGTCAGTGTCAGGGAAATCTGATGATCTGAAATAAATGGGTTGGTTTTGAATTTCGGTCAGTCAACAAGCATTACAGTTCAAAACCCTGTTTAGGATTACTGTTGCCTGTTCCTGAGGTAATTTTGGCTTCCTTCCATCTTGGCATTCTTGAACCGCCATCTTACATAAACCAAAAAAAAAAAAAAAATACAGGTACATGTGACCTGCTGTAAAATGTTCAAGGAATGGGTAAAAGGAGTGATGTAAAAGGCTGCTGATCACTGTAATGGAAACAGAAACAGGGCTGCACAGTATACCGTGAAAATATCCTCGCCAAATTATTGTTGCATGTTTAATAGCGTAAATAACTGTTTGCCATGCAATATTTTTTTGGCTGTTGTGTACCCGGGGTCAGACATACATGCTTTACGTTCCAATAATGTATGTTTTGTTGATGGAGCCTCTGCAGTGAACCTCTACCACTGACAGATGATAGTGCTCAGCATCATTCTGTAGTTTATGACATTGTTTAGAGTTCCTTTAAATAAAGTTGGTCCTGTCCCTCTTTTGTGAATTCTCTCTCTCCACTTCAAGTCAATCTCTTCCTTTTCCTCCATCAACTTCTCTGTGGCCTCCCTATCTCATCCACTCTGTACTTTTGTTGGCTGGAATCATTTTTTTAACAAAGACTTCCTGCAGTCGTTCTTCTGAGTCATGTCGTTCTTCGTTTGCTGTATTTTTTTTTTAAATTAAAACATATTTATTGATATCTATGCAACACCTCTCATTCAGCTCTCATAAAGCTCGCCATGAGAGTGAGCTCTTGTTTTACTCTCTGCACTCATAGTAAATTATTTAAGTCAAAAACATTGGCTTAAAGAAGTACAGAAGTCCATAAGTGCCATAAAACAGTATACTACTGCTTGTATTCTGTTTATTGAAAAGATAAAGCAACCCGATGTCCTAACTTGATGCATCATGCGTTAATATGTCACACTGATGGCTTGTAAGAGTGCTGAGATGTTGCTGAGTAAGCTGCTGAAAATCAGTTAACTGGAGCAGAATAGCGAGCACAGAGTTTCTGAGGGACTAAGTCCAACTTTATAAACTGCAAGAATATCAAATAGGTGGCAACACTATTTCTTACATTCAGAGCAGAAGAAAACATGATGTACTCTGATTAGCTTTTTCATGGATTATTAGTCTAAGTAAGTTTTCCCAAATGAACATTTAGGTAAATGGTTTTTTTGTCTCCATAATGTTGAATTTAAATATTTTTAATGTACCATGAGAAAAAGGTTGGTTTTTTTGGGGGGGGGTTGTTTTGTTTTGTTTTTTCAGCCCACTCCCACCCCCAGGCGATGTTAACGTAATGACTAAAGTTTTGATACTTCACTGGCCTTCATAACTGATTCTTCTTTGCTGTTTTCTTTAAAATGTTCAGTGTCTTTGTTCGGATTAAATGACTTGCTGTCAAAAGGTTAAATAATGGATATCCAGATCTGATTCGCTTTGTGCTCTCTTGCTTGTCCTTCGCTTACAACAAACTCTGTTGCCACTGTTTTTAAAAAGCTTACGGCATGATTGTGTACCACAGAAAATAATCATACCACAATGGTTATAATATGCAGTGATCCTCGCCAAGTACGGCATGGATGGGAAACGGGATATGAGGCCGATGGAGAGCAACTCCCTGAAAGACCATGAGGCCAAAGACGGAGATATGTTTGATGATCCCAAACTGGACAAGCTCTGGAACAAGGTTTGTGCTCGGATGCAAAGGAGAAAACAAAGACAACAAAGAAGTGGGGTTTTAGTTCTTCAGTTCATCCACAAATGTGTGCTAAAAAAGCAAAAGTTAGCATTTTTACACAATTCTACACATCATTCTCTGTCTCGCAAATTACTAATGTGAAACAGTAAGGCTTTAGTGTTATTTGTGATCTTGGGTCTTTTTTTTTTTTTTTTTTTTTTTTTTTTTTTTTTTTTGGAGGGGTTTGAGGGTTCAAAACTCAAAATATAGTTAGTAAAAGCTCCAAAACTAATGAAAAATAAATGAAAAACACTTAAAATCAGATCAAATAAGTTATCTAATTATCAAATTGTGCACCCTATATGATCTGGTGCTTTTGAAGTGATTAAAGAAAATGGAAAAAAAAAAAAACTGTTGTTGGAATCAGGAAAGGTGAAGGTTTTTCTACTCTGTAAAAATAAATTTTTTTTTTTTTTTTTTTTTTTTTTTTTTTTTTTTTTTTTTACTTATTCAGAATGTTTGAAAAACTAAGTGCATCCTATCAACATTTAGACTGGAGCTCATTTTAAGTCGAGATAAATCTCAGAATTGCCTTGATATTAATTTGCCATTGTGTTACACACAGTTTGATCACCTGCAAAGCCAGGATGAGAAAAGCCATGCTTTTATTGGTATGGTAGAGAAGGCTGTAGCTCTTACATGCTGCTCATGTGCATCACAGGTATAGCATTTACTTCTGCTCACATATTGCAACAGTGGCCTAATATTTAATGCAGCACTAAGCTAATGCTCTGTCTACATCCTGATGAAGATTCACTTACCTTGATGTCTGATGCGTAAAACTGAACAGAACTGATGGTAGTAGATGGTACTTTCTGGTGACGCTCAGAGCAGTGAAATCTTAGTCGGTTTATCCTTATATATGTGGGGTAGGGGGGGTGTCATCATTGCAAAATTTACGTACCCCATCCTGATGGAGCAGAACTCTTTGAATTCCACACTTTTCATCCCAGTACACATGCACTATTCAAAACAGGAGTGCACTCAAAACAACATGTATACATGAAGATACAACACTAAATATTAAAAAAAAAAAAAAAAAAGCAGTTTCATATCAAGTTTGGACCCAGGTAGTACAAGTTTGTTCACAACACGAACATTTATTGCCAAGACAGGAAACTTGATCAGCTTAATCAAATGCAATACCAGGCAGACCAAGCAAAGTTGTCAGTACTTCTATTCAGGTATGTGAAGCAAAAACTTCTTTGTAATCTGATCCTCCAAACTGTTTTTGGTAACTTTTTAGTTTTGAGCCGTTCTTTTTTTTTTTACCAACAGGCCAAGATCTCTGGGAAGTTCTCCAACGAGGAGCTGCAGACCTTAAAAAGAGAATTCCAGCATCACAAGGACAAGATCCATGAGTACAACATCCTGATGGATACAGTCAGCAGGACTGAGGGTGAGCTAAATGTTTTTCCTTATTGAAACTTCATCTATGCTCACCATTTACTGCTCTTAGCTATACATGGCTGGTATGAGATTGTCATAGTATGATAGTCTTGAATAAAAGTACCATAATATCATACCATTTACATACAAATAAAAAGAGAATATATATATTGATAGTGATTATAACATTTATTTATTTTGATTTCTAGACTTATGCAAAAATCTAGAATTAACACTTGTTTAACACTAGAACATTATGCTTTTTTGTTCATTTTAGAGTACGGTAACAAAAGGATAATAAGTTGATAATAGCTGCATGAGTTGGGCTATCTGCTTTCGTTTAGCCACACCAGGCAGACATGTTGCTCCAACTTGTCAAATGTTAGCCTAACAATATTTTCGAAATCACATCTGCTTTTTTTTTTTTTTTTTTTTTTTTTTTTTTTTTTTTTTTTTTTTTTTTTTGCAACTAGCAATATTTCCAATTATTGTAAGTGAAGGATAAGTGCAGTAGCTTTCGTTCAGCCAGCTGATCAGCAGTGCACAGGGTTTGTTTTTTCTTACTTGCAAGGATAGTTTTAAGGACATGCCTCTAAAGGATTCAAAAAGAACATATTTTCTCAGAATTGGTTGGACCCTCATGTGGCTGCATCATAGCAGTGATTTTATTGGTCCGAAGTCTGATGGCAGGTATCAGACGGGACAGGTTGCCATCCGCCGCTCTTTACTCTGTCACTGCTCATCACATCGAACTGTGAGATTTAAGCAGAGCTGGCAGGCCCCCACAGTGTTTCACGTTGACTGTGCAGGGTGGACGCGCACATCTCTTTCAGACTGGACTGACACTTTTTATATATATATACACACACTCCACGACGCTTATGTTGCTGCAAGACAAGCCGGGGGTATTTTTCTGCTTGTCTGATGCATTTAAATATTGAGCCAGTCACATGTTGCCTGCAGGGTGGTGGTTTCTGTTTACCTCCTTCACATCACCACTTTGTCTGCACACTGTGTCTATTCCTTGATATATTTTTTTTTTCTTTTGATCCAAATGTCAGCTGATATTATTTAGCCACTTTGCTGCGATCAAGGTGGCCTTTGTTTGAGTTTTTTTCCTCTTTGAAGATGAGACAGACTGGAATCTCATAACCTGATGGTGTTAGCCAGTAAGTCCAGGCTTATAGGTGGCTCACGGTTCTTATAGAAGAATTGCTTTTAATAGAAGAGGATCAGACCAATTGTCTTTCAAGTCTATTTCAGAGCTACTACAAAACTCTTATTAAACGTTTGTTTGCTTTAATTTCTATCCTTCTGTCATTTCATCCTCTTTTCCTTGACTTGTCTCTGCTTGGCTTCACTCCCAAACACCTCCTCTCCTCCTCTGGTCTCCTGCCCTCTCTTTAGAAATTCACAAGAACGCGATCTCCCCCATGGAGGGCGACACTAAAGAGCACCTGCTGCAGCAGAAGCACACTGAGCTGAAGGAGAAAATGAGGGACCTCAACCACGGTTTCCAGCGCCTCCGCAAAATCAGCCATGAGGGTTTCTCTCAAGACAGCGGTGAGGAGGAAGAAAAACGCATCTCACCGCTCATTTACCCTAACACTTCATTCACAGAGATTTGTAATCATAGGGACTCTCTGCTGTAAAGATAATTTGCTAGTGGTATTACGCAAATGTTTTTGGGCTTTTAGTTGAAATTCAGTTTGGTTTTCAATAGGAAAAGATTGAGGTTATTTAAAGCTGTTTTCAAAGATAAGTTCTCGCATTGACGTAAATCAGTTTGTCCTTGTTCTAGTTAGCGATTTTTTTTTTAATTTATTTATTTTTTTATTTTTTAAACTTAAGATTTGCAGCCTTTTCATTTATCCTCGTCTCACAGAATCCATTGAATGATTTTCTTTCTAAGCTGCAGTTGACTGATGGATAATTTAGGTGAAGGTTTTTGCTGTAGTAGTTCTGGTCCTGTGTCCTCTTTTATAGAATGGTCAGTATTTCAATATTTTCTTTTTTCTGCTCTTGTTTTGCTAAAGTGGAGAAGTTCGTGCTGAAATCTTTATCTAAGCATTTGATTCAAGGTTACTAAATAGCTTTGAAAAGTGTGCCTGGATAAATCTCTAGTAAAATGGTGTATAGGAAAAGTGTATTTTACAAACTTTACTAATGTTTGCAAAAGAAAAGAATGGAGAGCCTTTAAATGCAGTTATTTGCACAAATTTGTTGTTGCAGTTGGACAAAGTTTTGATAAGGATTACAGTGGGCATGGCAGCTGGTAGACTGGAGGAAAAAGGCTTCAATTTTTCTAAACAATTTCAGTTTATTTTGCCTCAGACTACCACAAACTTCAGCCTTCAAACATCATTGGTGGGACTTTTATAGGAACATTCGTCTCCTTTCAGGAAATGCCAGTCAGTGCTTTCAAACTTATATTGTTATATAGTTATATACATGATTCAGCCAATATAATCTGTTGTACTTTCAGTGAGAGTCTTCTTGTGAAGTCTGGATTTCAAGCGTAATGGTCATATCTTCTTCAGAAAAACAAAGTAGAAGTATAAAAATGATCATGAACAACATGTATCAGACCTTGGTGTCACTCAGGGTTTGAACCTTTGCATTTTGTGTGATTTTTAGTGTCTTTATGAGATGAACTGAGGTACTACATTCACCCTCTCACCCTTATGAGAAAGGCAATAATCGCCATGACAACCAGAATCACGGAGTATACTATATATGTGAGAAGGTTAAAACTGAACTCTTTAAATAAGCCTCTTCTTATTTTAAATGTTATTGCAACTAAAGGAGGATCCAAATTCCTAATGGCCCTAAATCAATGAATTTTTGAGGCTTTAAAAATTAGACTAAATAAGAACATAGGTCTTCTTGAATCATTACTCGAGTAGGTTTAAATTTCCTAAACCAGTCAAAAGGATTTGTTTTGGACTTTCAAAATTTGGTTTATCAAATTTCTGCAAATATGCTTTCTGCAATAAACCGCTGATAAAAGGGGTTTGTTTTGCCTTTGGAAATAAGGCTCTTCTTAAAAAAAAAAAAAAAATCTTTCATTAGTTTATATTTTACAAAACTAGATTCCACATTACTAATTTACCTAAAGCGGGCATGAAAAGAGTGATTCTGTTTCAAAACAAAAACTCTGCTTTTTAAAATACAGATCTGCTTTTCCATGGTGTAATTCTTAGATACTCCTAGACTCCTAATGAGCTCTGAAGACCAACTATGATCCAGGTGGGGTTTATCTCGGTAACAAACTTTTACTTTCTTACTGGGTGATAAGCACTAAGCTTTCTGCACCTTCATATTTTCTACTCCTCTATTCTAGTTTCTAAAAGAGATAAAAATCTGATAAAAATATATGAATTTTCCAGTGTCTTTCAGACTGGTTATAAATAAAATAAGGACATTGTCACAGTGCTGTCACCTTTAGTTCCTCCATATGGCCTCGAGTTTATTGCTTGAGCCATCAAGATCTTTGTTTTGTTTTATTAACGGTATATATAAAAGCTTGCACATTATCACTTTCAGCTGATGCATGTCCAAAATTGGAAAAAAATGTAAAAAGACAAACGGAAGAAACAAAGCAGTCAAGAATGCAGCTGAAAGTAGTCAAACTCTGACATCAATAAAGAACATATAGGTTGCAGATAGCAGAGTGTTTCTTTCATAAGGTGAGAATTTATATGGCACTTTGTCCAGTGAGGAGAAGGAAGTTGGGAGAAATGTTGCCTGAGAGCAGAAGCTTGGGGCCCTAATGGACCTAAGGACATAAAAACACTGTGGCAAATAGCAGTCTGCCTGTAACTCACTACAGTAGAGATGACTGCATGTGACAAAAATCGCAATTTAAAGAACTAAAACTCTCGCAGCATTCAGGTAGACATTATTTCTGCTTCAGCTGTGTCCAGCAGGTTAATTTTTACAAACAGATGTGTCACCAGAACACCTCATCTAAATAAGCTGTGTATTGGTTTTGTAAAACATGGCAGCAGTGAATGGCAGTAGCTGAAAGTCTCATCTTTCTATACATTATCAGTCACTATTGCAGCTTATTATGAGTAAACATACAAGAGCAAGCAGTAATTGCTTTACAGTATTGAACAAGAAGACCCGTGGACAGCAGCAGATGTTTTGTATTGACAGATGACGTATAAAAATTAAAAACAACTTTTAAACAACAACTTTTCCAATATGAGAAACTTTATGCTCACAAACAACCATGGTTACCTCGGTAGTCTGCCTGCCGAGTCACAGTGAGATCTCTCTCTCGTTGCATGAGCCATGTTGTCCTCATCCAACCACCTTGTATTATTTCTTCCCTTTAATCCAAGATTCTGACTGAAGTCTGCAGAGCAGGATCTTTGGAGAAAGTGATGGGCTCACTCAGTTACGTTTTTTTTATACCAAGAACACAATCTATAGTCTGTTTACAAGGTAGTCATGCTCTGCATTTCTCGATGAAATGTCGTCATCCATGTATGTAAGTAACTTTATGTTTCGATTATTTATGTCTCTTACTTTTAAGGTTGTTAGGTTTTCTGGTGGTGAAATATGCTCTTTAAGATATTTAGACCTCATAGCCTTATGGTAGCCAAAGCTCAAGTAATGTATCAGGCTTCCTGCTAATGAAAGGATTTACATTTCCCTCCACACCCCCTCCAGATACTATTGTATCCTTGGTCAGTGAAGCCCAAGTTACTGCTGCTGGCTGTACTCTGCATGGCAGGTAGTGTGAAATGAGAAACAGATTGTAAAATGATTTATTAACCTAAATGTATTTTTAATGTGCTATATAACCTCAAACTATTGGACATGTATGCATCCTTTCATTCTTCACTCTACTCAGCTCTAAAGCATATGCAGCTTTTATTATTTTACTAGAGACGCAGCAATCAATCAGCAACATCGGAGTCTGATGGATTTTTCCCTTGATCGGCTATGATCAGTGGTCAGATACTGAAAGACTTGTTTTTGCTTTTTAGTTAAATGCGTTACAACTAAGAACTTGCGCCAGTGTTGGTGAATAATGACACCAAACAGAATGTACTTTCATGCAGTTTGATTTGAATTTAGTAAAAAGGCTGATAAAGGTTGGGGGTGTATGCTTTGATTTATTAGTCGAAATCATTTCATCAATCCTTCATTTTCTGTTTGATTCAAAACTGCCACCTCTGCCAAGTTATCTGCAGGAAATATTTTCCAAAATGGTAAATGTTTCTTAAATTTAGTTGTTGAATTGAAACCGTTTGCTCTAATGAGAAAAAAAAAAATAAGGAAAAGCCTGATTAGTGAATCTTTATATTCTACTTCAAACAGAGACAGAATGAACTAACTAGTAAAATGGCCACATCTTTTCCCATTCATTTTTATTTCCTGTTAGCAATATATTAACTTTGATCATTTGAGAAATATTCCCATATTATTGTCAGTATTGTAAATTAACAGTAAATGTTCATACTTGCACTGGGAAAATGGACTGAAAATTTACTGCAAAATCTGAAAACTTTATTTAGGAAAGATCTAAAATTTTGAATTGGAAAAAATTTGGAAACACTGTTCTTTTTGTTGTTTTTTTTTGTTTTGTTTTTTTGTTTTTTTAACATGCAGAATAAATGAGCAGTGGGCTTTGTTGTGATTGTGTCATATTAAAACATCCTTTGTCACCATTTCAGAGCTGTTGTGACTCTAAACCGTCTCCCTAGATTTAGCTCTTCATCTCTCGGTGTCTCTCGTTGCTCTGCAGAGTTTCGGGAGCCACGTGTGATTGAACTGTGGGAGGCTGCAAAGAGGGCAAACCTCAGCAAAGATGAACTGGAGTCTCTCAAGGTGAGGCTCAAAGCACTTACTGAGGTTGTTTTGTGGTGATTTTTTTTTTTTTTTTTTTTTTTTTTTTGTCAGTCTACCACTTGAAAACTTTTTTTTATCAGTACGTTTTAACTCAAAAGGTTCAACATAGGAACTTTTAACTCAAGTGCTGTTTTGTAGAAGCAGTATTAAATGTATTACTTTGCCCTTCACTTTCTATCGAAGCCACGATCAGATGGCTCACAGGGCTACATTCAGCTTGAGTTTGCAGTGACATTTCTGCTTTATTCTCTGCTTCGAGTGTTTATCAGTTCCACTGTGCATGTAATTGAAAGTGAACTCGCTTTGCTCAGTTCATATCCATCTTCTCTCTGCTTATTCAGGAGGAGCTGCGTCACTTTGAGACCAAGGTGGAGAAGCACAGCCATTACAAGGAGCAGCTGGAGCTGTCTCACCAGAAGCTGCGACATGTAGAGTCTCTGGGAGACAAAGAGCACATCAAGAGGAACCAGGAGAAGTACAACACTCTCTCTGAGAAGACCAGGGAGATGGGTTACAAGGTAAGACAGGATCTTTAAAAAAAAAGAGAGATGCTCTTGAACCCCTGCAGTCAGAACCTGTTTAACAAAGCAGGAATCTTTTTAGTTATATCCGATGCATACAAGTTCACATATGAACTTTTAAAACTTTATATTACAAACATGCGTATTACTGGCTAAAGGTTGAAAGTCTAATGCTGCATAATAGAAACATTGATTTATATTAAATTGGCATGCTTTATCTTTTGATTTGCCACATCAAATCATAATTTTAAATTTTTTTTCTTAATGACTGAATGCACACTCATTTCAAATTCTACTACCTGTTTGGGTTCAAGACAATGTTAAACTTAGGTTGAAGTGGACAAGTGGTTTTTAAACTGGTTCTAAAATGCTAAACAAAGCACTGAAACCATTTTTTTTAGACTTTTTACAAACAAAATAAAGGCAATAAATTTCAAAACTAAGCTTTAAAGAATCAGTGTTTGGTCTAGGATCCTCTGTTTTAAGTGTTACAGATCACCACAAATTTTTATTTTAATCGAGCACATTCCTCTAAATTCTAAAAATAAAAATGTGGAAAACTACAATTTTTGAAGTTGTCTCTTAATCTTTCCTGGACAGTAAGAAGAAATGAGATTTTATTTACTTGTAAATGTCACAATGCTGCGGGCAGGAAGCATGTTGCCTAATGTGTGCCTCTCTGATTTCAGATGAAGAAACACATGCAAGACTTGTCCAATAAGATCTCTCGTCAGGGTCTGCAGCGCAACGAGCTGTGAGCGAGTCGGCTCCTGAGCAACACCACCTGAGGATCGTAAAACTGCAGCCTGTTTGATCTGTGGAAAGACATTCCTTTCAGCTGCTGAAAAATCTTATATGGAAGGTTTTGTTTTCTTTTTTTTTTTTTTTGTGTATAACTGGATGAATGATTGAATGAATCATTTATACAAAGTTTGCAAATCAGATGGACATACTTTCATTGTTCAGTAAACGGATCAGATGAAATTAGTTACTCATGAAATAATTTAATTGCTAATATTTTCTGTAGTAATTTGTACAATAATTCAAGCAAATGTGGGAAACTCCTTTTAGTATCTGAAACTGAAAATGTGGCAATACTCCTTTACTTTTGCCAGCTCTCATCTATGTGGTTGGTGAAATAAGGGCAGCAGCGTTGTGTTTTTACACATTTGTCTGTCATTATGGAAATTAAATATTTAGACTGGTATTTGTGCTGCCATCCCTAGGTTGTTAATCCTAGGTTGGTCTCCTGAAATGCTGTAAAAGTGCTAAAACGATCAGTCTAAAATGTAGATTGAGGGAAACAAGTCAATTAAAAAAACGTCACATCTTTAATTTTATAAACAAACATGCCAACAATATACACAAGTGAGATTTTAAAAATATATAATCTATTGTAAAGAACTGTGTTGTTTTTGGTAAATGAAGAAAAGCAGTTAATATTTACAAGTCCTACAGAGGGAAACGGTCTCTGTGGTGACATTAACATTATATGTTCATGACTCGTCCTCTCGTTTTCTCTTCCACAGAGACATTAGGTAGAAAGCTGATGCTGTGAAAATCATTTAAATAGGTCTTATTTTAGAAAGTAGAGCAACTGAAACCCAAACTGTACTTTTCCTCTTCATCAGTGCCTGCCCTCAAAGAGCCACTACAGCAGAAGCATTGATTGCTGTGATGAAAAATGTCAGCGACCGGCTGATTACTCAGCCGCGTCCTGCTTGGGCCACATGGGCTCGGATTAATGTCATTTGCACCAGGGAGCTAACTCTAAGCCGCTTATTTCAATCGAACGCTTCGCCACTTTGATGTGGAATGATAGGTTGGCTCTTTACAGTCGATTGTTGGTTTCAGTGCAACGAGGGAATGATCGCATTGTGAGATCACATCCTGCTGCAAACCCAAACAATGGCAGTTTGTAAATGTCATTTCAGCTCAGCACCCTCCTTCTATTTGTCTAAATCAACCATAACCTTGCTGCCATTCCTTCCTATTTAAGTCAGTTTTTACTAATGCACCATCCTTGTGTAAAAATAAAAAATAAAACAACAAAATTTATTCCTTAACAGTTAAGTGCCATGCAGTCAAATTTCTGTCAAATACAAACACTAATTTAAAAACAAGTTTCACTTTACAAGATGACAGCAGCAAAAAGACCTCCCACACATTTTCTTACTTGTAGCGGAATGAATTGCTTGTGGAAATGACTGCACGCTCGTGAACTTGTGGGTGTGTGTAAGTACAGCAGCGATTGGTACGACTGACTGCGTGCAGGCCTTCCAGCTTATTCAGATATTCAGAGGGGACTGCAGTAGAAAACTGCTCTGAAGTGCTTTTGGATTTGGGCGTCGCAGAATCAGTTGGGTGGCCCTCGCCACCTGCTCTCCAGCTGAGTCAGCCTGTCCTCTCGGCCCTGAACATGCTCTGCCCCCACTCTTTGAGCTGTTTCCATGGCAGCGATGTCGAGGTGGGCATACCTAATGGAGTCATCCTCTGGGGGGGGGGAATGTTTTGGTTGTTATTTCACATCATCCTTTAACTTATTGACAGACAAATTTAAGAAAACATTGTTTCTTGACCCAATTTATTCATGATTAATTAGGATGGACTTCTGTTCTGGTACTTATGAAATACACTTTTTCCATTCCTGTATTGATATTTAAAATGACTTCTGAATGAATGCATTATTCAGGTTTAACTGCTGTAAATTTCTTTTTCACATTAAATATTAGATTCATTTTCACTTTTGCTATTAAAACAGTATTGAATTTCTTCGTGTTCCTTTCTCATTTGGCTTAATCATCTTTTCAACGTAATTTTTAAGGTAAAGTCAACACGTATATATGTGTTTTTAGTGGGTAAATTAATATAAATAGAGTCATGGGTCCTTTTGTAAATAATAGGTGTAGAAAATAGTGGAGGGGGGGCAATTTCAGATGTTGGAGATGCCCGTTTTCTGTTACTGAAGCTGACATTTGCTAACCAAATAAAATTCACATCCTGTAATGCTTTGCAGGAGAAGGTAAGAGGGAAAAATGTGCATTCAGGAAAAGAAAAAAATGGCTGATATGGTCTGTTTTCTGTTTGTCTTGTTCTTACTGTGTCTGTAGAGCTG
Source organism: Anableps anableps (assembly GCA_014839685.1). Classification (NCBI taxonomy): domain Eukaryota; kingdom Metazoa; phylum Chordata; class Actinopteri; order Cyprinodontiformes; family Anablepidae; genus Anableps; species Anableps anableps. Next base: position 17,395,258 of record CM026065.1, on the reverse strand, counting down.
CAGGAAGTCATGTCTCACAGTTCTGGACTCTTGAGCTGAGCTCTGCAGGTTCAGCTCTGAGTACAGCAGCTCCATAGTCGTGGGCTGTAGGGCCGTATGGGGGATGTTAACGTAGTTGCCACCATAGTTTCTATGAAGGCCAGCGGATGGCGACAGATGAGATTCTTGGTTGGACGGGTACATAGCTGAAGAAAAACACAACAAAATTGCATCATTAAGCATTTTCCATCCATTCATTGTCTTCCACTTATCAAAGATCAGATTGTGGGGGTGAAGAGACAAACACGAGACATCATGATCAGATGCCCGAACTATCTCAGCTGATGCCTTTCAATGCAGAGAAGCAGCAGCAGCTCTAGTTCAGCTTTGTGCTGGATGGAGGAGCTCCTCACTGTGAGGCTGAATCCGGCAACCCTATAGATGAAGCTTATTTCGAGGGCCTGTATTTCAGGTTTTGTTGTTTTGGTCATGATCAGGTGAGGACTCAATACCCAGACAGAAAAATAAACTGAAAGCTTTACTTTTTGGCTTGGCTCTTTCCACAACAGAGGTGAACAATGCTTTCTTTACTGCAAACAAGTTCCAGGTGTGTTCCAGTCCAGACTGAGAGGAGCTGGCTGTCATTCAAACCACTCAACTCTGTACTGAACTGATCCAATGCATTCTCAAGGTAATGGCTTGAAGACACCAAGAGAATCACAACGTCTACCAAAAACTTAGATGAGACCCTGAGGTTTCCAAACCAAAAACCCTCCTCTCAATAGCTACACCTTTAGATCCTTTCCATGAATGTCACAAAGTCGATCGGGGACAGGAAGGAAGCTGTTGCGGAAATGAACCATCACCAAAAACAAAGTCAACTTTGTGCCAATAATCAAAACACAGCTCTTTATTTGGGTATACAAGTACCAGATGGTCCTTCAAAGTAACCCAGCCCCCCTGTAGCACCCCCATAAAATACATCAGGGAACATGGTCATAATAAGCTTTCTTCAGACCTACAAAACATGTGGACCTGACCACTATGAGTCCCTTCGCAAGAGTTACAAATAGCCTCCGTCTGGGTCATCAACCACAGCCTGGGAAGGTTGTTCTTTTTTCTTTCCAAGTCATCGAACAGTTTTCCAGAACTTCTTTTGGGCCAACCAAAGTTCTATAGAATCTCCAAAATCCTCCCATGCTTGAGTTTTTGCTTTTGCAACTCCAGTAGCTACAGTCCTACCAGCTGCTTTACAGTCCCCTGTTCAGAAAAGTATTGAAACAGCAAGGCAAATTCCCTTGTTTTTGTTGTACACTGAAGAGATTTGGGTTTAAGATCTAAAGCTGAGGATGAGACAAGAGTTCAGAATGTCAGCTTTTATTTCCTGATATTTACATGTGGGTGTGATAAACAACTTAAGATATATCACCGTTTGTGACATTTTCAGGTGAGTCAAAGTAAAGGAACAAATAATCTTAAAGTGAATAACATGAAATATTTGGTGGCATAACCCTTGCTTGCAATGACTGCCTCAAGCCTGTGACCCATCAACATCACCAAACTCTTGCTTTCTTCATTTGTGATGCAATTCCAGGCTTTTACTGCAGCTTCTTTCAGTTCTTGTTTGTTTCAGGGGGTTTCTCCCTTCAGTCTCCTCTTCAGGAGGTGAAATGCATGCTCTATAGGATTAAGGTCAGGTGATTGACTTGGCCAGTCTAAAACCTTCTTTTATCCCCTGATAAAGTCTTTGTTTTGTTGGCAACGTGCTTTGGGTCGTTGTCCTGCTGCATGATAAAATTCCTCCTGATTAGTTTGGATGTATTTCTGTGCAAAGTGGCAGACAAAACATTTCTGTACACTTCATAATTCATTCTGCTGCTACCACCATCAATTACATCATCAATAAATATTAATGAGCCTGTTCCAGAAGCCGCCAGGGACACCCAAACCATAGCACTACCTCCACCATGCTTCACAGATGAGCTTGTGTGCTTTGGATCATAAGCAGTTCCTTTCTTTCTCCACACTTTGGCCTATTTTATAGGTTTAAACACAGGCCAAAAAGTAGACTAGGCATGCAGCTATTTAATGGTTGAACAATCAACGTTAAAGGCAACCCCTGGTCAACAAGAAACACCGATCAGTCACATGTTCCAATAGTTTTGCTCACTCAAAAAACAGGTGGGTTCAACCAAAGGGTGGTCCCGAGTTGTTTAACATACATACGTGTAAATACCAGGAAATAAAAGCTGACATCCTGAACTCTTGTCTCATCTTCATCTTTTGATCCCAAACCCAAATGTCATCAGCGTACAACAAAAACAAAGGAATTTGCCTTGCTGTTTCAGTACTTTTGGAGGGGACTGTAGTATCTTTCTGCTGTTTAGTGAGCCCCAAAGGAAAATCTTAAGGCTCTAAGATTTGCACCAGACCCCAGTGTTCATCCCTGGAGGTTTGGGGTCTCACATTGAGGTCAGTGTTGTTTCACAAAATTAAGACAAAAACATAATTTTCATTTAACCAAAAGCAAGTGTTACTTACCACATGCTGATGTTGTTCTGAGCGTACTAAGTGTTAGAGAAGGAGGTGGAGGGGGAACTGACGGTGGTGAACAAGACAACATCCTCCTCAGACCTTTGAGCTTAACATCATTCTCACTGTGCTTGAGTTTCTCTCCTGCACAGCAGTTTGGCAACAGAATTTGTTATGAAATTCATGTCACTGAACACATCCATGAACAATTTAAACAGTTTATTAAAATGAAGTACAGCCTTTAAAAATATTTTTTCTTTTAATATAATGAATAAACTAGTAAATATTGTGGAGAATTTTTTAAAAAAGAACAAATTACAGATAATTTTACACTTCATACTACGCACCTTGTGTTTTAGTAGAAAAGACAGGAGAAATATCTGTTAATAAAGAGCCAAGATCCTAGAAGAAATGGATTGAGACAAAAAGAAAAATGTCATTTTTTAAACAAAATTTGGGTGAAATGAGAATAGGGGGGAGAAATATAGTTGTCAATTTTTTTTACAAATAAAAATCTCAAAAGTCTAACGTGCATTTGTATGAAGTCCCCTCTATTCTGATTAACCTAAAAATAAAAAAAAAATACAATCAGTAATAACCACAAACTTCAATCTGTTTTAATAGAATTTTACATGATAGACCAACGCAAATTAGTGCATGATTGTCAATTTTGAAGAAAATTAAGCATTGCTACCAAAATGTTTTAAATAACCTAAAAAGTGGTGTGCATTTGTATTCAACCCCTTTACTCTGATACCCTTAAATAAAATCCATGGAAACCAAATGTCTTCAGAAGTAACCTATTCAGTAAACAGAGTCCACCTGTGTGTACTTTAATTTCAGTATGAATCCAGCTGCTCTGTGAAGGCCTCAGAGGTTTGTTAGAGAACAAACAGCATCATGAAGACCAAGGAACACAGTGGACAGGTCAAGGAGGACGTTATGGAGAAGTTTAAACGAAAGTTAGGTTCTAAATATATTCTGAGCTTTGGACAACTCACAGAACACTGTTCACTCCATCATAAGAGCATGGCTCAGTTGCAAACCTACCAGGACATGGATATCCACCCAAACTGATAGAATGGGCTACATGAGAACATGAAGCCACAAGGTAGGTGTGGATGAGTTGCAGAGTTCCACAGCTCGGGTAGGAGAATCTGTTTACAGAACTAATATTTGTGTTGGGCTGCTCTACATATCTGGCTTTTATAGAAGAGTGGTAAGAAGAAAGCCATTGTTCAAATGAAAGGGGTGGTGACATCTCTGTATAAACTATTTCATGTAGTTGATATTGCTGTATATGTCAATTCTCCAAAGAATTTCACTAAAAAAAATACCATCACCTTTTTGTAGGGGGTTGTTTTGACAGGCCAGACTTCCCTCCTTGGCAAAAGTGGTGGGTACGGTAATGATATGTGACTCTACCTAGCTGACTTCACTCTGATTGGCGACAACCATATTTGGTAAACTCTTCAGTAAAGTGTGCTGAGCATCATCTCAAATTGAGGTTATAATTGTGTGGTACTTCTCCATAAATGAACTTCAGCCCCTCTTCTCTGATTCTCTCATTCTTTGGGAGCCACAGGAAACCTCATTCACATTTTAACATAAACCATCTTGGAGAAACGGCAAACGTGGAAAAACTTGATCTGGTTAATTAAGATCAAAAATAAACTTAAGCTTCTTCTCAGTGTAAACATGTGTTACCTACAATGAAAGATGGTGATGGCAGCATCATGCTGCTGGAATGGTTTTCTCCTGTAGCAATTAGGAAGATGGAGGGAGCTAAAAACAGGACATATTTATTTTGTTGAATAACCTAGTCACATTTCAGAACTAAATCCAATCGAGAATTTGAAAAATTATGTTCACAGATGCTCTCCAGGTATGGTCCTATTCAGGAAACATTCAGGGGCCTGAGGCACAGGCTGAACAATGCCTGTGCAAGAACGTCTTTCATCATCGAGGAATTTCTTGTGAAAGCATATTTTTTACAGTTTTTGATACTGTGGTGTAACGTAGTTACATAAACCAAACAGCCACTGAGCAGGGAGATAAGAGCTTTAGTCAAGGCAGTAAATTGTTCTTTTCCTCATACTCAGCTGGCTTGAAGGACAATTAGAGCAAGACAACTGGTGTAGACAGAGAGGCTTCAAAATGAATTAATAGGGAGCAGCAGTGAGGAGGAGGAGGCCAGGAGGTGAAGAAAAGAGGATGCTACAGAGTTGAGAGGCAGCGCTGACATCTTCAGAGGTGGCAGACAAGAGGCAAAAGGGTGGCGGCTTCCTGCTGGAGAAGTGTCTGACAGCGAGCCAATTTCACCATTTTCTCCTCCCCACAGCCCCATAATGAGGCAACCAGTCAGGTCTTCGGTAACATCATGTGTCAGATAGTTTATCTTTAGAGACATTACGCCACTTATGGAGTCAGGATGTGCAGGTTTGTTTTACTCTTTTAAAGCTCTGACACTTGAGGAATGAGAAAAAGAAAAAAATCATTTGCGTTTCATTCAGCAGGACTTTCTGTCAGTTTCATCACCTCTCATTTACAACATCAGTCACCTTTTGCTTCCTCACACTATGTAGCTTAACAAACACAAACACATGCTCATACCAATGATTAGGAAAAAATAAATTAAAAATACGCTGAGCTTCCGCTCCGATGAGTTTTCCCGACGACAAGAGGAAGCACTGGGTTCACAAACCCAGCGGAAAATTAATTAGACACAGTGCGGGGACGTCTTCCAGGGGCTTTTCAGGTTTTGCAGACAAACATATCAAACAGAAAACAACACGGGCCAGAAGGCGGGCTGGTGATGGACACCGATAATAAAAATAGGCCTCTTACTTCAATGCTTCAGCTCAGTTACCTCAAAGTGTAAAAAAGACCTGGCTTTGTCTTACTGTCGCCTTTGTGTGTTGCTTGGATCTCCTCAGCATGTCTGCCTACCCATGGTTCTTTGACCAAAGACATCCACAGTCATTTGGACCAGATAGTTATATGTCCAAACTCTAATTAGTGTGAGAATAAATCAGTCGGTTTTAATGGTGACTGAGAAACAGCTTAAAGAATGTTAACATCAACACGTTCCATGAACTATGTTAGCAGTGACTTGCTGAGTACTATCTCTAACCAGGGTCCCTACACACCTTTCATGTCATGATTTCAGAAAGACTGACAGAAAGATGGATGGATAGATGGAAAGTGGTGGAATAACAGAAAGACTGACAGGAATGGACTGATGGAAGGAGAGATGGAAGGACGGAAAGACAGAGACAGATGGAAAAGCCAACCGGAGGGGATGAAAAGACAGATAATATAACATGTAGACAAAAGGAACAGGTTATCAAGTCAGAAAACACAAATATTTGTCAGTACTTGTCTCTTTCTTCATACTTATCCAGACCTGAAATCAGACGGCAGAGTGATGAATGAGTCGCCCCTGTTCCCACACAGCAGATAGCATGTAATCTGTGCTTTGTCTCTTTTGGAGCAATGGGACAACGTCAACACTCCAAATCGAACTAAATGCTGCCCAAGCCGTATAAACATGCATTCCACCACCTACAAAATGTTTAGGCTCATGTTTGCTCCTCTGGTTTTCTTACAGCTGCTTGTAGTTCTGATGTTCGAACTTATTGTTAAGCTTAAACCGATTCATCCTGTAATGAAAGGTTACAGTCAGTTTGCTGCAGACAATACAAGTAATGGTCGTCTTTAGTGATTGTTGCATTTTAGCTTTCATTAGTGTTCCTACTTATGTCAAATGACTCTGTTTAAATAGCAAGAAACGCTACTGTGAAAGCATATTGTTCAATTAAAGGATGTAGCTTGTTCGATGTAAAAGAACGAGTTTAACCTTTTGTTATCCTGAATCCTAGAACAGAAACCAGCTGGGTTTTATTTCTTGTTTCTCAAAGACATTTCTGCTCTTTAGCTCTGGCTATAGATTAGGATTTAACAGTCAAGCACCTATTTAGTGCAACTGCTTCAGGCATTAAAAATGCATTTTATGTTTATTTTTTGACCAATTTTTATAACTTAAAGTTATTTTTTATTGTTTTTATTAGTTTTATAATACCAAATTTAAGTAAAAACTAGGTATTAATGAATAAAATGAGTAGTATAAATTCAAAGTAGACCACATTATACTGCTTTGGAAATGTGTTCATACCTGTTGAGCTTTTCTACACCATCTCATATTACAACCACAAATGTCAGTGTATTTTGTTGGAATCTTATACAATAAACAAATGCACAATGTAATTGTCAAAAGGAAAAGTTCTTCAACATAAAATCTGAAAAGTGTTGTGTACATTGGTATAGTCCTCCATTTACTCCAGTCCCCCTAAATTAAAACTTGTGCAACCACCTGCCATACAGGTGTCTGAGGAGACCAAAATGCTATTTGTGGCTAAAAAAAATTGATCAAAAGGTGGTTCTAAAGTGCCAATCCAGAAGGGCTGAATACAAATCCACTACACACTTTTCAAACTTTGTAAAACCATGCTTCATTTTTCCTTTCACTTCACTATTATGCTCTACCTTGAGTTTGTGATTGTAATGTGACAAAATGTGAAAAAGTTCAATAATTTTCCAAGGCACTGTATTATTGTGATGCTGTGTAAGGAAAACGGTGATTGCAAGGAAAAATAGATATTTAGAAGTGGTTTTAAAGTGCCTTTTTATTATTATTTTCTATTCTGGCTTTCTCACATGAACTTCTCAACATCTCAAGAGAAGCAATCTAAGGCTTCTCTACCCGATTCTCCTTTTTTATTAACATCCTAAGAAATAAACAGCTGGTTTTGTTTTATAATTTATTGGCAATGCGAGAGCAAAAACACTTTAAAGTCTCAGAATGAGAAAATGAGAATGTTTGAGCTTTCTAGTACCTGCGCTTCTCCAGGGACCGAGCTGCCAGAGGCCACCTGAGCCCTGGGTGTGGAGCTTCCTTCACTGTCCACAGAGGGCGCCCTCTCACTACCCCAGGAGAGTGAGCGCTGCATCATCCACTGACACTGAGTCCTCAGTTTTCTGGGGCCTCTCATTGACATATGCTCCTGACTACCCTCGGCATCTGTGCTGGTCTTGCTGCCCAGGTCTGGTGGGGCTTTCTGAGCAGACGGTTCCCTCAGCGTCAGGGCCTGAAGAAGACTCCTGGGGGTATCATACCACCGTCTGAGCAGGCTGGGAATCTGGTACTCCTCACTGTGCCTGCGAGATCCTTGGGAGGCACACCTGGATGGGCATGTGTGCTCCAGAGTAATCTTGGGCTGAAAAGGTGATGAAGGAGGTATTGCAGGAGGAGCAGGTGGAGGTGAAGAAGGGGGATTAAAAGGAGCAGGAGGGCTGACCACAGACTCATTATCCTCTCCTCCTCCTTGGCTGGCCATGTCCAGACTTCCATTGTATGAAGAATAGCTCCCAGAATAAGATGACTGACTGCCTGTCGCTATTCCAATCCCACTGTCTAAGGAGCTCTGCCGATCACAGTCATTAAGCCCCCGAGGTTGGTGCTGCACAGAAGACTGATGGCTCCCTGAGCCCTCCCTCGCAGCGCCATACAGTCTGTCGTCTGACCGGGTCAAAGCCTTCAGCGTGGAGGAGCTTGACGACATCTCATTGGAAAGGTGCGACCTGACCGACGGCTCCACCCAGAACGGAAACCTGCTCCCATAACTTGCATCTGACTGACTGGATGAGGAACTGGAGAAGCTGTGGTCGTCCCCGGCAACAGAAGTGCTACAGCTGTAAGTAGAGGCTAAGGAGGAGGAGAAAGTCAACAAATTTAGAGAAGGTGGTGAGTAACCACACCTGCTGACAGTAAACAGAACATCAATATTTTCAAATGACTGGTCCTGGAGAATGAAGTTTAACTGCTGTCATTTGCTGCAATGATGGCTGAATGATTTATAATTTAACCCCTAAACTCCCGCTGTGTTTCTACAGACAGTCAGCACAAATCAATTGTAGGACCTCTTCACATTTCTGACTAATACACACACAACTCTGACAAAAAAGTCCCCACACTCTCACGAGGGTGTTTAATGTTCTGAGGACAGATGATAAATAGATTAGCAATATGTGGAACTCTATAAATGTCAGAGTTACATCCTAAACTCCAAAAGGCTCATGAGTGATTTGCTGTTTGCTGAAAACACAAAGGGAGGGTTTATAGCAGGACTTACATGAGCTACTGGCCAGACTGCACTGAGACAACATGCTGAGTCTCTTCTCCAGCTCGGAGGTCTCCTGGCTGATCCGTTTCTCTGCTGAGGCAGGGTCTGCATCTGGATCTGCTATTTATACAGTAAAAAAACAATAAAATAAGGAACATGTAATTTTTGACAAACGGTAACAAAAGAATCATCTGATTAATTTTAAATTTTAATTTGATATTCAGTTTGTTGTCCAGATGATGTTCTATGAAATTGTTTGATTCTAAGATCGAGCGGAGGCTGCACACCTGCTCTCACACAATGACCGCAGGGATTCTCTCCAGTCGCTCACTCAACAAATCTTGCAAGAAAAAAAGCCACTGATGAAATAAAGCTGCAGGTCACCCTGTTTAAAGTTTGTCACAGTTGGAGACACAACGGATATGTGGAAGAAGATGCTTTGGTCAGAGGAGACCAAAATTTTACTTTCTGGTCTAAACAAAAAAAACATTGTGTTTACCACTGGAGATCATCCCTGTGAAACATGGTGGTCACAGCATTATGCTGTGGGGAGGATTTCTCAAAGTGGGAAAGGAAATCTGGTCAGCGTTGATGAGACGATTGGTTGAACTAAATACAGAACAATCCTGGAACAGTTAGGGTGGGGGTCTCCAATGCTGGTCCTTGAGTACTACTGTCCTACAACTTTGTTCAAATGCTGCTCTGTTCAAATGAACCAGGCCTCTGCACAACATGACACACAGAGGAGGTAATTCAGTCATTTGATTCATGTGTTGGGGCAGGGATTCATCTAAAAGGTGCAGGACAATAGCTCTGAAAGACTACAGTTGGACGCTCCTGGGTTAGGAGCTGCAAAAAAGCTGAGACTGGGGGGGGGGGGGTCGAGGTTCACCTTCCAGCAAGGCTACTTCATTAAACACAAAGGATTGGTGTAAATCAAAGCTCAGTGCCTCACAATGTGCAGTCGATATCCAGACCTAAACCCAATCAAGAATCTGTGGTGAGACTGGAAAATTCATGTTCACTCTGAGCTTGAGCCACGGTTGATGCCCTAATGGGCAGAAATTTCAGTCTCTAGAAATGCAAAATTGGTAGATACACACCCCAGAGGACTTACAGGTGTGAGTGCAGAAAGCTGGGTTTACAAAGTGTTGACTCAGGAGACCCGACTGGATTATTTGAAAACATTTTTTTGAAAACTGTAATTATGCCCCAACTCATGTTGGTCTCACGCTTGAAAGATAGACAAAAAAAAAAAAAAAAAAAAAAAATACATTTTTTGGTTTTAGCATAGCAAAATGTGAAAAAAGTTCAATGTTTTTGAAAGGCACTATATTAACCACTCAGCAGTGAAACTGAAAAGGCTGTTCAGTAATTAGGTACACTTAAAAAATTTAAATGCTTCCACAGTATTACAACAGCATGTCTGACAACAGAAACAGAACAGCCGCTGCAAATAAAATTCAGTTTAATTATATCTCTATGCCTGTTTTATTTTCTTGAAAAAGTAAATGTGAAGAAATATTCACCAACATCGGTTTATTGCAACTTTCTTAAAATGGCTCCTCAGCTTCTGATGATTTATGAAAAGCAGTTCACTGTGAGAATAAAGAAAAGGCCAAAGAGGAAGACATGAATACATTTTTAACAGGTTTTGTTACATGTTTAATAACTGAAATGCTTTCTATGCTTATTTGTATTGTGGCATTAATATGACCTTCCTGTCCTTTGCAGGTCAGCCTTAAACACAACATCCGTGCATCGTCTCGCCATTACCACGATTCCATGAGGTCATACAGCTTTACCTTCGTTAGGTAGGAGAATGAATTCTTGTGGAAAAAAGTAGAGCCTAAAGTTGAGATGTTTGTAGTGTTAATCAGAATATTCTTCTAAAATGTTTGTCTGTGAGTGTCTAAACGGTGCACTGAGTGTAAACTAATAACCAACTAATTTAGAGCAAAATTTAGTGATGCAGGGTTCAGAGAACATTGATGCAGGTGGGCTAACACTAAAATAAATGTGGCAGGGGAACTAAATATTTACTCTCAGAGTTCTATTACAAAATTCATTTGAATGACTCAGTTTATTTTACTGACTCAGTGAACAAAAGAAAAACCATTGTTGCTTGTTGATGTGACTCCTCTATCTTGGCGATCACTTGGCAATCAATTAAAGCAAATCTACCTCAAAACAGGATTTTTGGTCTTCATTTCTTTAAATAAATGAATACATAACAGTTATCAGAAGAAGTAAAAACTGAAAGCATTCTTACCTCCTCTGTTGCTATTCAGTTGTGCTGTTTTTGAGGGTAACAAAAAAAAAGAATATTTAATATCTCCTGAGACCTTAAGAGCAAAACGAACCATCTGTGTGTTCTTTTCTCCTCCACTACAGATGCTCAGAGCAAGTTTAGCACAAAAAAAAACTGTGAATCCTTAAACTGTCAGGACAGTGAATTTCCTCCTATATGTAACACATAGTGCTAAATCAGTGCTAGTGTAACCGTGGAGCCCCTTAGTGTGTGGCATGTGTCAATCAACTCCTGAGGCAGTCTCCTGCGAAATCAACAATGTTTCAATTGCACATAAGTCATGCACAAAACATGATCCCTTAATCTCCCTGCCGGCACGAGGGGTAGAGGGATGTTGTGTTTCCGACTGCATGGCGCCTCGACACACGTGCTACATGTGTGCATTAAACAGGCAGTAAACCCTTGTCACAGGATGCATGAGGTCGCGTAGCGAAGTGACTGAAGGTCTTTAGAAAAAAAAAGCGTACATTGTCCTGTTAAAAGTCTGGTTTTGTGATACAAAATCATTTTCTTCACCATTTAATCAGAGGCTGATTTTACTGAAAAGAAATCTGTAAGCAGGAAAATTTAAAAATAAAGATTTATGCAATCTTAAGTTAATATGCTTTTAAAGCACATTTTGATTTAATTTCAGGTTGGTTTTTTTATTTACACTTATCAGGTATAGTGAATCTGATTAGCCTGAGATAAACTGCACCTGTCCCTGTATAATTTTACATGAACTTATTTGCATTATGTGAAAAAATGACAGTTTGCAGAGATGTTAAGATCAAAAGATGTCATTGTACTAATTTTATCAGTCAGGAAAAGACACACAAAAAAAGCATTTCAAAACATATTTGTGACGTGTCACGAGAAAAGTAAGAACAACTCACCAGAGCAGAAATGGAGAAAAAATATTTTAAAAACCAGTTTCTGAGAAAATAGTGATTTTCGTTTTTGCAAAATATATCAGCTAAACTTCTGAAGAAACCACCCAATGCTTTAAACAGGAGTTTCAAAGGTTTTAAAATTATACACTTTGTGTTTGAATTCAGCTTGTTTACTAAGTAAATCTGAGCTGTTTCGGGGTGTGTGGGAAACTCACAGCTGATTAACATACTGGGTTTAATGGCTATTCACACTGCTTTTGTTATGGGTTTCAGTCAATAAGTTGTAAATTTGAAGAAAACACATGGCTAATTAACATCGCCAACACATCACTCAAACCACGCTGGTAATGGGCCTTTGGAAAAAAAGATATTTCGAAGATGCAGTCAGATTTGTTTGACTCTGCATAATTGTACAAGGTATATGTTGAATTAAATGTGGAAAAAGCACTTCTGAGATCTGCTGAAAACAATTCTTTGTATAACTTTCCCACTGCTGCACCTGCAAGAACTTACTCTTAAATTTTGAACCAGTTTTACTCTATCCTTAGTAATTTGTGTTTAATGTAGGAATTAAGATAATGCCCACCTGACTGGTTTGGTGGAAGGCCATGCAGAGCCCGGCTGGGGGCAATTCCTCTGACGATGCAGTCAAATAAGAAACTGATCTGCTCCCCTTCTGAGCAAGACAAGAAGAAAACACCGGCCCCTGGGACACAGAGGAAAAGGTACAAAGACATGATGAATAACACACACACACACACACACACACACACAAAGAACCCTCTGCTGAAAGGAGTTTCAAAATGAACAGAGTGGTAGATGTTTATAATATTCATGTAGTATTCAGTAAATCTTCAGTAATTTTTGACCAGGCTGTTCCATAAGCTTCAGAGACTGTTGTGAAGGTTGAGGCTGTTCTTTGAGCGAGCAATAACCCTTCCTCCAAAAGTTTGATGTCGGTCTGCTGAAGCCCACGCAGCACTAAGTGTCAATGAAAACAAAACTACACACCAGAGTACAAACAAAAGTACAACAAAAACTCACAATAAAAAGAGCAGAAGTAAAATAAAAATCCTGATGCATGGAAATATCACATCAAAGGAACCAAAGAGGGAGACACAAAGTCAGCTCTTTCTCAGCAGATTAGTTAAAGATATACATAAAAAAGATTTTTTTTTTTCTTGTAAAACTGCTCATAATAAAAAAGAGGCTCAGCTGGGATTTTCTTTTTACAAATAACATCTCAGTCATTCTTCAGTGGTGCTATTATAGTCAGCAATGCTTTCTTGAAGTTTGCATCCATTCAGCAATTTTATTTTACGTACTAAACTTTTTATTGAAATGGCATCAAAGCCAATTGAAATATGTTTTCGAAGCAAAATATTACAGTTCAGAGTTCAATAATTGAGTTTCTCACTTGAACTCACCTTTAATGTGGTGGAAATCTATCTGATTCATTAGTTGTTCAGTTTATTGAGACAGTGAAGCTGCTCAGTGTCAGCAAAAGGCTCAGTGTCTCAAACTGCAGATTCAGAGTAATATCCAGTTTCAGTTGTGATAAAAGAGATGTATGTATGCTGTGGAATCTTTTGACATTCATATATTTCTACAATAATAGGCTTGTGAATTATAAAAAAAATAAATCCAGCAAATGCAAACCAGACAGTCCATTAATAACTCTCTGGTAGGAGGCCGTCATCTGATTACCATAGCTTTTATTAATACACAATGGTTCCACCTCTGAACAATTTTTAGATAATGTCATTGAGACATTTTAAACCAAAGTCCCATAAAACGACTGAAAGAAAAAAACATAAGTGTATCTAATGGAAAAGTCTGCTTTCTGCTCTTTCAATAAGGTTACATATTTATTCTCATAAATACATCAAGTTGGGAAGACATAAAATGGTCTTGAAAAGATACACAAAGAAAATCAGAAACAATGCCAATAATATCAACGTGAGACAATGTTAAATAAAAAGATTTATTCTTTTTATAGATAATCTGTGATATGTTTGAAATGACTGTGCTCTCCCACACTCAATAACACCCATCATAAAGATGTGTAAAAACCCTTAAAATGAATCCATATTTCACTTCAGTAGCATAATATAGCATAAAAAATGCCAACGTTCTCCAACAGTGAGCTTTGAAGATTTTCTAATCATACTGCTCAGAGCGTGTGGGTCATTTGTCACAGTTCCATCTGTAGATGAGCTCAACTTTAGAGACTGTTGTCTTGCAGCCATTTCATGATTTGTGAAGAGCATATCTGCCTTATTTGAATGGCATGTTGTCTTGTGTTTCCCATTTTGAAGAGTGGTTAAGAGAAATACCTCAGTGTCACATCATATATATACTTATGTATATGTATTATAGAATTAACTGGATGTTCCACCACGAAGGGTACAGCTAAGTTTATAAAAACAAATATTTCATTAGGTGTGATAGTTTTTTCCTCCTATGGATTTATTGTTCTGCAGAAGCAGTGAGGTTTTGCAACTGCAACAAAAGATTCATCTATTTTATGGCTTTTCATACATCTTTACTAGAGGTTCTTATAAATGTGGAGGGGGGTGTGCATAATATTTTTGGCGCTCAGCGGATTTCTTTTTTTCTTTTTTTTCTAAGCAATATATAAATAAGAAAAAGATACAACTAATAAGCATATTGGGTGGGAGGACTCAGTATTTTTGCCCATTCCACACTCCCCAACTAAGCCACAGGCAATATGAACAGAAAAAAAATGGCAAACTATTTATTTGAATTTATTAGAATATTTTTAAACCAGATGATTTATACTAATCAACATACAATACATAACAGTAATGTCCAAGTCTTACATTATGCAGCAGAGCAAAGATATTTAGGATCCAACAACTTAGTTTCACATGTTTAAAACACCCTCCTGATAAAAACTGGTCTGCATTACTGCTGTTGCTGAACTGCTATTTTTGTAAAAAGGTTTGAGTTGCTTGGTAAAAATCCTTCTTCTGGATTATTATCGTCATCATTCTCACCTCAGCCTTTAGTCTTGGGAGGGGGACTGGTTGAAGAAGGAATACATATTTTGGAGTCATTAAATGTATAAACACTAACAAATCACAATTAGTCTTTCTGTTGTTTTTCATAGCAGATAGGTAATTTTAAAACCCCTTTGTGACAACAAAAATACATTTAATAGCTAAAAAACAGAGAGTGAGTACCATATATGGATGATGATGCATCATCTGGATTCATCATCATTGTAGCACAGTAACGGGGTGTTTTCCAAATTAAAAAAAAAGTTTTTCTATTTTAAATATGCCTGATCAATGTAAAGCTGCATATTGCATTGATATATTAATAGATGGAGTGAGCAGTTCCACTTCACCATAGGCTCCAGCTGTGCTATTAAGTGAGATTAATTAAATTGAGAAGAACAGACTCTCCTTACTCCCCACAAATAGCTTTATCTGTTCGAAACACTTCTAGCTGTGACACACTGTGACCAGTTGCAGCCTTGGCTTCAAGGGAAAGAACATGAGACTGAGAAACAGAGCATACCACACAGTTCATGCACAGGCCACTTGTGTCTCAAGCAGCAGATAAACATTCAGGGAACCTTGCATGTTACTGGTAAGAAAGTGTTTCTTAAACAAATGAGCTGTTTAACATTTTATGTGAGAACAAACAACATCTCCAATAGTGATCAGATGCTGAAAACATGGATAATTTAAGATAAACACTTGTGTTTTCTTGGTATGTGTGCTGCGTTTCACATTATGAGTAAACTTTGTTAGAACCAGTTATTGCTTTGTTTGCCTCTTAATATCAATTAAAAATGCAAAGAAACAATAAAAACTGCAGGGTTATGATTTAACCATTAAAATCATAGAAACTATGGACGTAGATTATGGCTGCAGGTAAATTACTGCATGCGGACCGCAGGAGGTTGCTTCAGCTGCAGGGTGAGATAGAAACAATAAACAAAATGGGAGCATGTTGTCTGTAATGTGGAAATAGTGATCTTGTTAAATGTTTTGCTTCATTAAAAACAGAATTTACCAGGAGTAACAATGTACTTGTGCTTTAAAGGTAACAAGGATTTTCATGTGGTTTTAAACCAAGAATATTTAATTTTTGTTGTGGTTCTGAATTATTTAAATCTTTATTAGAAAGGAACGACATATGAAAGCTGGAGTTTGTTGAGCCACTAAGAACAAGATGGTATAACCCAACTTTTCAAGAAACAACAGAAGCCACAACTTTTGCTGTTTGAAGTCAGCAAACCTTCACAGTAGAGTAAAAATAAAACATTTATCTCTGAAAAGTGGTAGAATGGGAGCATTAAATGCCTAAAAACTAAAATCCTTGCCAAGCACCTAACAGGTTTTTTTCAGTTTTTTCCTAAATGTATTCAGGTCACTTTTCTTCCCACCCTTTTTGCTTTAACTTCCACCTTCAGCAACATATTATGAATAAATAAGCATTTAGGATCTCTTGAAGTCTTGTGTTTACTATGCTTCACCACTCAAGCGAGTGCCAGGTGGACAGTCAGACATTGCAAGCTCTGTGGGTCACTCACACTATAATATAACCTGGCAAGAGTGAGGCTTAGTTGGACTTAACTTGTAGATACCATCTAAATGATGCTAAATATACAACACACAGGAGAAACAATCTCACACGTGCAACAATGTATGACCAAAGGATGCATGTGTGTTTGCACCTGCTGAGGGACACAGAAAGGCTGCCAACTTTGCTATTTTATCTGGGGCAAGGAGCTTGATGGCTATCCAGATTCTGTGATTGATTGTTTATTACTGGGTCAGCATGTGTGTGCTATAAACGTTTATGTGTTACAAGGTTGAAATGAGCAGATGTGGACTCCATAACCCAGAAAACTTTCATCAGGTCAATATAGAAGAGTGACCTGAAAACGTCTAAGAGTGGCTGATCACAATCTTCACCCAGTGAGTCAGGTTTTACGTGACGTTAAAAACAAATAAGAACTTCATCAAAAAACAAATTTTAATAAAAATTCCCTGCCTTTAATGTGATATACAATACAACCTGTGCAATTCAACCCATAAAACTAAGTAATATAATGCAAATGTGAAAATTTCTCTCTCTCTCTCTCTCTCTCTCTCACCTGCAATCCATTAGCTAATCAGCGCCAGTCTTTTATTCCAGCATTCACCATCCTAGTACTTATACACCTCTCCCACTCTCACTCCTTGCTGATTCCTCGTTATACCCCACTGTCTCTTCATGCCTGTTTCCTGTTTTGTTCTGCTCTGGCTCCCTGTGTTCCTTTGTCATTTGTTTTGGCCTTTGAATTAAAATATCTTTATCTCATCATATCATGTTTGTACTTTAGCCCACCATTCACACAAATCTTGACAGACAGATGACATTAAAAGTTCAGAAATATGTATCATGACCTGAGTTTAGCAGGTGTGTGGATGTCTGGGCTGGGACCAAAAAATGGCCCTAGCATTTTTGGCCATGGCAGCCCACCATGATTATTTATATGATATGTAAGCCACAGGACATACCAACGCATATATGTGCATGTTGTGCTGTTTCAAAAGTTAAAATAAAGTGCAGCAGCCTACAAGGAAGAGAGTAACCATGTTAAAAACTGACACACTCTTTCACTACTTCAAGATTTTATCTTGGGAGAGATGGCCACAGTGTCACAATTCCCATTTTGAAGTGAAAGTGGACGTCAAAGAAACTGCAAGAGATGTGTTTCGATGTCTTATGAAATATAATGTTTATAAAAATACACAATTAGGTCCGTAGTGAGTTCACATATCCATTAAAAATAAAGAGCTCCTCATCAAAGTGACTAATCAAAGTATGAAAAACAGAGAATTTCACTAGTGTCATTTCTCTGGTTACCAATGAGAAATCATCCAATTCACGAAAGCAATGTCTCCATAATATTACATGATAATAATAATAACTGTAAGCTGTAACACCTGCAAACTGTAACTTTATGGCTAAAATAACACTAAATTGGACATCAAGTCTAATCAGAGCATTATTTGAAAACAAAGGCTATAAAGGCAATTTTCACACACACAGTTTGTGCACAACTGTAGTTTTGTACACAAATCACACTCAACTACATAGGCTAATATGATTGTACATGTTTTAAATCTTATTGAATAAAATAATTCTTGTAATACTTACCTATGTTAAGCATTTGCACATTGTTGGGTACAGCTTCCCCAAATACTATTTAGTGAAGATGTATCTCTAATCATTTTTAAAGTGTATTAATGGAAGTGTATGTATGTGTTTGCATGTCTCCATAGCAATAAAAGTGATAGTGATGTCACATTGGCATCATCCTCATCTCTGCATGAAGGAACTGAGGTACAGCTATTTTTTAAAAAGACCAGCTGCAACACAAAGTACAGTGATGACAGAGAGACTTGCTTACTGGTTTGTTGGAGCAAATGAGGCCTCAAGGGAAATTAAACAGCTGTGAAGTAAAATGTTCAATAATAAAGAACTTTAAGTCAGTTTATTTCTCATTATTTGGATTAATTGCTGTGCAAGTAAACAAGGGGATACCACATCAGAAAACACTGTTTTATCAAATGATTTATGCAAAAAGAAAATGAGGGGTTTACACATCATTTAAGGTAGAGCTGAGAAAAATTATTCTCTGCTCATGCTCCCAGGCTAAATAAGATGAATTGGTTGTACAGCAGCGCTATGTATACTGTGTTAATTTTTTATGACTTCTAAAATGCAAAAAAAGGACTTATGTCCACGTCTTGATATGCAAATTTGGTATTTGGCTTTTAACGGAAGTAATTTTGCATCCTTTATAGCAATTTATTACTTTTAGAAGGAGATGTCTTTATTGAAAATATGCAGATGAACATGTCAACTAACACTCTACCTTGAAGCTGGCAAGGAATGCTACTTTCAGGCTTAGCTAACACATTTTTGCTTCTGTCCCTCTCCGCTTCTGCTGCCATGGCAAGAGGGCCTCTGTCTGCAGCCCCGTGTCTGCTGCCTAATATTCTGATGAAAAGAAGAAGGACTGTGCGGGTGCACAAACGACCACAAAGCTGTTTGTGATTGGCTGAGAGTCCAGCACTGGTATTTATAGATGTCTCTCATGAGAACATTGTAACCAGAGCCTGAAAACCTCATGGTTATTCTCGTATTCACTCATACTTAAACTCCCTGGCTGGAAAAGACGGGCATTGCAAAAATGCAAACAGTTTCTATATCTCTAGAATAATCCAACAGCGAGGAGAACGCTGCTATTTCATCATAGAACCAAAAAAAAAAAAAAAAGCAGGATTCTGCAGCTGTTAGGAACTAAA
Source organism: Anableps anableps (assembly GCA_014839685.1). Taxonomy (NCBI): domain Eukaryota; kingdom Metazoa; phylum Chordata; class Actinopteri; order Cyprinodontiformes; family Anablepidae; genus Anableps; species Anableps anableps. The sequence goes on along the minus strand of CM026065.1, from coordinate 17,376,045 downwards.
GTTTCTCCAGAATTCGAAACTTCAATCGTAGCCCAGTCCCTGCTCAAGATACTTAAAGCTGCTCACATTCTTCACATTCATGCCCACCATCAGTTTGACATTCAGAAGATACCCGAAACCTGGCAAAAACAACATCCACAGCAGGCTTTGGTAGACACACAGAAAACCATTCCTGACATGTAACTATGAAAGTGGCTGCAGTAAATTACTTGTTTTACAGTCCATTAGCACTGGTGTGACAGGCAGGTCTATGAGAGCTAAGCAGATAACAGAAAGGGGATATATTTTCCCAACACGGGGCTTTTGTTCTGAAAATTATGCTGAAGTAATGTATAAATCATAAAACCAAAAACACAGGTCTAAGTCTAAATCGTCTGATAATGAATTTTTACTTCTGAACAAGGTTGACATTAAACAATGTTATTCAAGTTTATTCAAAATTTGAATATATATAAGTTTAATAAACTGTTCTGTTCTGCTCTTGCATTTAAAGTCTGTCATTAAGTAAGGAAAGAACCTCATACTAGCTGAAGGTGGAAGTATCATGGTTTGGGGACCTGGCCAGCTCATCATCATTGAACCCACTAAGAGGTCTACTGAGCATCAGTGGTTGTTTGAGGAAAATGTGAGAGCATCTACATGAAAAGTAAAGCTAAAGTAGAACTGGATCCTGCAACATGACAGTGACCCAAAACATACCAGTAAATCCACCTGAGAATGGCCGAGAACTAAGGAATGGAAAGTTCTGGGCTGAGCCAAAGCCTAGATTTTGCTGAAGCTGTGGAGTGATTTAATGCAAGCTGTACTTACAAGGAACCCCTTAAACATCTCACAGCTTAAAATAAGTAGTAGGGCAAATTTTCCTCAGATGATGTCAGAGACAGAGATAAAACAAGAAGTGTCACATTGAAGGTAATTCAACCAAACTCTAGGTATTAGGGGATAAGGTGTTCTTACTTTCCTTCAGAATACACATTTTTGTTCATCTCTTTTCTTTAATGAGAAATTTTTTGTGTGTGTTTACCTATAGTTAAATCACTTTCTTTTGTTGAGATACATGAAAAAAGATTAGACATCAATATGTGTAACTGTTATTTTAAACCCAATTCAGAAAATGTTTGGGTACTCTTGATTGCTTCGAAGGAAAACTATGTGATCAGCTGCTTCTCAGGTTTGCACTTCCTTGGCGCTCAGGTGTCATACTAAAAGCAGAAGACTCATCAGCTGCTAAAACACTCACAGGTAAATGTTCTCCTTAAAACCAATACTATAAACTATGAACAAAATTAAACATTTCAAATCAGAAATTTCAAGTTCAAATTAACTTTGAACTGCTGCAATTTTATGCCAACCAGATAAACTTTATATAGAGAGGCAAATTCAGTACAACTGCAAAGTCTGCAAAACGCCTTTTTAAGAAGGAATAACGCTAAGACAAAAATCTGTGGCTCATTGATGGAGTACAATTGTAGCTTCACAAACATAAAAACCTGGCAGCATGTCAGACAATCTATTAACGATAGTAAAGCAAGGACAAGAGAAAAATAGAGAAAAATAAAGACACAAATATGTCTTCTTTTTGCTCAGTACAGTGGAGAAACTATTCGATTAAAATACCACTAAAAGTCAGTCGCTACTGCATGTTCATCAGAAGGTGCTGTACATTTTGAAAACTGATACAATTGATCCTAACAAAGATGGATTTGGGTACGATTAAAGCAACACAGTAATTTTCAATCTCATCAAATAAAGGTGACAGAGGTCACTTCATTGGTTCAGCTGAGGTTTGAAGTCCAGAAAAACAGCAGAAAACAGATCCAAACTTTAACATTTTGGATGTTCAGGTATTCAACTTTACTCCTACAGGGCAGGTTATCCAGCATTTTTAAGATGCCTCCTTGCTTAAACACATCTTATTTAAATGACTGCATTATTTGAAGGGACACATCTAAAACATGCCCTTAAGGACTAAAGTTGTCCATCTCTGTCCTAAACACGCAACAGATTACATCAACAAGCTTTAGTTCAAGTTCTTACAGTCTTCAGCAATGTTAATGTCAATAAAAAGATATGACCATACCTTCACAGAGTTTTAAATCCTAGATGGCCCAAAATGTAGGAGTCATAACCTTTTCCAAGAAAAACGTACAAAGGCTCCTCACACGGTAACTGACTGACAGCTACTGGACTACAAAAAGTGCTTTGTGAACCATGATTGTTGCCAAACTAAGTGTTCGACCCCTCTGCATCCTCACTGGTCTGAGTATCAGAGCATAAACTACAATATCCTGATTAGATTAAACAGGCTGCACCTGGAAACTGTAGAGATAAGTCATACTGACTGGACCTTAAGGGAAGAGATCTCTGTTCCTTCTGTTGCTTACCATGCTTCTTTTTTCTGTCTTGTTTAGTAGTTTTTACTAAAGGTTGTCAAATAGTTTTAGTTCATACAAGCATAAACTAAAGCTAATGTAATGTATCTTCCTCTGAGTAACCAGGCTTTAAATCTAGATTACCAGTTGATGTGACTCACCACTCTTATCTTTACCATTTGCCATCTGTACAGGTCAGTAATAAAAAGCCTACCGGTTAGTATTTACTTACAGAATCCACAGCGAGTTCCTCCCTCAAACACAAAGCCATTCGGCACAGCACCATATCGACGCAGCGCCGACAGCTTCCAGTGACCAATAACCACCGGAGGCAGGCCTCTGCTGAGGACCAACAGGTTGTTGCAAAGATGAAGGGAGGCAGGCCCACTTTCCAGCTTGGTGCCTGGTTCCACACTGACAAAGAATCTGTAGACTGAAGAGACAAGAAAATTTTAAAAGTTTAAAAAGACCAGTCCTAAGCTTCTCTCATTCTAATAAACTCATAATATCTTCTGTGCAACTGAAGAGTTATTAATCATAAAGAAAAGGAGCCACATGTCAGCTCTGGTGGAGCTAAAAACAGATTGCTAAGTTTAAAACACATGAATGTAACAAACATCCATGTAGTGTGTAAGTGATGGCTCGGGTAATGATGATTAAGTAGGTCTCTGTGTTTTGCTGGCCTCAGTTTGTCACAGTTCTGTTAGTACAGATGGCATACATCTGTCTCATGAACATTCTCTCTCTTTTAACAGCAAACATTAAACTACACTTCATATGTACACGAACACACAGACTCACATGCATCCATACTCTCACCAGCCACTTTATTAAGAACACCTTGCCAGTACCAGGTTGGACCCTTGGCATAGATTGCATACAAACAGACTGTGAGATCTACAACCATCTATCTAAACTCAGGTCCTTGTAAACTAATGCTTTTATCTCAAGAATGGTCTCAATACGGTGCTGCCAACCCAACACTAAATTCTGGGGCATCCCACCCATCTGTCTTCTTTCCACCCCATTGGATGTTTTATCCTTTTTATTGTTTTTATAATTCAATTATAATCAATAAAATTTGACATTACTGACAAAAAAATGTTTTAAAAAAAACACTTTAATGTCAAAGTGAAAACTGATTTCTCTGAAATAATGACAATCAAATAAAAATATTTGCCATCTCTACAGGTACCAAATAGGTGACTGCATAAATATTCACACCTTTCAAGTCAGTATTTAGTAAATGCACCTTTCAAGTCAAGGACTCTGTGTGGATAGGTCTCAATCAGGCTGCACATCTGGATCCTGCAGTTTTACTCCATTCTTCCTTGCTAAACTGTTCCAGCTCTGTCAGGCTGCATGGGGATCGGCTATAAACAGCCCTTTTCAAGTCCAGCCACAGATTCTCTATCGGACTGAGGTCTGGGCTTTGACTAGGCCACTCCAGAACATCCACCTTGTTGTCTTCAAATCATTTCTGTGTAGCTTTAGCTGGGTGCTTCTGGTAGTTGTCTTGCTGGAAATTAAATGTTCTGCTAAGCCGTAGTTCTCTTGCAGATGGAAACAGATTGTCCTCTAGGATTTCTTTATATTTTGCTGCATTCATTTTACCTTCTACCTTTACATGCTATCTACTCTCTCATAAAGCTTTGACTGGTGAGGAACCCAGGTAACAGCTGTTGTAGACAGTCTCTCTCCTATCTCAGCTGCTGAAGCTTGTCCTTCAGCGTAGTCATGGTAACCTGGTGTCCTCTCTCACTAGTCTCCTTCTTGCACGGTCACTCAGTTTATGAGGATGGCCTGATCTAGATACAGATCAGGCCATCCTCATAAATAGCCATTACACATGGGCTATAACCCTTCCATTTCTTAATGATGGATTCAACTGAACTTCAGGGGATGTTCAGTGCCTTGGAGATTTTTTTTGTATCCATCCCCAGACTTTACCAGTGAATAGACCTTCCAGACACAGGTGTCTTTATACTCCAATCACTTGAGACACACTCATTTCACTCAGCTGATCTCCATTCCTCTCATTGTGAGGTTACTAGCACCAACTGGCTGGACCTCTGTTGAATTAGGTCAGTGACTTTAAAAGGAGGTGCATATTTATGCAGTCACTTATTTTATGTGAAATGTTTTATTTATTTGTCATTATTTGGTAGAAATCAGTTTTCACTTTGATATCAATGTTTTTCTAGGATTTTTTGTTTGTTTGCTTGTTTTTTTTTTTTGTCAGAAATACAGACTTTTGTTGATTAATGTGTAAAATCAATAAAAAGGGTAAAACATCAAAGGGAGTGAATACTTTTTATAGGGTTAAACCTTGCAGGGCCATAGGGAGCTGGTCCCTATCTCCAACAGCGAATGGGTGAATGCCAGGTTTGTAATCATGTCTTTTATAAGTGGTCTTAAAATGTTGAGGTTGCTCAATGGTCTCGTGATCAGTTTCAATCTCAAGGACAGAGCAGGAGCCTTATATTAGTGCCTTCATATAGAACATTTAGTTCTTGCAGCTTCATATTTAAAAATCTTTCTATACAGCTTGTCTTCCACCCTCTGCTTTTCACTTCTCATAATCAAGGAAATGACAACAAAAAAGGAGATTTGGAGACTGAGATGGCAATTATAAGTTCAAGAGTAAAAAGGCTATTCATCTGATGTTCATTGTACAAGTCAGAGCGGCTTCCCTGACAGTAAACTGCAGTGAAAGAAAACTGCAGATGGGTTGGACACATTTTTCTCCTTTAAACTTATCTACTTTACCCTAATCACACATTTTTGACTCCTGTTCTGACACTTTTTTTATGTTTACACCAGTAAATAATGACTATTCAATGTCCTTTTATTAGGCATAATAAAAACATTTTAAACGCTGCATCTGAGAGTGATATTTTCGATCACAAGGCTCCCCGTAGGCTCGCTGAATCACAAACAACAAAATATGTTACACTTGCAGCTTTATGTGGTTTTCTGTAGCAATTAATTTGATTGTAAAATTATGCAAGCTCTAAGCCTAAAAGACACTGATTCTTACTTTCCAAGAATAACAAGGCAGGGCTATGTTTTCCATATGAGGCCGAGCCACTGACCTTCACCCAGGCTGTAGCGGATCCGGGCATCCCAGGCCAGCAGGGCATCTCTGTTTTTAAAACCCAGGATAAGCGTTCTTGCCAGGCAGAGGATGGAGAGGGTGTAGGGCACACCATCGTACCCAGTTCCTGGCTCCACACCACAAATCCCCTGAAAGAAGGAGTGAATGACACTAAGACTTTGGAATAGATTACCCACAACCCCCTTTGATCTTATATAAATTTATGCTTATTAATATATGTGTAATGTGTTCTTAAGATAAATCCATCTGTTCTGTGAAGGCCTCAGAGGTTTGTTCGAGAACATCAGTGAACAAACAGCATGATGAAGACCAAGAAAAACACCGGAAAGGTCAGTGGGAGTTTCAGTCATAGATGTGGAATGCTGGTGGAGACATATTTCAAAAGGACTTGCAGCAATAGGAAACTGTAAACAACGGTATGCCACAGTCTTCAGATTTTCAACTCTAAAAATTCTGAAAATGCTACATGCTACGTTATTTTTGGTCTATCACATAAAACTAATAAAAAAAACATTGAAATTTGTGGATGTAATGTGACAAATTTTGAAAATTGTCAATGGCTGTGAATACTTTTGCAAGAGTCTGTAAATGAATGAGACACTCACTTTCAATATAACTAAGTTTACTGTTGTTAAAAGTTTCTTAGAATCAATGTAAGCAAATATTGCTTTATGATCTGGAGCACACGTGCCCCACAAATCTTATAGAGCTTTGGCATATATTTTTTATTTTCAGTAGGTAAGCTTTAATTTGCAGCACTTTACTCCTCCCCTACGTGTTTCAGCAAGCTTTCCTGACCTACCCTGCTCCACTGGACCATGTTCTAAACCATCTGTGGGGTATCTTCATATTTCTTCAATGTGAACATTGAACTCCAGAGTTTTTATAGCAGCAAAAATGTTGTGTATGAAATACTAAAAAAGAGCTGAAGAAAATCTTCAACCAGATATCAGAAGGAGTAAGTCTTTGATCTGCTGCTGAACATACCTCCAGTGTTACATTGAGCCTTTCCTTGTGTCCACTGCTTTTACCTTTCTTCTTCTCTTTACACACAAGTAAAGTCAAGCAGTCTGAGGGAAACACAGAGAGACAAACTTAACAAGACCACTGACTTGTACTAATATTTTTGTATTTAATATGTGGTAATTGGGTTTGTTGAGAGCTGCCCCCATTCACCATGTCTACCAAGGCACATCTGTCATAAGAAACCCCCAAAACAACGAACTGCTCCACTTGCACTGCCGAAAATAAAATCTGAGCTACGAGTACGCTCACATGGCACAATACACACTTGGAGCATAGCAGAGGAGCTCAGATTATTCCCACTACTCTTGCCAGTTTCTTCAAGGACACAGGCAGGGCCGCATGTCTATCTGTGCTGAAAGATTCACAGTCTGTCCTCATAGCATCTCAAATTATTCTCTACTCAGAAGAATGCAGTTCACAGTAGAGTACTACCTGGCTTTCAGCACATATAGCTTTAGCAACACTTATAGTTTTGCTAAATGAGATAACCAAACTAAAACCAGCTGTCATTTCAAAAATAATCTGAATCCATCACTGAGAAACACATTTCATCTGAAACTGGAAGGACAAAAATCAAAACGGATTCCTTTCAGTTTCTTGTTCAACACCATCCTTGTGTGTTAAAACCCTGCGGCATGAAGCCAAGAGATGAACTGGCAAATTGCATTTTATCTAACTGTAAAAAATTTGAGATCAGTGCTGGGTGAAGCAGATGAAAAAGTCTGTTTGTGTGAAAAAGTGCAGATCCTGATGCATAAATAGAAGGCGTTAACTCCTACCTGCGACCGGGGAGGGCTTCTGGAGAACAACCCAGCGAGTCTTCCACTGCGGAGAAGTTTATTAAGACACAATAAATCACAAAATATTGTCCTCTGATGGACTGGGAAGAAAGGGAGCACATTTCAAAACAAAAAGATAAGAAAACTTGTGGAATTAACCTTTTTTCCATCTCTAAACTTGACTTGACCCTCTGCGACAACTGTATCCGTCATCTTCTGTCATGGTTTCTAGCAGCTGTGTGTGCACGTGTGTGGGTGCAAGAGGGAGTGAGAAAGAGAAGGGGCAACTTTTCAAAATAGCCTTTACAGCCCAGGGTCCAGATAGCAGACACTTTCCCTCCCACTCACTAAGACCCTGGGGCGGGGGGGGGGAGTCACCAGCCCACTGTCAACTTAGTACAGTTGTCGACTCGCTTCGAGTGCTTATTGTCTACGATGTAGCTAATTTGATTAAAAGCGCATAACTTGCGCACCTTTCACTTAACTCCTGCAACATTTTCTCAGCTGGGTGTTAGACGGGGATCCATGTCGGCTCAGTGCAGATCTGCTTAGCCTCAGCTCTGTCTGTGAATGAAGGTTAACTTCTGAAAGCTGACAGGAGATATGGAGATAACCAGGTACATTACTACAACATTTACCATACAGTGAAATGTTTTATTAAAATAATCATTCATTTGACCATTCAATTCTGCATTTTCTATTTAAATCAAGTGGTAAAAATAAAAACAACATGACCTAGCTGCTGTTTTTCTAAAACTTTCACAGCTCTTGGCCAAACTTTAAAGCCAGAAATGAAATTACATGAAGTGATTAGGAGAACTGAAAACATCTTACATTTATTTCCCATTGCAAATCTATATATTTTTGAGTTCCTCATAAGAAATACTTTTAAAAAGACAGAATTTAACACTTAAAGGTTTGTTGATTGCCTTAACTCCTAGGTGTGTAATAAATAATGTAGATTTGAAGATATTTTATCAAGTCTTAGAAAGTAAGGATTTTTAGACTAAGTCTCCATAGAAGTTCACAGACGTCTCTTCTTAAGACTGTTTAAGGTTTAAGCTTAGCCAGTAGTTGGTCTTAATTCAACCCATAAAAATATGTTTAACCATTAGGTCCTGTCCAAATTTAGCCTTAACAAATATGTTAAAAGTCAGGCTTGGTTAGCCCATTTTATCAGCCCCAATCACCTTTCAATCACATTTAGACATCAAAGACATGTTTATCTAAACATCTTTTCACCTTTCATTTCTAACCACAGCTTTTAGATTGTTTTTGACAGAACAGAAAGCAGTTTTTTCTTTGTCTATTCACAAAAAAATGTTTAGGGAGTTATCTGGTGCTGATTGGATTTCTTTTTTTTAAATCTCAGTTTAAATTAGAGATTTGTTGTCCTTAGAAATGTTGTTCTGTTACACTTTCATACTTAATATCGGCTTCCTCAGATTCCTTTATTTTTGTGGTGTTTAATTAAATTTGTCCGAATCCTGTCTGGATTTCAGATGCATACTTAAGTTATCAGCAATTTAATACTGGAAAAAAATGTAAAAAGCTCTTAAAAATATAACCATAATATTAAGATGATGTAAATGTGGTTTTAAAGACTACAATTTATAGTAATGCTAACTGGTGAACAGTCGGGCGATTTATTCTTGTAAGTCATTTTCTGTGAGAAAATTTACATCAGTTTACAATCTGAGTGGAAAACCAAATGAAGGAACTGACCAACTGACCTATTGCTGTTAAACCTCATGATCATTTTTACTCTGTATCTCATTGAAATATTTTTCAAAAATTAGCCATATTTTTAAAAATTATTTGAAAAGGCAATAAATATCTTACCCTCCACGACATAAAGGAAGGAGATAACAAACACTGAAGCTAACTTTAGTGGCTCAATTAAAATCCTATGTAATCTTTTTCAGTAAAAAAAAACAAAAAAACATACACAGTAAAACCTTAGATGATATTAAGCCATGTTGTTATTTCTATTATTTAAAAAGACATACATTTTCCCCAGTTTTCAAATAAGCATCATCTGGAAGTGGCCTAGACAGCAAAAGCTAACTTCAATTAGTGTATTCGCTAAAGTTCAAGTTTTTCACAATATAGCACATAAAAATTAAAAGAAATTTCCACGAGCTTACTGGTTATCTCTCGGTGGTTAGCTTAGAATCTGATGTTTTTCTTTTTACAATCTGGCTCTTAAAAATGTTAAGAAAATGTACCATATTTTTTTATTGATATCAAAAGATAAACATTTTAACCATTTACCAGATAAACATATAATTTCTTAAAGAGTTACTTTAGAATACCAACCCTTTTAATGGTCAACTGACTAATAATGAGCAAGATGCTTTCTGTGCATAAACTGCAATCTACACTAACTAATACTCTAAACAATATGGTAGATGTAACTTATACTATATACATAATACACTATAAGCTATAGCCAGACCTTATGTAGTTAACAGGACAGCCTCAGCTGTATGCATCTACCTCATTAGAAATGTATTTTTACAAAGATTGTATTAGCATGTTTAAGTTTAGCAATGGACATTATGGCTTAATTATAAAAAATGATGATTTGATGCTTCATTGTTTAAATCATGTTTAAGTCAAAGCTTTTTAAAAACACCAATTTGCTTCATTTCTTAGATCCAGTTACAAAATAAATTCTTCATAATGTCAAATCAAGTTGAAAGCAAGTATCTTTTAAAAAGATGATTGAACGCTAATTCTGTAATCTGTATCAATGCCTGCTTGATGAGGTATGTTGTTTCACTATTCTGCAGAGAAAAGTGTTAAACAAAGTAGTTAAATGTTGTTAAAAACGGTTTTAGTTCAGATTTATTTCCACAGTCAAGCAATATGTGTGATATATGTGGAATTGGGACAAAGGTTTTGATTAATCTCTTCCTGCCGTCTGCTAATAGCAGCTTTCAGTGGGGAGGCTGCAGCCAGCTGCACAGTTGTTATTACTGAGCTCTCTGCTCCAGCTTTAAATCAAGGCAATATATCAGCTGTCAGTGAGTCAGCCCATCAGTGTTGTCAGAGTCACAGTCTGTGAGTCAGACCAACATCAGGGTCCTTAAACAAAAGTTGCTTTCAGTTTACTGCGGTCTATCTGCCCTCTTCTATGACCCTGGTCCATCTGTTTCTTGGCTTTCACCATGGAGGGAAGATCTGAAGTCTGGTACACCGCTGACCTCATCCTGCTGCCACGACACTGCAGTTCCAAGGCAACACCCTCCCACTTCCTATCCAGCTCTGAAAAGTGGAGCCCCCGTAAGTCTCGGGACTTGTTACGAGTTTTTCTGAGGTCCTCTGAGTTTGAGCCACCTCCAATCTTGTCCACATCCAAGGCTTGTTTTGGGGCTGTGTAATTGGAGCGGGATGAAGGTGACTTGGATTTGCGACGAGAGCGAAGAGGGGGGCGTGGAGGAGGAGAAGGTGGAGAGGAAGGGATGGGGTTCAAAGATGTGGTCCGTCTGCTTGTAGTTTTCAAACCACCTCCACCACCCTTTTCCCTCCCTCTCCACCCAACTCTGTCCTTACCTGAGGATGAAGAGGATGCTTTAAATACACACAAAAAGGGAACAGAGGGGACACTTACTGGCACTACAAACACGAGCAAACATCACAGTGAAACACAGAAAGAAAAGCAAGTCAAGTTTGCCAGATATTTAGGTGATATATTAAAGTCAAATATGCCCATAAATATCAAGTCTGTAGCCAAGTGTTAAAACACCAGGGATACAGTAAAACTCAAATATGCATGCACACACACCACACAAAAGAAGAGCTGGGAGGCAGCAAGAAACTAATTGGACATGACAGATATTCCCATGCTGGCTCTTGGCTCCAATATCAAGGGACAGACTGTGAGATAGTACTTGTTCGTGTTTATCTTTGTACAGACTGCTGCCATCTACTGGTTGATAGAGGGAGGCTTAATAAACCCTTTTTTTATTGATGAAGGCTAATTTGGTTTGTTTTATGTGCTTTGAGTTTTGCTGAATTGTCTTCATGTTAAATTATACAGCTTTCTCTTTTCTTCTAGGTGAATTATAAGGTTACAGTTAAACTACAATCATCTATAATTCCGCCTGAGCAGATTTATGAAAACAAGTTCTCAAAGTACAGAAAACAAACAAAAAGCTGTAACTACAAAAAGTTCTGATGGATTCTAACGACATAAAAAGACAAAATTATAAGTTAAAACTTACTTAGTCAAGCTTTTTCATTCATAAGGTTTGAGGCATTGTACAGCAGCAGTTTTCTAGTCAAAGGCCTTCACAATGCTAGTCTAGATTTCCTCTGTTAGAAAAAATAGTTCAGAAGAGATACAGAAGTATAGATGCTGGACCAGTATGTGGCGATACGGTCAAGATTACCTACAGGTTCAGTAACAATGGATCAATCTTTGGAGCATGGCTGGTGATTCTGCTATAACATTTGTAGCTTGTTTGACTTTTAGTCACAGGCAGAACAAATGTAATCAAAGATAGAATAAATGGTACAAAATAGTGTGATGGTACATTGTAATGCGCACAACACAAAGTGAGAGGCACAAACATCATTGATGGTAGTAACTGTTGTAATATCTTTGCGACGACTGTATGGGTCCTCTACTGCAGCATTAGGAGCACGTCGATTGAAAGATCCCTTTCTCTTTCTGTACGCAACAGACATGATGAATCTGTGTATCAGTCCTGCTTTGTTCTGAAGAGAGAAGTTTATGTTTGGGGTGTTGGTTTGATGCATGTTGAACTACCATCCAAAGCAACTTAAAGCAGGTAAGCATGGTAATAGTGTAGCTCTTAGCATGAGTTAGAATCCCCTCTGTTCCTGATTAAAAGACCCTACGTTAACAAAGCAATGCATTTTATGACGTGCTATGCTTCCAATTTATTGTCCTGGTGGTTCAGTTTTAGGGTTGGGAACATGTGAATGAGCACAAAAAAGGATATAAATTATCTGTTTATATCAGCAAAGACAAATAAGGTTGCAGTTTTATCTCAGTATCAATAGCCATGCAGCTTTCAGATTGCAAAAACACGGTTGGCTGATAGAAAATAGGTCCGGTAAAATACTTAAAGACTGTGGTATGAAACTTTGATAACAGTTTGTTTACATTCAAGTCTGCCAATGGGATTAAATGACTGAGAACCTGCCAGCAGTTTTCTACAGGCTGTATCAGGTTGTACAATAACTTACAGGAAAGGACTCTGGTGTGCCTTCAGCTGCCATCATCATCATCACTTTAACTTCAGCAGTAAAGACAACAAGAATGCACTTCTTTAAATGTTTCCAACATAATGTGCAGTAAAAGGCCATCAAACTGGAAAACAATTAGATTACACTGTAAAAAAAAAAAAAAAATCCTAGTTGGACATGAATTTAGTTGTACAACTTTTTTTTTTTTTTCAAAATAACACCACGAGGTATTTTATTAGGATTTTTTTGCAATGGTATATTGAACCAGCAAAACTTTCCACAGAGAGTCTGTGACCGCTACATGGATATAAGAAGCATCCCACTGAAGTAATACAGCCAAAGGGGAAAACACTAGCTCTAAATACTAATCACTACCATACCTGTGAAAGAGATACGGTGTCCTACTTTTATCTCTCCTGGCTAGAAAATGCATTTTTGTTTAATGAGTAAAATAAGGTTAATTCCTATTGTTTATTTGCACTTAAATTACTTTATTTTCCAGATATAAATCAAAACAAGATTAGAGACTGAAATCTGGACACTTGCAACAAAGTACTAATTATTTAATGGGGTGTCATAATTTTTTTCACATCACTCTGTCAGTCTCTGTTATTTATTTATTTTTATTTTTTTATTTATTGATAGTAAAACCAGTGTAAAAACTGTTCAATAAATGTTAGAATCATATTCCCTGGACAAAAATACACAGTATCTTGAATAGGGATTTAATTAGCTGGAACCCAATAAGCTGATGAGGGCAGTGGTATTTGTACAAAATGTTCTGGTAGGAGCTTCCAGTACATTTATCTTTAAATGCTAACCTGATTTATTTCTTAAAGGAGAAGACAAATTTCCATGTGCCTGTTCTTAATTTTATGGACCAGTTAAATAAAATCAATTGCAGCACTTGTCACATGTTAGTCCTTCAGGAAACAAAAGGAAAAGACCAGCAATGAGGAATTATACAGACAGAAGAAGCAGCAGGATTAAAACATCATGTGATACAACTGATACAAACAGACTTGACGGTCTCTTTCCATGACCGTGAGCCTGTATGTGGGAAGTGGGAACAGACTTTACGTTTGTTAACCGACGACCAAAGAGTCAGGCATGACCACGCTCACTAAACCAGACACTGAGCAGAGTGGAAGCCCTGCATAGCTAATGACCAGTCCTGAAAAGCTTTTGTAGCTGAAAAACAAAATCCCAGTCCTGCAGACAAACGCACAAGAGGCAAGAAAGATAGGAGAGGAATACCAAAGAGAAACAATGTTAAAGTGATGGAGAATACGGTTATAGGTCAAAGACTGGTAAAGAATTTTAAATCCAAGCACTTGTGACACCTTTTTAGATAGTTAAAATAATGTTTTGGCCATACACAACAAAACGGTGGTTCACACTGTTGCCTTGCAGGAAGAAGGTCCTGGGTTTGAATTCCAGCCTAGAGTCTTTCTGCATGGACTTTGCACGTTTTCCCTGTGCATGTGTGGGTTCTCTCTGGGTATTCTGGCTTCCTGTCACACTCCAAGAACAAGACCGATAGGTTAATTGGTCCCACTAAATTGCCCTATGGTATGAGCGTGTGTGTGTACATGGTCGAGTGTTTCTGTGTTTCACATCTCTGTGTTGTCCTGGACTAGCAACCTGTCCAGGGTGTATTCTGCCTCTTGCCCACATAAGAAAGGCAGCAGCAAAATGTATGCAGAAAAACAGGTATTTTTATATTTATTTTGCTCTTTATTTTGATTTCACTCTTAATAAAAACAATAGTTGACTATGGTAACCTTTATTTGTGAAAATAAACTCAACATTTTAAGCCTAATCACAACCGAAAGATTGTTTGGTTTGTTTAGCTTTCACCTCTTTGTGATGTTCCCATTCCTCTTTGTGTCACTAAAAGGTTTTGATGCTGGAAATAAAAGCAATAAAGCAATTTAGTGCAATTTAGTGCCATATTGTTGATGTCTGACTTTTTTTTATGTAGTATGTCAGGGCTGCAGGTAGCCTATAAACATTACCTCCTCTTCCTCAGACATCCTTGTGTAATGAGTGCAGGATGTAGGGTTACTGGTAGCTGATTTGGCCTGATGTTTCTGAGTCCCAAACATGACAAGATTAAAATAAAAAAATTTAAAAAATTAAAAATGCTTTTGTTTTGACCAGGTAAGTTAGGGACACCTATGATTGGAACTCCACATAGTAGCCAGTGTTGTTATACAAACCATTAAAGACGATCCAGTTTTAAAATTGCATTTTTACGATAAACAAATCATTTAATTACAGATTCTAAATTCACCCTGTCCACTGTCTTTTTTTTTTTTTTTTTTTTTTTTTTGTTGTTGTTGTTGTTGTTCTGGAAATACTTATGGAACAAAATGTTTGGAGTAAATATACAAGAACTAATGCCTTAAAACAAACAAACAAAAAAAACCCAAACAAAAAGCCACTGTATGCAGTGAGAAAATGGCTAATATTGCGACTCAAACACCTTTTGGGTTTTAGATTTAATTACTGCAATAGAAGGTGATGATTTTTACACATCCTTACCAGACCAGAACCAACAAAAGTAGAAGAACCTGCATCGAGGTTTAATATTTTTTTACCTTCATTTTACATGGGAACAAGCATGTGTAACTAACTCCTACATTTAACTTAGTTTATATAGTTTATGTTATATCATATCTTAATGATTTAGGGCCAAATCTGCAGTGTAATTTTTAATATACCTGAAGAAACTGGAGTAAACTTCATGCTTTTTCCCTAGTTTTTTGAGATGTAATCAGGACAGAAGGAAATCAATAAATACTTCGTCAATTAAACTTTGCAGTGGGAGCACAGTGCTTCCAAGGATTTGCGAGGAAAAATCTGAACAAAGCTTATATTACTGAAACTACGAAAAGAAAAGATGTTGCTCACATGAGGATACAGAGAGAGTAAAACATGGGAAACATTTATTTGAACTATTTACAGAGCGCAATGTCAACTCAGCTGAACTGATTCCTAATGAGACAGCATGGCTGCAATACCATTCAACAATGACAACAGCAACACGGTGGTTTCAGATAGGGAACTATATACAAATTAATACTTTGAACCAATGGTAACAATGAAAACAACATGATGCATAAATTAATGGATTTATACAGTAAAGTTAAAAATTCATAAGAAATGTGTCCAGATAGAAGCCTGCAGAAAACACAGCTCAAAGCTTTCTAATCTGAAAAAGAGACGGTAGATGAATAAGAAAAAAGCTGCTTGTTTACAGTCAGTGCACATTATTAAAGATCACTTGATCAATGAGCAAGATTGCACACATAAGCACTTGTGATACAGTCGAAACGCCTGAGGTAAGAGAACAATGATGGAAATGGGTTTTTAAAATGAAAATGGCCTGAAAGTTCTAAGATACTGTAGTTTTAAAGAGATAATTTAGTTTTGACTTAATATTACTGCTGGCTGGTCTGACCTAAGAAAGACAGAGCCTTTACTACCTTTTAGATACATGTAAAAAGATTCTCAAGATCTACCTTTTACATGTATGTAAAAGGTAGTAAAGTTTCTGTTTTTATTAGGTCAGACCAGATAGCACTAATATTAAGTCAAAACTAAATTATCTCTTTAAAACTATAGTATCTTAGAACTTTCAGGCCATCCCTGGTGTTTAGATTCTAGTGGCTATTAAGTAGAGATGCACCGAGTCAGCGGTTGGTGATCAGTATCAGACAAGTTTCAGCTTGATTAGTGGGAAAATCAAAAAGATCTTGTTCCAGTCAGTGAATACTGTAAACCTAAGCGCTACCATGTGTCAGTGATAACAACTCTCCTTAAGGTGGAAGATGGTACCGAGTGTAGAAGACTCAAAGATAGCCATTTGCAATATCAGTGAGGTGTTTAACAATACTCAAAGAAAGCACAGAGATGTAAAAAGCTATTTGAGAGGAAAAAATTTCTTTGACATGTCGAGAAATGTCTGTGGTTCATTCCAGAAACAAATAAGCAAGAGAGAGCAAGACTTTTAGCAGATGCCAGGAAGGCTCAAGCAAAGTTGCTCTGTTGTATTCTTTCGAACTTTCAATACATGTTTGAAAAAATATAAGAGATAAGATAAGGATTTACATTTCCTAGGGAAACATGAAGACTGGGGTTTTAGTAATGCCAGCCAAGCTAACTGCAAATTTAAGACGCTAAACACAGTTTTTGTTTTGAAGACAGTAAAATCCTGTTTTACAACGACCAGAGATGGTGGTCTCTACGACTAATATAACAAGTAATCACTGCTCAATTCAGGAAGTGTAGAGTAGTGGTTCCTAACACTGGTCCTGAGGGACCATTGTCCTGCATATTTTAGGTGTCTCCTTGCTGCTGTACACCTGACTTAAATGAATGGGTGACTAACAGGTTTCTGCAGCACTTGATGGCATGCAGAGGAGGTCAGGCAATCATCTGAATCAGGTGTGCTGAAACAGAGAAAAATCTAAGACATGCAGGACTGTGGTTCCAAAGAAACAGGGTTGGGACCCACTGGTATAGAGTAAATCAGTGTAGGTTTTACATAGAAGCTCTTAATGAGAATCTTGAATTGGATACAATTATATTGGCAGGTCAAAGCTTTGTAAAACTAGGACCCAAAACTAGCCACATTTGTATCAATGCATCTCTACTACCAAGATAATTATTTTCTAAAACTATGGCTGCTCAGTCACATGTAGGATGAAACAGACATGAAAAGTTAATGTAAAGAAGAGTAATAGGAAAAAAATGACACTGAAATAATTAAAGTCTTGTTTACAATTGGCTAAAGTGCATTGTTAAGATTCTGTACATTTAGGGACTGGAGGAGTGAGTTTGGCACAGGTTTTTACCAAGCTCACCCTCAGTCTTATGTCTTAAAGCAAACATAATCCACAGCAAGTCCTTTGAAAAGTCCACACAGATACACACCACACAAGAAAGTCCCAGGGGAACTATTTGTCCATGCTCAATGCATCCATTTTTTCCTCTCTTTGTATTTTTGACACATTTTATCACTCCTACAATAGATTGCTGACAGCAAAGTAGTGCACGCCTCACTTAATCAGACTCACTACTGTGTAAATAAAATCTAATCTCTTTTGTATGCAATTAAGCTCTTAGCTCTAACCTTTTACATTAGTTCTGTGTATTTTTAGACAAATTGGAAATAAAACTCCTTGTTAGCCGCGATGTATCTAACTGAAAAATATTTTAGTACTCAGTTCAATGGCAGGAAAGAGGAGGTTCAGATGCATTTTCTGCCACATATGAGTAGTGGCCACTGAAGTAACTTCAGACCGACTCTAGTGGGTCACCAGTCCCACTAACAGTCAGGCGAAGGGAGCGGTGCATGTTCAGTGGTTTAAAGAGTTCACACCGGCGAAGTACCTGAGCAAGGCCGACCGTCCTGTGCTTGGTGTTGAGGCCGGGGTAGGGGATTACTCGACAGGGCGGAGGGAGTGATGTAGTTGAGGCTGGGGCTATTAATATCACCCTCTCCCACAAGAGTTAGATCAGACAGGGTGTCCTCCTCGAGCATTTGGATTGATTCCCCCCTGTCTGAATCCTGGAGGAGACCCTGCGCTGTGGTTCGGGTTGACTGGATGGGGGAGACGGTGGCTTGAAACGGAGGGGGCAGTCTAGCTTTTCTGCCTCCTCCACACTCTGCGCCCAGCGCTGAATCCAAGCTCTGCGACTGATGGCTAGCACTGAGCAGGTGTGAGCCACTGACTACACCTCCCCTGTGGTTACCAGTTCCCTTGTTGCCCCGGTGGCTGCTGCTGGGGAAGCTGCCATTGTTGGAGTTACGGGAATTCGGGGTGGAGCAGATGGGCTCGGAGTTGCAGGGAGGAGGGGCTGTCGGGTTGGTTGGTGACAGGCGCAGAAAGTCTGGCAGCTGCAGGTCGCTCTTGTTCAGCAGGCCTCGCTGGTCGTCGGCTCGGTTGCTCTGAGCTTTGGATATGAGGTCGAAGAACTCTGCAGCGCACACAGTGCGTCGTAACATAAATACACAAATACATGAAGAGGTCCACACATTAAAGAATACACATCCAGAACATCTCAAAAACAGATTTTTTTTTTGTAACGTAGAAACATGCAGCATTTGTATTAATCTTTTAGAGAAGTCAGAGATACATTTGGTACAAGCAAAGACTCAACTGTGGTACATGTAGCTAGCTAGCTTTAAAGCATTGGGTGCTTGTGCAGTCCTGCAGGCAGGCCGAAGGGTTAGTGTGAACACAGCCACAGAAACAACAGAAAAGGGAGGTTGTTCAGTTTTTACCTTCAGCTTCGTCTATATTAATCTTTTTCTGCTTTCTTTTCCCCGGAGCCTTATGCAGAGAGACAGAGTGGTTGGGTAGGGGCTGGCTGCTTGTGCCAGGGCTGGGCCCAGCCTTGCCATTTTCCCCATGGGGGTGGGCTGAACCGCCTTTCCTTGTTGGCCTGTCGTCCCCCTGGGGGCCACACGGAGAGCGGAGTGGGGCATTAGAGCCCTGATGAGTCACAGTGGTGCACGTATGGGAGGAAGCAATGACAACATGTGGGAACCAGTGGTGCTGATGGTGAAGAGGGTCATAAATTTTGACAATTTGATGGTGAGTGGGTGACACAAGTTCAGCTGAGGGGATGATTTTACAGAATGTCACTGAAATGTTTATAAGAAATAAACATTTGACTTGCTGTGTTTTAGAGAAAGTGGAATATACACCACCTGGCCAAAAAAAGTTACACACTTTTATGTCATTTATGCCAAGTATCTGCTGTGGCATTGTTTTAGCTTCCAGAGCATCTGAAAGATCCTCATAGCATCTGACTCCAAACTAAAGACGCACCAAGAAATCGGCTGCTGATCAGAACCAGCCACTTTTCAGCTTGATTGGTCAGTCTGTCGAGTAGCCAGCTGGAAACTCAGAAATCTGATCTTTTTCTGCTTACCAAAAGCACCATACCAAATCGCTACCAGGTCTTGCCATTACTGATTCCAGAAGACTAAATATTTGCTAATTTTAGTATCTGTAAGGTCTCCATAACTGAAGTCAGATGAAGCACAGATGTAAGAAGCTATAGAAACGAAACTATATGTTAAGACGCAATGTGGTCCATTCAGAGTGCAGGGCAGCAAGAGAGAGAGCATGACTTTCACCAGATAACAGGAAAGCTGACTAGAACAGAACATAGGTGTTCAGTTTCTGTTCCTCTTGAGGTTTTACAGATTTTAAAATCTTTTTTGGCAAATAAATAAAAATAATTATAATCAGTGATGTTTCCACATTTAGTCTTGAAAAATCCAACCTTGGATTTTCACAGCTTAATATCAAACTGCCTTCTTCTTTTAGATTCACATGACTACATCCCATATTTTTGTGAGTAACTGATCTATTTTCAAGATTTAAATGGCAAATTATCTATTGCTGATGTATCGCATTTCTGGAGTTCAAACAAAATAGAAAAAAAGCTGAATCAAACCAAAAACTGATAACTTACAACCCTTTTTGTAGGTATAAGTAATGGCCTTCCAGATATACACACCAGGATCCACTAATGAAGGATATTTGACTTTTTTAGATTTCTTAAAGGGATAATAAGACAAAAAAGGAAATAAAATATATTTAAGAGCCACAGGCCTCTTTCCTACAATGTCTCCCCTTTTAAGCCACCCATTTAAACATTATATTCCATGTTTTAAAATAATGCATCAGCTTGCTCTTTATCTAATTCTGTGGTAATTCAGTGGTCTTCTAAGTTCTTTGTCTGCTTGGTGCACACTAATAATTTGAGAGTTTGACCATGGGAAACATCTTTTTCAGGAGGTGGAAATTGCTCACAACAACAATTAGGACTTGCTGCCAGCTGAACATATCAGCCTCTGCAGTCCTTTGGCAGATTAGGGATTTTACCTGTTTGCTCAGTTAAATGAATGTGTTACCTTTCATTTTGGCCAGGCAGTGTATGGAAAATAAATTCATTAAAAACATGTATTCGGATGTTCCATTCAGACAGCCACAACGGCCGCTTTGTGTGCACAGCATCATCAATGTGAAAGCTCACACAGCAAAACACCAGAGGAACAAACTATCCACTACTTAAAGCTGTATAACTGAAACTAATGGGAAAGGAAAAAGATCAGTTTCTCAAAACAGATCCTGGGATTTACTAAGGATAGTAAGGACTGCTAAAAGAAAGTCTCTACAGCAAACTAAAGCTCCTCCACCACCACTATGATACATCTCTGAAGATCTAGAGATCCCAACACCCAGCAAACGATGTATGAGCCTGGAATCACGTTGCCTAAAACGTTGACGTTGTTACAGAAGAAAGGAAAATACAGAGAGGAAAGTTGACGATGCATTTGGCCAAAGGCAGACCACATTAATGGAACATAAGGGAACCATAACAGAGTGATACAGCTCTTTTTGAACCACAGCAAACACATAACACACCTGTGAGCATGTTTAACACACAGCAAACAGACATGGGTGACTGAGGACAGCAGGAAGGACACTTAGTATAGCGTGACATTATCAACCAGGCAGTGGAGACATTCAGAGGATTACAGAACATTCAAGAATGAGAAGAAAACTTGAAATGAGAGACTGGAGGGGATCTTACTGTTGCTGACTGGTTCCTGCTTGTAGAGGCCGGAAGGTGACTCTGAGCTGCTTTGATTTTGTCTGTATGGAGAAACAAAACTTCAATTCAATTAGAAACCAGACAACAGAAGACTTATAGGTATAATGTGTGCTTGTGTTTTTTACCTTTCCCCATGGCGCTTTCTTCTATGTCTAATACAACTCGCAAACCATCCAGGTTGGAAATAGGAAGCCCAAGATCTAAAGGCTCTGACTCACCACTCTGCATCACAAGAAGGCGTTTAAGAAGAGGCTGATGTTGGCTATTACAGTGCCAATAACTTTTCACATTTAGACATATTACAACCTCAAACTTCAGTGTATTTATTTGGGATTTTAGGTGATGGAGCCAGACCAACACACCGTAGTGTATAACTGTGAATAACTATAACTTCCTTTCATAGTAATTAGGCCCGAAATCTGGGTGTAGTGATGGACTCAGACCTGAACCTTCAACGACACATAAAGACAGTAACAAAGTCTGGCTTCTATCACCTGAAGAACATTTCCAGGATTAAAGGACTAATGTCTCAGCAAACTCATCCATGCATTTATCTTCAGTTGCACTGACTACTGCAAAGATGTCTTCACAGGTCCGCCTAAAAAAGTCAATCAGACAGCTGCAGCTGATCCAGAACCTTGCTGCTCGTGTTCTCACTAAAACCAGGAAAATAGAGCATATAACCCCAGTTCTAAAGTCCTTCCCCAGGATCCCTGTAGCTCAGAGATTAGACTTTAAAATACTTCTGTTAGTTTATAAATCACAGAACGGCATAGCACCAAAATACATTAAAGACCTGTTGTCACTGTATCAGCTTTCCAGACCACTCAGGTCTTCTGGTTCTAGTCTACTCTGCCTCCCCAGAACCAAACATGGAGAAGCAGCTTTCAGTTTTTATGCTCCACTAATCTGGAACAAACTTCCAGAAAACTGCAAAACAGCTGAAACACTGAGTTCCTTTAAATCAAGGCTGAAAGCCTACTTCCTTAGAGCTGCTTTTGATCCATAATAACATTCACCAACATATTTGATGTGTATTGATGTCTTTAATGATGGCACTTGATAAAATGTAATGTTTGTTACTGGTTTCACAACCAGTGACTGTTTGATGTGTTTATGATGTTTTTTTATGTTTTCATGATGTAAACAATTTGAACTGCCTTGTTACTGAAATGTGCTATACAAATAAACTTGACTGGACCACTTAAAACAGAAGAAAAAGGATGCATGGTTAAGAAATAAAAGTTTAAAAAACTGAGGCTTGCTGTAATCATCCCTCCTGAGTTTGTAGAACCAACTTTTGCTGTAATTCCAGCTGGAAGTCTGTTATGGTATGCCTGTACAAGCTTTGCACAACTAGAGACTATAACATTCGCCCATTTTTTTTTTTTTTTTTTTGCAAAACAGCTCCAGCTCAGTCAAATAGTTTAGAAAGTTACTGTAAACATCAACTGTTGGATTTAAGACTGGTACATTGTAGCTCTGATGGTATGTTTAGGGTCATTCTGCTTGAAGGTTAACCTCCAACCCCGTCTGAAGTCTTTGCAGGTTTTCTTCCATGATCGTCCATCTCCCCATCAACTCTGAACAGATTCCCAGTCCCTGGTAGAGAAAAGCCCCAAAGCATGGTGCTGCCACCACCATCTTTCATGATGTGGATTAGAGTATTTCGAATGATGTCCACTTAGCTTTTCACCACACACAATGTTTTGCATTTAGGCTAAAAAGTTCAGCTAGATGATACACTGACCATTGCTAACCCTGACATGTCTGGTGTCTTACCTTCACAGAACAGCTGGATTTATACTTAGGTTAAACCACATTACCATTTAGATAACTTCTGAAGTCCACTTGTTCCACTGGATTTTTTTAGAGGTATTAGAGTAAAGCGGATCAGACAGAAATAAATGCTAATTTATATCTACATAAAAAAACAAACAAACTCTGAAACCACTTCACTATTTCGTGCAACTTTTTGTTTGTCTTTGACCTAAAATCTCAATAAAATAGACTGAGGTGTGTGGTTGTAACATGACAAAATGTGCACAAATTCAACAGGTATGAATACTTTTGAAAGGCACTATATATTACAGCATCTGCTTTCAGCCTAAGGACATACTGTACTTACTATGCGTGCCACCAAGTCAGAGAGGTGCAGGCCATATTTGGCCACAACAGGCCTCAAGACCTCAGTCACTGGTTTAGTTGGCTTAGCTTTCAGGCCCACGGAGCGGTTGATGGGGACCAAGTCGAGTCTGGAGGAGGAGAAAAACATGATGAGTCATATTTATGTGTGAGCCAGGCTCTGTAGTCCCACTTTCATCTCTGTTGATGTGTTTTTAAACCTGAACAGAGTGCGTTTTTCTAGTCTAAGGTCTCGGGAGCTCAGGGTCATACAGTCTTGGTCCAAAACAAGGGGCTGAGAAAAAAGGAAAAGAAAAAGGTAGCTGCTTATTCCTACAATATAAATCTCTGTGATATTATAATAATTTTAATCACTTCAACTTAAGTCAAAAAAATAAAAAACTAAAGCAAAACACTAATTAATTAGTTTTCTATTTTATTAAAATATAGAGAAACATAGCAGATCAATTATGATCTTCTGTTTGCCTAAAGCGAAGATACTAACTTAAATACATGCATGAAAACAAAAGCTCAGACACACATTAAGGTTTACCTTCTCTCCTCCTACTAAGAAGAGATCTATAGCTGCCAGGTTGATGCAGAGCTTCTCACAAAGGCCCTGCAGCAGGTCTCTGATGGACATGCCAGGCCGAAGTGGCACCGGGCAACAGGAGCCATCTGGCAAGCTAATGTTACACTGCCTCAAGGGGGCGCTGCTTCCTCCTCGTTCTGATACCGCACCACGGGAATTATCAAGCTAGAAAAGAAAAGAAAGACAGAAGGTCGATCTTATTTGGTTAATTTGTGCCTCATCATCTTCCTAACCTCCTGCTTGTGACCCAGAAATTAAATTTGACAAAATACTTTTGAGGACACCTTCATTCAAAAATGGCCCTGGTGAAGAGAGAGTTTAGAGAAATTGTAACAAGGATAAACCAGTGTGTACTTTCCATGAGTGTTTTCTCCTAATGATAATGTCTGAATAGGTTATGATGCTGCAAACCTACAGTGGAAACTGAGTAGAAATAAATGACTCGTGTAACATCACAAACAGAAATAATCAAATAAATCTGTAAAAAAAACACGCACCAACAGAAGATGAGAACATTTACAATTCGTATGTTAAACTCAAACAAAATACACAGTTAATCCTTTACTGACATCTTTATTCTCTTGTGTCTTTGCTCAAAAGGCAGAAGCACAGAATGTGAAGAAAGAAAGTAAGGATTAACAAAATGGAAAATGAAAATTTACTAACAAGGGTGTCCTGCAGAGGACAGTGAGGGGAACCGAGAAGGTTGTTAGAGCGTCAGTTCTCGCTGTACAGGATCTCAGAGGTGCTGCAGGAATTGGGCTCTGAACAGTATGAGAAACTCCTCACACCCTCTTTATTAACCTTCTGAACTGCTGCCGTCAGCGAAACAATACCAAAAGCAGAACCACCAGACTGTTACACAGCTTTCTGCCTCAAGCTGTGAAAATGATGAGCTCCTGTTTAGGTTAAGAACTTTCCATTATTGGACTTATTTATGTGTTTTATCTATTTGTGTTTTCATATATTTGTTTTTTACATTCTTTATCTATTTAATCATTTCTGACAGTAATATTTCATAAATCCCATTGTCTCACTCTATTGTATGCTGTTCAGTATACAAAACAATGTAAATTGATTTGATAATGGCAAAGAAGTGAAGAGGATGGGCAAACAGTAACAGAATGTGGAGAAGAGAGCAAGATTATGCTCGCTTATGGTGGCCTCACAAATGGCGTCGTGCAACAATAACAACATCGAAGTCCCTGTTGGGTGAGGGAATGTACAATTGTTTGATCTGACATCCATCATGCCATTCTTCTAAGACTGTATGCCACTTGCTGCACAGAAGGAACAGCAGAGTACAGTATGGAAGTAGATTTGATTTCAAAGGCATGTTGATTATTACCACAGAGGGAAATTTTGTAGCAAAGTGTTACAGAAACTTCAGAAAATGTCTAAAAATAGCAAAAGTAGAGATGCATTGATAAATCGTCTGGTGACCAGAACCGGCTGATTTACAGGTTAACATGCTGGTCCAAAACTCAAAAAAAACAAAAAAAATTAAAAAAAAAAACCCCAAAACACAACAAACAAACCAGATCTTCCATTATTCTGAGAATGTACCATAATCAAGCACTCGTTCAAGTTGTTACTGAGTGAAAAGAACTCAAAGTTATGTATTTTTAGGATTGTTTATAATTAAATCTGATGAAACAGAGATGTGAGAAGCTATCTAAAAAACATTTTTTTCCTAGGACATGTCTGCAATTTATTCAGACTGCAAGACTTTGAGAAGGACTTATCCTTTGGAGCATCTGTCTGTCATGGAACATGCTAGCTTTGGAAACACTGGCAGGCTTCAGGAAATGTCTGAGTTAAGTTAACGATCTGTATACCCTCAGGAATACTGAGGGTAGTAATGCAATGCTAAATGTGCTAAATACTAATATAAGATGCTAAACTCCATAATCATTTAGCCATTACTTTAAAACATTAGTAAAACACTGTTTTACAGTGACTGCTCTCTAACGCAGATTATGTGATGTCACCTATGCTACTAGCATAAAAAGTTAATGCCAATCAAAGCAGGAAAGCTCAAAAAGTATTTTGAATGCTGTTTTTATATCTTATTTTATAATAGTTCCTAACTAGAAATTGGAATCTGCTAAAATCCGCTTCGGTAGGTCAAAACTTACAAAAAAACCTGAGATTAGAAATCTGCCACCAAAGTGTGATCAGAGCATCTCTGCATCTAAGATCAAACCGGCTAGTTAGAGTTACATGTGAGAAACATAATTTCTTTAGAAAATATTGAATAAAGGCAGATTGTCTCTAATTAAAAGGAGAACTGCAGTGGGTGTCATAAATCTGAAGCCGCAGTTAAAAAACCAGCTCTGCTCATTCTGTCCCCATCACGGAAAAGGTCCTATGCTTAAATACAGCTTTCAGCTTTTTTAGTACACTTAACTAATACTATTGGATGTTTCCCTTGCTATTAAGTTCATTACCATCACAGGATTTAAATTAAAATCTGACATGAACTGTCACACATCTTTTTCCCTTGTAAAGAGAACACTGACGTTAAAGCTGCTTTGTGCAAAAATAACTTTCCATGAGCCAATTATTAGCACAGCTGATTAGATCAAGATGACTCCCATCAGACTGACCTCATTCTTCCCTGAACTTGACGTCCCCAATTCCAGACTGGCTCCTGAGGACAGCGAACCCTGGGACTCCCGACGACCGTTGGTGCCTGAAAAGAAACAAACAAGCAAAAAGAAAATAAAATAGATGAGAAGCATCATGAGCAAACACATGCTGAGTGTAAAAATGTCTCCTGACTAGATTCAAATTAAATGCTTCATCGGATAACATCTTAGTAACACCACAGATGAAAATCGTTTTTTTTTTACGAAACACCAAACTTACAAAAACACAACTGGTCATTTATCTGTCATCAAACCAGCATCAGATTCTTAACAGATGTAACTACATTTTCTGATTTTCAATGCATGATTATTTCTTGTTTTGAACCAAACTTTTCAGCAAAGAACTTATAAAAAGAAGGAAAATAATGGACTGACTGTAACTGAAATCAGCCAGCTCTCGTTTTTTGGGGCCTTTGCCGAAGCTCCTGTTTCGGGACCATGAAAAAAACATGCCCTTCCTCCGGTCTCCCGAATCATCCCGACTGTCTTCGTTCAAAGACCGACCTGATTTAGTCTTCTTGTCCTCCTTTATGAAACACACAGATGAGTGGAGTAGCAGACAGTCACACAAAGAAATGTGAGCACATGTTTTTATTTTACTAAAAACTGCACACTTAAGCTGCTTTCACACATAAACATGAACATCCGGGGTGTTCATGCAAAAAGATGTTCTTTTTCCACTTACATTAAGACACAAGGATTTCTGCTGCATTACCTTCTTGGGAGTGGAGAGGTTGGAGCGGTCAGAGCCGGTGGTGCTGTGCTTCGACGTTGGGCTGCTAGGGATGTGATAAGGGTCAGGAAGTGGTCTGCCCTCCACCTCAGCCAGCATGCACTCCTGGTACAGCCGAGACTTGAGGAATCGCGTGTAGCTGTCGAACTTCATCAGGTTAAAGATCTAAAGGAGAGGGGGTCAAATGATTCAGGGAGGAAAAGAAAACATGTAGGAAAGTACAGACAGTTGGGTAACAAAGATGATGACAAAAAAATTGAGCAAAGCATGAACATTAGAACAGAAAAAAATCAATGCAAAAACCCAAAAGACAAGAGGTGAGAAAAACAACTCTGACAATTTATATAGTATTTTGAAGCAGGAATGAAAAAACCAAAAGTGAAGTTAAACCAAATCCAGAAACCCCTTAAGCTGCTCTTGGAACGCCTTCTCTTGGAAAAAACAAACCAAGCTTGACTTATGTCTAATCCCTATCTTTATGGGAAAAGTTTCTAAGACGTGCTGCTTCAGACTAACTTTATTCAGAAGCTGGCCAAGCTGCAAATACCTGAAAACACAACTCAGAGAACTTTAGACAACATAATTGGTGTCTTAAAAAACTATTATTTCTGTGCAAAGAAAAATGAAAAGTGTGACATGCTTTTGTTTTCAGCACCTCTTAATCTAATATTTTTTTTAATCTAGTGCAACAGCAATCAAAACTCACCTAAATAATATATACAGGCAATCTGTGTGCAAATTAATCTCAGTATGAATCCGGCCGTTGTGTGATGGCCTCAGAGGTTTATCACAAGACATTAGAGAAGAAACAGCATCATGAAGGCCAAGGAACACACCAGAAAGGTCAAGAGTATAGTTATGAGGAGTTTAAAGCAGGATTGGTTTATAAACCAGTATCCCAAATTTGAACATCTCATGAAGTGCTATTCAATCCATCCTCCAGAAATGGGAAGAGTATGGCACAACTGCAACCTCCCAAGACATGGCCGCTCACTGAAACTAAGAGGTC
Source organism: Anableps anableps (assembly GCA_014839685.1). Taxonomy (NCBI): domain Eukaryota; kingdom Metazoa; phylum Chordata; class Actinopteri; order Cyprinodontiformes; family Anablepidae; genus Anableps; species Anableps anableps. The sequence continues at coordinate 17,347,778 of CM026065.1, read as the reverse complement.
GGAAACTAAGAGGGCAAGGAGAGTATCTGTCAGAAAAGCCAAGAGGCTCATGGTATCTCTGGAGGAGCTGCAGAGATTCACAGCTTTGGTCGGAGAATATCGCAACATGACAACTTTCAGTCACGCATTCATGAAAGAACAACGCTATTATTGAAAGAGAGCCATAAGATGTTCTGTAAAAGGTTTCCCATAAGTCATGTAGGAGACAGCAACCGTTTAAGCCCGACAGGAAAAACACTATGTGGTGCATAACTAACACGTACAAATGCCGCTGAAAATGTAGCAAAATCTGGTTTCAGAAAGTACTGAGACAGAGACTGAACACTTGCATCCCGCACTTTTCAGATGTGCATTTCTAAAATATTTAAAAGTCATGTATCCATACACGGCTTTGTGTAGGTCTATCACATAAAATCGCACCCAAAAAACTAGAGCATGTGGTTGTAACATGATGAAATGTGGAAAAGTTCAACGGGTATGAAAATAATACACTTATCTGCGGTCCATTTGTGATTTAAAATGTAAAACATTTAGCTTTTAAAATAAAACATCATAAAAAGAAGAAGCCCATGATGCATTTATGGATATAGCAAGTCTGATCCATCCTGAGATTTTCTGGAAAGGCTACCATTAGACTTTTTGAAGTGTGTGTGCTTAATGAACTGAATATGTGTGGATGTCTAATATGTAAAAAAGAAAAAAGCATGATAGCGAGGATATCCTTCAGGCCTTGTGACTCTCTTATCGGAGTTTGAACATCTGAGCTCCACAGCTGAAATCAATAGAGCTTTTCAGACACTTTGCCCCCTTGACAACATGCGTGTGTAAGGAGCCATTCAGGCCGGTGTTGCTCGACAGCAGGCGAAGATGAATGACTGGCCTTGTGTTGTGTGAGAACTCGGCACTGTGTTCAGAGTCCATTTTCAAAAGAGTTTTGTTTTAAACTTTTAAGAACAAGAATACAATTTGTCTTGCAGGGAGAGCCTCTTTTTTTTTTTTTTTGGACGTAAAAGGTTCAACTCCTTTTACACAGAAGCCTTTATAAAAATGTCTCGGTACCTGCAGCTGCTGCTCCTTGAACATGTCGGGTTTTGGCGCGTTGAGGATATCGTCGGCAAGCTGGGCCTGACTGTCGATGTTGACCGGTGTTGTGGCTTTACTGGAAAGGAAGCTGTTGTATATCTCTCTGGCACGCTGCGAGAGCTGAAACAGAGAAGGAGAAGGATTTAATACAACTGAATGCTCATTATTAGGTCATCATTAGCATAATGACCTAATTAATCACTACAGGAGGGATTTCAATGGATGCAAGTCTGTGCTAAACGTTTTTATAAAATGTCTGTAACCTGTTTGTTGTCATTCTCAGGGACATGGCTGAAGAATTCACAGGCCTGCCAGAACAGAATGTTCTCCTCACTGAATTCCTTCTTTAGGAACTCCTGCAGCAAATAAATTAAACGTTGATTAAAAACGCAAGAAAGAAAAGAACCACAATCAGACAAATTCATGTATTGGTCTAATTGGAAACACTTGTGGCATCACGCGCTAAAGTATGAGTGTATGACAGGCACTTTTTGTTATGTTTCAGAAACAGAAGAAAGACATTTATTCTGATGTTTTTCTTCAATACTTTCAGATTTAGAAAGTAAAAGCAGAATCTGTTTGACATGATTCACTCATTAATTCCCCATAACTGTCCTACTGCATAGAGCTGTGCTGTAACACTTCAACAATGCTATATTTACACTGCTAGCCATATTTTTTTTGGAAAGCTGATGAAAATGTGCAAAAAGCCCTAAAATAAATCAATCTTTCTTGCTGTAGCAGTATATCACACAAAAATGTAGAAAATTCTAATTTTAACTTGGGTATAAATATAATGTTTCTTGTTTGTTTGTTGTTTTATTTTATTTTCATGTAATGTGTTATGCTGTGGGCTTGTTCCTCTTCCAAAAGTTTCTGGAAATCTTGTTAGACTGTGTGGTGTCATGAAACCTTTGAAAAATCTGATGGACTGTCTCAGAAGGCTGACAACATATTTAGACATCCTGACCAGAAATGTTCATCACTATTCTGCAGCATACAATTAGCTTTACTCTCATGTTTTACACTTAAAAAATACAAAATAAATGTAAAAAACATCAAATGAAGTTGTAATTCACAATTTAGAGCCTGTTTGTCCAGAGTATCTATTGTTGAGCAATGTTCAGGCGGTGTTATTTTACCGAAAAGTAGCGGACTCCTACGGGGTCCTGCAGCAGCCGCTCGAAGCAGACGGCCCAACTGGCCACCCTCCTCTCGGTGTGGCGCCGGTGACTCTGGACGCTGGGCAGGCTGGCATTACTGTTCAGACTGTTGTCGCTGCTGCAGCCCTGCAGCTCCACGCTATTCAGTTCTGTTCGCACAAACAAGTGCACACATAACGTCAAATTCTTGTATAGAGATGTGTAAATCAATCCACTAAAGATCAAATTTGAACAGTTTTAACTCAATCAGTTATGATCGGTGATCGACAGGTCAGTGACTGAAAATTCTGATTTTTCTGTTGCATTAAATAAATGCATTAATTCTTGTGAGTTAAACAGAAAAGCAAAAAAATGTTAGGAGCATTGTGGTTTCTTGCATAAACAGGGATAATGCTATAATTTATTAAATGGTAAATGGAGTAAATATATATGTTGTGCTTTTATAGTCATACCAATATGGTATGGTCTTTACAAAAGAAACACTCACAGATACATTCATACACAGTTTGGCAGGCTACTTCAACATGTGGCGAGGGAGGAAGCTATTAAGCCGCTATTAAGACACTGTTGTTCCTTAAATTTTCTGTTAGGGTTCAAATCTGCCATGCCTACCAAATTCTTAGGAGAAAAAAAATCTGATTTTGTCAAAATCTGAATCAGCAGGTCAGACCTTGTTGAAATGGAGAATCAGAATCTGTACGTGAAAATAACTGAGCCTACATAGTGGTTTTAATCATACAGACCATTCAAACTCCGGGGCTGAAACCACAACTTTCTAATTGCAAGATGATTTTGTTTACAATTATCAACATTTTCTATCTACCGCAAAGCAAAATGAGATCTGAAATAACTTTATAAATATTAATTTCCATCCGTATCATAATAGCATAAGATGTGCAAATATCTTACATTACAAGACATACAGGGTACTCCAAGGTTCCATCCTGGGGCCTCCCCTATTTAATATCCAGCTAAGTTTAGTTACCATAACTACGTAGATGATACACAGCTCTAAATCACAATGTGACCAGGTGGCAGTGAATGAACCCATTCAAACGTTGAGCAGATGCATTAAACAAATCAACATGTGGATGTGCCATAACTTTCTTCAGCTGAATAGAAATAAAATGGAAGTTATTATCTTTGGACCTAAAGAGGAACAATCAAGAGTCAGCATGCAGCTATTACAGCTAGAAACTACTGAACAGGGTGTAGTGATGGACTTAGACCTGAACCTTCAAGGACACATTAAGACAGTTACAAAGTCCATTTTCTATCACCTGAAGAACATTTCCAGGATTAAAGGACTAATGTCTCAGCAAGATTTAGAGAAACTCATCCATGCATTTATCTTCAGTAGCATTGTTTACTGCAACAGTGTCTTCACAGGTCTGCCTAAAAAAAAGTCAGACAGCTGCAGCTGATCCAGAACACTGCTGCTCGTGTTCTCACTAAAACCAGGAAAATAGAGCACATAACCCCAGTTCTAAAGTCCTTCCCCTGGATCCCTGTAGCTCAGAGAATAGACTTTAAAATACTTCTGTTAGTTTATAAATCACAGAATGGCGTAGCACCAAAATACATTAAAGACCTGTTGTCACTGTATCAGCTTTCCAGACCACTCAGGTCTTCTGGTTCTAGTCTACTCTGCCTCCCCAGAACCAAACATGAAGAAGCAGCTTTCAGTTTTATGCACCACTAATTTGGAACAAACTTCCAAAAAACTGCAAAACAGCTGAAACACTGAGTTCCTTTAAATCAAGGCTGAAAGCCTACTTCCTTAGAGCTGCCTTTGATTAATAATAAATGGAAAACAGAATAATTCTAGTCTGGATTACAACTTTCCATTACTTCTCTTCATTTTGCCACCATAATGTACTGTTTATTTTTCTTTGTTTGTTTATTGTTATGTTTTTGTCATGTAAAGCACTTTGAACTGCCTTGTTGCTGAAATGTGCTATACAAATAAACTTGACTGTTATTAGTATCAACATAAGAAAAAATGTCATCTGGAAACCTTTCCTTTAAAAAAACATTCTATTATAACTCATAACATATATATTTTTTATTACTGCTAAGCTGTTTTCCTCTTTTTTTCAGCAGGGAATTTACAATACTTGAAAGCAGTACAATCACACTGGAACTCATTAGGCATCATTAGGACAAGTGTCCCCAGTCAGTTTTAAAGCACAAGTAGAAACCTGCCCTGTGAGACCATCTCCTGAGTTTCTCAAAACACCCAGACGCAACACTTTCAGAAGTCCAGTTAGGTAATACCGAGCTGCTTTTATTATTCACAATATCTTTATTCCTTCAAACAACTTTTACAATATACCTAAATACAAAATATTCACAGCAATACTCATTGAAAGTAGCTGTGTTTCACTAATACACAATATATCAGACAACCTGGCTATTAAGTTTGATCCTAATATGCTGAGCAGCAGTATAATAGGAAATGGTTATGTCAGTAACCTGCATTAAATTCTGCACAAATTACGTAAAATACAGAGAAAGGTTACTTTCTTCAAGCAAGATCTCGTATTTGAAAATCAAGGGGTGTTAGTGGATCCCTGCAGCTACCTGCAAACAGGTCAAAGCTGTTACTGTCTTCAGAGAAGACACAACTGAGCAGAGCACTTCTGTTTTTCTGTTGGTGGTTTTACCACCAATATTCATCTAACAAATGTCTGCTTAAAAGATTAAAAGTAACAAACTTCTTTTTCTGCTATCCTGATGTAAACCCCATTTGTTTCTTCGGTTGGTTGAAAATGAAGAGGAAATGTTGGGAAATCTGTTCAGAGCGCCGCACTTTATAATTTAAAAACCTGTGAATTTGGCGCCAACACATAGATTCTCATTTAGATTCAGATAAGTTCTCATGGGGACACAACACCCTGCAAAAGTAACCATACTCCTCAATCGTTTTCACATGTTGTCATGTTCCAACCACAAAATTCAGTCGATTTAATGGGGTTTATATGTATAAAAATGTATAATTGTGAAACAGGAGAAAAAATATACATTGTTTTTCATTTCTTTAAACATAAAAAAGTGGGGCATGCATATGTATTCCACTCTCATGAATTTTCCCTTTATTTATGTGACTTCTGGAGGCAAATGTACTGTATTTTAAGCTGGGGTATCAAAGTAAGGATACTTTGAAAATAAGGTATTATTAATCTTAAATTTCACAGTTATGCACTATTTTGTGTTGGTCCAGCGGATAAAACTAAAATAAAACATGATGAAGCTTGTGGCTGTAACATTATAGAATCTAACATAAAGTTCATTTTATCCTAATTTATTTCCTTTGAGGTTCATATATTTATACTTCATGTCTGTATGCTGTGAGAAGACATGAAAACGAAGATTAAAAACGAAGTCAAATTCCTTGTTTGTGCACACAATCTTGGCCAATAAAACTGATTCTGTTACAAAAAAAAAGTTCAAGGATTAGTAATAGTTTTTCAAGGCGCTGTAATTCTGAAAACTGTTTTCAAGCTAATAAGTTTTCTGAACCAATCCATCCTTTATTATTCTTGGGAGCGTCTTGGTGAATCCAGGAATTGCTTGTTTTTCCCACCAGTACGGCACGGTGTGTCCGTGTTCCTACCATTTAGCTGTGATCAGGAGGCAGGAGCAGAGACATAGAGAGGAGCTGAGAATAACCAGTAATGAGCTGCAGGCCAGACAAACAGAAAGTGGCCTGCTACGTTGAGATAAAACCAAAAGGCAGAACAGCCAGAGGGAGGACAGCAGCAGTCATGTGCCCTGAACAACGCGAATGCTGTAAATAAATAAAAAAAAACAAAATGTGAAAGAGTAAAATTGTGCCCACAGCTAAGGACCTCTCTGATTAAAAACCTCCTATCTGGATGATCAGTGGATACTTTCAATGTGACTGCTGCTTTTGCACTTTATTTCCTTATTATTATTATTTTTTTATTTATCAGTGACAGTTTTCAAACTGGATCTTTAAAATCGGTTGCACCAAATGACTGCTCTTATCCAAACATTTCACAGCAAAGTTCTCTTCAAGGGCAAATTAAAATAAACCTACGAGGCTTCTGCTAAATATTAATGAATATTTATCGCTGTATATAAGGAGAAACATTAATCTGTGTAAACTTGTCTGTGATGTCTAAACCGAGCACTCTGTTCAGCGTCACAAACCCCATCGCATATCACAGAGACAGACTGATAAAACAAAGTTCTATCAAAAACTCAGGCTAAAATACATTAAACAGCAGCCTTATACAGCAGATTATAATATTTTGTTGATTCATGTTTTTTTGGTTTTCACAGTTTCCTCATCAACATCTGATATCACCCAACAGCTATTGTTTCCGGTCGAAAAGCTAACAGAAAAGCCACACAGGAATCCACAAAATGTCATGACTTAGATGGTAACACTGGATTTTCTCATTAGTATGTAATCTTTTCGGATCGCTCAGAAATAAATCATTACATATAAAAGTTCTCAGACTGTTTAATTACACCCTGTTAACTTGAAATAATTAAAGCATCACTTCGTTTGGACAAAATTGTCTATCTTTTTCAATTTTAACTTCATGGTGCCTTGCAAGACTGTCCCCAACCCTGACCTATTCCACATTTTGTTGCGCTAACAACCACAAACTTTATTCAGATTATTTGTGATAGACACAACGTAATGTAGCACATAATTGGGACTTGGAAGAAAATGGATACATTCAAATGAAAATTTGAAGAGTGCATTTTGTATTTAGTGCTGCTGAATTAGTAGAACCACCTTTTGCTGTACATACAGCTGGTGAGTCTCTACAAGCTTTCTAGATAAAGAGCCTGAAATTTGGCCCATCCTTCTTTGTAAAACAGTTCAAGTTCAGTTAAAACGGTCTTGCCACAGAAATTCAATTGGATTTAGGTCTGGACTTTGGGACATTTCAAAACACGAATATGCTTTCTCCTAACCCACTCCATCATAGCTCTGACTGTCGTTCTACTGCAAGTGGAACTACCACCCAGTCTCTCACAGGTTTCCTACCAGTACTGACCTGTATTTAACTCCACACATCTTCCCATCAACACTGATCAGCTTCCCTGCCCCCACTGAAGAAACGCATCCCCACAACATGATGCTGCCACCACCACATTTCACTATAGGGATGGTGTTTCGGAGTGTACTAGCTTCCCACCACTCAAAGTGATTTGCATGTTGGCAAAAAAGTCCAATTTCAAAATCATCTGACCAGACCACCTTCTTCTTCATGTTTCTGTGTCCCCTTCATGGTATGTGGCAAATTGCAAACAGGGGTTCTTTTGGCTTTCTTTCATTTCACAAATACTACAAACACTACTTTGTGTCAGTCAATCACATAAAACTTTGAATACTTTAGGAAGGCTTCATAGGTGTTTTAACCATGACATTCTAAGGAGAAATTAATTGTTTACCATATTTCTTAAATCAAGAGTTCAAGCCAGCTCTGCTTAAAGTCCTATCTTAAATTTCTGTCTACATTTTCAATAGTGCAACATTTTACAATCAGATTAGACCGTTTTCTGTCGTAATGAATGGCGTAATTAGAAAAAAAACACTAACTGTACAGTACACACTAAATTTAAAAAAAAAAAAAACAACAACAATTTAATCATCACCCGCAGCATTAACCTTCTTTCTTAAACCTCAGGCAGTGTTGTAACTCGTATATTCAATACCACAGTCTCCACGGTTCAATAGGTTTTATTGCTTCTTCTTGATTTCTAGATTTCCCTCCAGTCAGAAAACTAGCTATCAAAACTCCTGCTGTCTCCTCACCTGGGTAGAGCTGGTAGGAGCCTGTGTGGTGCCAGCGGGGCAGGTATCGAATCCTTTGGGGTAACCAAGCCCCTCCATCCATAATCACCCTATCAGGCCTCCCTCCCTCCCCCACTCAAAAGCTCAAACACATCAGGCTGAACAAATAGTCCAATAAAGGGCACAAACAGCTGACATCACAGGGAGGAAGGGCCTGAAAAGAGGGGGAAAAAGAAAAAGGTGTAGAGGGAGACGCTGCCGTTGGTTAGCAACCTGGATGACAACCGGAGGAACCACAGAGAGAGTCGGGTCGCAGTATGCACACACACCTGCATACACACTAACACACAGGCACCAGCTTCCAGCCAGGTAAGTGATCCAAGAGCACACAGGCCTCGAGATGGTAAATAATTCAGAGTCGAGGGAGGGGACACTAAAGCACAAACACAAACGCACGTCACAGAGACACACACACTTGAAGCGCAGCATTGATGAAGGGCTTGTTAAAGGAAGGCCACTACTGAGACTAATGAAGCCTGAACCCCAACACGACTGTGCACACACACATGCACACGCACTCACAAGATGGAACTTACAGGGTGACAAATGTTAAAACAGATTATGTTGTTGTGTCTTCACAAGGACTTTGTATTGACTTCCATTCATTTTCGTAACTGTATTTATGCTTAACCCAGACATTTTCCCTAACCCAACACTGCAAAAACACAAAATTTTACCAAGTATTTCTGGTCTAGTTTCTAGTGCAAATATCTTGAATCCACTTGAACTCAGACAAAACTAACATTCAAGTAACTTTTTAGCAGATATAGGAGCTTCTTTTTAAGTAAATAATTCCTTAATATTGATAAAAAAGTTCTAGTTATAAGAGAAATAATCTGCCAGTGGAACAAAACATTTTAAAATACATATAAATATATTCAAGATATTTGCACTAGAAAGTAGATCAAAAATACTTGGTAAGATTTTATGTTTTTGCAGTGTAGCCATTACTATTCCTAACCTTAACCAAAACTTAATTCACACCATACCTCTAAATCTAATTAGTAAAACTGCAAAAAAAAAAAAACCATGAGGACCAGGAAAATGTCCTCACTTTCCACAAAAGACCGCTGTTTGTTGGTAAATATTGTGAAAGTGGTCCTATATATGTAGTATATACAAGTACACATGTGATAAAATGCTTTCATCTACACTTTTATGATGAATCAACGCTACGCTCAACCTTCTTCACTGCAACTGTTTCAAAGCATCATAGCAGAAAACTACATACATAACAGGGTTCTTTACAATAAAGACAATCAAATACTAAAATGTGGTATTAACACATCTCATGATGCTCTGCTCTGCATCAAGAGGGTTTCTTCACAACTGTGTGGATTACGGACAACCTGACAGACAGACCACATCTACCACGATTAGTGTGTCTTATAGTGAAGAGCTCAGCCGTCCCACAGGGGACTGTACTCTGACTGTCTCTCTTCTCCCTAATGACCTCAAACTTTACACAACAGAGCAATTCTGGGCTCTAACATGCATTGATTCTGCACATATTTAGTGCGTCAGAGTTAAAGAGGCTTAATGAGAACCAGAGTACCGGATGGTGTAAAACACAACAAACTCAATTTGAATCTTATCAACATGAAACAGATATTTCTTCTGTATAAGGTGTGAAAGCATGAAAAGCTCACAGCATGATTGGGGGGTTACGTTTTGCAAGGAACAACTGCTAGCAAGGACTAAATGGTGGTGAATTTTAGAAAATGACTATAGATTGTCTTTCTAAATACATTCATACCAAACACATCATATCTATGTACTGAGTAATACAGGGCAGATCAGTGAAAGTGTTCATACCTTTCATTTTTTCTCCTTATTTTGTTACATTACAACCACAAACTTCAATGTATATCATTGGGATTTAATGTGACAGACCAAAACGGAGTAGTGCACAAATGTGAAATTCTAAATGATTTTTAAACTTTTTAAGAAATAAAAATCTTAATAGGGAGTTGTGTATTTGTATTCAGTCCCTCTCGTCAATATTTTTAAGCTTTTGCTGCAATTATAGCTGCAAGTCTTTTAGGGTCTGTCTTGACCTGATTTCCAGCTTAAACTCAGTCAGACTGATTGTAGGGGGATTGTAAACATACGTTTTCAACTCTTGCCTCAGATTCTGTGAGGGATTTAGATTTGGACTTTGACTAGACTATTCTAACACATGAATATGCTTTGAATATCCTAAACCAGGCAACTCAAACTTTGGTCATTGAGGGCCAGAGTCTTGCAACTTTTAGATGTGTCCCTGCTTCAGTTGTGGTTAAACAGTGAAAAATCTAGGACCAAGTGGGTCTTAGACTTTGAGACCCCAGATCCATTACACTGCAGCTATGGCTGTGTGTTTAGGGTTGTCTTCCTGCTGGAAGCTGAACCTCCACCGGAGTCTCAGGTGTTTTGCAACTTCTGACTGGTTTTCGTTCAAGATTACCTTGTATTTATAGCTCTGTCCATCTTCCCATCAACTCTGACCAGCTTCCCTGTCCCGCTGAAGAAATCATCTCCAACACATGATGCTGCCTGCCACCATCATGTTTCATCGTTTGTTTAGAGTCTTAGAGTTAGTTCTCTGCAGCATATGGTGATTTTAATGAAGCTCAAAAATTTCTCATTTGTTCTTATTTGACCAGAGCTCCTTCTTCCAAACGTTTCCTGTCTCCTACAAGGCTTTTGAAAAACTGCACTTCTCTCATCTTTCTCTCAACAATGGCTTTTTTCTTTCTGCTCTTCCATAAATCTAAGATAACGTTTTATAACCTAACCCTGCTTTTCCACAAGTTCCTTGGTCTTTATGAAGCTGTCCCTAATGTTCTCTAACACACCTCTGAGGCCTTCACAGAACAACTGGATTTATACAGAGATTAAATTACACACGGGTGGACTAATTAGGACTTCTCAAGGCAGTTGGTGCAATGGATTTTATCTAAAGATATCAGCGTAAAGGGGAATGAACACAATGTGAAAATTTTAAAGGGGTATCATAACTTTTGGATTATGCTTTTATGAACTTTAATGAGCTAAGATTTATACACCTTGTTTATACTTTCTTTAGATTTAAAGTTGTTTCCATGTGAGATTTCACATTTTAGTAATGATTAAGGAAATCAGTGCATTACCAAGATGAGTTAGGAGCTGGATCTTTTTATTTGTATTAACATTGTCAAAAATGATGTAGAGACTTTGAGTTGGAGCTCCATGGATAATTTTAATTTAGCTCAACTGGGTTTATGGACAATGAACAATGGGCTAAGACATAAATTCTTTTATTTTTGAGTCTTTTCTTTTTCAAGATCTAGCCTTTCTTGTTTGTTTTAGCTCATGTTTATAATTTCTTCTATTTTTTTTTATCTTATAATTCCAATAAACTTTCATCTCCTGTATGAACAAACTTATATTCTTCTTCTTTTTTTTTTTTGTTGCAGTGAATGTTTGTATATTTTTGTCAAAATCTTTTTCAGAAATGTTTGCCTGATAACACAACATTCTGTTTTGGTTAGCAACCAGCAGGGCATTTCACTAGTCATCCCTGGGACTGGAGTGGACAGAGAAAATTCTGCTTCTGGAGAGAACCATAGCATCTGTCAATGCTTCCAACAAGGTGATTCTTATCCTATACAAACTTGTGTTGAAGGGCACAGATTTATTTGCCTGTCAATGACTCAAAGAGACTGATCAAACTCATATAGAAAGTTGGCTCTGAAGGGCCTGGATGTGAATGTAGAAAGAAGCAATTTGCAGAAGCTGCTCTTAGAAATATTCTGATAAACCAACAAAGTTCCTTCAGACAGAAATCTGCAGCCCCACTGCATCAATTTCAGAACTTTGCTTGTGAAGCCTAGGTTTTTGCAAATAATTTATTAGATTTAAAGTAATCCATTCTAATGACATAACAACTGAATAGACTACAATGGAAAACATGGGCAAAATCAATCACTAATGAGCAGAAAGGTCATCACTGAAGTAGTTTGGTATGTTTTTTGTCATAAATTATAATAAAGTAAAATACATTTTGGATGTAAAATAGAAAGAAAAATGTTTTTTCACTGCTTTCTTTCTGAATGCTGCAGTAATTCCACTTTAAATTTAAGACAGTAAACTCAAAGCAAAACCCAGTGGATTGTCAAGTCATGCAAGACTTAGACTGGTTAAAACGCACTTGAGTTGTACCATTTTTACTTTTTTTTTTTTTTTTTTTAATTAAACTGGCAAAAATAATGTCCAAAATTCTGTTTAATCATATAAAAGCAACCAATACAAATTCCAGAGAACACCAGCAATAATTTTAATAGGTGTTTTCTGCTGTTAATTTATTGAGAACTTCTGTATAAATACAATTAAGGTAAGCGGAAGTGAAACTAATTACTTCAGACACTGTTCCTCATGTTCTAACCCCTTTCTGGATTTTTTTCCAAATATTCTGTTGTCCTGAGAAGCCTGCAGCTTTCTCCAGCTTGATGTAGGAGATAATGCAACCTACTGACAGACAGGATTTTTGTCCAAAATAATACAAATATCACACAAATTGCTGTGAAGAAAAATCCTTTTTTCCATAAATGCTCTAATCTTTATACTCTTTATTTCTCATGTACAAGCAGAGGACAGTTTTAACTTTGCTCGTGAATAACCAGTTGGTCCTTTACATACAGAGTAACTAAGCAGCCATAAGCTTGTCTACATTAGCACTGATCATCAACAACAAACTTTTCAAAATATTGTGTCTACTTTCTCACCACTTTTTACACCTCTTCTTACATCTTTTAACTCCCATCTGCTCCCATTTAAGCCTTTTATGTAAATTTATGGGGCGCTAACATCCCATCAGAATGTATTCACATGTTAATTCACTGTAACATGCAACAACTTGGCAAGACAAACACATTGTGACACAACACAGTTTCAGAAATGCTGACTCTGTATCAAGTCCCTGCATTTGTAGAGTGGTAATTTCATACCCAAGCATTCTCTTTTAGTTCCCGTCCCTCCATTATTTTGCCTCAACATACAAACCAGAATGAAGGGAACGAATTCATATCACTTCAGTTCTCTTAGTAGTTAAGGGTGCCAATTCAGAAATCATCGAGGCACAGATATTACTTTTGTCTTAGTCTTATTATGATATATTACAGGGATGGAAATCGTGAAAAGGTCAAAGTGTAATTATTCTTTAATTTGATTCTGTGTTTTTTTTCCAAAGACTTTATATTACACTTTTTCCATTAATTGAGTTTCTGATCTTTATTTGGGCCAGATGACTCTAATCGAATATGACCAATTATAAGCAAAATAATTCAGCGTGACCTCCTGTTGATAAACATTATTTATTGGACTCCTCTACCCAAATTGTCTTTGGTTAGACTATAAGCAGAATGTAGTAAACTGCTCTCGATAGCAAGTTTCCAAAGTGAGGATAAAACATTCCCTTGGCAGGTCTGAATTATTGGTGTTTGGTCCGAAACATCCAGTGGCAGATGGCTCCAATTTGTGTTTAGGAAAATCAGACGCAAAACAACTAAAACTGCAAAGATTCGAAATGGTTAAAGGGTGAAATGGTTATTCGCTGACGAAAACAAAAGTACCAGCATCCTTTCAGATTTCAATTGAGCAAACTAAATAAGCTTGTTTCTGAAATATCATCTCTGTACCACAAAAACAAGAGCATAAAACTGAAATTTTGTCTACTGCTGCAAAGAAGCAACTCATTTAAGCTCATAATCAGTGTCTTATATACAACTTTTCACTGCATGTCTTCATACACTGTTAAAATGCCACCAAATCTGAGACTGTGCACTGATTGCAGCTGTTGAATAGCAGACAGAGGTGGGGAAGAAGCTTAGCAGGTTAAACCAGACTAACTGTACACACTAAGAAAACGATGAACAGAAATACTGTATGTTTTCTAACTCAAGATGTCTAGAAGAACTGAATTTGATCCAGTTTTATCTGCACCCAAATGACATAAGCTAACTTGAAGATTTGATTTGAAACCTGTAGAAACTACAGTGAGCAATCACACGTTTACTCGGTTTGGAATAACCAGCATTCTTTAGAAACTAAAGTACTGAGAGGGAAAAATCCACAACAGGAAGAACAAGTAAGTTCCAAGTACACAAAAAGGGCCCAAATGACTTACAGATTTAGCAGCAAATGTACAAAATACGGAGATCTGCAGGTAAGGTTTACTCCTTTTGACTATAAAAAATGGATGAGTGGCTAAACATAATACTCTAAAGTGTGTCATTTATCATAACCCTGATGTAAGTTAACTACTGAGATTCAAAATATAAGAAAGCATACTGGCCAGTGTTAATTGTTTAGAAGGCACATGTACTCACCTCCATCAGAGACTGCAGCAGACTGAAAGGAGAAACACAGAGACATGGGTTAGGATTGTTCCTTGGCACAGAGCTAACATACATTTATCCAGACTCCCACGGTCTGTGAGGACCATGAGGCAGCTGCCTGGACATGCACTTTCAGCCACATGGAGACAGTTACAGGCCAGGTCCTGTCATTGTACACATTTTTACTCCCTAGCAGGTTAGTGCCCACTCTTAGTCTATTCAAGGTGGGTGGAGTCGCCTAAACAGGCTGTGCTAACTCTGCAGGGAAACTTCCCTGCTGTGGGGGTGGGGCTTACTGTGTGTTTTGGTTTGAAAAAAGTAAAGAAGGGGGCATGCCCTTGATTTTACAGTGAAGCGAGATGTCAGTTTGCGCATCAGACATCTTAATTTAAATGAAATGTTCTTACATAGAGAGTACTATACATCAAAAACCACATTTTTTTAGGGACTTTGTATAAAATGGAGCTGGTTTCATTTAGGCAATGGCCTATGAATGACAGAATGCAAATCACATGTCACCACCAGCTGATAACAGTGGGTGGTATAACCACATCTGACTGCAGAGAAAGCACAAGGCGGAGAGATTGTGGTATCATCTGTATCAGTGGTTCCCCAAGTTGGGGTCAGGACCTCACTGCGAGTCGCAAATCAACAAGTGTGGGGTCTTACGAGTCTGCTCAGAAATCAAACTAAACAACAAAAGTGATACTGGTAAAACATGTATTTAAGAGATAAAACAGCCAACACAAATATACAAAAGCGATGTATTGCCTGTTGATGCTATCTATGTTCTCATTGTACCTCTGTTTAACTGACTTCATAGAAATGCTTCTATACTGAACCAACAGCTGAAAGGTTTCAGAGCCACTGCTCTAGATCCCATTGCTGTCCTACATTGTTGCAAGGACTTGTAATTTTTGTTTTCCTTCTTTATTTTCAGCTTCATAGACTAGCTTTTATACTTTAGGGCTGAAAAAATATTGCTTTAATGATCACCATGGTAACATTTCATATCAATATTTAGTTAGCATTTTAAAAAGACATTTTTTCAGAGTTATATTCAAAGACTCCACTTGTTTAGTTATTGTCCCAACAGAAAGCAGTGAAAGTACAGTGGGAATATTTTAACCAACAAAGAACACCGCTTTGGACATACTAATGGTGCAACAAAGGCTTTTTGAATATGGTTTTGTCTTCATTACATAGAGAAGGAAACAACCAGAGTCATTCTCTTCCTTCAGTGGCTACTAGCCACCAAGTGGCTAATGACATAAGTAAGTTAACCTTCAAGCCAGATGTGAAAGTTGGGGAAAAGGTTTAAAGGGAAAGGAGATAAGAGTAGAGGAAAGAAAGACGCACAGAGGGAACACAAGTCAACACCCTAGACGTCTGCCTCTAGACCTGCAGAAAGACAAGAAATCACAGCAATAAATAACATATGTATATATAATAATAACAATTATAACATCTCTGAAAAATACATAGTGCAAAAGTTAAAACGATGTGTTTAGTGGCAACTGTGCCCCATCTAAACACTAATCTAAACACCCCCTCCAGCTAACTTTTTCATCTTCTACAGGATCCAGACAGTAGATGAGATGAGGCACAACTTCCTTCAAGTCTTCACAATAAGAATCTTAAGAATATACAGCTCTAGGAAAAAAATAGGAGACTGATTTTAACATGTATGGAAAATCAGTCTCCTAATTTTAAGTAAAATGAACACAGTTGTTTTATTGAATAAACTTCTTAAAATGTTTCTCCCAAATTCCAAATAAAACACTGTCATTTTGCAGAAAATGACAGAAAAACATCAGCTTTCATGCATCTTGGTTTGCTCTCCACCAATCTTTCTCATTGCTGTTGGATTCAGCATGCAGTTCACTTTAAGCATTTAGTGTTGGATTCAACACACACTGGAATGCAATGTGACTGTCACACACAAAGATGCTGATATGAGAAAAAAATATGCAGTGGTCTCAATTTTTTCCACAGCTGCATAACTTCACTCGAAACTTTAAAAAACATTTTTTCTGAAGCTAATTAAAAGATCTTACAGTATCTTCACTGCTTTCAAAGAGATAACAGTCTGAATGCTGTGAGGATTGTGTGTTCAGGCTGCAGAAACAAAACATTCTCTGTCTGTTGGTGATAAAGTGAATAACAACTTTAACAACAACAATAATATATTGTATTTTGTATTTGAGTATATGTATGAATATCTGAAACCAATTAAACACTTTAAGACAGAGTGCATGTTTATTAAATATTAATTATGACTGACACAAGTCAAAATTTTGTGATGCAAAAAACCACGATTTCACATTTTTCAACTTGAAAGATGACATAGATTCTGCATAATTCACTTGAACAAAAATTATTTCTGTTAAAAAATTCTATTCAAGTTAAAAAGTTGCAATAACCTGGTTACATATAGGTGTACAGAAACTATTACTTAGTTGAAGCACTGTTTGATGCAAATTCAGCAGTCAGTACTCTGACAGCTGTCCAAGTAGGAGTTTTATCACCATTTCTGAATAAAAACTCCTTTTGGTATATAAAAGTTATTAAAAAAATGGGACAACTTCACCCAAAAGTGGACAGACTGTAATCAAGAATCAACAGATGTGCAACACTACAGGGGCTGAAGCAATTTCTGGCAAGTATTTGTGTTTTACATGTGACAACAATCAGCAGTCTTCTCTAAAAGTCTGGACGAAGGAATAAGATTGCAAGACAGACATATTTTTGTCCAAAGCAAACATCTGTCTGGCTAAAATCTCCCACAACTTGTAGGTGAATGTTTGGGCCACAATTCCAGCTTGGCCTGTAATCAACAATGCACATTATCAAAAGCACACCATAACCTTTTTGAAATATGGTGGAGGCAGCAATTTATTTATTTATTTTGGAGGGGGGTTATTGACAGAACTCTGTTTATTTTCCAAATGGATGTAATTATCAGTTCAAACTGAAAGTTAGTACTGACCCAAACCTTCAGGTGTCTGCTAGAAAACTTAATAGGGATTTCATTTTCAGCAATCAAAGCATCCATTAAAATCAACACAAAGAATGGCTTGATCAGAAAAAAAAAAAAAAAAAAAAAAAATCAATGTTTTTGAAAAGGTCGAGCCAGATTTCAGGACTAAAGCTGATGAAAATCTGTGGGGTTTTATATGGATTGCTATGGAAAAGAGATTTATTCTCAATTTGACAGATCTGAAAAAACATGTGCAAGCTATAGTGGATAGATATTGACAGGTCTAGATATACAGGATGGAGACAGATGGACTCCTAATTGAATCTAAAGCTATTTCAACTTGGTTTTTGTTTGAAGGTGTAATTCCACCTTTTTAGTTTTTTACATTTATGGCATTATATGTTCCTAATGTAAAAGCCACATTTTTAAATAAGGAAACTGTGATAAAACCATAATAATGATTTTAATTTAAAAAAAAAAAAAAAAAAAAAACTGATATGATTTTTTTTTTTTTATTTTTTTTTCTTTTTTTTTTGCAGGTTGCACAGTGGAGCAGTTGTTAACACTGTTGCTTAGCAGCAAAAAAATCGTGGGTTCAAATCCCAGCCTGGAGTTTTTCTGCATGGAGCTTGCACGTTCTCCCTGTGCATGCGTGGGTTCTCTCTTGGTACTCTGGCTTCTTCCCACAGCCCCAAAACATGACTGTTAGGTTAACTGGTCTCTCTAAATTGTCCTTCATGTGACTGTGTGCGTGCATAGTTGTTTGCCCTGTGTCTCTCTGTGTTGCCCTGTGATGAACTGGCGACCTGTGGCAACCTGTCCAGAGTGTTCCCCGCCTCTTGCCCAGAGACTGCTGGATAAGCGGTTATAGACGATGGATGGATGATATTTTTGCTACTTCATTCACTCACACAACACATAAAAAAAACATAATAAAGCTCAACTTCTGTTAGACAAAATTCAGAGTTTCCTTGACGTCAACTAATACCAGAACACAGAAACAAACTATGTGCAAAGCAGCTATTTGCATCTCAGACATGCTCAGCTGGGATGACATCATTCAACACAGACATCAGTAATGAAGCTAACTGAGGAACAATGAAAACCTCTGAGACTCAGACAACGAAATATATAAAAAGACAGACATGAGCAAGACTGGACAGGAGGGGTGAGCAGCTGCCTGAGACAGGCATGTCTGCCAGTCAGAATATGTGAGGGGATGGAGAAAAACAGATGTAAATAGCAGAAAATGCCAAACTAATATCAGCGGGAGGGATGAAAGCAATCTAGCCATCAAGAAATTGACTTGTAATGATTTTATTACTCTGCATAGACACGTGGGAGTTTTGTGGATAAATGGAAATTTCTAAAGAGTGTTTTTCACAGCTAGCCATGAGATGCCTCAATTTCATTTCTGGGAAACTATGTTTTTTCTCTTTATTTTCCATATTGAATAATAAATAAACTGAACTCAAATCTCAGTGTGTTTCACAGTGTAGAAGAACCAAACCAAAAATCAAATAACTGGGATGTGAAATGTAAACATGTGGTCTCCACCACCCTTCTGCCTATTCACTGACACAACCAGGTGGAAATCTGAATTTACATTCAGCAAGAGGAGTCAAAATAGAGAGTATTTCAGTGACAACAGTGCAGGATGGAGGAAACAAATGACTTAAAAGAGAATGTAGATATTAGTCAAACTAAAACTAACAGTGAGATAAAAACAGTAACTTCTAACTAATCAGTTGGTTCCCACAGCTGCACTGTAACCTTCACACTCACATGATAAGTTAAAAAAAAAAAAAAAAAAAAAAAAAAAAAAATCCCCTGGCCTGACTGTATCACCTAATTCAAGTCTGAAACTTATCCTGAAAGCCTACCATTACTGATGCAAAACTATGCCAGTTCAAAACTTAGCAAGTGACCACAATTAAGATAAATCCACAACCAGATTTCAGATGAATATCCATGACTGACTAACAAAGAGCCTCCTGAACTCAGACAATGAAGCCATGTTATGCCTACACATGACAAGACTCTTTCACTAAACAGTTCTTTCAAAGATGAGCCTCTTTTCATGCTGTATCTGGCTAGTCATCAATCAGCAATGGAGTCAGTCATATCCTATGTGCATGAGATTTGGCATTGTAAATTCAAAGGTGCCTCTAAATAAATTGGAATATCACTGAAAAGTTATTTTATTTCAGTAATTTAGTTTAAAAAGTGAAACATGTATATTACCAAATTTCATTAAATACAGTGAATAGCTGTGTTGTGTATGTTTTTCTTTCCACTCAACTTTCCATTAATGTACTTGGATGCAGCACTCCATGAACAGGCAGCTTCTTTAGAAAAGACCTTTTGCAACTTACCTTCCTTATGGAGGGTTTCAACTACTGTCAAGTCAGCAGTCTTCCACCATGATTGCATCAGGCCAAAATCTGGATTTTCATCAGCTGTAAACTACGACCATCCAAATTAACAGAAATAAATGCTTGAAATCTATTACTCTGTAAGTAATGAAGCTATATTTGAGTTTCATTTTTGGAATTGAATCACAAGTATCCCTTTTATCCCTTTTAAGTTATTGAGATTTACAGGTATTTGAGGAATAGTTAGAATTCCGTAGATGTTAATCTGAAGGATGATGCATCATGTCATTTCTCAACAACTATAGATCTTTTTTTTCCCCACTTGTTTTTCCTGTGCTTATTCCACTTTCCTTGTTTATGTAGGTTCAGACTGAACCATAAGCTGTCTGAGTCCAGGGAGCAGAAAATGAATGAAAAGCTCAGGGGAAAAAATAACAGCAAAAACTCTGAGTCTTTAGATGAAAATGAACTGTGGTTGGGGTAATCCGAGTATCCTTTTTAATATCACTTTCAATTAAGGTATATTTTTTACTATTTATCAGACTCTCTGCCTGGAATAATTGCCCAAAGCAAATCTCATTATATTTGACCTCCTGGTGCAGCATATGTGCTGGTTTGGCTCATCTACATAGTGTCCAGATCTTGTCTTGAGCTACGCTGACTGGCCCAGATGGCACTGTAAGCTTGACCAGTGGGATTAGGTATCTGTGTGCCCCTGGAAGAACTGAGGCTGGCAGCAGCAGGTGAAAAAGATCCAATGTGTCTGAACAGGAAGTCAGTGTGGCTGAACAAGCAACGAGGAAGAGCTTAATAACAGGGGCAGAAGCTTGTTAACTGCTCCTTTCACTGATCTAACCACACATTTCTCACATCACCAAATTTCAGCCTCTGTACATCATTTAGTATGTGAGTAAGGAGTTCTCTGTGGGCTAAACTTGAATCATATGTCTGACATCTGGTAAAGATGTGGATTCTTTCTATGTGGGGTGTGTTTCTATGTGTGCATATTCAGCTTCTCGCTGAATATGCACACTAGTTTCTTCTATTCAAATTGTACAGTGATCACTTCCAGACGGACTATGGCTGTAAAAAATTTGCTCTCAGGTTGAGGTCTTAAGTCCCCTCTACTCCACTTTCAACATCAAATTCCCTTGCACCGTATTTTCCCTCTCCCCTTTCGTTTATTTGCCCCCTCTCCATCTTCAGTAATCTCACTTTTTCTTGCTTTCTCCATCTCTCATAATAGCCGTCTTCAGACCATTCCTGTATTTCACCAGTCACTCCAGCCGTGCCTCCCTCCTCTTTTGGCAGGTCCTGGTCATTCCTGAGAACCCAGAGAGAATAACTGGGGTTTTCCAGATAGTCCCTCTTCAAATTCCTCTCCCCAAGACCTACATTTAGGGTGAGGCATATAGATGTGTTACAACACCAATGAAAAATTCATCTTTTTTTCTAGCACATCTGCAATAAAAAAAAAAAAAAAAAACTACATACCAGCTGACATGAGCATTTCAGTAAGTCTAGAATACTACCTAAAATAAGGATCTGTTACAGTCTTAAAGCCACGTTATTGACTTTCCACAGATACCAGATGGCTGTTTGTTCATCATATGCTAAAGCTGTTGTCAGTACAGTCTGATAAAAAAAAAAAAAAAAAAAACAGAACTTGTGTTGATTGAGGTTATAGATCTACAAAGAACTCTTTGTTGATGGGATGAAAGTTTTCCTGGTACAAAATCAGAATGTGTCTGGAAACAAATTTTGTAGATTCAAGCTTGGATGTCTTCATAGAATATGATAACGCTCCATTTGTTCCTCAGTGGGTCGATTCAAATTGCTGCAGAAGAAAAAATGCGACTGACAGATAAATAACTGATTTTTGGGGAAAAAAGTAATTGCTCTTTAATCTTAATAACTGGTTGTCCCACCATTGGTGGCATCAAAGTTGTAATAAGTGGGAAAAAATTATTTTGCATCACATGCAGGAATTTTGACACACACTTCTGTGAATAAATTATATTAATTCAGTCACACAAGAAGGTTTTCAGCAATGAACAAAGTCTTCTTGAGTCTAAGGTCACTAACTGTTGGCAGGACAATCTTCTTCAGAAGAGCAAAATTCATGGTTCAATCAATAACAACAAGCCGTTCAAGTCCTGAAGCAGCAAACTGACATCGTAGTGAAATCAGATGAAATCAGCCAAGAAATCAGGAAGGGTCACAAAAATCAATCAAATAATATTACTCCTAGAAATATAAAAAATGTTGTTACCAATGTGATTTCTCTTTAAATTAGATTGTGAACTGTTTTCCTATTGCTGCATTTAAATATAACATAACATATTAGGGGAATGTAGTAGAGAGTCTGTACCTGTGAAAATGCTACAGTTGGAGATGAACAGAGAAAGGGCACTACAGAGTGTAGCAACAATATTCAACAGATAATAAAGTCAAGGTTTGAAACTGTTTCAATCTTAAGTGCTCATACAGTCAATATGTAGCTGACTAATATTAAAAATACCAAGGTACACAAGCGAGTATAGTATTTTGAGTGAGTATTTGTGCCCCAAAATATGTTTTTGAGATGTAACTCTGACAGAATCTTTTGCTAATTTATTTTAACAACAGCTGAAGAGAACTGGAGCTACAATTTATTTATTCTTCAAGTTGATACCAATGACATTAAATTAGGAAATCTACATTTTATAGCAATGTTTTTAAAACTTGATTATAAATTATTGCTTTATCAGATGAAAATATTATTAGAAAACAAAAAAATAACTTCTAATCTGATGAGTTGAATTTATGTAAGAACAGTGGCTGACTTTATAAAGACTGGTCAGGGTGTGTATTGTTGAATAGCAGAAACAATCACAGTCTGGCAAAGCTATTTTTATGAAGACTTGTGGTCAATACTGATAGTGTGATCTAGACAGCTGTACAATGAATAAATAGCAGTCTAATACTCACAGGAAACACACTCTGGTCAGAACCAAAAATCATTTTTAGTGATTTTCAGTTCCAACCTAATAATCATTTGCACCACTTTAAATATAGATTGAGATGGCATGAATGATTCATTTAACTTAGGCCCAGTTACCTGTATCAATGTATGTGAAGGTGGTCATAAATTACTGTTTTAAAAACACATATCACATATTTCAGCATACTGTTCCCACAGCCTAATGTCCTTTAAACAAGAGTCAAGAAAAAGCACAGAATAACGCAGCACCGATCCGCCCTGCTCATGTTCTTGCAAAAAAGATGGCTGAAACATGGCTTTGACACAATCTGGCTATTTGGAAATATTTACAGTGGCATGGTATGAAAACTAATGAAGCTTCATCAATCTCTCTAATTAAGCTAACCCTGTTTAAAAACTACAGTTAGCAAGTAATGACCACTTTGGGAAGCAGCTGGCTGCAGGCTGGCTACCTGAGCAGACAGCTCAACTAATTAGGCAGCTAATATCAGTTTGTTATACTCCTAATGTAACTCCATAAAGAGCAGAACAAAAACTACTGCAAAATTTAACAGCTGGAACTACAATTTTTTGCTTAAAGGAATAGTGCAGGATTCTTGAAGTTAAGTTCTGTTAAAAGCAGATATTCATCATGTTAAAGCAACTCCAATCTTAAAAGCAAGAGAGCAGTTCATGCAAAAGCTATTTCATGAAACTTTAAACTGTCATTCATTTTGCATTGCACAGTTATTTACACAGAAGTCAATGACTATTAACTTAGGAAATGGAGGAATATTGCAGGTGGTGTGCCATCATTAGTATTCCTCTGCGAACCACCAATTGAAAATGGAACATGTAAACGGTCCCCAGGCAGATTACCTGATTTTAAAGTAAAACTGTGTAAAAAAATATATAAATATTACTGCAGTTTAAGAGAGTGTTTATTATTCATTTTTAAAATGTCTTAACTCTTCTTTTCCAGGTAGTTCATCAGACTGAAAATGCTTTACATGTTCTGGTTTCAGAATGTGTTTCATACAGGTAGCTCATGGATGGCGCGCCGCCTCCTGCTTTCATTTCCTGTGTAAATAATCACCATCTTCTTTGTAAAAAATAAATAAATAAAAACCAATTGCACATTTAAGAAAGGGTTAATGATCCACAAAAGCGCCTGAAAAAAAACACTACGATGCTGAGTTTAGAGTTCTAAAACACAGTAGAAGTTCACTTTAGTCTTGGCCTCTATTAGGCTGTTAGCTTTAGCTTCCATCTAATCTGGACGAATACTAAGAGAAGAGAGCTATCTACTGCAGAAAAGATAATGAGTACTTTTAAACTTTAACAAAATCCTACCTCTAAACCCTGAATTTTAAGTTCATGCATGAAAACCAAATAAAAAACAAAATCAAATCAATGAACATATATCTATGTGCTTAGCCAAACTGTTGATCTGTTACCTGATGTAGTGTGTTTGACCTGAAAGGAAAAATCCTGTTTTGCTTTCTTCGTGCTAGATCTGATTTGATTACTTGTTCCTTTTGCTTCCCATTGTTTGATCATAAAATTGCCCCTTGTAGTCACAAGCTTAGCCTGTTCAAGTCAAGTTTGGTGCTTAAATGTGCAGGGAGTGGTTGGTCCCTGTGTGTGCAGCTCCTCTTTGAGCTATGACGACTGAGGAAGGGATGGCTCACGTCATCAGTTATGCAGCTTAAACTCCAGGTTTAGAAAACATGACTGAAAACAGAGTACAATTTACATCCATTAATCTGACAGCTATCATAATACTAATAGTTTAAAGTCATCGTTAAACAATCTCAAGTTTCCAGAACATGCCTCATTTAGGTGGATGATGGAAAAGGACAGTCTGTGTTATGGGATGAGACAGTGAGGGGAGCACTAACACTTCACAGAGAGAACAGAAATGTCTATCAGACATGGAGACTGTGAGGGATAACACAACGTACACACTCCCACACACAAAGACAACACTGTTTGCACCACAGGAACTTATTCCTGGCTCCAGCACTTCTCTAAACTGCCACCTTTGGTAAGGCATGAGATTTTCCTCGAATGAACCACTCCAGTGAAAGATGACTGAAAAATGGAAGAACATCAACATCTTTTAAAAGTCTGTAAACAGTGGTATCACTGCAAGGAGACCACACCTATAACCCAACAAATAGGTCGCATACACTGTCCCTAAAAGGTAAAGCACTGATTCTCATACACACTTCCAGCAGAGGAGGAAGCTGGGGGACCAACAGTCTGAGTGAGTGCGTGCCTGCGTGTTTACTTTTGAATATGAGGTGGAATAGTGGCTGCCATTGAGAAGCCTGGAGTCATCCTGCCAAGACCAGCAACGATGGAGCCGCTCAGCTTCAGTATGGCTCAACTCGGAAATGATGAGATGGAAAAGATGATTCGACTCTGATAATCAAAAGTGAGGCAAATGAGGTGGCTCATGAGTTAATATATGAAACGTGCCAAACAAGAAGACCAGTAGAAAAATCAATAGTTCCTAAACGGTGACATTCTCTGTGAAAGACTGGGGTGAGCCCAGAAATCCCCGCAGCGCACTCAGGAATCGATACCCACCCTCATTGACGGGGAGGAATTCAGATAATGGTTTTTCCCTACAACAGAGCCACACAGGAGATGTGACTCAGAGTCAGAGCCAGTGAGAAATGTCTGTTATACTTGGGCTGTTGCCTGAAACAGACGGAGCAGCAAACAAGATGTAAACACAAAGCAAAGCTGATTGAGCACATCTGCCTGAATGGCTTACAGCTGCCGGACGACATCCTGGACGGAGGGAAATTTATTAGATATGAGTCACTCAGTCCACCTTTCCATTGTCTTAAAGTTGTTTTCTCCACATGGGTAAATGCACACACACAAAAGAGAAGCATGTGGAGGAAGGAAAAAAGAAGCTCCCGCTGTCTTTGCCTCCATTTGTCTCAGTTTCTCTTCTCTATTTCTCTGGTGCAGAAAACATCTGGCTTTGAGAGAAAGAAAAAAGTGCCTGGAGCTAAGTCTCTTTTGCCTCTTTTTCAATCTCAATTTACCTTTGAAATCTCTTGAACCACCTGACACCACTGAATTCATTTCCTCCTAAAAGAAACAATAGAAAAACCTCTGTCTATTTTTTCCCCAAGAATCCATTACTGATGTTTTTTGTTCAATCCAGTCTTTTTTTTCCTTCTCCTCAAGATAAAGTCAGTGGAATCCCCTTTCTCTGCCTCTTCTGCACTTTGCAGCAGCTAATAGTCCATTTGTCCCCGTCTTTTTCATTTACAGTCAACAGAGGAGCACTGGTATGCAGAGAGTGACATTTTTGCAGTTTTTCAGTAACTTTACAGAAGATAAACTAAACTTTACTACATCAAGATGCAAAGTTTTAGTTGAGATTTCAGGGTGTCTTTACTTGAAGCAACACTGACAACAAAAAAAGGATGGCAAGGTAAGCCCTTTCTCATGCTCCATGTTTATGTGTGAAGTACTCACTGTATTAAAGTTCCAGACGCGCTTGAAGGAGAGCCTCTTCCTCAGGCTCATCCTGCTCTCCTCTCAAAGAGGAGGAACCCCACCGACTGTTCAGTTTACATATCTGAGCCACACGTGCACAGACGGAGCGTCTTCAGGAGGAATCTATAACAGGAAACCCATGCAGACGACTGGCAAGGATGGAGCCATGCCTCAATACCACTGTCCCCTCAGAACTGCTTAACTAATCAGCAGAAGTTGTTTAAAATAAACAGGCTGCAAGTCTCTGATGATGTTTAATTTGTCTAAGAAAATTGGTTCTTTCCTTCTGTTTCACTCACACACACTCCTCCACACACTGAGCTGACAGACTGACTAGGAAGTTCCATTCTCCGGTAGACACACACACACACACACACACACACACACACACGAAGGGCTCCGTTTCCATAGCGAAACGCCCCCATCGGACACAAGAAGGGGAGGGAACAAAGGTCAGCCTGCCAATCATACAGCAGCACGGTCTTTCCTTCTCCACCCCTCTCTTCTTCCTCCCACTTCAAATCACAGCAAAATGTGTTCAGGTAAGACCATTTTCAACTACGTGTTGATTTATTTTTAACAAAGATATATATATATATATATATATATATATATATATATATATATATATATATATATATATATATATATATATATATATATATATATATATATATATATATACACACACACAAGAGTCATTTCTGAGAAAAACCATCAAGCAACAATGAGGCAAGAGGATAGCTTGATGGAAATTAATTCAGGAGGTTTTGCTAAAGGTCAACCGAAGCAAACAAACGCACTTCACAGGACACCGCGTCACACTTCAGAACATACATGCACACAAAGACTGAATTGGTGCATATGGCCTCAAGCACATGCCTAGCCTCTCCTAATTTCTAGGTAAAATGGAATAATAATTTAAAAATAATTTTAAAAAGACTTTTTGGTTTTTTCACATAAAAAGCACAAACGTCAATATCTTTTCTTGAGATCTTTTTTTTTTTTTTTTTTTTTTTTTTTTTTTTAAAAGATCTAGATTTTCAAAAGGTACTAATTAAAATCTAAAAAGTGTGGCCTGCAGTTGGATTCAACCTCCATACTGACCCACAGCTCATGAGAAAATCTGTCAATCAGACAAGTGTTATTTGGTTTAGGAGGTGGGACATAGCACATATCTGTGAAACTTCCTGCTGTGAAACATGTAGCATCTTGCTGTCAATGCTTCTCTTCAGCAAAGACAGGGAACTGATGGAAGGAAAACTCCTAGAAGGTGCAAAAACACACCTTTCAGCAGGAGAAAATCATGCAGAACATAAACATGCGAGAATCACCAAGTCAAAGTTCAAAGCTAAACCCGATCAGAAATCTGAGGCAGGACTTAAAAGATCCTGTTCACAGACACTCTCTATCCAATCTGACTGATCTTGAACTAATTCACAAAGAAGAATGGAGAAAAACTTTAGTCTCTAGTTTTGCAAAGCTGGTATAGACACATGTATCCCAAAAGATTTGGAGCTGTAATTGCAGAGTAAGGTGGTTCTACACATTATTGACCCAGGGTGACTGAATACAAATGAATGCTACACTTTTCAGATTTTTATTGCTAAAACATTTTTAAAAATATGAAATGCTACATAAACAGAACTTTGAAGATAACAGTTCTGTGCTTACATATTTTCTTTTTTTTTATCAATCAAATCAAACCAGTTTTTATCTGTATACTGTCAGATTACATCAATGTGAAAAGATGATCAATATTATTTAATTTCAAGAAGTACTCATCAAATTGAAATACAGCTATTTAGTAAAATTTTAACAATTTGTTAATAGGCAGATTTATCAATCCATTCTGCCAGAACCGGCCCTGTAAGGATATTTGTGATCTTGATATGGCCCAAAATGAAAATGAGTTTGACACCCCTGGTCTATCACCTGAAATCCCACTCAAATAGACTGAAGTTTGTTGTTGTAACCTGACAAAATGTGAAAAACTTCAACAAGTTTGCAGGTCACTATACACAGATTTTTCTGAAGAAGTACTGTGTTCAACTCATGTTTACTTTCTGAGCAGGGCAAATGGCCCTTTAAATGTATATTACAGAGCTCAGCTCTAGTGTCATGAACTGTAAGAAACTGAATAAAAAGAAACCTTAAATATGATCTCATGAACCATTTATTCTAACAATTCAAGTAATTTTAGGGACAATGGCAGGAAAAGGGATATTCTTTGCCTTCCTTTTACCACCAAAAACCTCATCAGAGCTCAGAGCACTCCAAATGCTGTGCCATACTGTTGCTAAGGTTAACGCTAGCCTTCCACGACCCAGTATCATAGCAACATCAGGGATGGTTCCAGCACTCGGCACCCCTCCGACAACCAATATGCACACACATACAAATAGTGAGGCGAAAGCAGCTGCCAAAGCACTAATTAGCAGGGACTGTTGTTCCTAAAGGGAAACTCCAATGGAGCCTTAATACTTAGTACTGTATTATTCAGCTCAGCCTGGACACCCAAACGCACCACAGAAGCTGGGAAAACCACACAGCTGAGATTCTGACTGGAGCATTTCAGAGGACTAGTCACTCACACCTCTTTAAACAGGGTTTTAGGAGAGCTGTGATGTATACTGTAATTGCATGTGCTCCAGCTAATCCTAACACACATTTATCAGCGCAGAAAACTCTAAGAAAGAGTACAATGTCACAAAAGAGGAGTATGAAAAGGGTTGGCTTACACCCCATCCTGAAGAGTCAAGAAGAGAAGCAGCTAAAATGATGTGTACAAAGGATATGCGAGACAAAGAGTTCAGTTTATCTAGTGTCACTAAGCCAAAGTGGTCTTAATGTTATGTATATGTTTGCTACATCACAGACTTCTTGCAAAGTCAGTTCAACATAAAAAAAATAAACACTATTAATAAATAAGTGTCTGTATTTGGCCTTGCTTTGATAAGAGCAGAGAAACATGCTTTCAATGCACAGTACAAGTTGATACCGGCTACTTTATATTTTTGTAAATATGACCTAGATTTAAATTTTTATTAAAATTCTTAAAAAATACCAATGTTTGGATTCACTGAGCAAGTACTAAGTCAGATATGAGCATTCTTTACTTTATTTGCCAGGGTTTAAAGCATGTTTATATACTAATTAAATAGGTATATTGTTATTATCAGTTTTACAACAAGGAGTACAGGTATTTCATTGAAAATCTCCAAAATAATCTAAATTTACTCCTTATAAAAGAGTAACCATGTAGAAAATCCCACACGTTAACATAATGCAGCCACAAAATCTAAACTTTAGGTCTCTAAACAGCTTAGGAACTTTATGACAACAGTGGAGAAATCAGCATGCATTTTTTTTTTTTATCTGAAACTGCCGCATTTCTTCAAAAACAATAAAAGAACTACCTCCTTTATGTCTGTCTCAGACACAGTAAAACTGAACACTGCCCCCTGCTGTTGTTACTAAGGTGAGACATCAGATGGAGAAGAGCCTGGGGGTGTAGCTGCTGCCCTCCAGGGCCAATGATTACCTGCTTTAACAGACCTGAATCAAATGATCGGGTCATTATTGGGCTTCCACAGAACTTGATGACATGCTGAGGAGGTAATTCAAACATTTCATTCAGGTAGGTGGAGGCAATGACACATCTAAAATGTTGTGGAACACTCGTAATGTGCTCGTGGATCAGCATTTAAAACCTCATAACGGAAGAACAACAAAAGTCAATTTTGGACTGATAAACATGACGTTCATTTTTAAATTTATAATAAAATATGTATTTTCTTTGAGGATCAGAGTATTTTCACCAGATCCAGGCGAGCTAACCAGTTAAGAAAAAATCTGGTAAATGAGGTTTACTGGTGTATTGAGCTAATAAACAAAACAGACTGAAAGAAAATAAGTTTTTAAGGCTTTTTCTGCCCACAAAGGCTCCAAAGAGCAATAAAAAAAAAAACTAAATAAAATTATGTACAGGACTTCTTCAAATGTTTTTCAGATATTTATTAAGACTGGCCACTGTAAGCTGTGTGAAAACATACCAACATTAATTATACTGTACCTTCATTATAAAACTAAAACAAACCTTGGTAAACTACAACAAAGATAAAGGCTTCTTAAAACCACTGTTTTCTGCAAATTGTATTTGTCAGACATTATTCCCATAATCAATAAAATATGCAATGAATTTCTATAAAGTGATAAACCTAAATAACAGGACCTTAGTGATTAAACATAGCTCCTAATCCTCTTTATGTTAGTTTCCCACTATGATTCTACTTATGGTGAATACTTCATATAATATGTAATTTTAGTCTCTTCATTAACACTGAAAGAAATTTATATTGTACGTTGCATTCTCAAAACATGATTTGGTTGATCTCGCTTTGCTTGAATGGTTCCGCAAAAGCAGGAAATGCAAAATTTAAGCCATTTTAAACTGTAAAAGAAGTGACTATTCTGTAAAATTGAAGTACAGCTTATTTACCTTTGTAAGTACTATTTAAGCCTGCTGACAATCTAGCCAGTTGTAGTTCTTGTTTTTTGTGAATCTTAGTTTATTTTTAGACTGTAGATGAAATAAATTTGTTTGTTGAATCTAGTTTGCGTACAGCTTCCACACTGTTATTTGCAAGTGATAAGATAAGGTCTGTGCGTGCATGAATAGCAACATAGATGCCAGATGCAAAGCAGCAATGCCGGTGGTATTCCTTCACAATGATAGTTCCTTTGAAACAAAAAATTATCGCTAAAGCCAGTACGTAGTCTTTTTTTCATTGTTTTGGCTAATGTACTTAGCTACTGTTTCCAACTGTGACTCTTTACAGAGTTTACAAGATTAATTGGGTGTTTCTTTTTATAATTCTCTTTGTTTTCAGACCCACCACACAACTTGGATGTATGTTGATTATAAAACAGATCACCATCACTAGCACGGTGCAACAAATTACACATTTGGTCAAGAATTTAAGATGCTAAACTCTAAATGTCAAGGAAGCTATACAATTTGATAATTAAACACAAGATCGCTGTAATACCAAGATGATTTCCAAATATTACTAAAACCTTACAATCTGATTGACCCCTTGGTCTTTACTAAATCACATCTGGACAACCTTCAAGAAAACAGTGTATTTCCTGATCAAGAGCTTTGATGACCAGTTTGTGTCAACACAAAATGGGAAACCAGGGCCAATTGATTGGACAAAGGGGAGAAATGGGACTGGTCCTTGAGGCCAATACATACTCACAAGAACAGAGAAATTTATTTTATTTGAGGTGGCAAGAACCAGAACAAAGTTCTGTCTGCAAAGGACATTTTATACTTCATAGGAACTTGGCTGCAGAACTCTAAGGAAGTCCCCATAGGTCCTTCCCACTGCAGCATTTGTTTATACTACCTATTGGATACCACTCAAGAAAAAATGTGTCAAAAACTGTAACAACTCCCAAACAAGGGCCACAATAACAGAAAGACATTTTTTCTGGCAGCCCTAAGAGAGAGAACAGATTTCTCTGTTCTTATGGAGTATGTCTGGGCTGCACATACAACCTGTCAAACAATATTGGGCCAATTGTTTTTTTTTTAAGTTTTTTGAGGCTTCAGAATCAAATAGACCACTTTTAAAATACTGATGATATGTAACTAAATGTAGAGGTTGAGAGCACCTATCAGTATGACAGGAGAAAAACTAATAACCAAGTGCCAGAATTTGGTGTTACAACAACATACACTGTGTTTCAAAGATTAAGTTTTCTTTATTCAAATCCATAATACGTTTTTTGGCTATTTAGATGAATATCAACCCTGATGGAGTGCAAGAAAATATATAACAACAAACTGAATTTAGAATAAAAGACTGCTTAGCTAAAAAAAAAAAAAAAAAAAAAAAAAAAGGTGTAATACATAAAAACAATAAATTTAGTAAACTTTTTAACATTTAAGCTTAAGTATTTTTTTAGTTAACTAAGCCATCACTGAACAATGAAGAGAAATTTCTTCTTGCAGAAAAGTATTCAAGGACCAATTTCCTACAGACTCTAATGATTATATAATGAATATCTTCTGCTCTGCATACACCGAGAACTGTAAAAATCTCATTAAAATATATATGACTACAAAAACAAATTTAAAAAAAATGTGTGACGTGTTTGGCCAGGAGTGGTTTATTAAAAGCTCTGCCAAAGGAAAAAGACAACTACATCTAACACTAATTATACGTGTAAAGTCTGCATTCTTTGCTTGGCAAAAAGAAAAGAGGAGCTGTACACAGCTGGGTGGCAAAACTTTCTGATGCCCAATTACCTCTGTATCTGGTCTTTTTGTGTAACGGGGTCTTAAAAACTCTTTTCTGAAACTAGTCATTTTTCACTCCCTGTAAAGAAGGTACACTTTAAAAGTGTGTATATATTCAGTATCATAATGCTGTACATTTTTTATAATACGGTAGTTAAAACACTTTTTCCTTGCACTCACACTTTGATAAATAGAGCAATCCACATTTACTGGCACCCCTAGTCAGGACACCATGTACAAGATCATGGAATAAAAATAAATATTTGATAATAGCAGCGTGATCTTACTCTCACAAATTAGCTACAGTTCTTTAACAATGAGTTCTGAGAGTTTCTTTAACATTCTTTATCAACATTGCTGCATTGATGCCAAGATAAATTTGTCACAGTTCCAGTTGTTTACAAACCCTTTAATTGCTGCTCTGACTCCACATGTGGGCAAGTTTGGGCAGGAGCCTTTTGTTTCTTGTAGACATTTTTCGACTTGTAAAGATCAACACACATCTGTCTTACTTTTATGCTATGTTCTTTTGCTTTTCCCATTTTGAAGAGTGGCTACGAGAATAAAACTGTAATATCTCAACAAATTCAAAGTTCCTTAACACTGATCAACAAATTAGGACCGACAAAAAAAAAGGCTTTAGTTACATTTTTTTTTTTTTTTTTTTTTGTAGGAATTGGGAGGTGATACATGTGGCACCAATGATATGCCTAAACAAATTGTTTTATTTGTGTTTCTTTTCATGAGATTTTCTTTATACTGAGTAAAATTACTTTAATTTAAGTTTGAATTGTTCTAAAAGTGATAAAAGTCCATTTTTTAACAAGTTTACCAAGGGTCCCAAAACACATGGAGGGAGATGTTTATTTGTGACATTATGGGGCTCAGCATTAACACTGTTTGGAAGGATGGAGATGAAACCACCGAACCTGTGACTGATGGATATCAAATGAGTCACAACTGCCCAAAATAAATTAAAAGGAAAAATCTTTAAAATCATGATGACTCATGTCAAGAACAAACAGTAAGACCAATGATAACATTTTTGCTCTAGAAAAATAAGATATACTGACTCAAATAGGTAAGCATGATATTTTCTCAGTGCTCATGTGGTAAAACCTTTAATCTGGCATTAGATGAAGTTGAAACAGAGATACTTGTGTTTATTTTAAATCAGAGGTATGCAAAATGTGACTTCTGACCTCATGGGGTGTTTTACATACAGGAGAGACGCTGATCCTGATCCATCATCTGATTTTCCCTCCCTAACGCACTCTGCTCCTGGGGGATATCACGAGGAACAACGTGCACGCATCTCCTTAGAGTGAAAATAAACAATCTCACACACACAGGAATAAACTTGAGTGCAGTTCTTATCTTTAGGTGCCTGAATGTGGTTGTATTTATAATTTTAGAGTATGAATGAGTTTTTTATGTCCTTGTGGTTGTGTGTGTATGTGTGTTGGGTCAAGGGGCTAGAGAATGCTCTTTTCTCACGGATGTGTTCAGTTAAATAATGTCCTGAGCTACTCACCACCACAGTGTCAAAACTTTTCAAACCGTTACAAACAAATGCACATCCATCCACAACTAGTAACAACAAATCACCTATGAATCCTTTCTCATTCTGTATGAGTCAGTCAGTCTAAGGATTTAGACTAAATAGTCAATGCTACGTTTCATCCAGTTTATTAGTGCAACATATAAAAGCTGTAAATATACACACACATAAACACATACACACACACGGCCACATCAATTAGCTTTAATGATGAATTGATCAAAGGGAGGAATCAACAGGTGTCCCTTTAAATCAAAAGAGTCAGAAAGAGCGTAATGATTGGCTCAAAAAGGTCATGTGATCTGTCATTCCTGAGAAGGGCCTCACAACTACAGTTTCAGTGCATCCAGTTCTTTTTAACCTAAAATAAATTCATGTCATGAACAGAGTGCAATAAATATAACTGAAATAGAAGACATTTAATTTTTTTGTAAAAAATTACAGTATACAATAGCATATAAGGTCATAACTCAAACTATTAAAAACGTATTGATATCTTGAGATGAACTTGGATCATTTTCTGTGGTTGAACATGGCAAGGATTGTGTTAGACAGCTTGGAACCCACATATATGGATACATATATATATATTTAGACAGACAGACAGTCAGTCATCATAGACAAAGAAATAAAACACAGACTGCAACAATCACACATCCAACATACACACAGAGACACAAACATTGAGCTCATTTACTCACTGGATCTGCAGGCATTTCAGTAAAAGTTTGTTGCTCCATGAAGACGGGTAATCCTCAGCACCGCATGTGAGAGCTCTTTTAAGTGAACATTGTTATCAGCTGTCTAATGTGTGTGTGTATGTGTGTGCGTGTGTGTGCATGTGTGTGTGTGTATGTGTGTGTGAGAGAGGAGAGACTAAGTGCTGGTTTTCAAATGTCCAAACGGCTACAGAATGTCGCTGTCACCAGACTCCCCTTTCCTCCCCGTGCGCTCTCTCTCTCTCATCCCTCCCTCTCCTCCTCCTCCTCTTCCCTCTCTATCGTCTCCCCTTCACTACCTCCCAGCTCTATACCCCCCCACCCCATTACTCCCTCCCTCCTCCGCCGCCTTTGCTGCTGCACCCACCCTCACATAATTTCTATTCCACCCACACTGCTGCCGGCTGACACACACACACACACACACACACACACACACACACACACACACACACACACAAAATCGAGACTAATGTGTAGGCATTGCTGCAAAAGGAGACCCCTCATCATTAGGCAACACACAACCACACAAAATTAGCGCAAAGTTGAATGTGTTACCCTCAGTGCTATTCTGTTATCTAGTCAGTATGCCCCGCACATGTCTGAAGAATAAACTGACAGCTTTGATGTTTTTTTTTTTTTTTGGAGGGGTGTGGGGGGGTAAGCAAAGCAGGAGAGGAGGAGGGGGGATTGGATGAACGGCACATTGATTTGTTCTGGAACACGAAGACTGACAGCTACGACAGCTACCTGCAGGAAACAGTACGTGTTAAGAAGTGGCTGCATTCCTCAACATGCCTTGACACACAGTGGAGGTACTCACCCCAACACTTTCTATCGCGCACACACCCCTGCTGATTGGCCTTAACTTGGCCCTGGGGTGATGACAGCGAATGTAACACCACTCAGTGACACTGACTGCTGATAAATAACCAGCAGTCAAGAGGCATTTACTGGCAATCAACAGGGACACAATGTGTTTTCACAGTATTATAAACATAAACAACATATGGATGAAACCAGATGTTCACAAATTTTGAATGAAAAGACAGCAGGTTTTTTTTCTCACTTTCTGACGATAATCAAGCTAAAGGTTATCTATTTTAGGCTGGTTAGGATTACCAAAAGATTTCTAGTTAATAATTGCCAGAATAAGCCCATTTCTCCTGACAGAACTGGTGTAACTGAGTCAGGTTTGTAGGCCGCCTTGTTCATGCCTACCTTTTCAGCTCTGCCCAAAAACGATCTAAAAGGCTATCAGGGCTTTGTTATGGCCACACCAAAACAGCATTTTCTTTGAGTCACTTTATAACAAATTTGGCATAATTTTTCTTATGTTCTATCCTTGAGAAGGGCACCATACCCTCCTGCAACAATTTTTTTTTTTTTTTTTTTTTTTTGGTTGTTTGCTCACACATCAGGCTACGCATGCACACCAGTTTTTATTTTTTAAAAACCATCCTTATGAAAAGGTCATTAGATCAAACAAAAGTTTGAGGGAGCAGTAGAGACATAAGAAAACCTAGAATGCAGCTTTAATGTGATGTATATCTTTTTAAAAGGCTAGACAGAACAGACAACTCTGTTAGGCGCTTAATTAGAGCAGTGATGTAAGATGTTGTGATTGGTTGAGCATTCCCACCAATTCCTCGAAGCAGAAAGCTTTTTTTTTTTTTTTTTTTTTTTTAAATTAAAAGGCCAACTGTTAGGTTTATTAGATTGTGTAAAACTCAGTCTGGCAAAGAACTCACTGAAGTCACATTTGTGGGATTAGATTTTAACTTGCAGTATGTTAGGAAATATCTGCAAGGCTGGGATGTCCAAAACAAAAAGTTTAAGACAATATGTTACGTTTACAAAAAAAAAAAAAAAAAAAAAAAAAAATGAAATGCACATAAAGTAGAAAACAGAGAGGCTAGAACTAAATAATGACTTAGGGACTGTAAATTCAATAGACATGGTAAAATGTGAAAAATGTAGCACAGAACTTTTTTTTAATCTAGAATGAACTGGAGATGTTCAATAGTTATATTCTGCTAGTGCTGTCAAAACCATATTCATATTTCCACTTAAAACTGGACATAAGGAAGATTACATAATACTGATCATGATTTTAAATTATAACTAGCATTAAGCGAAAGAGTTTTTTTTATGATGATTTAATGTTCGAAGTAAAAAATGTCAATGAGACCACTCATAAAAATATATAATTTTTAAAGGAGTCATGACAACAAATTTAATTTTTCTGTGGTTTTGATAAAGATGCATTGACATATTGGCTAGTGACCAGAACAGGCCAGTTTTCAGCTTGATTGGAGAAACTCAAAAGTCTGATCTTTTAATTAATCAGTGAACACACCATACAAAAGCGCTAGCGGGTCACGTTAACACTTTGCAGTGTAACTGCTGGAAGTCTCCAAGTCAGCTAATTTCTATATAAAATATGTAATTAAAAATTAGGGCAAAAGCATGTCAACAACTTATTCGGGATGCACAAAAGCAAAAGAGAAAGAGACTTTCAGTAGATAACAGAAAGGCTGAAGGGAATACGCATTGTAGTTCTAGAATATACAAATAAAGACTGTAGTTTCAGGTATTGCACAACTATACCATGGTAATTGCCAATATAGGATGCTAAATCAAACCTAAAAACTCAATTCCATAATATTTCTTCATTTTATAAATAATAGAAAAACTGTTTCACAGCAACTGATCTCTCAGATTAAGTGCAGCAGTGCCTCTGCTTCTGATATAAATAATCAATTATTGCTTACAACAGGCAGGCTAGAAAAACCATTTCGAAATCTGTTTTTATTTTTACATTATATATAAAATAACAGAATCAGAATCTGACTGGTGCATTTTCAATCTTTCCACTGATAAATTATGTTATGAGGCCTTTTACCATATTCTTTGTGCACCCAGCTCACTTGTGTGCACAGCAATATTTAACGATTTGCCTCTAAAAAATGCAGATTTCCCAGTGCCAGACGATGGTGGCTCAGGAGGTAAGAGTTTGTCCTGGGATACAGGTTCGATCCCCCTTTCTGTTTGTCTCAGTTGTTGTGTCCTTGGGCAAGACACTTCACCTGCCTTACGCGCTGGTGGTGTTCAAAGGGCCTGGTGCATGATAGCCTCTGTCAGTCTGCCCCAGGGCAGCTGTGGCTACAATGTAGTTTAGCACCATCAACATGTGAATGTGTGAATGACTGACTGTAGAGTGAAGCGCTTTGGAGTCCTCTGGACTTGATAAAGTCCAGAGGACCATTACCTCATTTGTGATATCATTTAATACCCTTTAGGTTTCTTCTTTTGATTTAAAAATGTCAATGTGAGTTTTTTAGAAAGCCCATGATGGAAAAACAAATCTTAAAACGTCTAAGCCAACAACCATTTACGAGTGCAGGATATTCTACAAGAAAAAAGAAGTTTCTGCACAGGTCAGAACATTGTTTCAGTCCACAGAAATGTTACTTGCATTGATCATTCTATCTGAGCCCGTTTGAACAGTAACCAGCCACACAATAAGCCAATTGTATGAATTTCTTACAAGTTATACTTAAGCATTTGACCTCTAAAGGATTAGTGGTGCTTAATGTTATTTGCCAGTCTTACTTGTGTCAAAACTTAACACACGTGGGACCAATTCAGCACAAGTTTTATATCAAGCACATGAAGATGTTTTTTGTTTTTTGTTTTTTATGTGCAATGTTACCCTTTGAGAAAGTTAACTTAATTAGCTGTCTGCAGGGGAGATATGTTCCATTGGTGAAACTGTATTTTCCCTCTTACAAATTTCTTCTCTTTTTTTGTTTTTCATCACAATTAAATGATTCAAAGTATTTTAAAATATTGGACAAAAATAACCTGAGTAAATACAGAATGCAGTTTTCAAATGATGTTTTTATTTTACTTAGGGAAATCTAAAAACCACCCAAACCGACATGGCTGTATGTGAAAAAGTAATTGTTCCCTAAACCTAACAACTGGTTGTCCCAACCTTGATAGCCACACTCTCCTTTGCAAGTTGTTTAGGTCAATCAAATTGGAGGGTTTGGGAGAATGAGAAGCCTGTTTAAAGTCTTGCCACCGCATTTTATTTGGATAAAGATCCAGACTTTGACTTGGTAAACCATCATTTTGGGGTTTTTTGACCCATTCAGAGGCCACCTTGCCAGTGTGCTTCGACTGATTGTCTTTCTGCATAACCCAAGTGATCTTGAGCTTAAACTCATGAACTGAAGGTCAGACTTTGTACTTCAGGGCTTTTCTGGTTGAGAACAGAATTCATAGCTCCATCAATTACTGTAAGACGTTTAGGTGCTGAAGCACGAAAGCACCCCAGACGATCACACTGCCACTAATATGTTTAAAGAGACCAGACAAGACAAGCTAAGATAAGCTAAGCTAAGACATCTTTATTGTCATTTTTATTCACATGGAACAATATGATTGAGGTGTTGTTTGGTTCAGTCAAGTTTAAATTAAATATAGAATGAAATAGTTAAATATAAAATAAAAAGTTCAAACATGATCAAATAAACACACAAGAATATTTACACATATGAAAACATAACATTAGTTGACAGAATATTTTCCCAAGAGTCCTCAAGATGTTTTTCAAAAATGTGGGATGGGCCTTTGTGTTGTTTTTGGTCAGAAGGTTTTGGCCTTGGATCTCTTCAGAGGAGGCCATTTTTGCCCAGTCTCTTTCTTTTTTCTGAACCATGAACTCTGACCTTAACTATGGGATGTGGGACCAGTAGAGTTTTAAACGCTTTTCTTATATCTTTTGTGGCCCCCAGATTAAATGTTGTTACACTCATGAAGAAATATTGGTAAGCAGGTCACTCCTGGGAAGAGTCACCACTGTTTTTTTTTCCATTTGTGGATACTGGTTTTCAGTGTGGTTCACTGGAGTCCCAGAACCTGAGAAATGGCTATGTTACCCTTTCCTAATAGAGGCCATTGACTTTGTTTTGGATCTGTTCTTGTATTTCTTTAATAAATGATGCATTGCTTATTGAAATATTTTATCCTGCTTCATGTTGTTAGACAGGTTCTATTAAAATGACTTCTTGACTGTACAGGTCTGAGTGTGGCTGGTGAAATTAAACTCCGCTGTTATGGTTATTTACAGCTACTTCAAGATCACTGATTGAAAACTGCATTTTTTATAGATTATTGCTGACTGATATTGAAATTTGTTTCAAATATTTGTTTCAAAATGTGACAAAAAAGCAAAAGAGACGAAATCTGAGGAGACTGACACTTATTTACAGCTCTGTTCGTATTATCTGGGAACATAACTGTTGAAGATGATCATTAGATAACAGAAATGTAAAGCACTATCCAGAAACAAACAGAGCAGTGTTCAATCCAACTCTTGTCATGAAAAATCATCTGGAGAAAGTGTTTGAGTGCAGTGGTTAAGCCGTACTGTATAATGGCAGCTATCAGTAGATAAACAGCAAGCCTCTAGGCCGCTACGTATTATTATTTAGCAGTAAAACATATTTCAGCTTCACCACGGTATCTGAGAGCTTCTAAATGTGTGCATACATGTATGTGAATCTGCATACCATTTGTGCTTTTGTGTCAGTCCCTCACTAATGAGTCATCGGAGCTCGTTAGAAGAGCGAGCCAACACTTAGAACCCATTTACCCCCCACCACAATCACCACACAAATACACACACACACAAAAACCAACCCCCCAATACACAGCACAAAGCTCTCTCTGTTTGTGAATATTACAGCATGTGAAGCAAGAGCAAAAGGCCTAACAACCGGAAGAAAAGAGGTAGGATAGAGGCGGCAGGAGGAGTTAAGAAGGAAAAAAAAAATAAAAACCTTGACGTGGGATGCTCTGGCGATGGGACAGCCACCCCTATAAAACTCATGCAAACACTGTGCAGTTTAACTCTGCAGATATGCATGTTTCCAACAAAGCTGATGACAACAAAACAAATGGAATAAAATAATCTAAAGTTTGGCAACAACATACAAGACAAGTAAGCTTAATGTTGAGGTCAAATATTTTCAAAATCCCGTTAAACTGCAGAGCTGTGTAACACCAACTGCTCTGTCTTACACACACTATGCGGCTTTGCCTCTATTCCTACTATGAGTAATTTGTGAAAGGTTGTCTTCACATTAGACTCTATCACAGCTTATTTTCAATGTAAAAATTTGTCAAGTAATACAATGTACCTTCATGTTTTGAGTTGAGAAGATATAAATAAAAGCTTCTATGAAGGACATCTAGTCTTTCTCAAAAGTGTGAACACCCCTGGCAAATTCGAGATTTTGGAGAATTAAAGCTATGAAAAATTATTTCCAGACCTTCTCTGCCTTTAATGTGAGACACACCTCCAAGTTTGCCTGAACACAGATTTTGGCCCTCCATCTCTCGCTTTGCTTCCCGTTGCAGTCAGCCAAAGGAAGAATGACAAAAATGTATAGAAAAAAAATGTCACTATTGAAGTAACAGTGGTGGGTTTGGCCTGTTTGCTCCCAGGGTGCTTCAGTTGCCACTAAACAGCGGAAACATTTAACTCTGCTCTGATTTCTATCTCTGAGCCAAAGCTGCTGTTATGAAAAGATCTTCAGATGGCAAGACTCTCCTTCAAACATAAACACACAGACAAGACTTTATGGCAACAACACTTCAATTTATGCTCTTAGTTTGAGTATTAGTTTCATAGCTGAAAACAGATGCATCTAATAGTAGCATAGTCTATCTCTCCATCCGAGTATTAAAATACACAGGCCAAGTCTTGGCTTTATGAAAGATCTAAATAGGCATATTGTTAGGCAAAACTCATGGTCCTCAAATGACTGTACTCCAGGTCATTTCTTGAAGCTACAAAACGAGCAAAAGAATAATTCCTGTGACAGTGGAGCCATATTACAGTAAGTTGAGCTCCACACGTGATCCAGTGCCTAAGTTCTAGTCAGGTAATTCAGTACGCCACATAATTTATTACAGACCAACAAACAAAGAT
This sequence comes from Anableps anableps, assembly GCA_014839685.1. NCBI lineage: Eukaryota > Metazoa > Chordata > Actinopteri > Cyprinodontiformes > Anablepidae > Anableps > Anableps anableps. The sequence goes on along the minus strand of CM026065.1, from coordinate 17,305,899 downwards.
GGAAACAAGGCCTTTCCTTGCACACATGGGCAGAAAACAGCCAATGACTGAAATTAAATGAAGCTTCAGATGAAATTTCAAACTTTATGGAACCAAATACCAATAAGATCAGTGACTATGCTGGCTGAACAAGACAAAGGATGAACGATTCCATGAAGAAAACGATTGATTCAGAATGTTGTATCTTTTAACAGTGATCTATACACTGACTGGCCTTATTATTAGGTACATTTTGCTAGACCCAGGTTGGACTACCTTTATGCTTTCAGAACTATCTTTGCTGTTTGTGGCATAGATTCAACAAGGTGTCAGAAACATTGCTCAGATTTTAATCCATATAAACATGACAGCATCACAAAGTTGCTACAGCTTTGACGGCTTCCTGTCCATAATGCGATTTTCCCATTCCAACCCATCCCAAAGATTCACTACTGGATTGAGTTCTGGTGACTGTGGAAGCCACTGAGGTACAGTGAACTCATTGTTATTTTTAAGAAACCATGACTTGACCTTTGTGACATGGTGCATTTTCCTGCTGGAAGTAGCCATCATGGATCAGCAACCAAAGTTAGGGACATTCTGTCACAAAAAAGCAATGCTGAATGCTTTTCTTTCACTGTCAAATTTTGTTAGATTTTACAATGTTATGTGTTATTGTGATGGGTTTTATACCATTTTTATGTTAGCATTCACTTTGTAGCAAAGACAACAGAGTACACAGTTTATGGGAGCGTGCTCACCTCCAAGTTGTCCAAGGAGCGAGCCATGCTGAGACGTTTGGAGCGCCCAAAGGAGCGTCTGGTTGAAGAGCGCTGGGGCAGAGGAGGGAATCCCATCGTCAAACCGCGAAACCGACCACCCTGAGGCCAAGATAATCAAATCAAGTTCAGTTCAGTATACGTGCTATAACAGACATCATAATAAACAGCAATTTGTCAAGTGATTAGAAACCGCAGGTCATAGTAGGGTGAATAACAAGAATCTGCCGTAGACCGTAACAAACCTCTTCTTGTTTATCTCTGCTCACAGAGTCTGTCTTAGATTCAAGCAGCTAAATACAAATAAAATAAGTAATTGAACAGGATCATATCCTGAATGTTTCAATGCTGTTGTTGTATAATAGTGTTTATCCAGCGATATTAACATATTTTATCAACTGGATAGTACATTGAAGTTACTGATAAACTATGTTGAGCCATAGAGGCACTTTTTTGTTACTTAACATTTTAAACAAAGAAGGAAATTATTAATGAGTCTACATTCTTCAAAAAAAGCAATTTTAAGTTAGTTTAAGTACCATGTAAAAGTAAAAAAAAAAACTCTTTTGTATTTAGTTCCTAGCTATTTTGTAAAGTGGACCTTTAGGAAGCCTCCATGTATCTGAAATACTAGAGAGTAATGGTTTCAATTATCAATTCAATTGGTAATGAATCACAACAGTTTTGTTTAGACAGCTGGCTCCTTCGTCGACATGGTAATTATTTTGTCAGATGCATTAGATATAATGTTTATTTGACTGAATAAGAAAATAAAAACATAGAAATGTTGCTTATCCTAATAAATTATGTAGGAAATACATCAACCAGCTGCCACTCTTTCTAACATTCTTGATGTATGTGTGCGTTTTGTCAGAAAATTTCCCATATTATTGATATATCTTTTTTTTTTTAAAGACAAATATACGTGACAAGTTGACTGACATGACAGATGGGTGGTTCGCACAACTTCACTTAGAAATGTAATTTATTACATATGAGGGAAAATTCTTTTCCTATCATTTCATTTTAAACATAAACAGAAAAACAAACTAAATTTGGAAAGTTTAATGGCATTTTTTATTGTTGATTCCAAATTTATTGTTTTAACTACTTATTTAGTTGAATATGTCATATAAAGAACAAATGAAAATGGCATGGAGAAAAAAAGATGGCACCCTTAATTTAGTATTTTGTGGCAGCTTGTTTTGCAGCAATCACCTCTAAAAAGCAATCTTTGCACCTCACAATGTAATGTCTTCATTTGCCTATGATGACTATGATGGTTAAAAATGCAATGCTGGGTGGAATCAAAAAGACACAAATCAACATTTGAAGTTTGAATGGTTTTGGAGGATTTTCTTGGCTTTTACTTTACCATCCGTGCCAACATCCTGGGAGGGACAGTTTTTAATTTTATTGGCTGTAAATGTGGTCACAACACCATTAATTAGGTTGGAGATGGTCCTGTAGCGTTTGGACATCTACAATCTTCTTTCAGAGCTCCTCAAACAGCTCTTGCCTTTGCTTTCTCTGGCCCATAATTCACTGTGGTGCCCACAACAATACCTTTACCAATACCTAACTATCAAGCAGCATGTTTGCCTTCAATACATAGACTCAGAGACTGATGAAAAACATGAAGGCATCTAAAATACTTATTAATTACAACCGGTTTAAAATATGACTATAATGAAAGTTGTGATATTCTCTTTATATGCGCCTGCAAATCTGTCCATACTATTACAGCACATCTGTATAAAATAAATCGCATTTAATGTCTTTTCACTGTTTTATTTATTTAATCCATGACATGCAAAAGCTATGCAGGTATAAATTAGACCCCAGTGAGTCTCAAACTAACAAGTACCACTTCAGTAAATACCAAATTAGGAAGTACCACCGTCTTGACAAACATTTTAAAACAATAGCACACCAAGTTTTGGTCTTTTTCACTTTGTTGTGTTATCTTATAAAACATTATTCACTGGCATTGATTGGTTGACAGATGCAACTTAATTGTGCATTTCACTCAATTGGATTTATGATTTGAAATTTCAAAGGTTTAAATCTAGGAAACTCACAGAATGGTCCCTAAATATCTAAATTCAACTTGGGAAAGTCAGGAGACTCTCACCAACCCTCTGCTAAAAATCCAATATGGCTGCCTTGCATACAAACTTTTGCCATAGTTAAAGTAAACAAGATTGTTTGCACTTCAGATGAGTTCTATCTCCTAAAATCTTTAGTTTGTCCATATAAATTTACAAATCCAACTGGTACTGGAACCTGAAACTGGAGCCCAGTTAAGTGAAATTTGATGTCATCCTGGATGAAAGTTTAGACTTCAGAGATAAATAAAACCAATTTTAAGTGGAAACCAGTACTTGTTCCTAGTATAGTATCTGCTTCAATTCATTCAAGAAATTATCAATATATTTTCCATTGCGTTTCACTTTTGAGAAGATTCTGATGAAACAAAGCTCAACGAACCTGAGCAACTGTTTTTTTTTATGTTGTTTCTTTTTCATTTATGCTTACCTCCCAAATAACCAAAAATGCTTCTAATTACTAGTAAAGGCACTACAAGTACCCCAGATTTAGCTAACTGGCATTTCAAAACTGCTTTCAGTGGAATTTCAGGAGAAGTGGAGCATTGTTTCAATGAACTTGGAAGGTACCAACAAATCTTTCTGCATTTGTATGTTCTCCGAATTTGCGCACATTTTTTCACTTACATGTTATATTCCACTTGGTACATACAGACATGTAAAGTACTTTTGTTCACCTTTCAATCCCACAATCCTAATCCAAATGATGCAAAGCATGTTACACAAAACGATGAAAGCAGCTACATCGTTGCACAGTCTGTCTCATTGTTTGATGATATTTGGGGACACCAACTAATCATAAAGTGCAGCATGCTAAAACATTATGATGTTTGCAGAACTACTTCCCTGGAAAACAGCTAATTGAATTACATTCCAACATCCCTGCAGAAAGTTGCTGCCATAACCTGCCTCACCTACGAGCATCAGTCACAGGGGAAAGAAGATTTACTATCTGAAGCCATTTAACAGTGACATCATCTCACTGAGGACTACTGTAAATCAGAGGAGACAGGGATTAATCACGTGTCGCACTGACAACTGTTGCATTTGGAAAACGCAGAAATAACCTGTCTTCTCTCTGAACTTCCACAAGTAACATCTGCCTTATCTCCTCGTACTGTAGGAGACAGCATACCACAGTGGACCCCGAGTGATAGCAGGAGGTACGTAATTAAAAGATGTTGACAGGTTTGAGAGGACAGACGCGAGCTGAATCAGACCGCCTGTTTGAGAGGCGGTCGCTGCATTTCATCAGGCATTGGCAGTGGTGTTGCCTGGATACCGAGTCAACCCTACATCTGTGCATGTGTGCATTTCCACGTGCATTCAGATAATGAAGATTCAAACGCTTGATTAAACGCGTGGGCGAAAACACTCAGACATGACCTTTTTTTTTTTTTTTTTTTTTTTTTTTTTTTTCACCCAAATAGTTTTACGTGAATCCAAGAAAGAAGTCCAAAGACATTTTATGGATAAGCACAAACTGGGGTCAAAGAGAAAAGTGATAAAAGAACAGGGGTTATTTTGGGTGTAACAGCTGAGAGCTTTAAAGAAAAAAGAGAAAGCACAGTTTCTGAGGAACATTCAAAGCTCTTATATGTGTAACTTATCCTTGCTCTTAAACCACACACAAACACATGAACATAACATCACATAAAATACAGCATTCCTATTTACAGCAATACACTCCCCACAAAAAAAAGCTAAAAATGATTGCAGCAAGTTGGGTTAATTACTACCACATAAAAAACACAGTCATTATCTATATGTTTAATATTTCTTTATGACTAAGAATGCATCTGATAATCTAGAAATGAATAACCAAATTGCTTTTGGTTATTCAAAACCAAATTATTCAATTACTATTTATCATTTCAGAAACTTTCAGACCAATTCTTAGCCTATCTGTCAGAACTGTTACCTGCGAGTATGAGCAGTCAAATGTGAGCCACATGTCATTGTTATAAAGATAAAACTTTGTTACAAGTGAAACTAACACAAACTGAGGTTATTTAGATTTCAGTTGTGCACAGTCTTTAAAATATGACCATGTTTCAGGGTTATTGGATCTTGTAAGAAAAGATGGAAAGTTGGTGGGTGTCTAGGAAGCCAACAGAAAAGAGAGACAGTGCCACCATGTGTTAAACAATGAGCAAACATTATCAGTGAACAAACACACTGCTACAAGCAAATGTTCTCCAGTAATTAATACATCAGTACGAAAAATCATGCTAAATTGATAATACCTGAAAGTGGAGGGATTATCCCACAGAGGGATGAATATTTTGTTCTAAAAACATTGCTTACCCTGATAATCATGGCCTCTTCAACAGTCCAGTCTGAGGACATTGTTCAGAAAGGTTAACGTCCACCTTCCTGTCCCTGTCAGTTTCTACCCTGCCTTGTTATTGTTAACACTTCCTCTGATTGTCCCCAGTGCATTCCCAGGAACCTCTCAATCAGTCAGCTTAAAGGTGAGAATCATCAGCTTCTCATGGATCAGTTTCTAATCATCAGTTTTAATGGAAACTCACCTCAGTATCTGTCCAACACTTCTCTTTAGGTGGAGAAGCGGAGACTCTTTCCTGCTTACAGGTATGGTAAAAAAAAAAAAAATGCACCCTTGTGCAATCAAAGGAGTAACCACAGGCGAAACAAAGCTTGTAGGCAAGCCTGACGAGATTTTTTTTAAAAACGCCAATTTCACAATCGCTCATACTATCTACGTTCAATTCTTCCTCGTCTTAAAATCTTTTTACTAAGAAGCCAGAGAAAGTGGCACAATGATTTGACTTTTTCCAGTATGGAGCAAAGACGAAGGCAGCCCCGCCCCTCCCTCCACCTGTTGCTGCGCACTGCTGGTGAGCTGGCTGAAAAACAGCTCCTTTATTTTTCCATCACTAATGGGGTAGACGAATTTGGCTGTTTGGAAGTATTTCCAGTTAGTGAGTGATGAGCAGCATATCTGTAAAGCAGCTAGCTAAAAGCTAGCTACCTGAGCGGATAGTCTGATTATTGCTAAGTTAATATCACCTTGTTGTACTCCAAGTGTTTTTCTATAAAGAGAAAAACAGAAAACAAAAGGTAATAATCGGTGCAACAGGCACTTGAAAAATATAATTAAATATAGCCGTTAAGCCTTTTTTCTGAGTTGTCCATAAACTCTGGTGCATATCAAACTGTTACAGAAGTCAGTGTGTGACTGCGCCACAGCCGAAGGTTAGACAAAATGGTGTCATGCAAGAAAACAACGATCCCAAGCACAGCAGCAGTAATTTTACAACAGAAAGGCAAAAACAACACTATCAAGGTGTGTTAATGGCCTAAAATCAAGACCTCAAAGTGCTTCAGATGATATAATGGGATAATAAGAAAGCTCTGCATAAACAAAAGCAAAAAGACCTTCTTGAACTGAAGGAAAGTAAAGAACAGCAAGCCTGAAGAAGAAATGGTGCTGTCACAAAGGAAAACAAATAATGTAGGTTATTGCAGCTAAAGGTGAGTCTATAAGCTAACGAATCACCGGGTGTAATTGTTTTGTTTTTTTTTTTTGGGGGGGGTTGTACTCTGCAATGTGACTTTTTTTATTCATTTATTTGAGGATATATTTACTTATTTTTAATCCCATGATAGAAATAGAAGGTTTGTCTGTTAAGGTGTCTTGGAAAAGTATTCACACACCTTTAACTTCTGTCACAGTTTGTCAGTTTGCAACAACAAACTTCAATATGTTTTATTTGAATTTCAGCTAATAGAGCAACACAGAGTAGCACCTTGCCACCAGATATGGAACTAAGTTTAATCTTCATGTTCAAACATGGCAGGGGCAGCATAATGCTGCGGGAATACGCTTCTTAAGGAAGGACAGGAAAATTGATCAGAGAAGATGAAAAGATGAATGGAGCTACAGACAGGGCAATACTGCAAGAAAACATGCAAAAGGGTCATGTGTATTCAACAAGGGCCATGACCCTAAACATACAGCTAGAGCTGCAATGAACCAGTTTAGATTAAAGCATATCTGGGCTTTGACCAAACCATTAGTGTTAGAATGGCCTAGTCAAAGACCAGATGTAAATTAATTTAAGAATCTGTGGTGAGATTTGAAAAGAAGAGGTTTACATACGCTCTGATCTGACTCAGCTTCAGCTATTTGGCAGAGAAGAATAAACAAAAACTTCTGTCTTTAGATGTGCAAAGCTGGCAGAAACATAAGCCAAAAGACTTCTACAAATTATCGACTCACTTTTTGGATTTTGTTTGAAAAAATATTTTAAAAAATAAGCACCAGTTACCTCCCACTTCTCAATGTTTGAACTTTGCATTTGTCTTTCACATAAGATACATTGACATTTGTCAGTAAAAACAACAGAATTGTAAAAAAGTCCATGGGGTATGAATACCTTTGCAAGACACTGTATGTTCTAGTAAATAACACCACAGGAATTAAGAGAGTGTCTACTTATTTTTTAACATGACAGTACATGTAAGCATTCTGCCTGAGGATCTTTACAGGCAGGGGGTGAGGTCATAGGATATAGTCCAGCTGGATACCTCTGTCTTTTTCTGCTTCTTGGTCCTTTTGTATAAAAATAGTACAAACATGTATAAAAAGTCAGCAAAAAACTACAATAAGCTTCATGAAATTAATTTCCAGTACAATAATGCACAATAATTTGAAATTCTACCAATAAACGACTTTGAGAAATCTGCTCCGCTGACAGAAGACAGGTGGTTTTCAGGTGACGGCAGATGTCTGCTTAGTGCATAATACATGATCTGATACAGGAGCAGAGGGGATAAATAACTTATCCACCCACTTTTACTAACTAAGCCAGCTTTATTTGCCCCTATCATCAGGCTATTTTCAGACATAAATATGGTGCTTTTCTAATGAATTTAGAGGTTTAATGTTTGTGAAAAGGATGAGTCATTTAGTGTGTATGCTGGAAGGAGAGGACTGAAAATGCAGAGTGAGCGACATGAATTTATAGTCTCAATAATCTGTAGCCTTGAACTCTCTCTCGTCGTAGTAAATTTCCACGACAGGAATGTGTGATGCGGGGGAGCAACCTGTGACCAGACTTTCTCATCTCACAGTCACTTTTAACACAACTATCTCACAGTCCTGAAACTGGCTCTTCTATGAGCACTATTCACAGAAAAGTTGTCTTTCGCTGAAACTTGTGAAATAATCTGAATGAAATCTGAGCAGGAAAAGTGATGAAATTCTGAGTTGCGCTGACATTTTATATGTTGGTGACTTAATTAAAGACGTACCTTTTTCTCTCCCTCCTTTGAGTTCGCCTCTCGTTTCTTCTCTCTTTCAGCTCTCCGTGCTCCGCTACGCTCCCGGTCTCCTGCACCGAACAGTTTCTTGGCCCACTCATCTTTCTGAGCAGCCAGCCGGTGGCTGTGAAGGTGTGCAGGAGGAGGAGGGGGAGGAGGAGGGGGAGGGGGAGGATGACTGACACCAGGTGGATGCATGTGCTCCCCTGGGGCCAGCGGGGCCCGGTAGCGGTCGGCAGGGATCTTGTTCATAGGTGGGGGCAGGGTGCTGCAGTTGGCTGATGACCATCCGTCGGTGGACTCGGCGTAGGACTCCTGGTCGCTGCTCAAACCCTGGAAGTGGCTGTGGTGGTGGTGCTGCTGCTGACGCCAGTCCCTCAGCACATGGACTGGCAGCCACCTCTGAGGTTCCACCCCTACTCCTCCTCCTCCTACGGTCCCTCTCCTGTCTCCTCCCCCCATAGCTCCTCCCAGCTTCCTCGCTGGGTAGTGATGCGGGCTGAGTCCTTGTGAGAGTCTGCTCGGCAGGTCAGGATGAGCCAGGGGGAGAGGGTGAGGGAGGTCGGCGAGGTGCGGGTCATGAAGGTAGTGACCGTTTCTCAGCATTGGAGGGGGAGGGGGAGGGGGCGGGGGGTGAGAGGCGGTGGCTCCGAGGATGGGGCTCCAGGCCTGCTGGGATGAAGGCGGGCTGTCCCACTGGCGCGCCCCGGACATGTGGCTGTGACTGGGAGGGCCTCCGAGGTCAACCAAAAGGACTCGGTTGCTCTTCTCCTCAGGCAGAAAGTTCCCGATTCCGCTATCGCTGTTGCTGCTGGTGCTGTGGTTCTGCTGGGCGTCGTTGTCTGGATCGTGGAAAGCGCGGGCCCGAACCCCCTCAATGTTATCCCCCATGTCTCGGTAGAGGACGGAAACAAACTGGAGTAGAGGCTGGGAACTGGGTGGGAACTCCAGGCAGCCTCCTGTATCTGGATCAGGGGTACACTCAAAGCCAAACCTCCTCGCCACCCCTAAATGGACCTGTCGATACAACAGAAACGATGCTCAGTACTTCCACTTGACCTTCTGGTTTCATTTCATGCACTGGCAAAACATCCCAGAACACATCTCAAGCTTCATAGGTGAAAAACTGCATTTTTGGGTCTTGGACTCTATTTTAAAACTAGTATGTAAATCTTTATTTCATAGAACAGAGTTTAGATCATCATATAAAGACTTGATTGCCTTATTTACCCCAAATAATCAACAGATCTCTTTTTTTCTTTTTTTATTCCCAGCAATTTGCTAAAGTATGAGCATCCCTTGATCTCTTTCATGGTTTTTCACATTACAGCCATAAGTTATCATTGTGTATCATCTGACAGACACAAAGTATGATGGATGATTTAAAAAAAACAAAACAAAAAAAAAACATACAAATAAAAGTAAGGTATTTGAGTCATGACTTTGCAGCAAGAAGAAAGCAATTGTTAAAAGTCAAATGAGGCCAAGTTTGCAGTTTACCACAAGCCATGGAAGAGACCCAGCAAATGTGGAAAAAAGGTGCTCTGGTCAGATGAGTCCAAAATTGAACCATGCAAAACATTATGTGAGATGGAAAACACCAGACATCAACGGCAGAGTGAAACATTCATCTTCTGGCAGTCAGAAAAAAAAAAAAAAAAAACAACTCGAAAGTTGCACAGGCCCAATCCTACATCCTAATGAGTGTCATGACATTAAAATTAATGAACACAGGCACTCTAATTCCAATCTAACTGAGCTTGAGTTATGTTATAAAGCAGATTGTTAAAAGTTTCATTCAATCAATGTGCAAAGTTGGCCCAAATGACTTGCAGCTAAAGGTGGTTACAAACTCATCTTCCTTTTCAGATATTTCTTTCTGAAACTCTTTGCAAACTCTGTCTTATTTCCCTTCCACTCCACACTCCTGCACTACTTTGTGTTCATGTATCACATTAAAGGGGTGTATTGCAACAAAATGTGAAAATGTTCGGGGGGTGAGAGTAGTTTTGAAAGGCATTGTTTTTATTTTGTAGGTCTTTAAAATGAGAAATATAGCAGCACTTCTATGGTTTAAAATATCAAAATATTGTACATAGTGAAAAGTGCTTCAGTATCTCTAAATTACCTGGTGGTGACACAGCTCCGGATCCACGATGAAAACGTGACACGAAGTCCTTAAACTTCCCTCCTCGTCTCGCCCGTTGCTGAAGTGACGATCGTCGTGGTCGTCCGTGGCTTGCATGGTTACCAGTCCGAAAAATCGGCGATCGTCAGGACAACAGGCGCTGAAGGCTAGTTTTTCTGCTGGATAGGTGGCCAGGACCTGACCTCTGTCACTGCACAGGAGTACGCTGTCATGCATGACCTGTTAGGATGTAATGAATGCATTTTAGCGCCAGGTAAACGAATGAAGCTTACACATTTACAAAGTATAGTTAAATAACAGCATGTTTCAATTAGCTATTTTGTTTTTATATTAATACAAAAGGAGTAATTGTGTGCTCTAGGCTTGATTTACCTCAACCCATTTAAGGTAATGGTTAAACGCCTTTTTATATAACTTAAATAATTTAGGCTTTTATTAATTCATTCCTTTTCCAGGGTGGAAAAAACTTTTAAAAACAAGGACTGGGTTTGAATTTTCTGCAGATTTATTTCTAGTCGAGACATTATAAAATTCACCATCGTGCTGGAGCACCCTACTGTGTCCAGGTTTCAAACATCTAGTTCAGGGATCCTCACATCCAGGCCTCAAGGCCCGGTGTCCTGCAACTTTTAGATGCGTCTATGCTTCAACACACCTGAGTCAAATAATGAGGTGATTAGCAGGACACTGGAGAACTTGACTGCATTCTGAGGAGGTGATTCAGCCATTTGATTCAGGTGTGTTGGACCAGGGACACATCTAAAAGCTGTAGGACACCGGGCCATCGAGGGCTGGACCTCTGATCTAGTTGTGGATTTGAGGGGAAGTTATAGAATTTTGAAGTAACTCTGCTTTGTCATTATTCCATCGACTTTTTGCATCCCATTACTAAACCTGGCACCAAAACAGGCCCTCAGCCTGATACTACCACCCCTGTTTGACAGTTTGGACAATATTGTTAGATTTGACAGCCTCACATTGACTTCTTGAAACGTTATTGTGGCCAAACAGCTCAATCTTGATCATAAAAGGTTTTCTCCACAAGGCTTGTGGCTTGTCCATGTAGGCAGCTGCAAATCAATGCAGTTAATCAAGCTTGAAGGTGTTGATTTTCTATCAGGACTTCTTTCTTGGTCAGCACCCTCCCAGTCCATGTTCATGTCAGACTTGCTTCACTGTGGACGGTGATACTGGTGAACCAGCATATTCTAATTTATGATAGACTGGAGCCTTGACATATTTTCTGCTTTGTTTCTGAACATTTTAACCAATCTCCTTCCATCTGAGGGCAGTAGCTTGGTTCAGATGGTTGAAACTTGGATACAGCTGCCTGCTCGCTCCCAAACCTTAATCAAAACTGATTTTGGAATGGATAAAACAGGGTGAAACGGTCTTCTCAAACAAACCTGCACCCAATTGGAAATGTATGGACTGTGCTTCCAAGCTGACTCTTATTCAGGTAAGCTATCAAGTTAAAGGAGCCATACTTCCCCCCAGAAGAGTGGTCAAATATCTGATCAGAAATAAGCCAAAAGCTTGATGACGGTGACAAAAACAGTTTGGTTTCTCTAAGGGACAATTTTCTAAATGTTAATGGGGATATATGTATGTATTGGAGCCTATATGTACAATTTCAAGCTGGTTTTCAATAGAGGAATTCTAATAAATTCAAACTTTTACATCCAACTGTTATTTCTTTAAAGTAGCTGAGTTTGCACGAAGCAACACCCTGAAAAAAACAACTAAAAGCTGTTTATCTACAGCAGGTAACTAGAAGAGTCAGGTGCACCTTCATGAGGACCAATGAATGAATCTTCTGCTCGGCCCGGAGGCGCCTCATGCTCCCTCTGATGGCTTGCAGACTGTCGTTCTCCAGGTTGGTTCCTGTTGAGGCGAGCTCGATGGAGCCGAGATACCCTACAATCATCCCCACGTTAAGGATCCCCTCGCTGGGCTCGAGACCGAAGTCGGCACCTTCTCCAACATCCATATCTTGCTCTTCGTGGTGGTGAAGGTGGAGGTGACGGAAGTCGGACTCCAGGAAGACTGAATCGTCATTTAGCACATGGGCCATCTCCTCCTCAGAGAGCAGGTTGGGGTTGCTCTGGGAACAGGAGGCGTTCCTGTATGGATTGAACTCCGGATCAGACAGCTGACGTGGCTTTGAGGACAAGCTCACCCCAGGCCTGTCCTTGTCTGAGCTGCTGGAGGAGTGGCTGGAGTTTTCAAAGATCATGTTGAAGATTCCTCCAGATTGCAGCTCTGCCACCACCTTCTCTGCTCTGTTGATGCCAAGCTGCTTGGAATCTAGTTTCGGTTTGTACCAGCCTCCTTTTGTTCCGCAGCCTGACCTGCTGTTATTGTTGCTCCCACCGTTATTGTAAAAAACATCCAGCTCGTCATCGCTGGAGCAAGAATCCAGGTAGGCCGCCGCCATCGTGTTGCTGCTGTGGTGACGACTGCCAGCGGTGCGTTGAGGGTGGCGCCTGTGTCGCTCGCCCTCAGCAATGACAAGCTTCAAAATGCCAGAGCAACGTCCAATCAGTTTGACGACATCTTCGTGTGATGCCTTGGAGACATTTATATCATTGACGGAGAGGATGCAGTCTCCCGAGCGCAGCCCCACATAGTCTGCAGGACTTCCTTTAAGGATGCAGCTGAGGACACAAGGACTTTGGCCTGTTAGCGTGAAGCCATACCCTGTTCTTCCTCTGGCAACCTCCACAGCCTGAATACGGCCATACTGGACGGTGGAGGCGAGTGGGGGAGGCTGAGGAAACGCCAGCCCACCTCCAACACAGGGGCGTCTCTTTGACGACGAATCCATCTGCCTGGACATTGTGCCAGGAAACCTTCTTTTTTCCATTGATCGGATGGATTTCAATTGATCATTTCACATCGTTGGCTTGAGGCATGTTCAATGTCTTAACAGCTGCGCTGCTTTGAAAAGATGAGCAGCAGCTCAGAATGCAGCACATGGGTGAGAAGCAGGGTTCAAGCTTTAACACAACTTTGTGAGCGATCCCATCATGGTGTCAGTCCATCCTCCTGGCAAAAGACATCTGAGGCACAGAAGGAGAAAAAAAAGAATGCATTCATGAGATTATTTTCAGTTTTTCAAGATAATATAAGGCTTTCCAGTTGTAGCTCACTCTTTCCAGGTGCATATCAAAAAATATAATCAAATGTTTCAAAAAGCCAAACTTTTACGCATTTTTTTACACTATGATATATATCTTGTTTTAATTTTTGCTATTCTGGATGATTATGTCTTATAGATAACAAAAAGGCAAAATTTTGACTCTTCCCTTGACAGCTGTTTAGCAGACAGTCACTGACACACCCCACAAGATGACCCACAAAATGTCATTGCTAAATAAGCCTGCTGTTCGCAGAGAGGAAGTTAAGTGAAAGGAAAAAGTCTGGTAGAAACAGGTGGACACAAAACAGGGAGAACAACAGCTTTGGGGGGATTGTAAACTCTGTATCATTTTTCCAATTTCATTTTTCTGCCCTGGCCAGAGCCTGGTTAGCCTGATCATTGAGCAGCTTTCAAAAATGTCATAAGGGGTGTGGAGTACAGCTGGTGTCAAGAGATGTTTCAGGACATGAGCTGCTGTTGCATTATTTATGTAAAGCCAATCCTGAAACAGAAACAACAGCAGAGGTGTCTTTGCTAGGCTAAGGAAAGACAAGACTGGGCTGTTGCTCACCGGTCTAAAGTCCTCTTTTCAGATAAAAGTATATTTTGCATGTAATTGAGAGATCAAGGTCCCAGGGTCTGGAAGAATACAAGAGACACAGAAGTCAAGTTGGTTGAGGTCCAGTGTGAAGTTTCCTCAGATGATTTGAGGAGTCATGTTATCTGGCGGTGCTGGTTCACTGTGTTTTATCCAGTGACAAGTCAGAGCGGTCAGTCTGGAAATTTTAGAAAACTTTGTGCTTCCCTTTGATGTCAAGCTGTATGATGATGCTGATTTCATTTTCCAGCGATTTGACATCTCCCCACACTGCTGGAAGTGGACAATACCTGTTTTTGGTGACCATGCCTTGCCTGACGGTCAAGTGGAAGATGAAAGACACCAGATCCAACAATGGATACAGGCTGAAGGCTGCTATTAAAGCAACTTTGCCATCCTGAACATTTGAGCCACAGGCTGATCATCTCCATGCCATGCTCGATCGATGCAGTAATTCAAGCAAAAGGAGCCCCAACTGATGAGTGACAGATCATACTGTACAGTACATTGAGATACTTTTCAGCAGGCAAACATTTTGGCATCACAAATCCCTTCTTATATAACATTGTTTTTACTTGTATTAAGCCATAATTGACAAAAATAACAGAGATAAATCACTTTCACAGTTATAATGAGTCATAAAGGAGTGCCACTTTATGAATTTACCTAAATTACCTAGCTTTTAGGCCATTCAGATTTAAAGGGATTCGCCTGTAATTATTCCATTCATCTACAGAGGATCTACTGTTTGCCTATATTTACAGACCGAGGTGATGGGAGGAGACTGACGCACCTGTGCGGTGCTCTAGGTAAACCCAAGGCGATCTAGCTCTGCAACGACTTCAGACCACTTTTTTTCGTAGTTATTTTTTTTGTTGTTGTTGTTTTACTTCTGGTTAACTTTTTGAACTTGAACCATTGCTTAGTTTATGTTAGACAGCTCTTTGTTCGTAATTTATTGTTTTACAGGGTTTTACGTTAACTTCATTAGCGAAGCACGCGAATAGAGTTAGCAATGGTTGTAAACGGCTACAGACGAAATGAATTATAATCAGTGACTTCACTCTCACAGCTGTGTGTTTTAAATCCGTTCGGATTAGTTTCAGAAAGTTCCCCGTTCAGCTTGCAGTTAAACCGTGGCGCACACCCACCCGTGCTAGAGTTTGAGGTCCCGCCTCTTTTTGTTCCACATCTTTGGAATGTTGGTCTGTTACCGTGGCAACGGAGTTGTATACAGATCCATCCAGCTCTGTCATTGGCTGCCCTGGCCGTCTTTCAAAGAGTTGCGAAGTTAGCCTGAGAAATCACAAGTAAAACTTCTAACGGTAACGGATTCCACAGGTGGCAAAAACCGTTTCGAGCCTCGCCCTTCAGGAGCTGCTTTTTTAATCAGCGTACCACGTTTTTATTTAGAAAGCAGAAAGGGGGTAAATGAACTTTACAATAACAAAAACAGCTGGGCTATTAAAAAAAAAAAAAAAAAAAAAAAAAAAAAAAAAAAAAACACGTCTGAGTTGGGATGGCCAAGTTAAAGAGGTGGATACAGGGATTTTTTTTCTCCCTTAATGTTCTGACAAATCTGTTTGCACCAGCGGGTTCACTCATGCGGAGATTTAAAACATGACTTACGTGTATGTGTCCAGCGGTCATGCTGCTCAGAGACATCCCATACTTCTGTCGCTAAGGTTTGTTAGGTAAACTCTGAGGCGATGGGTAAACAAAAGAAAAAGACTGCACCATCTGGCGAAGTAGCCTCAGAAGAGGAGGAGGAGGAGGAGGTCTGGGAGGAGGTGTGTTTAGTGGGCAGCAGGGAAAAGGGCGTGCAGACGTGGTGGGACCCCTGACTCAGACTAAAGCAAGGAAATTGGCAGAGAAACTTTTAGGTTTACTATGTAGGCTAGATTTGTACATTAGAGTTTTTCAGCTCAAGAAGAAATATTGCACTGTAGACTCTGAAACAAGTTGAACTACTTTTATAGGTTTCTTTTTATCAGTTCAAGCAGATTCAATAGTGCGTATTAAGTAATTATGTCAGATTGTGCGAAAATCCATTTATGGTATAGTATAGCCGAGTTAATCTGAAAAGAATAAAAATTTAACCTAACTTAACTGCAATAAAGCTTGTTCTGAAGCAGTGATTTAATAAATAAGAATGTCATCGAAATGTTTGTCAGTCATTAAATACAAGAAGAGAAAGTTCTATAGCTTGAATACACACAATAGTATAGTTCAAGCGTCTATTTCTGTTTATTTTAATGATTATCCTTAATCATTTAGTTTTCCTAAAAAAAAAAAAAAAAAAAAAAAAAAAAAAAAAAAAAAAAAAAAAAAAAAAAAAATATGACAAGACTAAAATAAATTTTGGTACGGAAATGTTATAGCATGGTCTACATCACTGCAGGGAAGACTGCTGGCTTGACAGTTGTCCAATATTCTGTCATCGAAACCCTCCACAAGAGAACCTGGATCTTCAGAGTGCTGTAGCCAAGCATTTTAAGGGAAAATTGAGTGGAAGGAAAAAGTGGGGTAGAAAACATGCAAAAGCGAAAGGGATAATCACAGCCTTGCGAGGACCTTCGTCTGCTGATGAGCTTTATGGAGATGCTGATTCATCTTTCAGTGGAGCTTTGGGACCAGACCAAATTGCCAAAAGTACCAACACCTGGACCCAACCAAGTATTCAGTGCATATACTTTACAGTACATGGAGTGAACAGTAGACTGGTATTTCTGTTTAAAAAAATCTTTAACAGAAATAATGAAATATCTCACTCTATATTTAATTATTTATAAACATTTATTTTTGAATTTAATTACTGAAAATCAGCAATAATAGATTTTACAGTGTAGCAACCACCATTACGGACCTTGTCAACCAACCTGAACTAGTTTGACAAAAATCGCAGTGTCTGTGTTTTTAAACAGGTCAGGCATGTTGAACAGTGCTAGTTGAGAAGTCTGCATGTCAGCTTTTGTGTCAGCCTGCATTTATAGCCTAGCTCAGTTAGGTGTAGCCTCAAAAGGTTACAATTTTATCTTCAACAAGCTAGACTTAAGATTTTTGACACAAATGCTTTTTCTGCTAAATTCACCAAGACATGACACACTGGCAAAGTTTACCCATTAGAGGATCTCTTGCTTTCATCATGTTAGAGATTCATGGACCATATGGCAGCTTCCTGGTAATCCTGCTAATACCTTTTAATCAAACCACCGATTTTAATGGGTGTTGTAAAACAGGAGTATGTTTCCATAGTCTGTCGTCTTTTGAATAAGGAGCTGCAGGAAAGTGTACTAAACTTAAAAAAAAATAAACATCACTTGATTAGACATTTAAAGTGCGCATGTTATTTCTCTAGCCAGCTCAGCTTAAGCATTTATTCCCTCTGTAACATGAACTAACTGGTGAGTTTGTTCTCTCCAGTAAGCAGTAAAAATACTTGTCCTCATTTTTAAACAGATCAAATCTCACAGGATCATTGTTATGACTGATCGTAATTTACGACTTGTCCCAAATGAAATCCAATTTCACAACAGGATAACATCTTTAAATAATTTATTTATACATGCCATTTAAAATAGTAAAACTGAGACATACCTTCTCTTTCATAGTTTCACAGGGAACTGAAAGAAATTGATAAATATAAGCTGGGGATGAGGTTTAATTTGAGGTCCAAAATTAAACTGGAAACATTCAGTCATGGTTTCAACAAACTCCACAAAAGCTATTTTTTTGTGAGGAAAAAAAAAAAAAAAAAAGGGGGAGAAAAATTAACATGTAAGCCCACTATACAGATTAAACTATTTAGTACATAAGATAAAATTCCCCTTTATTCTTACCGTCTGATATTATAGCAGACTAAATTGTAAGAAATTGTAAAAAGTCAATTTCGAAACTCTACTCAGAGACAAAAACCTTAGTTTTTGGAGACATGTCCTACTCTTTAAAGAAGCCAAAACGTAAGTGTTTGGCCGTTTTAGACAGTTACATTTGCAAAAAAAAAAAAAGGAAGTAAAAAGTGTGAAGTACCAGGGTGGTAGCATGATGCGTTTTACTGCAAGAGGGACTGGTGCCATTCACAAAGCATATTGCATAATGAGAAAAAAAAAACAAAACATTATGTGGAAATATTGACAACATATTAAAACATCATCAGCCAGAGATGTAAGGTTTGGACACAATGACCCAAAGCATACTACCAAATTAGTTACAAAGTAGGACAACCAAGGTAATGTTTTGCAGCAATCATCTCAAAGCACTGATCTCAATCCAATAAAAAAAAAGAGCTAAAAGGTGTGAGGTGTGTGTGTGAGTGTAAGGCATCCTATAAACCTGACGCAGTTCCACTGGTCCTGTTAGGAGGAATGGGCCAAAAGTCCTGCAAACTACTGTGAGAAACTTGTGGAAGGAAACCCAAAATGTCCGACCCCAGTCCGACAGTTTAAAAGGTAATTCTTCCAAAGATGAAGGAAATGTATGTAATCTTTTCAATTTGAAGAAAGCAAAAAAATTAAATAAAAATAAATAAATAAATCCTTATTCTGGTGCTAATCAAATAAAAAATGATTTTGATCATCTTAACTGGCCTTAAGCAGGAAGTTTGGTCTCATCTTATTTCAGACAGAGATTAAAAAAAAGATCCTTTTATACATTGTAGTTAAATACCTAGTTTCAAATCTATATTTTGAAAGTGGGAGTAATTTATTCTTAGAATCACAATAATCAAATGGTTGGGAAAAAAAAAAAAAAAAAAGTCTGACTTTTACCTTTTTCCATTTGAGAAAGAAGAAAGAACAGTGTTCGATCAGTTCAACAGGACATTTCATCCACAAACCAAAAGCCAAACTCAGAAAAGATTACTGGGTAATCACATTACCCCACCCACCCACCCACACCCACACACAGGGGTCCATTACACCTCTTACGCAAGTGTCAGATAACAAAATCCAAACTGAAAAACAGAATGCTGAAGTTTTTCCTAATTTCATTAGAAAGTAGTTTTGAAGATAAATACAGTTTCCATTCTTATAACCCCAGAGACGCAAAAGGACACTGAAAACAGAACATAGACTGCTTTAATCTCCTTTAGTGAGGCCTCACATTGGAATTTACACAACAGCTGCAGCAGACTTCTTTATTGTCTGACAACATCATTTTAACTTGGCCAGAGGAAACCAGTCACCACTGTCAAGGTTGGAAATCGCTAGGATCTTTTATTAAGTGCATAAAGAAAGAAAGCACTGAACATGTACAGAACTTCAAGTTTTTACTTTAAGTGCCGAGTGTGGTTGATATTGATGTAATATTTATCAGAGACAAAATATTTAAAGCTTAAAAAAAATAAAGAAAACTGCGTTGATGTGGCATTGCTACACTTGTCTGTTGATTTGTCAAAGCTGCTGTCGGTCTCTAAGGTCCCAAAAGTTGCTTTTGGATTGTGTTGCATCTCTTCCACTCAACAGTACCCATAGGAATACAACATTAAACACAGCAGTAATGTTAGCATGCAGTCAGTGTACAGGACATGTTCAGTCTCGTCTAAGGCAAGTGTATCTACAGGGCACACTCACAGGCAGCTCAAAGTCTTTAATACGCTTGTATGTTTTCTGCATTCACTGACTTTTACATTATATTTTGTGTCTGTTAAGTGTTGAGACAGTGTGGACACTCGCATCTTTACATAGTTCTTATTTTTATCATGCACCATGGCTTTCAGGTTACTGTACAGTTGATTTTTTTATACAGATATATATATATATATATATATTTTTTTTTTTTTTACAGAATACGAAGGTAGCTCCATGTAAGACAGGAAACTACTTCCAGTCTAATGACGACAATAATAATAAAGTCACATCCAACATCCTGAGACTTAAAAAAGTAGAAGTAATGGACAAGTGGAATCATTCTGCAGTTAATTTAAAATTAAAAACAAAACAAAATCAAAGCTGGACAGATTTAAGTGAATTCATAAAATGCTTTGCACCTGCCTGCAACTGGATTAAAAAAGGCCAAAAAAAAAAACCAACAACGTTTTGGTATTTTTCGTACTGAACAATTTGATGCTGTAAAATGGGGGCGCGGGGGGTTAAACTGTTAAAATGATACAACTTTCACAAAAGGAGGGAAAACCTGACTTTAAATCATGCCCAGCATTTACCCGTTTAATTTTTTGCCCTCTACATAAACCAGTCGGTGTAAGTATGGCATCTTGCTGGAATAAGTTACACTTTCTGCAGTAAGAAGTACGTCTCGAGTTCCCCACGTTGATAGAAAAGAGGGGGAGAAGAGGACATAATGATTAGCATTCTTACATAAAAATTAGTTACCTTTTTGCCTTCTGCATGTCTGAATAAACATACACACAACTTAAATATAGAATTTTTAACATTAAGCAGGAGGCGTCTCTGACCCTTGTGAGTCAGCCTCATTTTTAAAGTCCCAACTAAGCACTTTAACAAAATTCACAGAAAAATAGATGCATTGAACCTTTAAATATAGCAAATACTTTGTCTCTATTTTACTTTACTGACATCACAATACTTAAGCAAGTCCTAACAGCAAAGAAACAAAGCCATTTTGTATTTGATTTACATCATCTTTTGTTTGTTTTTAAAGAAAAGGTGCTGTGTGAGGAGGAATCTGCAAGAGCTTCAACCTGCATCCTTCACATAGTGTCAGGGGTTTACTTTTCCAA
This sequence comes from Anableps anableps, assembly GCA_014839685.1. NCBI lineage: Eukaryota > Metazoa > Chordata > Actinopteri > Cyprinodontiformes > Anablepidae > Anableps > Anableps anableps. The sequence continues at coordinate 17,285,158 of CM026065.1, read as the reverse complement.
GATTCAGCCTCTTATACATTTAACAGATCTAAAATCTCATTTTTCATTTTTATGCTCCTGCCACTGAACTCACACTTGTGGGTTCAATAGTTTACATTTGTCAAAGGTGAAAGCGGGGAGAGAGAGATGTGGCTTCGGTAGCTCTGTTGAATAAACATCCTGTTCCTTCCCTCTCCCACGATTTATCAGGGAGCTGAACATGCAGATTCAATTACTCATCTCTCTAACTCACTTTGCCTCCCTGGCCTTCTCTCTGAGCCTTACTGCCTGCCCGTCTCAGTGTGATGCCTTCAGAGTGATGCTTCCTGGTGGATCGACTGCAGACAGCCCAGCAGCTGGTGATAGGGGCTCCCCGGCGAGGCCACGGTCTCGAAGACCGACTGAAAAGCGCGGCGGTCCAGCTCCTCATCGATCTGGTGTCGATAGAAATCCATGGCGACCAGGCAGAACAGATTGACGTCCACTGTCTCACTGGAGCCCATCCGGCTGATCACATGTGGAAGTCTGGTTAACCGAGAGGGGAGTTGAGGACAACAAATCACAACATTTGACCAGCAGTGAAAAATCTCCTCCAAACAGCAGAGGGTCAAAACGGGCTCCTTAACCAGTTCAACGCAAATCTGGGAGAGGGTAGTTGTTCATAAAATAAATGGCGAGTATCCCAGTAGGACGTAATGCTGTTAAACCGACCTTTTCCCCAGTAATGAAATCAACAAATTAATGACTGAATGAGGAACTCGTGGTTTGAAGTAATGGTTTATCTCGATATCAGATGAACATTATAATGATGACTCTACTGGCCAGTTACTGGGACCAAAAATCACTAAATGTTTCTGTTATGACATTACTGCAGTCTAGTCCTTCTCAATGAAGAGTCAGAGAAACTGGAATGTTCTCCGGCTGTATGCAGCATTGAATAACCCAGCACTGTCTCCTCCAGCCTGCTGCTGCGCATTGCTCGTCACCAGTCTGAAAAAAGGCTCCTGTGTTGTTTTTCTCTTGGTTATGGGAAAGATAAATTTGGCTTTTACAGTTTTAAAACCACAGGCACACTACCCATCACTTTTTTTTCTTTGTCCTCTACTGACTTAATGGTTTATCACCTCTTGTGAGGATGTAGTGAAAATCATACAACAGTGTTATAGAGCGCAGTGCTGAGAGATAAGCTGAGACACTGCTGCCAACAACTAAACATTCTTCTTCTGCTGCTCTTAACTTTTTATATTTCTTTAACATAGAAAGTACTCCTGGATCAGTGCTTCTGTTTCCTGTTTGAGTGTATGCTCGGTGTTCTCAAACCCCCAGTCGGTCGTGGCAGACGGCCACTCGTATCGAGTCAGGTTCTGATGGTTTCTTCCTGTTAAAAGGGAGTTTTTCCTCTCTGCTTTCGCTATATGGATGCTCAGTACGAGGGATTGCTCAAGATGATGTGTTGTTAACTGGCGCTATGTTAATAACCTGAAAGAAATTTAATTGCTAGGGATAAATTTGTTTGTGTTGGCGCCCTCCAAGCAGCTCACGTTCGCAGATGTAGAGAGGTATGTTCAGGCCTTGACATAGTAACCTGTACAGTAAGCATCATAACTTCTATCGACAAGATTTTATTGTTTTTCCAGCCAAACCTTGTGAAAGACACACACACTCCTGGAAGTGGCTGAGGTAAAAAAAAAAAAAAAATAAGGTTATGATTTCAATTCCCTAAACAGGATGATAAGACAGCAGTGATGCCTGTGTACGGGCTGCTCACACCCTCCCCCTTGCTCTCTGTTGCGCTACAGCTCCTCCCCTACACCTGGTAAGCATGGCCACCAATGACGGCAGATAAACAGTTTTCCTGTAAATGGCTTGTACTTGTATAGTAGTTTATCAAGTCCAGAGGACCCCAAAGCACTTCATACATTCACACGTTAATGGTGGCAAGCCACTATTGCAGCCACAGCTGCCCTGGGGCAGTCTGACAGAGGCTACCATGCGTCGGCACCTGACCACCACCAGCAGGCAAAGTGGGTGAAGTGTCTTGCCCAAAGGACACAATGATGGACAGAGCGGGGACTCGAACCGGCAACCCACAGGACGAACCCCTACCCCTACCACCATTGCCACCCATCGTTATTGTTGTTTCTCCACCATTAGCACAGCTGCAGCAGTCCGGCAATCTTGAGCTTGTACGTGCTGTGCAGGGGGGGTAGGGTGTGAGCAGCACATACATGACCATGACTGACAGCGCTAAGACCTTCCTGACTCTGATTGGTTGTTTCAGACTGGGAGCGGTGTATTTCTGCAGATGACAGTAGGACCACAGGAAGGAGGCAGAAGAGCTTGATTTTTTTTCTGATCATCTGCTGCACATTATACTGTCAGGATATGGTGACACTTTTAACAAATACGTAAAAAAATTTTTTTATAAAAGTCATCTACTGCAGCTTTAAGTAATCTTAATGCTAAATTTAGCAGCTGTTTATCTTAGATTTTTGCTTATGTGTCAATATCAAATAAATTATACAAACTTTAATATAATTGTAGAAGTCAATATAATTGTTGCTTTAAAAAAAAAAAAAAAATTATAAATTTTTTGTAAATATGATACCGTGAAGATGTGTTATTTTTACTTAAAGGGGCAGAATTATGTAAAATTGACTTTGTTGAGCTTTGCATCATGTTATAATGTTATTCCCTCATCAAAAACATACCTGGAGTGTTGCTTTGATTCTTTCATGCATGTTTGAGAAATCCTTTAATCTTTCATGGCAACCACTCAGCTGTGCAAAACGCCTGAACGGACCAAGCACCGTCTTTGAGATCCAGCTCCTTCTCAGAGCTGCAGTTTCTAAGCTTCCAAGCTTCCGCCTCACAGAGCAGCCCTCCCCCACTCAACCCCTTCAGACTAGCCAGCAGCAATTACCAAACACCTGGTGGAGATGCGCAACTATTGAGCTCATTATAGGAGGCACTTCTCAGTGCAACGCTGGTAAAAACGTTGGTAAAGGGTTAGCTGTTGTGATGACTTCCTGAAGGTGGAGTTTCAGAAAGAGCAGGACTTTCTTAAAGACACAGAGGTCCAATTTCAAGGTGCTAAATTATGAAGTCAAATCCCTTTTAAGTCATATTTGATATATACAGCATTTTTGTAACAACAGAAGGTAACATAGTTTCTTGATTGTGCTATAAAATTATTCCATGTGCCTGGAAAACACATAATACTGCCCCTTTAAGGTTCTCATACTGTGAGCACCTAGTTAACGTGTAGCGTGCAACAACTTTACAGGCGACATTAACTGGTTCCTGTAGAGTTTATCAACACCAAAGAAACTAAACTACAGTCATCCAAGACCAGAGTTCAGTTGTGATGTGAAGTTCCAGAGAAAGCCTAAAAGTATAAATTTAAGTTGAATGACAGAACCAAAAACGTAATCTTCCCTTTTCATGTTCTACGGAGCTGTGACCTCTAACAAAAGGCCAGTCTTCCTCTCCATCTGGATCAAGATGGCCTCCAATGTGAAAACCTATAGAGTCAAAATGTTCTAGCAGTGGGCTGTAATAATCGCAAATTCCCCAAAATTCACTGTCTTATTCATTAGATCTACCCCACATCATGTAAGGATACAGGGCAGAAATCCACTGAGAGGTGGAAGCAGAGACAAAGAAGCAGGACAGACTCCACATGGCCATGGCTACTGGTGTCCTCTGTGTGAAGTTGGACAAAGAAAGCAGCACCCAGTCACGTACCATGGAAGACTGGCCCGTGGCATGGAGCGTCTGGAAAACCTGGGCAAAGTCAAAGTGGAGACAGGAAAAAATGGATAACAGAGTGAAACAAGAAAATATACAAATGAGAGGAGGTGGAGTCCAACAACATCCCAGAAGTGGCTTTAATGTGCGTTAGCAATACCTTGAAAACATAAAGTAACTGACCCAGAATGGATTTTATGGTCTCAAAGCTTGAAAATTTGAAGTGGATTTAAATAAATTTCTATCCTAAAATACCTTTTGCCTAATACAGCTTTTGAAAAGAATAACCCACTGGTCAAAAAGAAAATAATGGGTTTGTTATTTCTATGCCCTGTTGCTGACCTTGTAGACAACGGTGGCCATGAATTGTGGGTACGGCTGCTGATTGGACAGGAACTCTCCGATGACTTTGTTCATGACGTCCTGCGGGGGGAAGAAGTCGTCCAGAAACTGGGGCAGAATCCTCGACACAACCCGAGCCTCGCTGGGTAAACCCTTCCTGATCCTGCAGGACCAGGAGACAGATGGACATTTTATTAAAAACGTACAGGTTTCCTCTGGTCACCAGAGAAAGAGAAGAGAGCTGTAAATTAAGGCTTTTATTTTTATTTCAAGGAACGCTAAATACGTATTGTACAATAAGTGATAAATGAAAAAGCTTTACCTGTCGAAGAGCACGGAGACCCTCTCCATGGCAACAATGACCGACTCACTGTCCGGGGCCTGTGGGTCAGAGTGGGCGGGGCGGCTGGCAGGGCTGGCTTTCTCCTTGCCTGAGGAGAAACCAACATGACCCGCTGTGACGCCAACCGCCTCCGCAACAGAGTCAACCTGACCTCTAACCCCTGTCGCATCTGAACCGGACGCGAGCACCGCTGAGAGGGCGAGAGGGATGGGTGGCACCGGGTGAAACCGGGAGGGGGACAGGTTAGAGTGGGGCTCGCAAGCGTCATCACGACTCAGAATTTTGAACAGCAAAAACCAAAAGAAAATTGAATTTCTGGGAGCAATAACATTGGAGAATTTCAGTAAGAGACTGGTGCTGAAGTATTCATGTCTGCTTTTTTCATAAGAGACGCCTCAGAATGTACTTTGGTTTAACATACAGTGCTTTCCAAAAGTATTACTGCCCCTTGGACTGTTTCCAACATTTTTTGACATTATAACCACACACTTCAATGTATTTTATTCAGATGTTAAGTGATAGTCCATTAATAGTGCACTGTTGTGCAGAGGAAGGTAAAGGATAGACTGTTTTATTTAGTTATTTTTCTACAAATACAAATTTAAAAGTTATTCGGTTCCCCTAGATCAAACCTTTGTACAACCTGAAGCCGTTTTCTCTGCAGTAACAGTGGCAAGTCTTTTAGGTATGTTTTTACCAGCTTTATACAATTTAAGAAATGTTTTGTTCATTTTCCTCTTAAAAATAACACAAGTTCAGCCAAACTGGATGGAGAGTGTCTGAATATCAGTTTTCAAGTCTTGCCATAGATTCTCTGTTGGATTTATGTCTGGACTTTAACAGGGACATTCTACCAAAGGACCATGCTTGGATCTAAACCCTCCCTCGACAGCTCTGGGAGCTTGTTTAGGGTTGTCATCCTGGTGGAAGGTGGACCTCCACACCGGTCTCAGTCTCTAGCAGCAGGTTTCCTTCCAGGGTTGCCCTTCAGCTTCATCCAGCTGTCCTGTCCCTGCTGAAGGAAAGCATCCCCACAGCATGATGCTGCCATTACCACATTTCACAGTGGGCATGGTGTGTTCAGGGTGATGCAGTGTTATTTTTATTACCACATAGAGCTTTTTGAATGCCAGGCAAATAGTTCAACTTTGTTCTCTTGAGAGTTCATTCTTCCAATAGTTTGCTCTTAATAATGCTCTCCTTGCCTGTTCAGTTTAGGGTGGATGACCATGCTAAGTTTGCAGGTTTGGTACTTATTCCTTTTTCAGGTGATCGGTTGTCAAGCCCTCCAAGATATCGAACAATGGAAAATTGTTCTACAACCCAACTCTTTCTGCCTACCCAGTCTGGTTTTTTTCCTTTTTCGTCATAATGCTGTTTGTTCTCCAATGTTTCCAACAGCTTTACTTGTTATGAGCGTAACTTACACACAGGTAAACTTGTTAGTTATTAAGTGAATTTGGAAGTCAATTGTTTTCACTGGGTTTTTATTGGGGTGTAAATTAAAACGTCTGAATATAAAAACAAAAGCCAAGATTTTTCAGGTTTGGGGAAACATGAATCATTTCCTGTGTTGGACTATCACATAAAATCTCAATAAAATATATTCAATTAGTGGTTGTTATGTTACAAAAGGTAAAAAAAAAAGGTCAGTGGGTAAGAATACTTTTACAACATACTGCACAGCACACAGGAACTATGCCAGAATTATCTGCATATGCAAAAGCGAGAGAGTAATTTTAGACTCTGTGGGTTTGGTAAGATTGAGAAATATTACTGAGAAATATCTGTGCCATTTGCACAAACAGTAAAAAACATCTATGGTTAGTAGGGGCCATCGTAGGGGTTAGAGGTAAGATATACAATTGCTAATACATGCAGAAAGCAAGCAGGTGTAGCTAACAGTCTATGATGCAGATTATTATTGGTTAAAATCCCTTCAAATGGTTGAGGTTATTAAAGAATGTTTATAAAGAGATAAAAGGTTCAAAGTTGATCGTGAGAACAGGCAGAAAAGGATGGGAGAAGTGGTGACAGATAGACTGAAGCAGATTTGTGAACCAGCTGAGTACTATAATAAATAAATCACAGGTGTTTTCTCAATATTTTATCCTCTAAAGCAGCTCATGTTGGGTTTATTGGCAGGCTTCTAAACTAACATCTGTCAACTGATATTTTGAGCAAAGTTAGGTTGAAAATACAGTATTATGACTATATTTTATAGCTTAATAGCTTGAAAATAATCCCTGTGTTTTTAATTACCCAATGAAAATAAATGCTCCAACAGCTGCTTCACCATGAGCTCTTTTATCTGTAAGAACATCTGGAGCAACAAAGAGGGGAACCTCAGTGAAGCGTTTTATTCCTATACTGGATTACTGCCCTCTATATTCATATGTTTCACTCATAATTAGGCTGCAATGGAAAATCATGTGCGTTAGAAGCAGTGAAGGGACTTGGATGCAATTAGGAAGAGTTGAATCAGGAATGAAATTAGTGTAGTGGCATAATCTCACTGTGGAGAAGCAGGAATGTGTTCAAGGCTCAATAGTGCAGATGATTTAGCCGACCAGTTTGCTGCTCAGGCAGTTTTTTGTCACCACAGCAGTAATGGTAGCACCAGTCATGATGTTATAGATGCAGTGCTTAAAGTAAGTGGTCATGTCAAAGCCTCGCTTACCGGTGTACATGCAGGTGAGCATGAGGCCCAGGGCGGCCATGGCTCGGTGAGGTGACGGCATGTTGACTCTATCCACGCTGAGTTTGACCAAAGCTTCTCCATCGACGCGGGACAGCTGCTCCGACAGCAGGAGGCGCTCCAGTCCACGCAGAACGCAGTGATAGATGATGGAGGGAGTGGAGTCCTCGCTGGCTGACACCATCACACCACATAGCTACAGCGGATAGGAGCACGAGAATAAGTGTCATAGAGATATTTTATTATATATATATATTTTTTTTTTTTTTTTTTTTTTTTTAATATATGATTGAAAGGGGAGTCAAATGCTTTGAAGTTTTTGAGAGGTGGTCCTGATTCCTTTATAAACTGCTTAAACACGGAATAATCATTCTTTTGAAAAGAACAGGAGCGACAGTGAGTATTTCCCGCAGCCCTTGAAATTGTCCACATTGCCTCACATTACACACAGAAACTTCAATGTAGTTTGTTGGGGGTTTGTGTAATAGACCACCAACACAAGGAAGCACACAGCTGTGATATAGCAGGAACTATGCATGTTTTAATGGGGTTTTTCCAGTAGTAAAAGTCTAAAAAGTGTTGAGTGCATTTGTATCTTAGCCCTCTTGAGTCTTTGCAGCACCACCTTGCACTTTACAATGCTGGCCAAAAATGTAACGTTTGCTCACATCTGACCAGAGCACATTCTTCCTCATGTTTGTTGTGCTCTCTACAAGATTTATGGCAAATTGGAAATTGGACAGCTTATGTATGTCTACTCGCCAATCTTTCATGAAAGCCAGATTTGTGGATTCTATGACTAAAAGCTGTCATGACAATAGATCCTCCCAGATGAGCTGTAGATCTCTGCATCTCCACCGAAGTTAACATGAGCCTCCTGGCTACTTCTGTTATTAATACTTTCCTTGCCCAACCTAGTAATGTTTAGCGTCAGTTTTCATCCACAAATAGCATTTTGCCTGTAGCCCAACAAGTTCTACTTTGGTCTAATCTGACCAGAACCTGTTCTCAACTCATACTGGCCATTTCCTCTACATGAGCCTCTTGGCTGCTTTTCGAATTCTCTAAACGCTCTCCTTACCCAGCTCCTCAGTTTAGGCCGACAGCCATGTCTCAGTAGGTAGTTGTGCTTCCATTTTTACATGATGGATTGAGCAGTACTCTGTGAGATGTTGAAAGCCTGAGATACTGTTTTATAAACTACTTTAAAGGGGCAGTAATATGTAAAATCGACTTTGTTGAGCTTTACATCATGTTATAATGTTATTCCCTCATCAAAAACATAACTGGAGTGTTGCTTTGATTCTTTTATGCATGTTTGAGAAATCCTTTAATTTCCTGTGGCAGCCATTCAGCTGTGCAAAACACCTGGGTGGATATATTGCTGCCATTGAGGTGTAGCTCCTCCTCGGAGCTGCAGTTTCCAAGCTTCCACCTCCCCCCTCCCCCGCGACTTCCCCACTCAGCTCCTTCAGACTAGACAGCAGCCATTAGAAAACACCTGGTGGAACTGCACATCTGCTGAGCTCATTATACAAGCTACTTTTCAGTGAACATTAAAAACGTTGTTAAAGGAGTAGCTGTTGTGATGACTTCCTGAAGGTGGAGTTTCAGAAAGAGCAGGAGTTTCTTAAAGAGACAGAGGCCCGATTTCAAGGCATTAAATTATGAAGTCAAATTTCTTTTAAGTCATATTTGACAAATACATCATTTTTGTAACAACTGAAGATAACATAGTTACTTGATTGTGCTATAAAATTATTCTATATGCCTGGAAAATACATAATACTGTCCACTTTAAACTTCTCCACTACCTCCTCCTTGATCTGTCTGCTGTGTTCCTTGGTCTTCATGATGCTGTTTGTTCACTAATGTTCTTTAACAAACATCTGAGGCCTTCACAGAACAGCTGAATTCATAGGGCTGCACAATACAACGGAAATGTGCCATATTTCATTCAGTAAAAAGATTTTAGGGCTTCACCCTAAAATTAAAAAACATACAAAAAAAAGCACGAAATGTGTATCTTTGTTTACACTGAGAAAAACATCACACTTATTTGGGTTAGCTTTATTCCTCTTATATCTTACTTGTATAACTGCAGCCATAAAATCAGCTCCAACATCCAGAGGATAGTTCTCCATCATGTAGAAAGCCACCGCACACATCACCAACACATGCTGCTGGTTATGCAGGTTCACACAGCTGCAGAACAGAGACACAGAGCAAGGAGACAGAAATTACACCTGACGTATGTGAAATGTCAACGGCAGCATCTTCAGGCAAAGACGAGCAGCGGCTTCTTGCTTCTATTACCTTATTAAGCTGGATTAAAAAAAACTAATTGAATGATAGATCCTCTTATATTGCAGGGGGAGGAGGATTAACACAGTGACATTAAACACTTTGGCTTCCCGAGAGTCTTTCATCACAGCTTAAACTCGTTAGAGATGAACTGAGGTCAGTGTCTGTGTGTTTTAGGAGGAGAGTAATACTCACTGAGCAATAGCCCTGAGGTTTGACAGAAGGTACTCGGACACTGTGGGGATGAGCTGTTTAGCTGTGTCATCTAGCAGGTCACACTCCAACACATAGAGCACCCCATGCAGAGCCCCCATGCGGCTGGGCAGGTGGGTACTGCGCAGGGTCGTCTCCAACAGGCGACACACAGGCTCGGCTATTGCTTTATCCTAGAAACGTTCGTGCAGTTATTAGAGTCAAGAAGCAGTCGACGGTAGTTTAAAGGGTCTCCAGTGACCTCCTCTGCCCCAACACATTTAGACTCACTCACCATGCCTAACACAGCAGCAGCCTTACAGATTGCAGGCACAAGGTACTGATTCAGGATCTCGTCTTCGGGCGGGTGAAGCTTCTGGAGTTCCATCAGAGTGGAGAACATCATGTCAAACTGGTTCCTCTCTGTGAACAGGTCCGATACTGCCAGCAGCTGCAGAGAAAGACACGGCGGACTAAAGCAGAGCCCTGATACACACTTTTCCCAGGAGATACAGGCGCATCTCAGTATATTAAAATGTAAAATAAAATGTTGGCTTATTCAGGAAATTAACTTCTAGTTTACAGATTTATTAGACACAGATCTATTTCCAACCCTCTTGCATGAATTGTGGAGAGGCATGAAGGTGTGCCACAGTATCAGCACATGCACGTCCAGTTGGAAAAGCATGAAGTGCTCTACGATTTCCAGGAAGATGGCGGCTCTGACTTTGAACTTGTAAAAACAAAAGTGGACCAACATCAGCAGATGATCCAGCACCCTAAATCATCCCTGACTGTGGAAACTTCACACTGAACCTTAATAAGCTTAGATTCTGTGTCTCTCCACTCTTCTTCCAAACTCTGGGACCTTGAGTTCTTAATAAACTGCAAAACTAATATTAATCTAATGAGAGGACTTTAAACATCTGAGCAAAAATCCAGTCCTGTTTCTCCTTAGCCCATGTAAGAGGCTTCTGACATAGTCTCTGTTTCAGGGGTTGTAATCTATCAAGTGTGGCAGCTCCTGAAGCTCTGACTCCCTACTCAGTCCACAACTTGTGTCGTCGCTGTAACTTGTGCACCTTTCCCCCACTTTTTCCTTCCACTTAACTTTCCAATAATATGTTCTGACATACAGCTCCCATTCTTTAGCAATAGCCTTTTGTGCATTTCCCATCCTGCCCACAACATGGGCACATTTCTAAATCAGAAATCAGCTTTTCATTGGTCTGACGTGATGATATAATTCTCTGAGAAACTAAATTCTGAGTTTTCACTAGCTTTGAGCCACAATCACCAAAATTAATAAAACCAAAATACTTCAAACATATTACTCTGTGTGTAATAAATCGCAAAAATGAAACGCAGACTTTTGTTTTCAACAACGAACAAAAATGGCTGTGTAAGTTTTAACGTGTCTGCAGAGATTTAAATCAGAAACAACAGACTATTCTTCTTTCATTCAGATGAACAGATCTTTAGCTGAGCTGATGAAAAGACATCTACTGGTGGTTTCCAGCTTACCGATCGGACCACTTCACTGATGAGGATGGTCGGCGTCCTCCTGTTACTAGGGGAGCCTGGGATCAGCCATTGGCTGTAGAGCTCCAGGAGAAACTGCGAACATGAATGAATATCTACACCTGCACGATGCTTCCTGAAAGCACAAAATATGAGCTGCAGATGGTTCTCTGGAGAAGGCCAGTTTTCATGATTTGAGGAAACTTAATCTGTCTTATCTGCACTACAATCACTCAAAATAGAGAAACTAATAACAGAGACAGAAAAAATCTCTCAGTAACTCACAGTAATACTTTTTTGCAGTAAAATTCAGGCCTTGGCATACATGGATGTACTACCAGATTGGGGTGAGTAACTATGTGCTTTCTGACCTTGAGTTTATAGGCGATAAGGGTGGGGAGGCAGGCGCCGGAGTGTCTGCTTCATCTTCTTCATCCTCACCCCATTCTTCCTCCCTAAGAGGAGTGATGTTGTTACCCAACCAGACTGAATGGATGGAGACCTGGAGGGACACATGCCAAATAAAACACACATTAGCAACTGATATCATATTCCTCAGGCATCACTGTTCAACTATTTCCTTCTCTTACCTGCCCCAGTTTGTAATCCATGTTGCCCAACTCCCTCTCAGTGTTGATCTGAAGCAGCAGCTTCTCATGGCTGATCAGTGTACCTGCTGAAACAAAGAAGGTCCAAACAGTATTCTGACATTTTACAGACCAGGACAGGGTCAGTCCAGATGGTGGGTTACCTGCAGAGGCCGCTGAGAGTGAGGGCACAGGGTCCCAGGCGTGGTATGGGTGGTGTGTACTGATGTTGTCCCTCTTTGACACTAGAGCCTGAATTTCTCGCTCCACTTCACCCCGGATTACAGCAAGTTTCCTTCCGAACCTGGACACGGAGCAAACTCTATCCATAACCTGTCCAATAGTTAGACTGCCTGTCATCGGACAGATGAAAACAACTGCATAGCTACCGTGTTTCCAGAGCTTTAAGGCTTTTGTTTCGGGGCTGCTGTTCCAGACAGCTGACTGCGGGGTTGCCAGCAGTGGGCAGAGTCATAGCACTCAGCACCAGGGTGGTGATAGCTTGTACTGCTAACACATTTAACTGGGTACGCTCCAGATCCTCCTAGAAAAAGAAAAGAAAAAGAATAAAAAGAGATGAAGAAGGTATAAAAGACAAAGCTCATTTTTGTCATATTACAAGCACAAACATAAGTTATTTATTAGATTTTTATGTGACAAGACCAAAACAAATTAGAGCCAATTGTGAAGTGGAAGGACGTAATACATGGTTTCAAATATTTTGACAAATACAAGTCTGTAAATGGTAGTGTGCATTTGTATTTCACACCCTGTACTCTGATACCTCTGGATACAGTCCAGTAAAAACAACCACCTTCAGAAGTCACGTAATTAACATGTAGCGTTTATCTGTGTGAAATCTAATCTCGGTATAAATCCAGGTGTTCTGTGAAGGCCTCAGAGATTTGTTAGCAAACATTAGAGAGCAAACAGCAACATGAAGACGAAGAAACACAGCAGACAGGTCAGGGAGAAAGTTCTGGAGAAGTTTAAAACTGGGTTACTTTAAAAATGATGCCTTAAGCTCCCACCCTAACAGTATGGTAACTCTGAAGGAGCTGTAGAGATTAATTGCTCATTTGTGAAGAGGACTCCACACATCTGACATTTATAAAACAAGAGCAAGAAGGAAGCCATTCTTGGAGGAAAAAAAAAAGAAAAAAAAGTCAAAATTAACGTTTGCCATCAGCCACATAAGTAATACGTAAGCATACTCATGTTAGCAGGGCTTAGTCAAAGTTCAAACCTAAATTCAATTGAGAATTGGCAAGACTTGCCCATTCAACATCTGTGGACACTAATTTTTGTCTGTATGTGTGTGGCAAAAATATGCCCCAAAAGAGTCGCAGCAAAACTTGGTTAAGCAAAGTTCAGACTTAGCGGGACTGCAGACAAATCAAATCTTTTTCCTTCCACATTAATGTCATGCAGCATTTTATGGTTGTCTTTCACATAAAACCCTAATAAAATACACTGAAGCTTGGAATTGGTAAGATGTGAATAGGTTTAGGGATTTACAACGCACTGCATATACCTCTTGTTGAGTCTCTTCCTCCTGGTCCATTGTGATTGGTTGTGTGACCAGCACCCCCAGCAGAGTGGCCCAGGTTTCTTCAAACTGAGTCCTGCTGCTCCAACCTAAAGAAAGAGCAACCAGAGCCCAAGTGAAATTACAAAATGTTTTACATTTGGATAAAATGAGAATGAAAAGCTTTATATATCGAATAAATGAGCTAAACTGTGCATATCTGTACCCAATGTGTTGATGCGGTAAAGGAATTCCCTGAAGACATCCTTTTCCTGCAGGAAGTCAACAGGGATCTCAGGCAGCGTGGTGCCAAATTCTCCACCTGGCTGAGGGGACCAGCCCAGTTTCCAGACCTGAACATGTGCACACATCATTAAAACAAAACATGCCGATCCGGTTATGCATCGAAACAGCAAAAAGCATTTTTTTCTTCTTTCAAACACTAACCAGTGGAGGTACTCTTGTGTAGCTGTTGACTAGAGGCAGACGTGAAACACTGATGATAATGTTTCGCAACGTGGGCGTGAGGAAAACAGGAAATGCACAGTTTCTCGGGTGACCCAAGGAGAGGATGCTCTGCAGTCCTTCCACCAGCTCTGCCATGATCTCACATGCTCGCCACTCACACTGGTCTGTAACAAACAATTGTCTCAGAAAGACCAACATACAAAGCAAAGAATTCACTGCAACAAAATTACATTACTTCTGAACCATTTCTTACTGTTGAGATGCGCCGAGTCCAGCTGATCTTCACCGTCTTTTTCTCCTTGAGCCTTTTTCTTCTCTGGATGCAGCAGCCGGTCACCAGGATGCACAGCCACTGGGAAGCAAAGCCAAAGATGGAAAAACTTTAACTATAAAAGACAAAGGCAGAATTTTACCAGGTTTTACGAGCGTTTTCATTACCGGCAGCAATGATAAGGTGTAGGCAGTAGATGAGGGAGCAGGTGTATGTCTTGTACTCAAAGGTAGAGAGCTTGTTCCACACAGAGGGCTGCTGCAGGGCCAGGCACAGGCAGGAGAGAGCCCACTGCAGGTCCACACTCAGGGGCAACTGGTCGTGAAGCAGCCGCCACACAACCACCTGGACAAAGAGATTCACACACATGGATTGAAGACTGTATTTCCATACTGATACAAAAGATCTGATTTTTTTGCAAAAAGCATAAAGAAAACTAATCAATCTTGATGCAACAATGCCTGGTAACCTTGATCAAATCTGACTGTAAGCAGAGTACCCTTTGACGTTTTCAAAAGGCTTTCAAACATCTAACATGTTTGTTGTTGTTGTTTTTTTTTTTTTTTTTTTTTACCTCAGCAGCCATGCAGGTGAAAGAGGTGATGAGGTGCTCCTTGTCAGAAGGAATATGTAGTGATGAAGGCAGCTGATTCACACTCAACAAATACTGGGACAAAGCTCTGCAGAGGGCCAAAACTCTGGGGTAGAAACCTGGTTCATCTGAACAATAAAACAACATACAAAAAAAAAAAAAAAAAAACTTCAGAGAAAGAATGATAGTTGTTTTTTTTTTTTGTTTTTTTTAAATAAGTTTCCTATTACTACAACTATGAACCACCTTTCTTGTTTTTCTTATTACGAATATAACATATTTATCACTATATATATATATATATATATATATATATATATATATATATATGTATATATATATATATTATTTTTTATGTTTCACTATTAATATTATCGTTGAAATTAGAACTATTCTCCATATCCATAATATCATTTATTTTCCATATCAGAAAATATTTTTAAAATTATTATCATGATAATCAACATTATCATATGTAACAATTATCATTTTTTTCTATCACTATCATCACCAGTATTATTAGTAGTGTCAATGTTATTCATACTTTCCTTTTGTAATAATTACCACTATAAATAATCATAGTTACATTTACAGCATCATCATTATAACTATCACTGTCATTACTCTGAATTATCATCACTAATGTTACTGTTAACAGCACTATCACAATCATGGTTAATTTTACTACCAGTATTATTACTATCACTGTAACTATCATTACTGTCAGTATTATGACCATTATTGTTATTATTAACATTACAATTTCTAAACACCCTTGTTTTCTATTCTGACTCCTCTCCCAGGTCTCACCATACACATCACCCAGCTGGTTCCAGTATGGCTGGGGTTGAGGTGGAGGCAGGAAGGACTGGTGTGGGACAGGAAGTGACCCGGTAACCTCTGCTAGCTGATTGAGGGTCACCTGCAGGGCTGTCTCCAACAGAAGAGACCCCTGACCCCTGGTCAACCTCTGCACCCCCAAACTCAGGCAGGGACACAACAGACCGAGATTGAAATCCTGACAGAAAAACAGAAAGTTCACATGTTTAGCTAAAATTAAATTCACTTCTGCATATTAATATAAATATGAAAAATTAATCATTGCTACTATGATTCATATTCATGTTCTCAAATGGAATTGGGTGTTTTAAGCAGATGCTTTGTGTCAGCATTAAATTTTTTTTTTTTTTACCTTGCAGCTCATGACGCTGAACAGATCAGCAGCAGGTAATTTAGTCAGGAGTTCTGTTGTCTCCAGCAGGGAAACATCTCCATGCAGACAGCACTGCGACTTCACAAGAGCAACATACCACTCCTAGAAAAAAAAAAAAAAAAAAAAAGTTTCCAACAAGATTTCGGTTTTTCCCACTCCTCAGCAAAACAGGACCTAAAAGTCACGTCATTTACATTTACTTTCTAATATTTGTAGATCACAATTCCTTACCTTGTCTGTGACGACCTTTTCAGGGGCTATGGGTGGATCCCCATCTAGCGGATGGGATGTAACTGGAGGTGTTGGGCTACTGGTGTCGGCAACAGTGGCTCTGAACCTGTCCATCAGGGAGTAGAACCTCGGATGCCTGGTAAACAGAGGCCACAGCATTATTTCTGGATTCATTTGCTTCCTCTTTCAAAGACAATAAAACTGAACCACTTCTGAAAGAATACCTTTGAGCTAGTCCACTGGTCTGGAGGTATTCCTGAATCCTCTCCAGTTCCTCCACAGGCAGCTGGGCTATGCTGTTCTGTAGTGTATATATGGAAACAATCAGGCAAAACTGCTTCATTATAATTTTTTTTTTTTTACATTAAAAAAAAAAAAAAAAAAAAAAAAAGGTTTTTCTCCAGCCTTCACAGAACATCAACATCTTGGTATTTTTATTACACTTTCACATGTTCACAACACATTTCCCAGTGCTCTGAACCCCACCTGTAGCGTCTCAGCCAGCAACATTTCTACTCTGCGGCACGCCAGCGTGTCCACCATGCGAGCTAATACCCTGAAGGGCGTGTTGAGCAGCTTGTCCACATAAAGCATGAGCAGAGATCCAGACTGACTCAGGTGGATGCCTTCCAAACACTGCAAAGTCTTCTTTAACATGGTGGGCTACAAATTTAAGAAAGCAAAAATAAATGGGGTAGAAGTCAGAAAAAAGAAAAAAAAATATATATAAAGACTTTAGGCAGAGGGGAGGAAGGAGAGTTGAGGCAGATTTTTATCTTACAGTGGTGAGATTGTCACATCGAGACTGGATCGCTTGAATAAAGAGACCACTGGCAGCAGAGTTGCGGTGGACAGCGCTGATGAAATCTTGTACTGGAGGCTCATGGGAAAGGCTGATGAGGTCACGCACATGGTTGACGATCAGCCAGGTCAAATGCTCTGAGTCGTGGAGATTCTGACACTAAAAAAAAATAAAATAAAATAACGCAATTTACAAAGTGGTTCTTATCTTATCATATCATCCTTGCTGTGAAATGAAATCTTTGTTCTGGGTTCCTACATGTTTTACATGTGAAAAGTTCCACACTTTTCCTGCCTCAGATTCCAAGAGTTTCAGCTCTTTTATACCGTCTTTTAAATTATGAATCGAAATTATGACAATACATTTATGGCCGATAGAGTGGGCAGGCTTTATAAAAGAACCAGCAAGGACTGGATGGACGGACGGCCGTGCTTCCAGTGTGCATAGTTGTGTTTGTTGGTCAGCAGTACTTTGTTGTATCTTGTTTACCACAAACAAGACTATCTCTATAGTTTAGAAGCACCTCAGCAGTATGAGCTCAGAACTTAGTCCTAATTACTAATAGTACTCATATTCTCACCACATAGTCACAGAAGAGAATCAGGGCTCCCCTTCGCACAATCTCCCTGTTGACCATTGCTAATCGGGACTCTGGCTTTTCTTCTTCTCCTTCCCCAGAGGAGTGTGGACTTAGGAGCTTAGTGCATGAGAGGCTATGCCCCCTGACAAGGAGGGGGAAAAGGGACAAAAGGAGGAAGGATTTAAGTGCATCTTTCAATATATTTACACAATGAACCACAGCTTCATAACTTTATGGGGGTTTTTTTTGTCCATTTACAGAACATTTTTTGAGACAGAATTATATGAATGAAAGGATCCCATCTAGTTTCTCCTCACCTGGGTGTCTGATGAATCTCGGCCCACCATGAATAGTTGGTGTAGTTGATTATGAGGAGGACCTGGCACCACAGCAGCACCAAAGGCGGGTGGGTGGTGACGAGGCTCTGCACCATGGTATTCAGTCCCTCTAAAGAGTAGTAGAAGCCGGCCTCTGGAGATGCCTGTCCGCTGCAACTCTCGCCCTTCAGGAGCCGACTGGCTGCAGCTGTGATCCTGCGAAACATTCCTGGAAACACAAAAGTTGAATTGTACTGAATTGCACTAATTCTACTGCAAAACATGAGACAAAAAATCTGAAAGGATATGTGCTCACCGCTTTTAAAGACATGTATGAAACACATGAGCAACGTGCCCAGCTGCTGGCAGTAAAAGGTGTGCTGTTGCTCCGTAATGTCCACTTTAACCCGTCTGCTAGAAATTTCATCGAGTAACACCCCAACTAGCTGCAGGAGGAACCTAGAGAGACGAGGGATTTTTTTTAAAAATAAAAACTAACTGAATAAAAACAGCTGAAAGAAAAAAAGATATTATTACTTGTACTACTTTACTCATTAAAAAACAAAAACAGCTCGTCATGCTGCACTTTTTAATCAAAATAACATTTTCATAGATCTTAAAAATCACAGAAAAAAATATATTATTACTTGTACTACTTTACTCATTAAAAAACAAAAACAGCTCGTCATGCTGCACTTTTTAATCAAAATAACATTTTCATAGATCTTAAAAATCACAGGGACAGTTTGCTCCCCTTCTTTTACACACTTCTGCATATGTTTTAGTCAAATGAAACTAAAGAGTACACCTACCTGGCAAAGGTTTCTTCAGGTGGAAACTTCTGTGCATCTTCGCCAGCTTCCTGGTCACAGCTTGTGTCAGCAGCAGGTGGGTCACTAGGGGAGGGGTTCTGCTGATGCAGGCGGCGAATTGTGTAGCAGGAGAGGAGGTGTGGAGAGAGAGACAGCTCATGGACCCGGGACAGGACAATGTCCTCGGTGGACTGGGACACTAGTACTCTAAGCACTGCCAGGATTCCAGACACCCACAGCTGGACTGTAGCAACAGATGCCTAGAGGTGTGGACATATTTTTATTATTTTCTAATCAACTGACAAACAATAATTTGTTATTTGAGCACAAGATTAGCAAGTTGTGCAGATAATTTTATAGCAAAAAATATTCACTTCCCTGCCTTCACACACAGGTGACCTTAAGTGACAACCCTTCTTAATCCATAGAGTTTCATATCATCTCTCCTCAGTCTTGGCAGCTAAAAAGCTTCAGCTTCTCTTCAAAGGCTTTCCACAAAGCGTAGGAGTGTGGAAATTTTTAAGGACTGATGTTGGACAAGAAACCCTGCTTCTCAGGTCCCCACTCAACCTCAGCATCACTGGGATGAATTAAAGATTCTGTGCAGGCCAGTCAAGTTCTAGCACACCAAACCCACTCGTACATGTCTGTAAGGACCTTGATTTGTCGACTGAAGTGCACACAAAGTCTCCATTCCCAAACTGTAAGCTGGGAGAATTAAAGTGTGCAAAATGTCTTGGTATAATGCAACACTAAGAGTTCCTTTCACTGGACCTAAGAGACTGAAAAACAGAACCACACGATAATTTCCAATGCAACAAACGCATGACACAATGCAGTCAGTTCTCATGGCAACTGCTAAACCAAAACTCCTTCACTGGATTATCAAACAGAAAGGCATGGAGAAGACATCCCCACTGTTCAAGAGTCCAATGGATGCAGCTATTGGGCCAAAGAAACCCTTTCCATGAAGCTCTCCATTCTCTGTTCTTCAGCTAATCTGAAGGTCACATTAAGACAGGAGGTCTGTAGCTACCCCCTCAACCCTTTCTGTGATTATCAGTTCGTGGCTGAGTTGCTATGGTTACCAATCGCTTCCATTCTGCTATAATACAACTAACAGCAGACACTTGAATATTTGCAGAGAGGAAATTTCACAACTGGATTTATTGCCCAGGAGGAATCCTCCCATGATGCCACACTGGAATTCACCGAAAGCTCCTGGGAGCGACCCATTCTTCCAGAAATGTTTGTAGAAGCTTTCTGGATGACTAGGTGGCTCCATTTAATCTTCCACCTGTGGCCATAGATGTGAATGGGACAGGGAATACTTTTGGCAATACAGTGCATGTTATTCTCACCATGGTGACGGGGATAGTAAACATGCTCTTCAGCAGCATGTCAACAGGTCTGAGAGAGGAGGGGGCCACAGTCTCAAACAGAGTGTTCAATACTCCCAATGCCTCTGGAGAGTCCAGCAGCATCTGCGACATAATAAAAGGAGGATAAAGGACATTAGGATGACTAATTTTGCCTTATTGAAAAAAATATATTTAAAAAAAATTAGGGTTTGGGTATTTAAAGAGATGAATATTCTGCTTGTCAATAACCTGCTGCTTTGCAATCATAGGAAGAATAACATCTGCGATCTGCCTCGACAGTCTCTTCCACTTGTCTTCATTCTCTTTGTGGCACTGCTGCAGAACGAGGATGAACATCTCCAACACCTATAACAAAAGGCATGAAGGCACATTTAGGCATGAAGACAAAAGAACCTGGGACAACATTAGCCTGCTGTTGTTGCCTCTCTGAATCCATAAGCAGCCATACCTGATGGTACTGCACAAGTCTGAGAAGCATGGACACCACCACTTCTTTCTGAGTATCCAGCTCTTTGCCTGCATCTGCTTTGTTTGAGCCCCTTAGCACAAAAAGGTCATAAACTATGGGCTGCAAGGCGGGAATGGCTGTAAAAAACAAAAACCTGATTACTTTTTAGATTTTCAAAAAATATACAAGAAAAATTAAAAAATAAACTTCATAAGTGTGGAAGAGATACTATAATAGTTTCCCTGTGTCCTCTCACCGTGGGTGACTGCTTTCCTGCCGCTTGCCATGATGCCATCGCACAGCTGGATGATCTTGGGGATGCTGATAATCTGCTTAGAATGGTAACGTTCGTAAGACAGCAGCACCAGGAAGAAAAAGATGTTTGGAATGATGGCTTCTGAATCCCTGAACAGGAGGAGTAATGGTTATATTGGTTCAGATGACAGATTTTGAATTTCACAAGAGGAGAAAAAAAACAGAAGACAAATACCTGAACTGGCCCACTTCAATATATTCAAACTGCTTTAGGACAAAGCCTATGAAAACCTGCAACACAGAAAAAAAAATTAAGGAAAAAGATGATAGAATTTGGAGATATGTGCATGAAAAAAAAAACAAAAAACGAGTGTGTTTTTAACCTGATCCGAGTCCAGCAGGCAGTAGTTGACTCTGAGCTGCACAAGCTGGGCAAGCAGGTCCAGAACTTGCCTCTGCAGGGCCACAGAGGTACTGGTGGTGTACTGCTTCAAAGCTTTGATCACAAGCGGCTCAAACAGACGAATGTGGTTGTGAATAGCGTTCTGAGAGAAAACAAGGTATTCATTTAATTTCAGGGCAGAAGGAGGTCGCATGTACAACGAGCATCTGTATCTACGATGGACTTTGAAATGTCTAAAGCATACGATTAGCCGTCAGAAAGAACAATTCAGGTGCACCTTGTCTCCCCTGTGACGTGTAGCATTTGCAATGTTGGACCTCAGCTGATTGGATGCTTTTTGCATCACGTCAAACCATCTAAACATGGAGGAGAGAAAATTAAGTGAACTTGGCATATTTTATCATGCCTTGCAAAAATATCCACACAACTTGAACTTTTTCACATTTGAGTAATTTTTTTTCCCCTTTCTTCCTTCCAGTGCACAGTCATGCACTATGGAAAAAAAACAACTAACATACCCTGTAACATGTGGCTATAACGTGACAAAATGTGAAAAGGTTTAAGGGCTGTTGGTGCTTTCACATGGCACTGTCAATGTACCCCTGAAACTTACAGTCAGTGGTGCCCATCAGGATTTATTCTACTTTATGCAAACAAATGGAAATGAATAATATATCTTATACGATTGAGATGAGCATGGCAACTTTACCCCGAGGCATCCTGCTCCTGTTCAGCCTGCACCATGTTACGGAGGCTAGCATCAGCCAGAGCCTGTGTGAAATGTGTGTACGGAGCCATGAAGCAGTAGTGGTAGAGGCCCGGGCGCAGACTGGAGGAGCCGAGGCGCAGAGCTTTGCCCTGGGAGCGGCTGGGTCCACTCAGCACGCCTTCATACTGAGAAGCCAGGTTGGTCCCAAACAGCGTCTTCAATAACTGCAGAATAAATCCGAAACCTTTAGAGCATGAATAAACTGAGAATCTGCAATTTAACCAAGACATGAACTTAATGTTTTGCTTTAACTATCATCTTGACTGTTAAATAGTTTTACAATGGATTTTTCTACTTTTTTCCTACTCTATACAAAACAGCCAAACAAGGACTACTTGATTTTGCTCCTATAAAGCAGTGTATGGAACCATCGCACAGGGAGACCAATGCCTTTACAGGCCCTGTCGGCAGGAACCAGCCTCTCTCTGTGTGGAGTAGTACCGGATGTAGCGCACCGCTCAGTGCCACAACCATGAGGACTTCCACACACAGTTAATGTGAGAAAACTAAATCTAAACTTATATTACAAACCTGCTGCACACAAACAGTGGCCATGGTTGGTTCTCTGGAGAAACAAGACTTCAAGTAGCCGAGAATTTCCTCTACACACTACAAAAAAAGGACAGATTACAATTTTCTTTAAAGAAAACAATCTTATTCCCTGCCTACTTGTATTTAAAAGAAGCATAATGTTAACTTTGTCAACCACTTACACAACGGTTAAAACAAAAATGTGCAGACAGTCTTCACCTTTCCGATGTCATGTAGCGTGGCCAGCTCCAGCAGCTGAGACAAAACATCCAAGGCAGCATGAAGAAAACCTCCAAACTTCTCCTGGTTACTGTAAAGATCCAATGTCACCTTGGAGGGGAAAAAAAAAAAAAAAAAAAAAAAAAAAAAAAAGACAATTTTAAATAACCCAATTTCTAATAACCCAACAACAAACATGCAGAGCTCGTCTGAAACATGACAAGAGTTCTGACCTTATAGTTGGCATGTGTAGCTTTGAGGACATCATAGAGCTTGAGGTAGGGAGGCAAGTGGTAGAAGCTGCCCAGGGTGATGGATTTGTTCACAGCCGCAGATGTGGTGCTCTCTACTTGCCTGCCTGCTTTAAAATAACATGACACACAAATTACTTTAAAAAAAAAAAAATAAATAAATAAAAAAAATAAAAATCATGTACTAAATATGAAACTTATGCATGTTGGAGGACAATGACATGTGGATGGACCTGTGCTGATTTCATTGCTTTTCTTTGGGCTCATGGGGGCAGCGTTTGCCTCAGTCGTCTCCTTCTCCTTCCCTTTCCTGCGGATAGGACTGAGGGATGGGGTGTTGCTCAGGGAAGGGAGAGCAGCCTAGAAAAATGATACACAGCATAAATACTAAAAATTGTAAAAAAAAAAAAAAAATAAAAAAAAAAAATAAAAAAAAATTTTTTAAAGTAGAAGAATACATTGAGAGTTATGCATGAAGGCAACTGGACGTGTTTTGTTTTCTTGAAGATGTTTCACCTCTCATCCAAAAGGCTACTTCAGACCTGAAACTTCACATGAGACTAACCTTTTTTCAATTCCCTGTGGGAGTTGTTAATACTAACGATCCTAATGAGACCTCGTTAGTGACCTCTACTGCCCAATCAGTGTTACTGTTCTGATTACAATTCATCAGCCTGATACCCCCAATCTAAGCTTCTGGACTGAAGAAGCCTGTTGGATGAGAGATGAAATGTCTTTGAGATAAAAAAAAAAAAAAAAAAAAAAAAAAAAAAAAAAAAGAAGCCTTGTTGCTTTCTTACATAACTCTGCATGTTCTGGATCACTGAGAATATACACCGAAGTGCAATACGGTTTCCAAAAAGGTCTCCATTTTATATTTCCAAACTCAAAAATTGAGATTTTCCAACAAGATTTTAGATATTTAATTCTAAAGTATTATAGATTTTTATATTATAGCTGCATATTCAATAAATCACAAAACAACAACATGCTTAAGTTAGCTTCTGATTCTGCAGTGTCGTAAAGGGCTATTTCACAGCTTTTTGGAATCTTGACCAACGTAGATCGGCTCTTTTTCCCAAATCTGCAATATTATTATCCTACACGCTACATTAAAGATGGATTCTCTCAATCACAGTAATTGATCTGTGATATATTTGCTTTGTTATAAAATATTTAAATAATACCCCAAAAAATGCAGTCTCTTTGTTTGGCATCTAAAAAAAAAAATATTTATTTAAAAACCACTGGTCCAGTTTAAATCCCTGATCTAAGAGGAACTGAAGGACAAAAAAGGCTGTAAAATATAGATATTTTTTTTGTTCTTTAATGCACATGCATTTTTCTTTCAGTACTCAAATGAAGTAGTTGGAGAAAACCTCAAGTTGTGATGTGGTAAATTAAAGGTAAAGGCTATTATCAATGTAAAGAAAATATTATACCAATATAATAATTTCCTTTAGTGTCCTTTTATCCATTCATATTTTGAGCTTACATTTTAGTCCAGCTAAATTTAGAGTAAAAATCAAATCCATACTTTTCCTGCATTTGCATAGGAATCCTATACAATACTGCTGGTAAAAAAAAAATACAGTTTTGACAAATTATTTTTTTTTTGACAAATGCTTTTCTTCATCAGGCTTGCCTTAACTGCTGGTCCTGGTGGCGTGTCGTCCAGCACGTGGGCACAGATGTTGAGAACCTTCAGCAGATGAGAAAACAGCTGTTCCACCATGGCCACCAGGGAGCGCTCTGACAGCGCTGCCCAGGGTTCTTCTGTTTTATTTGGGCCTGCACTTGTGTTCCCAGTGCTTCCTTCCTCCTCTCCAGCCCAGGGGTTTCGCAAGCATTTAGGAGCCACAGCTGAGAAGATAGATATCAAAACTGAGCCAATACTTTTCTCTTTATTTCAAAAGATTAAGCAAAAAGTGGGATAAGTTTTGAAAATAAAAAAGAACCAATTACACAAAACAAATGGGAAATTTAAAATTTAACAAAAATTTCTCACCTGCAAGCAGGTTGCCACAAAGCAAAAGTGCATCTTGGTGTGCAGAGAGATCGAGCGGAAACCACGCAGAAGACAGTAAAGAGAGCACCATGCTGGCCGTTCCTACAGTCAGTGTCTTCCGCTCAGAGTCCAGCGCAGATGAGGTGGCGGAAGAGGCTGGAGCATTGCTGCTCTGAGACAAACTATAAAAAACAGGATGATCAAAGATTGAGGTTAATTGTTGACGAATGGAAAACAAAAACCATTAAGAGTGACTTTTTTTAACAAATGCCGCAAAGGTTGTCAAACCTGAGTGTCCTGCCTCTGCTGCGGTTGAGACTGGAACGAGAAGAAAAGCTGCTGCTAGAGCTGACGTAGCCACAGTGCCAGCCTGTACTCCAAGTACCAACAGGAAAATTCGACGCCAGGAGACACAAGGCCTCACAGCAGCCAAACTGCCGAGAAAGGAGGAGAGTTTAAATACTTTAAAGCAGGGGTATTATGTATTTTCCAGGCACATAGAGCGATTTTATAGCACAATTAAGTAACTATGTGATCTTCAGTTGTTATACAAATGCTGTGTATATCAAACATAACTTCAAAGAAATTTGACTTTGCAATTTGACGCCTTGAAATTGGCCTCTATCTCTTTAAGAAGCACCTACTCTTTCCGACACTGCCTTCAGCAAGTCATCACAACAATGCTCCTCCATTATGCCATTTACAACCATTCTTAGAAGCATTGGACTAAGAAGTAATTCGTATGTTGAGCTCAGCAAATGCGCAGTTCCACCACGTGTTTGCTAATTGTTACTGCCACTAGTCTGGTGGGGAAGCTGCGGGGTAAGGGGTGATCTGTGAGGCGGAAGCTCGGCTGGAGACTGCAGCTTTGAGGAGGAGCTTTGTGGAAATAGGCGGCACCTTGTGAGAACAAGCATTTAGGCACCCCTGAATGGCTACCATGGGAGATTCAAAGATTCCTCAAACATGCATGAATTAATCAAAACACTACTCCAGGTATGTTTCAGATGATGGGATAACATTATAACATGATATCAAGTTCAAAATAGTTGTTTTTTTGTTTTTTTTTGTTTTTTACATAATCACCCTATCACCCCCCACCTTTAAGAAAACACCATCAGAAACTTGTGACAGATGACAATGACTGAACATTTTCTTGAAAACTTACAGTTAGTGCTCTGGAGGTGGAAGATGTGAAAGCATGGGAGACTGCAGTAACAACTCTGGACAAGTTGTTTTCCAATGTGACATCAGACAAAGAGTTTGAAAAGTTGTATCCTCGGTATGTCCTTAAGGAAAGAGAAAGTTTTCTCTCATTTACCTGGCAGCTTAAACCCCATCAGAACTTCAACAAACTTGAAATTATCTCTCAGCTTCTTGAACAGTACCTTGTGATTGTGCTGACTGTGAACTGGGAGGGGGGTTGTGTCTCATGCATAAGTAGCTGCAGGTAGACTGAACTCTGGTCCCGGGCGATTGCCACCACTGGGTCCACCTGGCCTTGGTCGCAGTCAAAGAACAATCTTGGAACAAGTCTAGAAGGAAAAAAGAAAGGGAAAATATAAGGATTCTGCCTAAGATCTTGGATTATACAATAAGCCATTACTGTAAGGCTCTATGGTGTGGTCTTGTAGTTCAAAGATGTACTGTGGTTGGAATTCATATAAACAGAGTTAGTATACCTGCTAACAACCGAGGCCGCCACATGTCGCACTCTTGGATCATCGTCTCCCAACAGATTTATGACCACATCTTTCAGGACCCTGTCCTGAATCCGCAGTCGCTAAAGAGCCGGAACAGATTTGTCGGAATAAAATATCTCAATAATCCATCTTTACTTTCAAACAAAGAGAAAAAGAAAAGCAGATGTGACATCTTACCCCAGTGAAGTGATGATCTCCTTTGTGTAAAGTTTCAGTTTTCCTCTCCAAGAAATTGATTAATCTAAAAAAAGAAAAAAAAAAAGATGTGCAATGGAAACTAAGACGCATGCAATAGTCAAAACAAATGAACCTCACCTGAAGTCTAACTCAGACAGAGTTTCCAAGAGCTCAGTGCGAACAAGCCAGTAGGAAGAATCCCGCAGAGCAAAGAGGTCTATCACCAGCTGCAAGCCGAGCTCACTCAGAGTAGACATGCACAACGTCATGATGCAGTGCTGAGAAACACCACAGAGACTCAGTAACACACACCAGACAAAAAGCACTAACACTCCTACAGGCCCATCCTACCCGGACTGCAGCACACGCCATCTTGCAGGTGACAGAGGAATCGTCTTTTAAAGTTTTCTGGAGCAAAGGCACCAAATTCACCAGGGACAGATGGTTACCTGAAGAGAAGAGAGCCGATGTATAATATTCAGCCTTGCATCATGTCCGCAATAAGTTCAACACAAAAAACACAAACCTGATGCACTCTGCACACCGGCCAGCCAGGTGTGAATGTTGTAACGTGTTTTGGTAAGCGCAGCTTGGATGATGGCGCCACAGAGAATGGCTGTGGCACCTCTGATCTGGGGGTCCCCGTGTTCAATCAGGCCCAGAACATCACTAATATACTGCTGCTCTGCAAGGGAACAGACCAGACAGCAGTCAAACTAGAGCTGGACGAAAAATTATCTCAACATTTTTTTTCTGTACTGAACAGTTTCAATAATTATCACAATGCGATGTCAGACTAAAAGTCTAATTGTTAAATTAGTCAAGATTTCCTTTTGTCTTTTGGTGTATTTTTTTTACAGTTTGTATCCATATGTAAACTTTTACTGGCAAACTCTAAAACTCCTCTGACCTTACCTAAACCTTCCCACCTGCTTTAAACCGACTTCACATATATTCACCTGTTATCTGATTAGGATGACAGCCAATTTTCTTCAATAGATTATCCTTTTTTCCCCCCCTGGTTGTCAGACCAAGCACAATCACAACAGTCTTGACACCTCAATTCGCCATCATACCTGCAACTGGGACGCCATCCAGTGGCTCCAGGTAGAGAGAATTAAAGAATGCTTCTGGATGCAGCGCTGCTGCTGCTCCGACACAGCTGACCGCCAAGGCCTTCACGCTCACTCGCACCTCTTTATCAGGGATCAACCCTGCAGAAACAACAACGAACATTTACAAGAAAAGACATAAAGTGACAAATATTCATAACCCTTCTTCCCACATTTGGCAAGTGACAACCACAAACTGTGTTTTATTGAAATTTTAAGTGAAACATAAACTACACACTATCTGCAGTCTATGTTTACTGTCAACCCAAGGCAAAGACACATTCTTTTTGTTTAATTATTGGTTTATTTATTGTAAGTCATCCTTGCACAACATTCACCCACATTATTGCATGTTATCTTAATTTCTTGCAGTCACATGTAAAACAGATTGTGTAAAGTTAAGATTCTTAGTTTTCCAAAAGCTAAAATGTCCTCTTTCTTGTGAACTCAGTTATTGCGTATCATCACAACACCCCGTGTTGATGAAACACACTGAAGTTTGAAACTGTAATGTGACAATTTGTGAAAAGGTTTCAGAAATAGGACAGAAAGTATATTATTTGGTTAGAGTGGTGCCATATTGCCACCTTTCACTGTACTTTCAATGAAGGGAAAAAAAAAACAAACAAAAAAAACTCCCAGTTTTATATGAATACACTCCTAAAATATTAGAAGGGATAAAATTGTATTGTAATGTCCAACCTAACTTCGTAAATATATACATGTTCCATTTCAAGTCGTAGCTTGAAGCAGCTACTCACCATTCTTGTGCCCTGTGAGAAGAAAGGAAGCAGCAAGAAGTCGCACACAATGAACAAGTGGCTCCGCCCCCTGGTCTGTGTAGTGTCCAATTGGACCCTTTATCCGTGACGGCTGCCAAGACATTTAAAAACAACACAATCAGAAACATATCCTTGTTCCACTTTGATCCTGGACCACAGTCATAAACTTCTTTCATGTTGGTGCACTTACTTTATTATCAGGTTCAGGTTCAGCAGGTTCATCTTTGGGTATGAAGCGGTCCACGCTGCTGTCTGAACCCTGTCGGTTGTGACCTCGGCCCTCAAACAGATGAGGCTTACTCAGGGCTGGGCACAAAAGCATTTTTTATTAGGATAATAAAGATCTTCATGGGTTTCATATTCAGCTCCACACAGAAACATACCAAGGGCTGACTGCAAGAACGGCTCTGAGGGTTCTTCTTGGGAGGAAGATGCTGTTCCTTCATCTTCTTCATCCTGTAGTGTTCCTATCTGCATGCTGGAGTACTGGCTTTCGCTGCCATCGAGGACCTTAGTTTGACACACAAAACCAAACTTCTCCATGAGAGAATAAAACTTCAATTCACAAACAAAACTCCAACAAATACCAAAGTTTCTCCCAGTAGGAATAGCACCAGCATGCAAACGAAACACGTAAAATTTCAAATTACTGAATCCGATTTGCTGAAATTAAGACAGGGACATAAGAGAGAATCCAAACTTTACATAAAAAACACACATGTTGGTGTTAAAGGTTTCCTTAATCATGCTTGAAAACAATTTACAGCAAATCAAGAACGTACAGTAGGAAGCAGGGGCTGGTGAATTTACATAAATGCAGCTCCCATAATACATGGAAAGAGCAAGCTTTGGCTTTTATTCTAACAGGAACAATATCCCATTAGAATATTTTTAAGCTAAGCTTTATTGAAAAACGACTCTCTAGCCTTTACCAGGAGACTTGTTCGGCCAGAACATCTAAACTTATGTTGGGATTTCAAATACGTGTTGCTTTTATTTTGCTGCTCTCACTGGAACAGAAGTCGTGTGCAGCATCTTCCAGTAACAGGGAGAACCTGATCTGAAGAAGAACAAGGAAAAGCAACTCTTCATGCTTAATATTTTACACCTCACTGCAAGCCAGTCACATCATGGGTCATAACTGCTGTCTATCAAAAGCATCTGCCTTTTGAGAGAGAATCACTCAAAATGAGGGGGAAGAAAAGGAGGCATAATCTACCATCCATGACAATAGGAGGAAAAGATGCCATCACAACCCGGGGAACTGAGTGCAGGGGCTGAAACAAACAAGCCAACGAAAGAAGAACGAATGAGGGAAGCCAAATATTTCAAAAGAAGCAGGCGCCTCTCTTTTCTACGTGTCAAATCACCTGACCTTGTCACTAGTGCTAGAGGAGGAGGTGGCATAGAAGGAGGAAGAGGAGGAGACGGACAGAGAAGATGATGACGAAAAAGAAGCGGTGTAGACGGAGGAGTCGCTGGCTGGCGCGTCTGGACCCTCGGTGGGAGTTGGCGAGAGCGGAAGTGGCTCGACCACCTGCTGCAAGGAGGGCTGCGACTGCAGCGAGGCGAGGACAAGGATGAAGAGGGGGAGGGCGAAACCATGAAGGCAGAGTTGTTAGAAAGGACTAGAGTTGGTTTTGGGTGTTTTTTTGTTTTTTTTTTTTTTTTTGTTTGTTTTTTTGTGAGAAGAAAGTATTGCTAACCAAGATCCTCAATGATGACTGAATTTGACCCGTGTTATTAGAAAACAGGCCCGAAAATAAGAGAAACCTTTCCGACAACTGGTTCTAATGAACTGCATCTTGTCTTAAAAGGAAAACTTCGTAGCTTTTTTCTAGAAATGAATCTTACACTGGCATTTACATTTTGAGCCATTTACTGAATTACTTCCAATCATTTACTGTTACGCAACTAAAAGTTTACATTTTGAAACCATGTAGCATTTTTCAGGGTCCCTAATCATTTGTCAAGCAAAAACTCCTGACTTTTCAAGACTCAACTTCCCAAAGTTCTCAGTTCTAATGAGACCAAAAAGCTCCATTTTGGTCTCATCAGACCAATGAACTTTCTTCCATTTAACCATGGAGTCTCCCACCTGCCTTTTGGCAAACTCTAGTTAACCCTTGATATGAGTTTCCTCCAATGGAGGCTTTCTCATCGCCACTCTCCCATAAAGCTTTGACTGGTGAGGAACCCAGGTAGCAGTTGTTGTAAAGCGGAGTCTCATCTCAGCTGCTGAAGCTTGTAACTCCTTCAGCGTAGTCACGGTAACCTGGTGTCCTCTCTCACTAGTCTCCTTCTTGCTCAGTTTGTGAGGACGACCTTATCCATACAGATTTACACAAGGGCCATATTCCTTCCACTTCTTGATGATGGATTTAACTAAACTCCAAGGGATGTTCAGTGCCTTAGAGATTTTGTTTTATCCATCCCCTGACTGATACTTCTAAATAATCTTTTCTCTGATTTGCTTGGAGTATTCTTTTGTTTTCATGCTGCAATGGTAGCCAGGAATACTGAATAACCAGTGAATGGACCTTCCAGACACAGCTGTCTTTATACAACAATCACCTGAGACACAGTCACTGCACTCAGCTGATCTCCATCCCACTCATTGTGAGATGACTAGCATCAGTTGGCTGGACCTCTGTTGAATTAGTTTAGTCATTAAAGGGGGTGAATATTTATGCAACCACTTATTTTATGCTAAATATTTTAATTTGATCGTGATTATTTTGTCAAAATTAGTTTTTACTTTGACAATAAAATGGGTTTTTTTGTTAAAAAAAAAAAGCCCTATATATATATATATATATATATATATATATATATATATATATATATATATATATATATATATATATATATATATATTTCTACAGAACAGGGACTTTATATAAGGAAGGAAGAAAGGAAGGACATGAGGACAGAAGTGAGGTAGGATATGAAGAAGGAAGAAAGGAAGGAACGACACAAAGGAAGAAGGACATGATGAAGGAAGAAAGGAGGCAGGACACAGGGAAGGAAGTAAATGACAAAGGAAAGATTAAAGGGCACTTTACAGGAAAGAATGATAGACACAGCGAATCAAGGAAATTACTGATTTAATGATAACCATGATAAAATACACTATTAATATTTATTTAGTGCTTCCATTTTAGAATGAATTTGATATTAAAAATGTATTGGGTTACTGTTCAACTAAAAGATCTGGGTTTTCTCGATTGTCCATATATTATATATATTAATACTGTCAATACTTCAACCACCGAAGAGCGCAAGTGTTACATTTATTTGTATTTTCAACTCAACAGCTTGCTTGTGCAGCATTACTTTACCAGTACACTTCACATTACTATGCTTACATACAGCACACAGTCAGATCCTTTGGTTATAGCCTTTCACAACCAACTCTCCTTGTGCAGGGTGGCAGAGACATGGTGTTCAAGAACTGTCAACTTAGCAGTCTTCTCCATGATTGTGTTAGTCTTGAGAGGCCATATATGTGAATAAACAAATGAAATAAATTTAATTCTAGGCTTCGTAATCACTTAATCACATTTTTAATCAAGTAGTAATATTTGACACAATAAGATAAGTCAAATCTAAATAGAAATTGTTGGATAGGCGGGTTTTTTTTTTTTTTTTAGATTTTTCATCTTTTTCTTAACGGTATAAGGAAAACATGAGTGAACTCAAATGTTTATCAATACTGAGGAGGTTCTTCGGTACTTTTCCAGACTTTTTAGTACGATGCAGGACCCCTGTCTGTTATAATTATTTGAGTAAGGCAAAAATGTTTGGACAAAGTGTGCTTCAATTTCAATGCATGGACTTTTTAATTTTTTGCCCAAATTTTTTCTTTATCAACAATGTTTTCATAGGGAAATAGTAGTAGAACTGCAGTAGTGGTGTTCCTGAGTTAAAAACAAAAACAGCCCTCCCCATGTCAGAGTTAATCATAGGATCACAGTGCAACCCAATCTGCCATTTTCTTCTGAGCTTCTATTAAACAGAAACACACAGTGGATACAGAAGAAAAGCATTCTGAAGTGAACGTTTCGTTTCAGAGTCATACTGACCAGTTCTGCTACATCTGAAGGGGTCACAGCTGAGTCCGGCCCCTCTGTGGTCGTCTGAGAGGAATCACTTGGTGGAAGTGATCGATCGTTAGTGCTGAGCGCCGTTCCGCCATCGCCGAGCGGCCCCCCGCCTTCAGGAGTGGTGTTTTCTGGTGTTGTATAGTCGGCGGTCTCCGGGGTAACGTTGGCCCCGCTGGAACTTCGACTCAGCATTTCCTCCTCGTTTTCATTGGGTGATTCAGGGGTGCCTGATGCGGATGTCCCGCCTCCGCCGCCCTGCTCAGAGGAGGCGCTGAGGTCCACAGAGTCACCAGGCTGTAGCGTGTGTTGGGAAGAGCGCGGCTGCTCTGTGATGATGTCCACCTGGGCTGCAGAGGATCCGTCTGCCAGAAGAACACGTGAAGAAACTAAACTTTAAAAACAAAGGCTGTAAAAATGACCCAACCATATTAAAAGAGAGAGTTAACAGACTATTAGGTAAAAAATAAATAAGAATAAATAAAGGCAGTATACTGGAGCAGGGGATAAGCGCTCCTCTGTACATTCTTAAGTTTCTTAAAGAGTTTATATGTGGTCCTATGACACAGCTGTCACTTCAAGAAGTACCTGACCCAAAAGCTGTACCACAATTCATTATTGCCTGATCCCATACAAATTCTTTTGTATCAAATTATGTTTTACTATGAAATCTAATTTCAAATTATTCCACATGCTGCTTTGTTACAGTTTGGATGTAAATGAGAAGAGTTAAAAATAAGGACATTTGCTCAGAGCAAACAGGATGAAATGCGTAACTAAAGTTAAAAAAAAATTACAATGCAGAGCTACTCTCCAACCTTTAACATTTCCAGATTTTTTCATTGCAATCACAATAAAACTTCAAAAATGTTTTTAAGGGACTTCATGCCAAAAAGCAACACAGAGTAGCACAGTAATTATAAATCGCATGTACTTTGGATGGTTTCCAGCTTTAAAACCCCAAAAGTGTGGTGCGCATTTTGAATCCCAACCAAACACACACTACACGTCACCCTAGACACCATGTATTCTACACTGTGAAACTTGATGGTGGCAGTATCATGCTATGGGGATGCTTTTTATCAACATGGACAGGGAAGATGGACAGAGCTAAATAAAGGAAAATTCTGGAAGAAAAGCTGGAAGAGTTGAAACCTTCCAGCAGGACAATGATACGAAACATACAGCCACAGAGCTACAACACAACTTCAGTCTCTGCCATAGCAAAGGTGAAGACACTCCCCCAAAAGACAGCACTGTAACTGCTCTGACAGATGGTGGTCAGATAAACTTTCAATAAAATACATCAGGGTTTGTGGGAACTTTTGCAATGTATTTGATTAACCGTATTTAATTTCAAAGAGTACAACCTACTGTGTTTACAATATTTCATATTATCATTACATTTCATTTATTGCAGACAGTGGAGACATCTCACCTGTGAAGGCTCCAGCGTTGACTTCTGCTCTCTCAGGGTCATCCTCCAACCCATCCTCTTCTCCAGAAAGAATCTTACCTGGAAAGTTTAGATTTATTCTAAGCTAAAGAGATTAAGATACATGCAGCAGGAGCAGTCGGCCTCATTTTTTTTTTTTTTTTTTTTTTTTTTTTTTGGGGAAGAATCAAAAAACGTATGGAAATCTACAGCCTTAAGAGACCTAATTGATGGTACAGTTGCCCAGAACCTCCATTAAACTAGAGAATGTAGGTTGAGGTGAGCACAACATAAATAAATAAGTCACCTCTCTGTTTCCTGAGAAGAAGTGGACTGCAGGAAGACCCTCCCCCCGCTGCATAAGGCAGGAAAACAGGAAACAGAAACAAGATGTAAGAGAAAAACGCAGCAAAAGCCAATGGAGTCTTGCAGGAAGCAAAGATATTTATACACAGACAAAACAAGGTGAGTTAGGGAGCAAAGACAATGGCACATAGTTAGACCAAAGCAGAAGTTAGAATAGAGAGCAAACAAATCGACTAGATCAGTATGTATGAATGAATTAAAGGCCACCTGAGAAAGACAGTCATCGGTGCGCTAAGTGCTAGTTGACTAAGTAAATATTTTAAGGCCCATGTCGTTAAGCATTAGAGGGATAAACCATCTGTCCCAACTGATTGATGAGATTACCAATGAGCTCCAGGATGCTGCCCGAGCGCGCGCGGCTCTCTGTGTCCTGGCGAAACACCGTGGCGTGAGGAATGCTGCCAGCTGTGATGAGCATGTGCAGAAGCTCCGGTGGGGGGGTCCTGAACATCTGCTGCAGGAGCTCCAGAGCAGCTGTGACCACGTTGTGATCCCAATGCTGCGTGTAGTGTAGCGTCAGCTCATACACCTTCAAATACACAGGAATTATTCAGCTAAAGATAATGCAAACACAGACACAAACCGATCTTCTGATGCAAACACAGCTGATCTCACCTGTAGGAGTTGTTCAGGTGTTGGTTGTACATCAGCCTCCTTCCTCATCACTCCAAAGCTCCCTTTGAGGCTGCTGGTGTTGACTTGGTGCTGCAGCAGAGGCATCAGGTAACGAAAAGTTAACAGCACCCCTAGAATAAGATGGCTCGGGTATTCGTCATCTACTGGAAGCAACAGGCCTGAAGGAGGAGAAGAAGTGGCAGATTATGTGTGTGAGCTAATCTTTTTACTGTAAGTCAACCAAACTGATCCATGTGATAATTCAGCAAAAAAGATTCAATTAACTGAGACTTTCTTTCTGTGTGCAACCTACCAAGCAGCACATTAAGGAGCCATGTGTAGAAATAACTTGTGCGTCTGGAGTGTTGGCACACGCTGACGGCAGAGCTGGCCGCTGTCCGTCTGATGGTGGGGGAGCTGGACTTCAGGTTGGCAACAAATGACTTCAGCAGCACCTAAAAAATACAAAGTTACAATACTACAATGAAACATGTTTCAAGCGTGTGCAGATAAACAAGGAGCATGCCCCAACAGACAGCTGACGAGGAATAAACTCGTCTGAGTCGGATACCTTGATCTCGCCATCGTTAGCAAAGTTCCCCAAGGCCGACATGATCTTAGGTATTGCTGCAGCCAGCGTCTCCTGCACGGTTTCCTCCTGACGCTTGGTGATCCGAGTGAGGCATGGCAGCAGGTTGACCAGATAAGGTCTGCACCACAGGGGGAGAGACAAGGAAGCAAATGGATCAAACGTGAAAATTAAAATGATTCACACTGTGATGTTTTTTGTTCATACTTGTAAACCCAAACATACTGAGAATAGTTAACTATAGCGTTTTATTGCTAATGAACAAAGTATGTGAACCTGAGTATGTTGTTGTCTGCCGTTGCTACAATTCAGTTGTGCTGGATTAATAACAATGATCCTGCTGTATCATCCAAACTGATATTTAATATACAAGTTAATATTACTTCTATGTGTTTTTCCCAATGGATGTTGATATGAAAAACAGGACATAAGAGCAAAACTGAGCCAAATGTTGATAGTAGGATCAATATATGGTTACTCTCAATAAATAAAGTGCTTACATAATTTTTTTTCCCACTTTTTTTTGTTCCTTCTCTGTTCCTACAGCATAGTTAGTATTAGAGCTGCACAATGCTTCAAGTTCAAATCATAGTCATCACCACAATATCAATGTGTCCAAAACAGCAATGGCTTAAATGCAGTATTTGGTAGGTTAGTGTACATCAAGAGATAGTAAAGCTTTCAATGGAAATCATTTATTTGACCACATAGATAAACTTTCATTCCCCTTGATACCCAAACCTGATACAGATTTTGTTCAACAACATTTTTCAACTCTCAATAAGGGGTGGATAAATTAACAATGGAAAACAAGAGCAAGAGTGAGAAAAATATGGGTTAATAATAGTCTATATTGATACTGCAATTATCAACAACTATATCCCATTTGTTTTCCTAATATCAATAAAACCAGTCTTGGTGTCAAAACAAATATTTAAATAGGGAAGCATTACAGTGCCTACCTGCATTTCTGCGGTCGGATGAGGTGGGCGAGCTCGGCAAACCTCCACAAAGCTGCCCTCAGACTCCGTGAGGCACCATTCTGTTGAGGTATAAAAACACATTAAAAAAAAAGAACTGGACTTTTAAGTTTCTCTTATGTCAATAAAATGAATTGAACAACAAAACCTAAACAGCTCTGAACCTTAATTCTTACCTTTTTAATTTCTTTGTACAGCTCCAGTTGCAGTCTTGGCAAGTTTGAGTCCATCAGTGCCTGGGAAGGAAAGGAGCCCAGTGAGTAACAGAAGTGATTCAACCACAATGGTTATGAAGATATTCTGCACAATTACGATTGTATTCTTTGGAAATAAATGGAATTTACCATGTGTTTTCTAACTACAGGCAATCTTAGGATTAAAGGCTAAAGTTAAAGCAAGAAGACCGCAAATCTGTAGTTGCTCTACTGTGATATAGGCATGGCTGCTCACCGATGTCAAGTTACACCAATGTATTTGAAAAGCCATGGGTTCAAAACTGCAACAATTTTCTGTCATATCGTTCCTACCGGTTTAAAGTCTTTTAAATGAGACGTCAGGAGTCATGAGATTTTTCTCAAGCTGTACTCTTCTAAGAAGACTTTTCAACAGGTTTAAACGAGTGCTTATGAGAATTTTTGACCCATTTTCCAGAAGTGCATTTGTGAGATCAGACACTGAATTTGGACAGGAGGGTATGGCTTCAACTCTTAATTCCTCCCAAAGGTTTTCTTTCAGGTTGACATCAGTATTCAGCGCAGGGCAGTTCTTCCAACCCAAACTTGCTCAAGTTTTTCCAGACCAGGAAGGGAGCATTGACTGTTCACTGAGCTCCTGAGAGTGACCCATTCTTTCAAAAATGTTCATAGAAGCAGCATGCATGCCTCTGTACTGGATTCTTTACATCTGTGATCATGGAGGTGATTGGGACACCTGAATTCAATAATTGGGATAAATGAGTGAATATCTTTGGCAATGGCAATGGAAAATAAGGCTGAGGCAGATCTGAGCGGTATGAGGTGAAATCTTTTCTGTCCTGATAACCATGAACAGTAATGTATGGAAACCATAGGAGCACCACCTGTCATTCTTATTAGGTTAATACTGTTTAAAACTACAGCTGGCTATAATCAGTGTGTCTGTTAAGCAGCCAATTGAAGGCTGACTACACGAGCAGATTGCCAAGCTAATTAACCAGCTAATATCACCTTATTATAGTCAGTGTTACTCTATAAAGAACAAAACACTAAAAATGCATAAATGGGCAATAAGCACAAAAATAAATACTAAATGTAGCATGTTAATTCTATATTTTTGCATGTATCAAAATAAGTTTAGATATTATCATAACCGGAACAATCAACACTATAATGTTTTAGCAGCAGTAGGAATAATTGTTGCTTTTCTGTTTTGAATAAAAACAATTAGGTCATGTTATCCATTTTTTTTGTTTCACATTTTTGTGCAACTACAGTTACAATACTTTTTACCTGTTATCGTATAAATTTCAGTATACGAGTTTCTGTCTTTTCACATTAAATAAGAAGAGTTAGCCTAAAAACAAATAATCTGCTAGGTGTCTCATTTACTACAAGCGGAAACTCATTAGAAGTGAACATGTACACAACAACAACAACAACAACAAAATCCAGCATCAAAACTTTAGGCAACAATGATACAATTTACAGAATTTCACTTACTTTGATGATTTTGTTCAGGCACTCATCAGCCACCATACGGACATCTGATTCACTGTCATCACTGCAGAGAAGAAACATCTCCATGGCGATCCCAAGCAGTTTCTGAAACTCTGGAGATGTTCTTTTTCCAGGACCAACAAAACAAACGGATGGTTATTAGGCATGAAGACTGAGGACTTCAACAAATAACTTAACTGACATCAGTTCCTAGAAGCTGCTTTCATTCCTTCTATTGATCAACTAGTAACTTAACATGATTAAGATGATTTAGCTACTGTATACCAAGGACATTTTGGCATGTCAAAGACAGTAAATGCAGGTGTAAATATATATCACATATAAAAAGAGGTGACAAATTTGTCTTCTTCAAGTACAAAACTGGAGAGGTAACTATATTCTTTAATTTGATCAGAGGGAGCCAATGTAAAAAAAAAATTAAATAAAAAAAATAAATAAATAAATAAAAAAAAATTTAAAAACACATGTTCAAAACACTTAAATCTGATCTTCAATTTCATCTTTTTTAACTGTTTTCAAGACTTTTTATTACAACCTCCTACCACTGATTATTGTTCCTATACCAGTTTGGGCCACTTTACTCTCAAGAAACATGCGTGATTATTACCTCTGATAAATTCTTTCTATAACATTAATAAAAGCCATCTCCTCCTAAAGGAATTGATTTGTTGTGGTCAAATACACATTTCCTTGCAGCAATTCTTTTCTCTGCCTTTGGTTCTACAACAAATCTAACTCGAAGGCAGGTCTTAAACCAAACTATTCAAAATCCGAAAGGAATTAAAAGACTAAATGTCCCAACTAAATCACTGCTTTGAGCAAACAAAAGCCAAAATAAGATCACTGGAAAGTACTATTCCTTCGTCAAGCTGTCTGTGAATCTATTGATTTAGCCCATATACAATCACTTTAAATGAATACTGGCAAACAAAAGAATATGGACGAGAATTTACTTTCCACACTTAATCTGAAAACATGAACTCTAAAAAAGTAAAAGGACCTCCCCACTGGAAAGGGGATGAGAAGTCCTACTGATGAGAATGCATTTTAGTCCCACCGGGGCCTACCTGAGTGACTGAGCCACAATGTTTTCACATATTGTCAAGCAATGGGTCACTCTGTCCTTTTTTGTAGCAGCTTGCTCCTTTTTTCTGTGAAAACATCATAAAATCACAATGTCAAAGACAAGGAGAAAAAGAAAGAAACAGAAATTAAAACTGAGTCTTTTTGAGTTTGCAACCAACAGATTGAGGAAAAAAAAGTATGCAAAAAATAAATAAATCTTAATACATAAGAAAAAACAAACAAGAGAAGCCAGAAAAGAAATCACATTGTAACTCAAATAAAATCCTGGAATATAAATACAAATCTTTTTTTACAGATGCTAAAACCTCAATTTCTCATTCATTTTATATTACAAAATTATTATTAATATCTAAATAATTGACTTTGCACCCATAGTTGTAGGTATATTACTCAAACTTGAGATTACTCTTTACAGACTGTTGCATCCTGACAGTGGAATGATTTTTATTGTCTTGACTCCTACTCTCCACCTTCAGCACATCAATGCTCCTCCATTATAGTGTTTATAACCGTTCTTAGGAGCGCTGGACTGAGAAGTAGTTAATATAAGCTCAGCAGACGTGTAGTTCCACCACGTGTTTGTTAATTGCTGCTGCCGCTAGTCTGGAGGAGCTGAGTGGGGAAGGCGCGGGGGAGGAGTGCTGTGTGAGGCAGAAGCTCGGCTTGGAGAATGCGGCTCCAAGGAGGAGCTTTGGGGAAATAGGTGGTGCTTTGAGAGAGCAAGCGTTTAGGCACCCCCGAATGGCTGCCACAGGAGATTCAAGGATTTCTCAAACATGCATGAAAGAATCGAAGCAACACTCCAGGTATGTTTTTGATGATGGAATAACATTAAAATATGATATAAAGCTCAAAAAAGTCGATTTTAAATAATATCCCCTTTAGCACTTATCACAAATCAACTGATTTAATGTGTGGTTAATAACCTTTAATTAGCCTGCACAAGAATGCAAGCTGAGAAAGGAATTTTCTTAGGAAAATTTTGTGAAAATGATTTTAATCTTAACAAATGCAACTTTTAGGCTGATTTTTAAAAAGACATAAGTATTGGATGACATTTATTCTAACCATTAAAAATAACAGCATTATTTGAAGATAATTCTACTTTTTATGGCGATGTTTAAATATTTGTCTGAAATACAGCAACTTTATGTTTTAGAGCCACCGAAACTATTCACCGGTTTCAGTGTAAACAGACTGAGAGAAATCATCGCAGGATGTCTTATTTGGTAAACTATAAAGGCCTATATGAACTGGATATCATTACCCCTTTAAGGGTAAATCATTACTTTAGGAAAAAATATTTCACTGAAATACCTAATATCACAAAAAGAAAAATATGGCTGGGATGTGGCTTTATCAAATAGTAGAAAAACAGATATTTTTCTCCTTATGTAATCAACGCCAGAACTCCAATTAACCTATCACCATCACAAAGAGCCAGAACAGAATCCTTTCAGCCATCTATCAGCATGGTACCATTACATCACTCCAATGAGTGAACCTGCCCCTTTTATGAAGCTACGTGGGTCTGCAGCAGTAGTTGCAGACTGCTCTACAGTTTAAGCAGAAGATCCTAAAGATCCCTGACAAATATCGTTCACAACACAAGCAAAGATGCTTCAAATTGGTCGTTCTGACCCCTCACAGGTGCGTGAGCGTCGGTGAATCGGGTTAAGTGTTGGTCACAACATACATGAGCTTACTATAACCACGATGAAAAATAGCCCTGTTAAAATGATAAGGAAACGTCACTGAAATAGCTTATGAGATTAAACAGAAAATCAGATTATGTGGTGATACATAATAACGTCCAACTATTGGGGGGCACACTGACGTCGAGCAAGCTAAGATAGCTGTAACGCAGCGGTGTCAGTTTTTGGCTTCTAAAAACACACTTACTGTCTTTGAACGAGCTCCTCTGCAGTCGGTGGTCCCTGCTGCTGTTGAAAAGACTTCAGAGACTCAAAGGCCTTCATAAGCTTCTCCATGGTGGCCATTTTAGCAATCCACAACGAGCAAGCTCGCCCGAGAAGCTAATATTTACTATTTGCGCTAACCAGCTAGCACTGGAGAGGGGACAAGTTAGCACTCAGAGAGCAGGAGGTGCGTAGCGTGACGAGGGTTAACACTGCTCGCGGCAGCTGCCACCCGCTCTCCGCTTTCAGTTCTGACAACTTGTAGATTATTTTTCCACAATGTTAACCCTGAAAGAACCAAATGTGTGCTGAGAATATTCCATCTTTGATGCAGCGCTGCGTTCCTCCCAGCAGTCACACCAGGAAGTGGTG
The DNA here is from genome assembly GCA_014839685.1 of Anableps anableps. NCBI lineage: Eukaryota > Metazoa > Chordata > Actinopteri > Cyprinodontiformes > Anablepidae > Anableps > Anableps anableps. The sequence goes on along the minus strand of CM026065.1, from coordinate 17,243,408 downwards.
ACCAGTTGCAGCGGAGGGAAGGGACGTAAAAGTCAGTGGCCAATCAGAGTGTCGCTTACTATGGCTGATTTATCGGAGAGCCAATGAATGTCTTGCGTTGTTCTGCCTCATGTTATTGTTGCTGTCATGGGACCGTTGAAATCAGGGGCTGTTTCGCAAAACACTACATATGAGATTAAACTGTGATTTTTCTGTTTGTCACATACAGTGTCTTTGTTCGCTTTATCAAAACAGCAGCATTTTGTGAACAAGCTGAGATCATTATTGCACGTAAGGTCTGCTTCAGATTAGATTAACATGCCATTCGCGTGTTTTCATTGGCAATGCTGTCACGCTGATCAAATGGCTTTTTGTATAACACTTTTATCTTTTTTTCCTACGTTAAAATAGTATACATTGGGCTATAAATTTAAATTTGTCGACTTTATTTTTCTAATTAAAGTTATAGGTTCAGAATAACAGTAGTCATACTGCTGTTAGACATGTAGTTACAGCGGTTAGAAGTTTACATACATACTTAAAGACGCTGTTCTTTTATCAGGGTGATACCAAAAACAACTTTGAGGAATTTTAACAAGAATTAAATACACAAGGTTACGTTTATTGTTCATTTTTTTCAAAACCACTTGGAGTCAAAATTTTACAGGCTAAGATACAACCCCACCAAAGGTCCCTTAGCAAGTTGGAGCATCACGTCCTTTTTGTGGAGAACAACTATCCTGTGGTTATATATTTGACCACTTAGTTTATTTATTTAATTAGTTGTTTTCCTCTCACATATCTGACTTTTAAGTACAGTCCATGCATTTTGAGTAGGTTTCAGCTCAGGCCCTTCCAAAAAATTAACATCTGATTTATCTATCACAGAGGCAGGATTAATGTATGTTTGGGTTTGTTGTTCTTTCAGAACCTGAATGAAGTTCAGGTTTCAGCTATCTTGATGTTAATCTGAGGTGAAGTTGAAGTTGTTCTTTATTGTACCACACCCCACAGAGGACCTTGGCATGATGCTACCACCACTATGTTTCATATTTGGTGTAATGTTTTTGGGTCTGAAAGCCTCATCTTGACTCCTCCAAACATACTTCTTGTAATCATGGCCTGGCAGGCTAATTTCTTTATTCTGACCTCAACACTTTTTTCAAGAAGGAAAAAAGTAGTTCTTTACATGAGAAATGATTAATTTGGCATGTGCTTGAAAGTGTCAATTTTGAAGTAGGGGCTTCTTCATTGGTTGGTGCCCTCTAAGTCAATCATGATGCTAAAGTGGCTTCACTGTGGACAGTGACACTTGTTCCAGCACCAGTGTGTGCCTTTATGGTTACTTGGTTGTTCCTCAAAAGTCTTACAAATATCTTTTAATTTCAGGTGATAGTTTAAATCAGGTGAGTGAAAGTTTGACACAACTGGATATTGATCCCAAACAAACATCAAAACTGCTTTTGGAATGACCCCAACTTCAACTCTGTTAGTAATCTAATCAAAACGACAACATTTTTTTTTTTTTATCTCAAATGCATTTTTACATAACTTGAAAAAAAAAAAATACATTCCATCAGTCTGCGGTGGGAGCTGAGCTAAGAACTGGTAGAATCCTTCAGTAGAGGTTGGTCTGATAGTACACACTGAATCTATATTCCACTTCTGCTCTTCAGTGCTATTTCCAGTCCCTCCCACATTTTGTTTTAGAAGATAGAAAAACACAAAAATGTCCAGTCTTTGAGAAAGGACAGCTGAAAGGATGCAGAGTATAGTAAAAAAAAAAAAAAAAAAAAAAAAAAAAAAATCAGAGTTGTGTGTTGTCCAATCATTCCATCCTGAAAAAAGAACTTTTAAATTCTATTATTAAAAGCCAAAAATTAATGTGACATTTATTTCAAATATGATTGTGTACATTTCTGACTGGTAAATTAAGTTTGGTCTGTATCACTCCAGTTTCTTGGATAATGCTCCTTTCCAGCTATTTTTGTGAATTAAGCTCATCAGATGGCAACACAGGTTTTTTTTTTTTCAGCTCTCAATTTGATGCTGTCAATATGTAATGCTGAGGATAAATTATGCTATCTTGGCTTGTGGGAACATTATGATGTTAAAGAATATATAAGCAACCTGCACCTGTGAGACATTAAGTGTAAAAGAAACAAGGCACATTATCTATGCAATGCTGTTTTGTCACACTGGCTAGATTTTGTAAAAAATGTTACATTTTCTTGGAGTTTGGTGGGATTTTCATTATATTTCTGAGTAACTGCTGTGAAATAACCAGAAGTTATTGCTTGTGGATGTAGAACACTAGGTTGTAATCCTGCTATGAGATCTCATTCATTTCCCCTGCTATCACAGGGAGTGGAGTGAGGTCAGAAAGATACAACTGTGAAATTAATTTAAAACTTGTTATGGTAACACAGATGCACAGATGTTTGGACTAACTTCACATGATTTAGAAACTGTAAGCTCTATGAAAGCATCATTTGTTTCAGTGCTAAAAATCCCAGCTATTTCATTTTGGATCAGCAACCTTACAGGGTGTTGTGGCTGGTATAATCCAGTGAACCTCTGACAGACTATTATCACAAATTCAACTCCAGTCACTATTCAGGCGAGTTGGTGGATATGCAGTTCACTAATCCCTGCTGATGCATATTCCACACATACCAAGGATCATATTGGCAGCACTTTACCATCCACATGTCAGATATATACACTGCTCAAAAAAATAAAGGGAACACCTAAACAAAACAATGTAATTCCAAATCAGTCACACCTTTGAGGAATTAATGTCACCAGGTAGTAACACTTATTGTGAATCAATTTCACCTGCTGCTGTGCAAATGGAACATACAACAGGTGGAAATGAGAGGCAATTAGCAAGACAACCCCTATAAAAGAGTGATTCTGCAGGTGGTGACTACAAATCATTTCTCTCATTTCTCTGTTCTCGTTCTTTCTGGTTGAACTTTTAGTCACTTTTTCATTTTGTCAGTGCCGTCATGCATAGAGGCATCATGAGGCGTTTTTCACAGCCCACTGAAGTTGCTCAAGTAGTGCAGCTAATCCAAGACAGAACATCAATGCGAGCGGTGGCATTTTTAATGGTACGAAATTCAGACTCAGGTCCCAGTTTAAGAAGCTTAATAAATAAATAAAAAATAAATAAATAAATAAATAAAAATCAAGAACTCTTAAGTGGTTTTGATCATGTTTGAGACCAACCGCTGTGGTTAATGCTTCACTAGCTTTCTGTGTTGCTGCAGGGGGCAGTGGTGTCTACCCCCAGAAAAAAAAATTGGCAAAACAAAGGCAGAAGAATGAGATAGTTTAATTAAATTTATATGCTATTTCTGTTGCATAGCTTGAAATCATTCGATCAGCCAGTTAAACAGACATATGGTGATTGCATTGCATCTCCTGGTATCGTTTCTTTGAAACAACCCCATAGTTAGTAGGAGGAGCAACCTTCTCACTATCAGCTGATTAATCTACATAGCACCATAGGATAAATGTTCATCTCTTGGAGAAAATAAAGAAAACTGTAAAGACAATCAGCTGACAGGAACAAATTAACTTTAATTTACAGTGAGCAGTAACTGTCAAGAGTTTCACCTTCTCCACCTCTCATTCACAAACAAATCAACAGAAAAACAAGTTAAGACACCTCTTTTAATACAAATGGCAGTGTATTATTTCATAATTACAAATGTCAGATATGGTACAACAACCAGTGATACAACTTGTACAAGAATTAACAATGACTGCAGTGGTTGAATAACATGACTGTACAGACTGAACATGAAAAAAAAAAAAAAATTAAAATAAAAGAAAAATAAAAATCAACTCCCTGTTTGAATACCAAAAATCCATTTGTTCATCCTCCCTTTGCTGTAAATATAACTATTAACCAATGTTTTTTTTTCCCTACAGAAATAAAACTGCAGAATATCTGAATTTGCACAGGTGTATTACCTATAAACTAATTCAAGTGATTTTCCACTTTGTAGGTGTTTGCTGGCAAGGCTCATCACAGTTTTGACTCACCATCAGCACTGACAGAAAGGCAGGAACAAACCAGGAACATTTGTTATCCAACAGGCCAACTCCACTGGTCGCTCCCGGCCATTCACAAAGTCGTCCTCTGATAACCAGCGACATGTTGGCACAAGAAGGTCATTACTTACATGTACAAGGATCCTGAAGTATTACAAATTGATACATGCTTGAGTAATAAAACATGTTTTTTTTTTTTTTTTTTTAAACAGGCATTACAATGCACTTAGTGCGGACATTCAAAACAGTTGAGCTGATTGAAGTTTTTAAGTTTTTTTTATATGTATATGAAGAAATTTCAATGGATGGAAAATAAATGAGGTAAAAAAAAAAAAAAAAAAAAAAAACGGCGGCAGGATGTCAGAAACTAACTTGGTAATTGGCACATTTAATAAAGGCTGTTGGTTTTTTCTCGAATAAATTCTTCTAGAAAAGGAAAATGTTTTGATCTGGAGAAGGTTGCTTTTGGTATCATTGTCAGAACAGTTAAAGACACTTCCCAAAGTCATTGTCAAAACATATCAACTAGTGCAATGGATCTGATGGAACATCTTCAGTCCTATGTGGATTTAAATGAAATACCTTCAAAACAAAGACAAAGGCATGGGTGATGGACGCAGTAAAGTTTTCACCTTGGAGCTTTAGTTACATGTTAGAAATACAGAATTTACAAGGTTGTTTTGAGGCTAAAGAGCTAAAATCTACATGAATGAAAGTAGCTTCAAAATGTGCCTGAGAGCTAAACAAATTATAGATTTTTTTTTTTTTTAAATAGGAAAACAAAGACAAAATCAGGAAACAAAAAGCGAGAAATTACTAGATGCTCACATCTGATTTCTGGACAAAAGAAACTTTCAGAACACATTGGTTTATTAGACTGGGTACTCAATGCGTACCTTATCAAACATATGCAGCCTTTAAGTCTGAGTATGCTGGCAGATGTTCAAGTTCAAAAATCATTTTTAAAACTGCAATGAATAATTACAGACTGCTTTCATGTGAATTAAATTTCTCTTTAAAGCTGCTGAACTGTACAAAAGAATAGCTAATGAAGTCTAATTCACAAAGTGTAGTTTTGCTGCGTTAGCAAATGGTGAAATATACACAAGCGTGCAGCTATGATGTTGAGGTGGGGGTATTCACAGCATTAAAAATAGGTGTTGGATGTAAGGGGGGACTAAACAGCATTTGCTTCTACAGAAAAATCTAGAAATTAACATAAAAGGAAATGTACAGGGAAGAAACTGATGGTTTACATGGAAAAACACTTCAATAGAAAGAGAGAAGTGTAGAAAAATCATTTTAAAATCTGCTGGACACAATTTCAGTAACAGCTTTGTAAAATAAGTATTTACCACATCAACGTTTTTCCCGGTAGTGGAAATAACCTCATTTCACTATAAAACCAGTCACAACCAGGTGATTTTCACAAGATTTCTGACAGGAGAAGAACCAGAAAAGTGGTTCAAGAGTCAAGGTCCACTAGAGAGTGCTTCTGAAAGACCTGGAATGGGCAGGTACAGTTTTTCTATTAAAACAATAATTAATGTAATGTGGTAGCACTCACTGCGCCACACTCCACTGCAGAAGAAAAAGCACATTGAAGCTTGCTTAAAGTTTTCTGTTGAACATTTGGACAAGCCAGTGAAATATTGGGAGAATAGAGTCTGGTCAGATATGACCAAAATTAAACTGTGGGGAAAAATGGCACCACACATCTCAAAACCACCACACCAACAGTTGAAGCTTAAGTGAAAAAAAACAAAAAAAACAAAAAAAAAAAACAATGTGGGATTGTTTTTCCAGATATTTTACTTGCAGATTTCATACAGTTGAAGGAAGAATGTATGCAGATATTTACTTGAAAAGACTCTAAAGAAGGTGGATTTTTCAGTAAACCAGTGATCCAAAACAGAGAGGCAAGGGAAATCAACTGATTTCAAAGCTGCTAGAACATCCAAGTCAACTTCAATCCATCTGAATATCTAGTCCAGAGCTCAAGATTTGAAGACAATTTGTGTAGAAGGACAACTTAGAATTGCATCTGAGCAATTCATGTCCCATAATCTAATTTATGCAGTAACTTGCTTTGATTTCTTCCCATGTGCAGATTACTTCGGTTGTTATAGACATCTGTTGTGAATTTTAATGTCAATAACCCCCTTAGAAAGATTTACTGAGCAAGATTTTCAGTACTTATTTTGCCCTCTGTAAGCAACTCTTTTATGCCATTCCTATTGTTGAAAAACACGATAAGAATGAAACAGTTAAATTTGGAAATTGTTTCCAGTAAATATCTTTTTCACAACACAGCCTTCAGCAATATTTGAAGTGTTGTGCACTGAGTTCTAACATGAAAAGCACTGACTTATGAATCAAAGTTGCTTTTATTCAAAACCATTCTTTGAGCTTTAAATGAAATTCTTAATCGGCAGAATTAATAAAATGTTATTTTCTTGTATTTAAAAAAAGGCAGCAAATTATTTTGATTTCAAGGAAAACTGTTTCCACTTTGCTTCAGCATAACAGAATAGGACGTAAAGCTCAGAACTAAAATAAAAAGGGAAAAATAAGTAAATCATCACAAAATAATCAACCTGAGCAAAAATTGTAACAGATATGCAAGTAGCAGGTGTCTTCCTGTTGGAAACCTGCTGCAGCACAGGGAAGATCTTTTGAAATTCCAGCACTGACTGTGGATTTAGATGTTGGCTCTGTGTTTTATTAATACTTAACTGATGCACAGATTCCCAAAAAAAAAAAAAATACATGCAATCTTAAAATGTCTTGGAACCGGGACCACAAACTTGTTTCCAGACATGCCCATCCAGTTCATCCTATCCTGTCATATGCATTGTAAGGTTTAAAAAGATCTATTGCTGCAGATATTCCACTCCCGGGAAAAGCTCAAGCATCAGAACATTAAAAGTGATGCTTAATTGGATTAATTTCCAATAACATCCCTTGGGTTTAGTTTTAGAACTGCCTGCGCCTTCAGGCGTTTAGCGGCTAAAAGTTAGTTTGGTATAAAGGGGAGCTAATGTGCTAACAAAGATCAAGTTAATGGCAAACATACGGCACATATAAAAATAAAAAATAAAAAAAATAAAAAAAATTAGAAAAAAGGCCTTATGCTACATTGTGAAGAATAAAAAGACTAATGGGACTAAAATGTGCTTCTTAAAAGAAACTGCCTAATGAACATTATCCATACTCATTCCAAATAAAAATAAAAAACAAAATCAAAAGGAAATAAGGTAATGTATGCATTCAAGTGGTACTTTTATGGCTTTTTGTACAATACAACCTTTAGTGAAAATATACATCTAGACATAAATTCAAGTACAAATGTACAAAATCTTTAAAGTCATACTTTTTTCTTTAGCTATAATACACTTTTAATACAGCTCATAAATACAGGTCGACATTCACTGAGTTCCTAAGATTCTCGCGCTCGGTTGGAGATTGTGGTGAAGTTCTGCGGCGGAGGGGTGCGGGCGGAGGGACGGAGTGGTTTAAAGTCGTGAGGGCTCTTCTGTCTCATCGTCACTGTAACCGCTCTTAAGACAGACCTGGGAACAGGCAAGAAAAAAAAAAAAAACAAAAAAAAAAACAACATGCAAATTAACTAACATTGCAAAGTTTCATCAATATACTTGAACATGTATGTGAGATGTTACTTTTTTCTATGAAACAATGTTTTAATTCAAGATGCAAAGAACGTGGAATGGGATTGTTTTGTTGGGATTTTGGAGAATCATTAAGAAAAAAATTTTTTTGAAAAGTTTTAAATTAGAACAGCTAACTTGAGCCATTAATATTTTAAACACAACTCACATACAAAACAAAGAAAATAATTTACATGCTTCAAAGTTTTATTAATAAATATGGAGAGTGCAGTAGGAGATGATCCACTAGTTTGGAAAAACAGGAGAAACCAAAATTTTGTTTTGCAAAATTCTTCATATACCAAGAACTTTTTCCCCTTTTGTGATGTCACAACCTAAAACTTCAGTGTTTTTTATTGGGATTTTATGTGACGGATCAACAAAGTATTACAGGACTGTGAAGTCAAGGGAAAAACAATCCGTGGTTTTCAAACTGTTGTACCCCACCACCCTGTAATTAATGTTTTTGTTTTTTTTTCACAACGGGCTGTTGACCATCTTCCTTTGTCTTCATGATGGTATTGTATGACTAATGTTCTCCAACAAACCTCTAAGGCCTTCACAGAACAGCTGGATTTATTATTGAGAGTAAATTACAACCAACTGGACTTTATTTACTAACTAAGGGATGTGTGAAGGCAACTGGATGCTCTGCATTTAATTAGGGGAATCACAGTAAAGGCAGCTGAATACAAATGCATGCCACACTTTTTAGAGTTTTATTTAAAAATAAAAACAAAAAACCCATCATTTCCATTTCACTTTACATAAAAATCACATAGTACAATGAAGTTTGTGGTATAAATGTGACAAAATGTGAAGAAGCTCCTGGAGGACGAATACTTAGCAAGGCAGAGTTTCATCACTGAAACGCTAAGATTCATCTTTTCTAAAGCCAATATTTAGTGTTTTAACTTTCTAGATGAAAATATTAATTTTGTTTTTAAAGTTAACACTAGAGAGTATCTACAAATTAGTGAATCTGTCAACCCCAGAGAAAAGGACAAAGACAAGAGACAGGCCTTATTCTTACAAACTCACAAAGGTGCATTAATAAAACCTTCAAATTCCATGTGAAGTAATGTCCTTTCACATGCTGAGTTTGGACAAGGCCTGTGGAATGGGAAAAAATAGGAAAGCCAGGAAAGCAGGAAAGGAGGAAGTACCTTAGCCCCCACCCCCTCGGACAGTTGCCGGAGCGCTAGCACTTGCCTCTCTTCTGAACAGGCGATAGAAGAACCCCCGCTTCGGTGGAGGGTTGGGTCGGTTCATGTCCAGGTCTGGGCACAGCATCCCATCAGTCTCATAGATGTTGATTTCTTTGAAGCACTCCATCTCAATCATCTACAAGCAAAATTAACAAATTCTGCTTCATATTTTTAATTACTTTCCTTCAACTGCAGGGCAACCAAACACTCAGCAAACCTAATTTTTCTGTTCTGTAGCTATCAGACATTCCTGTGTGAGGTCATTGCTGTGGGACTTCTGCAATGACGTCATCTCAGGGTGCAGTACCTCGTTCTGCCACGGGATGGAGACACTGCCTGTGACAAACTTTGAGTAGAAGTCATCATCTGTGGGGTCAAGGTTCACGCCTTTGACGGTGGAGAACTGCTCTATGTCCAGGACGTCTTTACAGTACACGGCTCGAGGCTGAGAGGAGGACAGAAAGCAAAACAAGGACATAAGAGACCTGGTACGAGAGGAAAAAACAGCTGGAAGAACTATGAATAAGTGAAGTGAAAATTATAAAAGTGTTTGAAACCCTTTGGCCATTTGAGTCCTAAGACAAAAGCAACTGCTGAAGGAAAGCCATAAGAAGTACCATTTGCAGTTTGCTACAAGCTATGGGACACAGCAAACATGTAAGAAGGTGCTCTGGCCAGATGAGACAAAAATTAAATGTCTATGATGGAAAACTCACATTGGACATCACCCACCATGAAACATGGTGCTGGCAGCATTATGCTGTGAGGAGACAGGGAAGCTGCCCTGAAAGACAACTTGTTAAGAGGCTGCAAAAAATCTTGAATAGGCTGGAGGTTCACCTCCCAGCAGGAAAACAATCTGAAACATACAGCCAGAGCTACCGTGGATTGGTATAGATCATGCTCATGTGTCAGAATGACCCAGTCAAAGTTCAAACATAAATCCAGTTCGGTATCTGTGACAAGACTTGACACCTGAAAAACGGTTCTACAAAGTATCGCTTCTGAGAGGCTGAATACAAACACACGTCATATTCTTCAGATTTCATTTGATGATAAAAAAACAAAAACAAATCAAAGACGCTGTACATGACAATGACTTGACTCCATCTTTCAACACTTTTTATTTATCTAAACACTTTCTCACATGACCACATCATTTTAAATGACATAAGTAAAAAGCTCTACTGGTCCGGTTCTTGATGATTTCATATAAACTGAGCTGTTAAACTAAAATTAAACTTAAATCACTCCCCGTTACACCACAGCCACTGGCTGCCATGATAAACTCATTTCCCTCTGACAATGGCATTTCCTGCATACGGACTGTGCCTCAATGTGCTGCGTGTGCTGGGATTGTGTGTTCATCTCTCTTACATCTGGTATGAAGGGAGGGTCCAGCATGTTGGCCTCCAGCCGTTTGAAGTTGATGTTTCTGAAGATGGGGTGCTGCTTGACCTCAGTGGCCCCACAACCCCGACAACCCAGCCTCTCCTTGGGGTCCTTGGCCAGGAGCTGAAACACAGCAGGAGGAAGGAAAAACAGATTTAAACATCTGAAACTTCAAAAGACTCGACAGAAGAGAGGCAGGCAAACGACGTATCGGCTAATAGGTTTCCTGTTGGCGAGGAGGGCAACAAAGAAACGGTTCAGGAAATTCGATTTTTCACTTTTATCAAAGACCTATATTAGAGATAGACATTAAAACACAGAAACTGACAAAACATGTGTGCAATCTCTTTGTCAAGTACCAATTACACAAGCCCCTGCTCCAAAGAGGTAATGCAGAGTATCATAGAGTGTTTAATAATCCTTACTTGATAAAACCCAGTTTATCAGCTTACAAAGCCAGAACTTTCTTTCCTCTTTTTATATCTTTTGCCTAAATTATACCAAGTCTCAGAGCAGATTTTAAATCTTGTCATCTACTCGGCCCACTCATCTATTCCTGGTTGCAGAAGTCGCCATCCCTCTGGCGTCCCAGAGACTTATACCCCTCCCTCTCCTGCTGTGCTCTCTCCTCTTCCATATTTACCTTCTACCCATTTCTTGCAGACCCCCTTCTTCCCTGAGTCTCCCTGACTCCTCTTCTCACTGGGGAGACTTTAAAAATGCTGAACTGTGGGTCAAAATGTTCCACCAAGTAAAAATGTCCTCTTGCCTCCTGCTCTTGGAAACACACACGCTCAGTGGCTCTCTCTTCAAAATTGTGAAGAGAAATAACACAGCCATATGAAACACTAGGGAAAATAGTGACGGTAACAGTTTGTCTAGCTTCTGGTTTATCACGCAAAATAATTATTGTAAATAAACATGACTGGTCAGTGCTGTTATAAATGTAGATGTGAAATTTATATAAATCTGCCTGATTTCTATCTCGGTGCTGGGTTCAGAGAGGCTGCAGCAGCCTGGGCATTTCTGCTATAATCCAGGTGTCTGCAGCCTGCGGTTTCAGATCAACATGTGGCTCTTTGGGCGCTTCACAGGAAGTCTTCATAACTTTGGCAAAAGATAATATATAAATACCTAACATTTTAAAATAGGATAGTAAGAAATATTTTAGTTTTAGGAATTGTTTTTCATTCAGAATGATGTGCTTTATTTTCCCTTGCCATGAATATGGAAATTGCTTGGTAGGCCACAAGAAATGGCATTCATCTCTCCTTATAAAAGTATGTTTTTCTTTCCTCTAAACCCTAAAAAAAAGAACTAAAATTATTCTTTTATTTTCTTATCAAGTTTTATAAATATGTAATTTGTAAAAACCTCCGTTTTATAAGTTATATTTCTTCCAAGCTTCATGCAGGTTTTATGGTTCCAGAAAAACATTAATCCAATAGGAGCTAAGGCTGAAATGTTTCTGTGGATTGTAGAGGTTTCTTACCTCTGTCCTAATCTCACAGACATCTGTCCCTTCAGTTGCTTCATCCTCACCTGCCTGCAGATGTCCTTCGCATCCTCTGAGAACTTATCAGAGTACTCCTCCTGGTCTTCACGCACTCGTCTGTCCACCTCCTCCCGTTTGACTCGCTCCTTGCGTTTCCGGAAGGGTGACTGGCCCTGGATCATCTCGAAGATCAGACAGCCCAGACCCCACCAGTCCGGGCTGAAGGTGTAGCTCTCGTTCTGGATCACCTCGGGAGCTGGGGAGTGGACGAGAAGCAGCAGGTGAACATTAACGGCAAGCGGTTTGACAGCAGCAGTAAAGAGAACTGAGAACAAAATTAAAATTCATAGGAGTATGAGAATGTGTTATTTTTAATTTTAATGAGTTATTTCCTAGTTAAATAAAGATCAGATAAAGTATATAAAAGGAGATGCGAAAGAGGGGAGAAAAGGGAAGAAAGAAGCCGATGGACCAACATGATGAAGTTCTTACCCATGTATCCAACGGTGCCCACTCTCCCTCGTATCGTCTCCCCTTCAGGGATTTGAACAGCGAGGCCCAAGTCTGAGATTCGAATGTGGCCTGAGCAAAAGCAAAAGACAGACTATTTACCAGGAATTATTTGAATACCAGTAATTTAACTAAAACAAATGCCTGTTAGTAACTTCTGCAGAAATGCAAACAGTTGTGCATATGCTCGAGTTACACTGAAGCATGAAATACGCTGAGGGAAAAAGAGGTTGAAAGAAATGAGGATATTCTTTTACTTCAAGATGGGTATGAGAAAATTAATGATCATGTAAAAGGGACTGAAAGGAGAGAGTTGGGCAAACTTAAAATAGTCCCTCTGCAGCCAATGAAAACAGGAAGATACACTGTGCAGCTTGTTTGATTTGGACATTGTAGACCAATTTGTTAAAATGAAAAACAAGATGCACATTTTATGCTGAAATCAATGTTGTAAAAAAAAAAAAAAAAAAAAGGGGACCTACCACGATCATCCAGAAGGATGTTTTCAGGCTTCAAATCTCTGCAACAAACACAAGTTATGAGCTGCTTCTGACATTAGAGCTGGTTACAAAGAAAATATTTTTAAAAGCATACAAGTACAACATAATATAGGTGTGGTAAATTAATGCATTCAAAGTGTAGTTTTGATCTTTACCAGAGGAGAAAATAAGTGTGCAGAGAGCTGTTGGGGAATTGAACGTGTTGTTTAATGCTGAACTATGCAAGGTGACGTCTCAACCTTTTCCCTAAAATTACATTTATTTTACACAAATAGAAATTTTATCCTCATTATTTTTCTTAAACCTTCCTTCAATCCACACTTCCGATATTTAAAAAAGAAACAGGACACATGGTTTATAATTTAGTGTAATATAATTGGGAGATCTTTAGAGAGGCACTGATAAGATACACCAATTTTAAGCCTGACTGGCCCCAAGCAGAGAGCAGCCTGTCAGAAACTCAAACATCTGTCCGAGACAATTTGATTTCAAAGCTTTTCAGTGATACATTAAGAAATTGGCCGCTGACTAGAATTGGACAATTTTTCTGCTTGACTTGCTAAACAGAAACTCAAAATCCTACCCTTTTCCATTCAATGAACACACCATACTTAAACACTCCTTTTGTGTTGTAGCCGATAACGTAACTGACTTTAGTGCCGGCTTTATGCTGGATTTGGAAATGAGGGTCCTTGAGGAAACCTTAGCGTTAAGGATGAGAGTCTCTTTCTCCAAGGAGGAACCAATTAAACTAATGTCCATGGTTGACCATGTTATGTCAACCCAAACATAGCCAACCAAGCTAACTGCTAATGTAAGACGCTAATGTCAGCGTAATCTGTCAGCTCCACATCATTTTCCCCGTTTTGAATTTATAAATCCCTGTTTTACAGTGTCTGCTCTCTTACACAGCTGCATGACTTTGCCTATGCTCCCACGGTACATAATTAACACCCTGCTCAATGTGGGAGGAATGGAAATACATTTCCAACGCTGTTTGCTACAGTTTGTAAAAATAAATCAGAATAATCAAGAACTGTTATCAGCAGGTCAAACCACAGATCTGAAAGTGACCTCAAATCTTCGAAACAAGCCTGAACTACAGCAGTGCAAACTGAAACCACGGAGCCAGCTGTTTCCTTTGACACATGCAGAGATCAATGAACATGTTTTTGCGGTTAGAACTGCTTGAGGCCTGTCGATTTAGCAGAGTCTTTCTTCCAAGAGCGCCTGTATTTATGTTCCCATTTCTCTGAGGTCTCACTGATTTTGACAGATGCATTATGCCTTCAAAGAATCTGTACATAATTCAAAATCTTCTTTAAAAACATTTCTACTGAATACCTTTCTCTGAAACAACAGAATATCCAAGAAAATACCTAAAGCTCCAGTAAGTAAAGCATCACCTGTAGACTATCCTCTCACGGTGCAGATCCTCAAGGCCACAGCAGATCTCAGCAGCGTAGAAAAGGGCCCTTTGCTCGTCAAAGCCAGAGTTTCCCATGTTGTAGATGTGGAACTTTAAGTCACCACCATTCATTAAGGTCAAGACCAGGCACAGTGCGTCCTTGGTCTCATAGGCATAAGCTAGACTAACCTGGAGGGGGAAAAAAAAGGACAAATTTATGGAAGCGGTAACGAACCTGGATCATAGACCGGGTGGGAGGAAAAGGAGGGAGTTGGAGGATGAGGGGGGACAAGTGGTAGGCCACAGAGAGACTGTAGCGCAACTCTAATATCCGAGTTGTATAATGCTCCCCAAATAATCATCAATTATCCCAAATGGATTGTCAGTAATGTACACAAAGTTAAAACCAAAGAAGATATATCCCAGAGATGGAAAATCCATCTCGGTGCTCTCGTTCCATCATCAATCATTCTCCTTTTCCTTCTTTCCCACAAGCCTCCCCCCTTCTCCTCACTTCCCTGCTGTGGGTCAGTGACACACAGGGTATAGTGTGTGCATGTGCAGTTGTGTAAAATGTTGCTGCCATCAGGAGGGATCCTATCTGCTATGGAGCATGTAGAGAGAGAAAACACAAGGAGGGAAGGAAAATGTTCCTATGGGCCAAGTGAGCAACAAATAACCAGACTATATACATGTTCTGTCATCTAAACACAAATATGCAGAACAAAGTCAGGCCAAAGGGTCATTCACGCACCGTGGTTATAGTGTTGTTTTTAATGCATCGACCTGGCACAACAAATCAGAGGCAATTTCACTAAAACAAAACTCACAAAAAAAGTTCTAAATTATTACCAAGAAAATTTAACCGCATTCTGATTTGATTTATACAGATTTGCACCACCAATTATTGTTTTTTTTTTTGTTTTGTTTTGTTTTATATGTATTTGCACATTTCCAATTTAGACCAAAGAATTCTGATATCCTTGCAGGATAGGGTGGTGGTGGTGGTGGGGGGGGTCCTGGACAGGTTGCCAAGCCATCACAGGGCAACACAGACAACCACTAACACACTCATTCCTAAGGACCAAGACAACAGTGCTACCAACTGCTCCACTGTGCAGCCCAGAAGTAAAATTATTTCAAATAATAAAAGCTAAAAAAAAATTAGATATTTAAAAAATATAAATCCAGTAAATGCCTTCAGACATTTGAAATAAAAGTCAAGATAAAGAGGAAAAAAAAAATCTATATTAATTACTAAAATGATATCTGATCTACTCCTTTATGACGAGCAGCACCACCTGTGAAATGCACAACAAGCACAAAAATACACGTTTACAGTTTAAATCCAAATCAAACTCTTACTACTCCTACTTTCCTTTTGCTATTGTCCATTTTGCAAGGCACTTGCATCAACAGGGATATGAATATTAGAATAAAGCAAAACTCAAAAAGATGGTGTTGGGGGTGGGGGGAGGACCTGCACCAGAGTGCGGTAGCGCTAACTCACTTCCCCTGTTAGAGACTTCAGATCCGAATCACCCCTGTGGGTCAAATTCCCATGTATCCTCCCACACTGAAAGTAAATTGGATGGCTCATTGTTTAAAACATGCACCAAGTTAATGGTATGCATTGACTAATAGTATGCACCAATCATAAAAAGGTAAAGAACAATACTGAGAGCGAGGAACGAGGACTTGGAGAGAGCACTTGACTCTTCTCCTCGCTGCTGCTGTTTGGTCAGCGTTTCCAGGCAACTGTGCTGCTCTTGTAGGTAGAGAGGCACATCAAGAGTCATCAGTTCTGCCTGCAGCACCGAGAACCAACACACATGTACACGCACGTACAAAAACCATGTGCCAGTCCCAGGTGACAGGAGCTGCAAGTCTGAGGTTCGGCAACATGCCCACTCCAACCTCTATGTGTGAGTGTGTGTCTATGAGCATGCCTCTACCATGACTCACTCAAATCAAGGGCGCAACATAACTCACGCTGCATCAGAAATCGACTAATCCAACACTCTGCACAACCCCAACACAGCCGTTAGCTTCAAGTGGAGAGCATGAAGAGGCTTCGAGGCACAGCACAGTCCAGGCTACCGTGCAAAACATCAGTATCCTCGCTCTGCTACAGTCTTTATGCATTCACTGGAGGGCAGTCAAAATGATTGTCACAACAATTTTAATCCTTATTTAAATCCATAATTCTTGTCGGACTGTTGTGAAAAACATTCCTGCAAGTTTATGCAGATGAAAAAGCTCCCATCCTTGTTACGTTACAATCCTACATAAGTGCAAATTTCTACACCAAAACAATGTGATCCTGCAAAATTTACATTAGTTGGATTAAAGGTCTCATTATCGAGGATAAATCTGAAAAAGGTCGCCTACCACTTTGACACATAAGACCATAAGGGCAATACGACACAACATTATGTAATTTACAGCAATGATGTCAGTAACCACACACACAACCACCTAAACCAAGTTTAGGCCCTTATGAAAATGACTTCTGCAGGACATGGCAGCTTGCAGCATCCATCTTTGATGAGATAAAGTTTTTTAATGCAAGTCAGTTTTGTTGTGTTAATGGTGGTGATCTTTTCAATGTTGGTTTAACAATTTATTAGTTGAAGGACAATAAAACTCAAAATTAGACTACATTCTTTGCTTTTTTTTACAAATCAGAAACTATCACACATAGACATCAGAGTAGTGTGTCCATCCAGCTGGCCTGAGATTTGAAAGAATTATAAATATGCCAAACTTCTAACATTCATTGATTTATTTAAAAGAAGTAAATCTTAGCAAAAGTACACTTTCTTCTCCTGGACAGATGCATGTTTGTGTAAACACTTGGGGCAAATGGAAAGAGAAACACACATTCCTGGTTTTGCAGTTGAGCTTGAGAACTGATCTCAACATGTTCAATATGTAGCTCAATAAAACTTTAGGTGTTTCCATTTCTTTAGTGATTATTTTATTGGAAACAAACCAATAAAAACCTGTTACTAGTAAAAACTTGTACTTTTACTTGTGTATATACACACAGAAAGACAGAAAGAGAAAAGAGGGCATTCAGAAACTGGACTTCAATGGATACCTCCAGCAAAAAAAAAAAAAAAAAAAAAAAAAAAATTTTATATATATATATATATATATATATATATATATATATATATATATATATATATATATATATATATATATATATATATATAAAGAGAGAGAGAGAGAGAGAGAGAAACACCACCACATCTCTGTTCGTCTGACATTAAATCAAACCAGAAACTTCCTGTTTTTAGGTCACTTAGGATTACCAAATTTGTTTACATCTACTAAATACTAGACTACGAGAAAGAGAATTTTCTAATAACTTCAAATTCAGAACTTTACATACACCCCCCCAGAATTGATAGAACTATAAACTTTATGACTTGGGTAAAATGTTCTGTGTATCCTTCCACAAGCTTCTCGCAATAGCTTTTTGTAATTTTTGCCCATTTCTCCAGACAGAACTGCTGTAACAGAGTCAGCTTTGCAGGCTGCCCTCTCTTTGTATCTGTCACACACACACCTTTTTAGCTCTGGCCACATTTCTGTATGGGACTGAGATCAGGGCTTTGTGATGGCCACTCTAAAACATTGTGCTGTTGTCCTTAAGCCACTTTGTTACTAATTTGGTAGTATGCCAAGGATGACTGTTTTATGCCCAAGCTTCAACTTCCTGGCTGATGTCTTGAAATATTCCCTCATTCTGAAACCATCTATTTTGTGAAGTGCACCAGTCCCTCCCGTAGTAAAACACGCACACGTCATGATGCTGCCAACCCCGTACTTTACAGTTGGGATGGTGTTCTCAAGTTTGCAAGCCTCCCTATTATTCTTCCAAACGAAACAATGATGATTATGTCCAAACATTTCAGTTTTCATTTCATCAGACCACAAAAATGAAGATCTTTGTCTCTGTGTGAATTTGCAAACTGTAATCTGGCATTTTATGCTGTTTTTGGAGTAATGGCTTCTTCCTCGCTAAGTGACCTTTCAGTCCAACTGATATAGGACTCATTTCAATGTGGATGATGACTCTCTCTTACCGGCTTTATCCAGCATCTTCACAAGATCTTCCGATGTTTTTTCAGGGGTTGATACAAACTAAAACACCTACATCTCTAGGACACAGAACCTGTCTCCTTCCTGAACAGTATGATGGCTGGGCATTCCCATGTTGTTTATGCTTGTGTATAATTTGTTTGCATAGATGAACAAATGGAAATAAAATAAAAATCTGAAGACGACAGTCTCTTAACTGACCTAAAACAGAAAACATTTAGTCTCACTTAATGTCAGACACTGAGAATATGTCTGTTTTAACTGTGTGTTTATGTAAAACATGTAGCACCTTCAGACGATAACATAAATCCATGACAATTTGTTTGGCAAAAATAAAAGTTCAGTCAGGTTCATGGAAACATTGATAAATTTGAGGGCTGACAGCATGCTGCAAATAAACCCACATTTTAAATGTTTGCATTCTTCAAATAAAATACTGAATTTGACTTTGATTTAATGCATTTAAGCAACATAAGTGGTCAGAACATTTGCATATCCTTAAAATGATAGAAGACAATATTTTTGTGGTTTCATTGCATTATATCTTCCTCCTCAAAAGTGGTTTAAACAAACAGAACGTAAGTTGCTTTACCGAATTTTAACAGGTGACCGACTGAAGGATTTGCAAAGACATCACTCGATTTAATTTGCAGGATCCTGCAGCCACAATCTCCATACATACATGCATACAACACAGACTGCAAATCGGGAAAAAGGTTGAATAAGAAAAAAAGTCGTACTTACTACAAAACTACTGTTAACTTTTTCTAAAATGCGTTTTTCGTTTAGTGCCATTGCTTCACCTTTTCTTTTCTTCACCCGTTTCTTTTCCAGCTTTTTACAGGCGTACATCTTACCGGTGGCACGTACTTGGCAGGCACAAACCTGAGAAAACAAGCAAAATGGGCTCACATGAATCCAAATGACATTGTCATCACATTTAATATTAAATATAAAACGAGTATGCTACAAAGAACCTGATCTTACCTCGCCAAATCCACCTTTTCCTAGTACTCTGTAATGTCTGAAGGTATTTTTGGTTACAGGTTGCCTGCGGGAATAAAACCAACAAAAAGAAAATGTCAAAAATGGGACAGAAAAGTGTTAAAGGAGAGAAAAAGGCTTAATATAACAACTGATGTCACTCTGACAGACCATGTGATGTTGCAGACAGATTAATGGTCTAATTTATTATTAATCCACTCTGATGACTGCTGTTTCCACCCTGCTATTTTCCTCAAACCATTATGCAAAGTATAAATTATTAACCTCTCACAGAGACAGACTGATTGGCAGCCCCACCTTTATGTATTAGAGCAAACATTGCTGCTGCTACTTATATGACTAATAGGTTCTGATATCAGCCATTTTATAAAACAGAGAGAAAGCAGCACAAAGAACAATTTAAATGTTCTCCATATATGAGATCACAGTAGTTGCTTTGCATTTGCTGGATCTACCCACCTTTCCAACCATTTCCACTGCAGGAAGCGAGAAAAGTACATAGACTCCTGGTAGGAGGAAAACGGAGCTCCGCTCAGATAATCGCGAACTATTCTGGAGGGGGGGAGAAGAAAAGAAAGAGGGGTTGTGATTATTCTGATAAGAAGAACTTCTCACCAGGCTACATTCAGGCAGAGCAACATTAAATCACGATTTACTCCAAACATGTGTTTACGTTTGTGCAGGCCTGTGATTTTGATCATTGCTGGCTGGGTTACTGATCTGACCAACTTTCAGTGGAAAGATAAAACCTGGTTGGTGTTGTTTTAACACTGAAAAATACAGACTGCCTCTGAATCGAGCCAAAAAACGATTCCGTATAGAACAGTAAATCTAATCTTACTACACAGCCAATGAGGAAGTGGATTGTGTTATTTAATCACATCAAACAAAAAAGTGGACCTCAAAAAAAAAAAAAAACCCAAAAAAAAAAAAATATTTTCCTGCTTCAAGCACAAAAAAAATCATTAAAAAGCCTTTGAGGATTTCAGTGCCCACACAGGTTTAAAGTAGAATCATCTCCTGGGAAAATGGCAGATAACTGAAAATCTGAGAACATGAGTTTGACATGAGTCTGTCAGCTGCGATAATCTTTCCTTTGACTTCTTTAACACTCCCTTAATATATAAGGAATAAGCTGTGCTTTTCAGACAAGGCTTTACAGTGACCTCGAGGTTTGAGATAAACATTATAACACCTCAGAATAAAGGCAGCGCCAAGTTAGGGCAGAAATCTGGGTTGTGGATGACAAAGGATGCTTTTCAAATTCAGCCTCTTTTCTACTACCATACGACTGCACCAAAACGATGGAAGTATTTAATATGATCAAAATATATAAATGTGACATCCATGACAAATAATGGTATGAATTTTAATAACTTGCACTAAAATATCTACAAAACAGAAAAACAACTAAAATTAAATAAAGATAAAGAAAACTTTGACAAATACTAAAATAAAGCAAAATAAAAATAAATAAATAAAAATATCACAAGGATGGATATATTTCAGTGTCGTCAAACTATACTGTGATATTTATGTCCAATTAATTGATACAATACAAAACTCAGCTGTAAAATGCAGTGGATTTGAAACAAATAAGTAAAAAAAAAAAAAAAAAAAAAAAGTAAAAACCTTCAACCAAAGTAAATGAAATGCCATAGACAGGTGGACTTCTACAACACCAACACTGAGAAAAATAGAGAGGGCAGACCAGCATACACATACACATCTCAGGGTAAATCAAACACTTCTGTTTTGGCGCTGTAAGAGGAAGCCGGAGTACCCGGTGAGAACCCAAGTATGATTTAGGGAAGATGTAATCTCAGCATAGAAATGAGGTGCAGGATTTGAACCTAGAACCTTTCTGCTATGAGGAAATAGCATTCACAACAAAACAACCTTAAAAATAAAAAAATTAAAATAAAAAATAAAAAAAAAATACTAAAGTTAGTTTAATCTTCAAAATTACATATTATTTCATGATTTTTTTTTTTCAGGTCTTCTTTATAAAATAAACCATCCAGATAAATTACTCTCAAATTACATGTTTAAATTTCTTTTAGAGTTTTTGTTTGAGAGCATCATAATATTTCTAGATGTAAGATTAAAATCTTGAAACAGCTTCGGGTTTTCCCTTCTTGTGTAACTTGATACACTGCTTGCCATCTTATCAATAACAGGCAAGTTTCTGCAGAGGGAAAAAGCTGAAACACTCCTCTGTTCACAAAACCTGTGAGTAAAAGAAAAACGTTCTTTTTAGCTCACTACTCCTGCTAGAAACTAAAGCCAGAGCAAATATCTGACCTCTATAACCGTAATGATGACGTAACGCTTATGTTTGGTTCAAAATTTTTCCCTAACCATAATTTGAAAATTCTTTAACACTAAGCAAGGGAAGTAAACCTGCCTGTGGTCACGCTCACTGCTTTTGCCAAAACCCTTCAGAGTTTCCACAAGGAAAGCCCCCCTAGCTGAGATAGAGAGAAACCAATGGTATGTCCCTGTGTAACACAGATGCTCTGTATTTGAGAATAATTCACATAACAAGCACATTTTCTCTCAGCTGTCAACAGGATTTCAGGAAAACGTTCGCACCGATCAATAATATCTTTCCTTTTTAAATCTTCCTGATTAAAATCAAAATGTTTAAAGGGCTTCCAGACAGATAAGAGCCAAGCAATGTCCTGGCTGAGCTGGATTATGGTCTCTGTAGCACAAATGGAGTGAGAAAAAAACCCCAAAAAGATGAGGAAAATTGGACTGAACACTAAGATCATGCTATGATATAACACTATGTTCGACCGCAACACAGGAATATCCAGGAGTGACCAAATGCTCTGCCAAAACTCACGTCTCCTACAGGCTTTCAGCTGAGGCATAGCATTTAATTTAAAAGCATGGAGGACATCTAAACTGCACGGTGGAAAAAGCAGAATGATCATGGAAAAATGTATCAAAGACTAAACTTGAGAAGATCTTTTGTCCAAATGCATCTAAGGCTACTGCACGTGCTCAAGCCATTTCAGGTTTTCACATTTATGTATCATCTGAGCAAGTGCTTCTGCGTGTGTTTCTATTCAGCCCTCCTGAGGAAACACCTTTTTGCTACAATTACAGCTGCGGTTCTTCTGGGTTATGTTTCTGCCAGCTTCGATATCTAGGGAATAAAATTTATGCCCATTCTTTTCAAAATAGCCTAAACTCAGACAAATTAGATGGAGAGAGTCCAAACATCCATTTCAAGTCTTGACACAGATTCTCAATGGGGTTTAGGTGTGGACTTTGACTGGGCCATTATCACAAACTGACTGACTTTGATCTAAACACATTCACTGTATCTCTGGCTGGACATCAGTTGTCCTGCTGGAAGGTGGAGCTCTGCCTTACTCTCAAATTGTTTTGCACCCTTGAACAGGTTTTCTTTCAGCATTGCCCTGTATTTAGCTCCATCCATCCTTTCATCTCTGACCAGCTCTCCTGCTGAAGAAAGGCATCCCCAAAGCATGATGCTGCCAGCACCATGTGTCACCATGGGGATGGGCAGTTCAGGGTTGTTTGCAAAAAGTTTGGTTTTAGCGTTATCTGTGACTTCTGAAGGCAGTTGGTTGAACTTGACTTTATATGGGGTTATCAGATTAAACACACTGGAGCAATGCAACTTCTTCTCTCAGCCCTTTTTTGACACATCCAAGCCATTCGAGTTATTATTTTAGAAACTGAGCATATATTCAGTTCATTTTGCGACCAAGAATAAACAGTGTTGTTGTCCAACTCTGAGCCCCACTTTTCCTAAATTCTGTTTAAACACTGGGCATATTCCTTAGAATCTAAAGAAATTCATTTTCCAGCCCACTCTGAGTATTATTGTGTGCCACTGTGCAAAAGTTTTAAACAAAGATTAAAAAAAAAAAAAAAAAAAAAAGGAAACTTCACTTCCAATGAGTCAAACTTTCCTGCAGTCTTAAAGTGGTCTTAATCCACAACTTAGAGTATTCAGAATTTCTTTTTCTTTTTTTTTTTTTTTTTTAAATACTGCCTTCTTTTTCACTCATTTTCTGCCCAGTCCTGGACAAAAAAAGAAAGCTTTGAAAAATGTTGCTGAAACCACTTTAAAAGATCACAAGAAAATCTGTCTGCCTGAAGGCAAAGCAGAAAGAAATCCGGGTGAGCCAAGACTTTTCTACCTGTCAGGTGATTCACTCACAAGTGGACAACCTAAGTGGGTGTAAAATATGGAAATGTCTCGAGTCACAATACATCAGCACTTGCTCAACGAAATCCTTATACAAACATGAAAATATGTTTCCAGGAAACGGGTTGGAAAAAAAAAAAAAAGAAAAAAAGACTGCTTGCAGGATAATATCAACAACATATTTGGACTTTGTGAGCAGAGGTGTGCAAGTCTAGCTGCTTTCATGAGTGGTCACTAGAAACACTGAAACAGACACACTCAAGTGTCTTGACACCTCATATTACAGCAGTCTATTTGTAATTACCCGTAAATCGTTAACAAAAACACTGCAGGTGTAAAAAGAGGTCAGAGGTAGATCCCAGTATTTCCAGTCTGAACCTGTGTGGTTTACATCAGCCTCGTTTCCAATCAGCTGTGAAGACATTTAGAAAGAAATCTATCAACAGTGCCTCCGTTGACATTGGAGTTGGTGTTTAAATTAGCATTGTAGCGGTGGCTGCATCATGCTGTGGGGATGCTCTTCCTCAGCAGGGGCAGGGAAGCTGGTCTGAACTGATAGGAAGCAGAATGGTACCAAATACAGGGCAATCCAGGAAGAAAACCTCAGACCTGTTTTTCAGGCTTAGTCATGTTTAGCTAAGTTTCATTTCTTTTTTGTTTGTTTTGCGCTGCCTCCTGTTTCTATTTGATGTAAAGCACTCTGCATTGCCCACGTTGTGAAAGAAAAGTGTTCTGTCTGTAAAGACTGGCTGATAAAGGCTCACAAAGACTTCAGATTTCCTTAAAACTCATAATTATGTGCTACTATATGTTGGTCTATCACACAACATCCCAATGAAATACACTAAAGCTTGTTGTTGTAACATGACAAAGATCAAAATGTATAAATACAGCCTTTCTGGAAAATATTTTAGGTACATGACAGCAGTTTGCGAAGTAACGTGCTGCTGCACTCTGCCTGACTGCCTGATGCAAAAGGATGATTTTTTTTTTTTTTTTTTTTTTTTTTTTTTTTTTTTTTTTTTTTAAAGGTTTTCATGGCACCAGTGACATTTATTCATTAGTAGCTGAGCAGAGAAGAGGAAGACATGAAGCAAAGGGCACGGAGCTGGGAATCGATCCGGGGCCTCTCCATACGGTGTGCCTGCTCTCCCAATGGGATGATTTTTACGACAACCATGATAATATCAAGTCCAGCACTTCCAGTGTCGCAGTTCTGCTAATTTATTCATGCAAACCAGTGACTGACTAAACTCTTCTCAGTTCTCAGCTTTAACTGAATATATTGGAGAACAAATGTAGCAAACAATATATGAAGTCCTGATGCTCTTGAAATCATTTATCACTACCATATACGTGCTACAATTTATGCTTTTTCCAGCAGCTCATTATTAAGGTAAAACAAAGTTAGACAGCAGTATGTGAGTAAGAGTGTGTGTGTGCAGTAAAAAAGAGCCAGTCTGTTTGCTTCCTCTGGCTCTCAGCGGAGGAAGCACAAACACCTGCATCGGCGTGCGCGTTTGTCAACCTGCGCGTACGAGGAAGACTGAGGTGCCTGTTGTTTTCATGCCAGCCGTCCGGATGCTTTCTCTGCCCACCGCTCCATCGTGCGTGCATGTTTACGAGCATTACATAACCCCAGGTGTCAGCTGTCCCCGTCATTACCAAAGACGAGACGGTTCTGCGAGCATACAAACAGTTCCCAATGGAGCTGCTGGCACCGTACGCTGACGGCAGTAATCGATGACAGAGGTAACTCAAGAACAGTCTACATAGCTTTTGTTGCTGCATGCGAGTCTGATCACAGCTGGAGGCAAAGGGTTACGCTTCAAGACTTACTTGGTGCAGTCATTGAAGAGCTCCTTACAGGGACTCTGCTCCAGCCTCTCCCGGCACCGAGCGATAACATCCTGGGGAATGTCGGGTAGATGGGCAGCCGACTTGAAGGTTAAAGAGACAAAGAAGCAGAAGATGAGAGCGGAAAAGGGAAACACATGAAAATGAAGTGGGTTTTAAAGTACTTTAAAAGGACAGAACAGAGGAGCACAAGGAAGGAGCTACAGGAGAAGTGAAAGAAAGCAAGGACACAAGGAAGAGGGGGAAGGAAGGAAGGAAACAAGAAAAAAATAAAAGAAGGAAGGAAGGATGCAAGGAAGGAAGGAAACATTCAGACAACAATAGGATAGGGAATAAACTATGGAAACAAACATTTTTTTCATCGTCTTATTTTCTTCTTCACACTATAATCCAGACCAGGGAAATATTGAACTCAAATGTCGTACTTTTCTAGACTGTGTAGGAACCCTGTGTGCTATTTGGTCAACTGAGAATGATAAAGATAATTTAGCCCTACCTGACAATAAATAACTTGCAAAAGTTATTTATTGTCAGGGTAGAGAGTTCACTTTGGGTATGGATTACAGTTATCCCACACTGTCCCCAGCACTCTTCCCTAAGCGATCTGTAATGAGATGTAGGCATAAAGGACAGTGAAATCCATCAGTGGTCAAAAACATTACTGCAAAACAGAGTTTTGCTGCACGGCACCTGAAATATTAGCACCAACCCAGTATTGCATTCAAGGTTTCTTGTGAATTGAAATATTGCAAATATTGATAGTGCATTGACAACTGCAAAAACACACACTTAAAGTTGCATTTCCCCCAGCATAGTAATTTCAGTGTCTGTGTTTGCTGAAAATGGCTTGCATCTATGCGATGTGAAGCAAGAAGGGCAAAATGCATTTTCAGATATGCATTACTTCACTGTATACGTGTTCTGCATCCTGTTTTCAAATATATGACTGTGTCAGGTGGTTCTGAATTTGAGTAAACGTGTTCATGCATCTTACCCCGTTATTGAAGTATGTGTCTAATACAATCAGTCCACCACCCCTCCTCTTCTCATCAGGAGCTAGCTGGTACATGGCCTGTTGGAGGAATAACAGACACGTAAGTAGCGACGCCAGGCTAGGCCGTGCTTGTTCAGCCATCTTTAATACCTATCCAAATAAGGGGAGAGAGATAGAGAGAGAGACGGGCAGAGGGGAAGGCCTCGAATCCAGAAAAGAATAATCGGTTAAGAAGAGACAAAAGAGGAAAGTAATGAAAGGAAAGAGTAACAAACAACCTGGCGAAATGACAACTTTATTCATCTTCACGCTTCATTCGTTACATTTGTCGCCTAACGGGATCACGGATTGTGCCTCTGGTCAAATATGGCCGTATGTGGGGAGATGGTCTGGAGTTTGACCGCTTCCAGTCGCCTGTTTTGTTTGAAAACAAGCTCTGCAGAGAAGAAGAGGACTGAGAGCTGCAACTATGCATCACAGCAACAACATGACATTCTTGGGGGAAACAGCAGAACATGTAGAGCTCCAGAGATTTAGTCATTTGTTCTAGAATCTAGCTCCATCAATGTGAATAGGTGTATCTTCCAGAGTGCGAATATTTGTGCTGTCAGGATATCTTGATAAACCCCTAACACAGATCCTGAAAGGATCCCCCCCTCCCCATGTTTCCTTTCTTGCATACCACCGGGGGCCTAGACACAAGCTCGGGCTTGTGTTTGCTTGCTCACCCAGGGGAACTGCCTCTGACGTGGGACTGACCTCATGGAGGAGTGCAGAGAGGAAGAGGAGGGGTCTGCTTTTTAACAACCAAAGTCGCTAATCACCGACCCACCCATGCAGGCAAAGCACCGATTTACCTCTACCATTTATTGTTCTGCACAGCCTGATTGAGGCCGGTCTCACGGGAGAACCAGCTGACAGATGGACAGTATGAGGAAAAACACAAAGACAAGCAAGAGAGCCTTTGGGCTACAAAGAAAAGACAGCTGTAGGATCATCAAAGATTAGGGGGGGCAATTGTTAAAGGCAGATATTTACTCTTACCACAGCATCCATGAACTCAATGCAGCGCTTCAGCTCTGGCCTGGTGTCACAGTACTGACGGAATAACAGCCGACCGATGGGCTGCTTCTCACATAGACTGGTGAAGTCCCTCTCTGCAGGGAGAGACACAAAGAAATGAAATGTAATGGCTGTCCTCTAGCCTGAAGGTTCTGGGTGGTTCAAGTTACCTCTGAGGGGAAAGACAATAACTCCATTTCTGCTGCTTAACCATCATTATGCTTTTGTTCTCTCAATATTGTTGGCGGATTGCCATCTTGTTATTCTTGTATGGTTCTGCACAACAGTTTTGAACTACCTTTACACTTCACATCTATCTTCTGAGGAGCTGGACCTTTATGTAATCATTTAAAGTTGCTGTGAGCAACAATTTATGCAGCTTTCTAAAACGAGATGTTTTTTTTTTTTTTTTTTTTTTAAAAAAAAAAAAAAAAAAACAAAACACTAACTTCCAAATGACTTATTTTCATCCTTACACCTTCCAGCAACCAATAATGTAACAGAGACTAATGTTCAAAATGTTACATTTAATACGGAAATTTTGTAAAACCTTCTAATAATATTACTACTAGATTACTTTTTACTAACATTTTGCCGGATTGTAATGTTATGCCATTGGCAAAGCAATTACAAATCCTTTGAAAAAATATTGCACCCTTTAATAGATAAACATCTATTTTTGATGCATCCAGAGGTGGACATGGACGATTTTCAGGATTTACAAAAGTCAAAACTCGCTTGTGTTCATCTGAATTGATAGCTTAACTTTGAGAAATGCAAAAGGCAGAACTTATTCTGATCCCAAGAAGTTCCCAGGCTCGAAGGAGTTTATAGTCCCTCCAGCAGGTTCTGAGTGTTCGCTGTGGTCTCCTGTACAGCAGAACGTGCCCCGGAAAAACCTCTGAGGAAGACCCCCGGGAGGCATCCTGATCAGATGACCAAACAACCTGGACTGACTCCTATTTAATTTGAGGAACAGCAGCTCGACTCTGACTCTCCTCACGCTCCTAAGCTTAGCTCATTTTAGCTGCTTGTAGCCTTGTTCTTTCGCTCATGATCCACATCTCATGATCATGATTGTAGTGTATAACCTTTGCTTACTGCATTTGCTTATCTGACTTCACTTGTATATGAACTTGAGTGACCCGTAGTGTTTAATATGATGGTGGGTCACACTTTGCGGCTATATGAGCTTCAAATTTCCTGTAAAGTCTTTCTACATGGTTTAAGACTGTGTTTATGAGAATATTTGACCATTTTTCCAGAAACACATTTGTAATGTCATGCACTGATGTTGGATGAAAAAAGTCTGCCTTCCAGTCTATGCTCTAATTAATCCCAAAACTGTGACATCGAGTTAAAGTCTGGACTTTGTGAAGGCCAGTCAACTTCTTCCCCACCAAACTCATGCATCCATGTCTGTATGGACTTTGTTTTGTGCACTGGTGCATAAAGGGGCGATCCCCTAACTGTTCCCATAGAGTTGGGACTATGAAATTGTCCCAAAGATATATGAATTTGCTTTTTCAACATGCCTTAGAAACAAAACAGACCGACTGTATTCATGTTTTCTGTTGGTGTGTCCGTCTGTTTTTTCCTGTGCACCTGGTCACATCTTATTAGAACTAATGGGTCCATTTGACTCATACTTCCTCTTTCACCAAATGAGGAAGAAGACCCAGGACGCTCTCTAGCACCGGCTGATGGTCAGGACAGATGCACACACACAAAACGAACATACAAACACAAACATGCATGTATTTGTTGAAACACAAGGAGGAAGAAAAACGGTTGTGATGAGTCAGAGTGTTAGCACCAAAGAAAAGAAATACTAAATCTTTATAGTAGTTCTTTTATTTTAAACACATCATCAGTATGGGAAATCCAACATTCGCGAACGTCTGAATAAAAAGAGAGCAACTGAAATCTTTATTACTTCCCTTTAAGCCGTATGGCTGCAACGTTTTAAGTTCGATCTCAAAAGTTCTCGCTAACAGATCTTCAACTGCATGAACAACACTTTATGCTAACTTTCATCCTATGTCACAATTCTTTGGAGGTATTTCCTCTTCTGCATAAATTGAGAACTCCCTCTCAGATTATTGGAGGGAATCTGAACAATAATAAAAAATTGGGGCCATTTGTTTACACAATACAGTACTTCTTCTATGTGTGCATGTGAAAAAAAAAATTACATGTGACATTTATAATTGATCATCTAATAGATAAGCTACATGAGAAACCTGTTTATGGTCAGTTTGTTTGCTTGGAAACTATGTTCGAAATCATGCAAAGTTTGTGGTTGTGAAAAGATGGCATCTGGGTTCTAGTGAAGGCTTTTGTGTCCATAAATAGTTGATGGTTTTCTTCTCATCCTGGCTTCACTCAGCATCCAACCTAATGTGCACTTATTCTCAGATGTTCAGCAGATCTCCTAACTGGTTGCACAAACAAGTTTTAGACTGGAGCAAATTACTGTTGCAAAAATCACTCACTACTGCGCAGTTAAACCCTTTAAAAGAATAAAAATGGAAAAACTTAGGGTGGTAACTATTTATCCAAAACAAAGATTGCTTTAATCACAAAGGTTTATACTTGGTGACCATGCTGGGCCTGAGAACGGTGACAGCTGGAAACCAAATATTTACCATTCAGATATTCATTTGTTGGGTCTTCTGAACGGCAAACTGCAGCGGCCTTCTCACAGTTCTCCAAAGAAAGGTTTCTGCAGCTCATTTATTGTAGCTATGGGGATGGAAGTACATGACATACAGCTATTCAACATTAAATGAGCCTACACTTTTTCTGTTTTAGGTCACATTTTATTACTTCCTTATATTCTGAGATTTAAATACAGGGCTGCACAGGTGGTAGCACTGTTGCCTTGCAGCAAGAAGGTCCTGGGTTCAAATCAGGGTTGGAACGAGACTTTTAATGTTCGGGGGGGAGGAAGAGGGGTGACCAAGCCTATCTTGGGGGGTTTACAGATGAGAATAACAAATAACACATATATATAAAAATCACATTTTCTTTTCCTCCACATCCCTCACATTTATCATTGTTCTTCTTCTTTCCCTATTTGGGTATTTTAGGAGGGGTGGGGGGTGCAATCCGATGACTCCCCCCGTGTCTACCTCCACACCTGGTTCAAATCCCAGCCTGGGGTCTTTCTGCATGAAGTTTGCATGAAGCAACAACATTTAACATCAGTCAGTAAATTAAACCCTGGACACAGATGGGTCTTTCAAATGGACAATGACCCAAATCATACATTCAGTCATAAAGTGCCTTGAACACAGCAAAGTCAGATCATACAGTTTGAAGGCTGGTCTACTGAATATTAACAAAATGTATGTAAACTTCTGGATTTGAATACATTTTTTAAAATCTATATATGTAAAAAAAAAAGTAGTTTAAAATACTATACATTATTCCAACATTTAGCAAATAGAACTAACTTTGGTAATCCTATCCTCTCTAAACAGTGAAAGCTTACTCTGATTATAAAGATTCTGCCAGCATTTATTCATAGTAAGAAAATATTTACTTTTCAGCTGTACATCATGTGTGCTTTTTTTCTCTGTGGTTTTCCTATGATGCTTATTGCACAACCATTAAAAATTTCTAGCAGTTTTTTTCCATTTAACTCGTACACAGAGAACTGGGACCTGGCAACAATTACGCTCAAAGACATATGAATGATTTCAGTATGAATGTTTTCATAACTTCTTCTACAAACAAGTTATTTCTCTAAAATCAAAATGGTTTCCTGGAAACACAACCACTAACACATATTGGAGTTGACACAGAAAACATGGATGTCTTATCAGAAACATCAGCTGAGGATATTGCTGAATAAATACTAGACCTAATATTGACCTGTAATCACTAAAATAATGTTAAAGTTAATGTAGTGATTTGCAAAAATCTTAATTTTCTATAAACTTAAACCTCCATGTATGTCACTGGGATTTTAATTTAACTTTCTCACCTGCAAATATCAATGCCAGAAAGTATGGCATTATTATAATTGTAACAGTTAATTTAAGCAGCATGATGGAAAATAAGCCGGCTTTCAATTTTAAATAAAAGCAGTAAGATCATGATATGCATTTTTGTTTGAAGTTTTCACGCAAATACCGTGAAAGTGCGGTATCTACAGTCAAGGTTGTCATACCGTCAGAATCTGATACAAACCCATCGCCAAGCATGGTGGTGGCAGCATCATACTGTGGGGAAGGTTTTCTTCAGTGAGGGCTGGGAAGCTGGTTTGAGTTAATGGGAAGATGGATGAAGCTAAAAACAGACTGCTCGAAGCAGCAAAAGATTTCAGACTGGGTTGGACATTTACCTTATTGATCTGTCACACATAAATCACAATCAAATATATTTATATTTTTGGTTGTAATGTGACAAACTGTACAAAAGTTCAATTAATATGACTACTTTTGCAAGGCACTGTATTTGTATATGAATATGATTTTGTGATCAAAGACCTTAAGAGAAGCCACAACTTCTCTCTCATTGTCACTTTGTCATTTGAATTTTAAATCTGAGGGCAATATTTCACAAAAAAAAATAAATATATATATATATATATATATATATATATATATATATATATATATATATATATATATATATATATATATATATATATGTATGTAAGAGAGACCTCTCAAGTCCTGACTAAGCTGACAGTTTCACACAGGAAAATGAGAAGGAAGTATTATAGACTTGAGCAATCACAGGAAAGGGTCAGTGATGGTCAGTGATCATCTTTACCACAGAACTAAGCTGCAATTTCTACTTAATTAAAACTCCAGTTCAGTTGTAAAAAAGTGGGTTAGTCAGATGACGAATGGCCAGTCAAGTGTGCACAGTTCCTTGTGAGCATCTACAGCGTCATGCCAAAGTATTCAGACCCCTCAACTTTTTTTTCACATTTTGCTACAGTGTATTTTATTAGAATTTTGTGCTCTGTACTAATGCAAAGTAGCTAATTGTTGTGAAGTAGATGAAAAATGATGCACTGTTTTTTTCGCAACAAAAATCTGAGAAGTGTGTATGCAGCTCTCCATTACTCTGACACCCCAAAATAAAATCCAATGCCACCAATTGCCTTCAGAAGACACTACTGTGTATTTTTTCCTCATTATAACTCCACATGTTCTGTGAAGGCCTCAGAGGTTTGTTAGATATCATTAGCGAACAAACAGCATCATGAAGGCCAAACAACACAGCAGACAGGTCAGGGATAACATTGTACACACATTTAAAGCAGGACCAGGTTTTAAAAACCGTATCTCAAGCCCTGAATATCTCACTAAGCCTTGTTCAATCTATCAACTGGAAAAGAGGAGCGTATGGAACAGCTGCAAGTCGAATAAGGCATGGGTGTCCACCTAAACTGTATTGGACAAGGACAAGGTAACTCTGGAGGAGCAGCAGGAATCCACAGCTCAGAGCAAAAAAGTGTGTCAACAGGAAAACTATTCCTCATTCAATGTAAAAATCTGGCCTTTGTGAAAGCGTGGAGAGTGGCCACGGAGAAGTCAAAAGAAGCCCCATGACAGTGACAACATGATGGCAGCATCATCCTGTGGGGATGCCTTTCCTTAGAAAGGACAGGGAAACTGGTCAGAGTTGAGATGAAGCTAAATGAAGCTAAATACAGTAAGAAAACCACACACGACCTCAGCGTGGGATGAAGGTTCGCCTTCCAGCAGGACAACGACCCTAAACCTACAGCCAGAGCTACAGTGGAATACTTCAGATCAACGCAAATTGACGTGTTAAAATTGCCCAGTCAAACTTGAGATCAATTGACAAGCTGTGGCTTAAAGACTTAAAAAATGCTCACTGAAGATGATCTCCAGCCAATCTGACTGAGCCTGAGATATTCTACGAAGAACAGTGGGCAAGTCTCGCCATGCGCGAAGCTGATGGAGCCATCCCCTAAAGGCATGCCACACTTTGTCACAAAAGAATATGCACTACTTGTGTTGGCGCATTGCATTAGATCCCAGTCAAATTAAAGTGTGCGGTTGCAACGTGATAGAAAGTGGAAAAGGTTCAAAGCCTATAAGCACTTTTTACAAGGCACTATGTTGAGCTGAGAGATGGCCACGTCTATGAGCTGCTATGTGGAAGACAAACTTCTAAAGCTGGTTTTTAAAACACATCACATAAACCAACTGGATGAAAAGTAGTAGAAGCATATGTGCTATAATGTATAATAAAACTGAGTGGCAGAAAAAATGAAAGTGGGATGGATGGCGATAATGAAGCACAGAGGTTTGAGGCTGGCAGTCAAAGAGGCAGCAGCATGTATAGTGTAATCTGGGTTTACCAAAACTGCCAGTCGCTTGTCAAGGCTAAGGTCAAATGCCTGACATTATCGAGACACAACAAAAACACTGCTATCAGTCGCTTTACTGTATCCTTGTGTGCACACATGCACGTAGCTACACGTCTGCCAGTTTGATTACACAAGGAGGAATATTTTGATCCTGTGCTCTGCGTGATAGAGAAATTACACAATAGCATGTATGAAATGCTGACATATGTAAACTCCTAGAGCTGGGGTGCGCACGCTCACACCTTCAGTCCATCTCTGGAATCCGGTGCAAAGTTGGGAGTCCTGATGGAAACAAGTAAATATAAATATTCTGCCTTTAATGTGGCTGGGAACTGACAGATTCGGGAGTCGGAATAGTTATTTTGTGAGGGATGTGTGGACAAGCTGACAAGAAGCACAATCAGTGCAGAGTAAGATATCACCAAAGGGAGTGCATATATACACCTCCATCCCTTTCACTTGGCTCCGCTCTTATCCGTCTTGTCCTCAAAAGATCTCTCCCGCTGCTGTAAAAGGTCTCTCCATCCACGGCTCTCCTCTCAAGCCTCCCTCTGAGGAGGCTAAAAGACTGAAGGACACACACACACACACACAGAGAGAGAGAGAGAGAGAGAGAGAGAGAGAGAGAGAGAGAGAGAGAGAGAGAGAGAGAGAGAGAGAGAGAGAGAGAGAGAGAGAGAGAGAGAGAGATGCAGATAGTGGTGGAGGTACGTATGGAGATAGAAAAGAGGGAGGGTATGAGAGCATGTGGGGGAGGGCAGCCCTGCAATCTTTGGCAGAGAGAGCTGTGACGCACAACCCCCCACACACAGGCACACACACTCTGGCACTGTGTGGCATCCACAGAACCACAATGATGGTTGCACAGTAATCTAGCCCAATGGGGCCAGACCACAAATTCACCTGTGATGTTAGGAAGAGGGATGGGGGGGGGACAGGTTCTGATTTGACGTGTGAGCAGACACGAGCGTCTTCTCGACTTTGATACTCTCACAAACCGTTTTCCAAACCCAGACGCTCATACTTGCACACGCCCAATTTCCTGTCCCCCTTGCCTGTAACCATGGGTGGAGACGAATAGAAACAGGAAGGAAGTCCAACGTGAACTTCTCCCCGAAGTCAGACACACCCCAACAACCCAACGACACTGCGGGCTCTTCCTGCTCGTACCAATAGTTCGTCGAAGCTCCTCGCATTGGCTGATGTGCGGGAGTTTAAGCATCTCCTTCCATTTCTTGCTGCGACCGTTCCTCTTGCCTCCTCCACCTGAAAGACAAAAAAAAAAAAAAAAAAAAAGGAGAAATTAATGTCAGATGGTCAGAGCGTCCAACAAGTAGCATTTTCAGCCCAGGAGCAACGAAGACATTCGTCCAAGTGTGTGTGTGTGAATGTTTATGTTCACTCTTGCATGCATGTCTTCAAGCTCGCTGACCTTGGTGTGACCAGAAACAGGGACAGCTGCTTCATCTCACCAGTCACCTCTGTGCAATATGACAGAGCATGTGATGAAGAACGCTGACAGCCTCAAACATCACGAGTCTCTCTCTCTCTCACACACACACCAAGTGGATCCCAGTCAAACATTAGCCTAACTAAACAGTCATTCATAGATTATCTCCATCACATACACAGAGGTGGGGAATATTATTCTCGGAAAGTCTGGGAACCCTAATGTAAGGCTTGATTGACCACAACAGCATTCTTTTGCTACTTACTGAAAGGCTCTTTACAACAGCAGTTATAGTGTGTGTGTGTGTGTGTGTGTGTGTGTGCGCGCGCGCACATCTACAGTTGAAACCAGATATTTACCTACACTATAAAAATACACATACCCTATTTTCCCCCTCACTGTCTGCAAGTTTCTCACAGTAGTTTGCTGGAATTTTGACCTATTCTTCCAGACAGAACTGGTGTAACCAAGTCACATTTGTTGGCCTTCTTTTAGCTCTACCCACAGATTGCTAAAAAGACTGAGATTAGGGTTTGTGATGACCACAAAAACATCAACTTTGTTGCCTTTAGGCCACTTTATAACTAATTTGGTGGTATGATTAGAGTCACTGAAAAAAAAGGATAATATGGTATCAGAATTAACAAAACACCTTATAAATACACCCCAAACTTTGATAACTTATTTGTTCTCAGATCATAAAAAATAAATTAATAAAAAAAAAATAATAATTAAGCATCAGATCAAATTAAATAGATGTGTATAATTTATTTATTTCCAGGTGTGTAATATTTTTATTTCAGATGGCCTGTACTTGTCCAGAGGACTCCAGAGCACTTCACACTACATTCAGTCATTCACCCATTCAAGCACACGTTCACACACTGATGGTGGTAAGATACATTGTAGCCACAGCTGCCCTGGGGCAGACTGACAGAAGCGAGACTTGACTTGAAGCAGTCGGCGCCACCGGGCCCTTTGAACACCACCAGCAGACAAAGCGGGTGAAGCGTTTTGTCCAAGGACACAACGACTGGCGGATGGAGCGGACGTTTAAATCGGCAACCAACCGGTTACAGGACAGACCCCCATCTCCCGTTGCCCACATGCACTAAAATGTATCAGGAACTGGCTGGTTGCAAACTTAAAAATCAGATGATCAGTGAATGCACCATACCTAGGCACAACAGTAGTCGGTGTTGAAGTAGTTACTGAAACTTTCTGCTATTCATCCATAAAGCTCAGATAAGTGTTTGTGTTGCAACAACAGGGAGCTGCACTTTTTCGGGAACAAAAAGTAACTGTCTCACAGGACGTCAGTTTGTACCCGCCTTGTGGACATCAAACAGGCAAAGGGGCAAATTGCC
Source organism: Anableps anableps (assembly GCA_014839685.1). Taxonomy (NCBI): domain Eukaryota; kingdom Metazoa; phylum Chordata; class Actinopteri; order Cyprinodontiformes; family Anablepidae; genus Anableps; species Anableps anableps. The sequence continues at coordinate 17,206,782 of CM026065.1, read as the reverse complement.
CCACAGCTGACTCCAGCCAGAGGTGGTTGTTGCATAAATGGCACCCTGGACGAGACCCCAACAAAAGGCAACCTTGCAAAACAACTTTTTACTTTGTAACTTATTACAAACAAACAAACAAACAAACAAAAAAAAATCATCCCATATTATTGGATTAAGACAAAAGGACAGATGGCTTTTACATTTGTCTCAAACTGAAGTGGAACAATGCCAAGACGACGTTGACAATGCTTTTTTGTTCTAAATTAGGATAAAAGTTTCATGAAACTCAGACTGCTTTAAATAATCTCTTTTCGATGAGCTATAATCCAGTTGAGGTCTGAACAATAAACCTCAACTAAAAGATTCTGAACCAGATATGGACAAATCCAGCATTCATAAAGAAGAAAATTGCCCGATATTGGAGCGCCAGATCTATAGCTGTAAATCATAAACCTTCGGTAACTTCAGTGTCAAAGGGTATACATGGTGCAGGGCAATATTTTCTTAAAGTAGTAGATACCCATTTCATGATAGTATAAAGGGTGCAATGAAAGATAACTATTTATTTTATTAAATAAAAGAGAGCAACCATGGCTACCCACAGACTGTGCTGCCCTGAGGAGTAAGCCATATTGCCTATATTATGTACCACCACTGACTCCAGCAGCCAACAGGAAACCTGCACATATAGCAATGTTGCTCTATTTTGTTCTTTTGAGCTTCCAACCTGTCTCTTTTGGAACAAGCTGGATCTGGAAATGTTGGGCATCTACTGGAAATCTCAGACGTAGGGTAAAGGGCCGCATTCTCTAGGGAATACACACAGAGTAATATTTACAGTTAGTAATGCCTCTAACAATCTGTCACCAGGTCAAGCTAAATGAACTCTTTAATCTATCATTTTAAGCTTGGGTTTTATTTTGATTATTTGAGCATTATTTTTATGCAGATTATGATGAAAGAAAATAATCATCTGATTCTACCATAATCCTGCATGGAGTATCATGATAGGTTAACCCACATTCATGTTGCCTCACATCAGCCCTTGTACGCCCCTCAATCGCTCAGCTCTCATCTATTTTGGGCTGTTCTGGCACCATCTGTTGGACCCCCTTTGCCTTCGGATTAAGGCAACAAAACAATGTTAAAAATCAGCCAGAATGCAGATGATTTTGGCAGGTTTTCATGAAATGCATCAAGAAAACTGAATGCTTCCCACTACAAGTAAAGACTTGCTACAAAGTCTGGAGCATGTTCAGAGCTGCTATGCTAGGATTGTGGTGGCTTATCATGACAGCTGCATATCAGGAGCATGTAGGTGTCTGTTAGCAGCAGTGTTACTTTACCCATGACATGTGGCCCACAACACAACAACAAAATAGATTGGTCAGAGATTTTTAAAGCAGGGCTGGCAACACTGACCTCAGCCCAGGAATACAACCTCTTCATATAACTTTTTGTAACCCTCTTAGCACCGTGGCTGATATGCACATGAAAGTCCCAACACCGTTCTGATTGCAAGCAAAAGGATTTTACTAATCAAACAGAATGAACAGTCCACAATTTACTGCACTAATATACCACCATGATTATGCACAGAAATCAATATATGCCATGCTCCCAGCTGGGGAAAGGCACATACACCCCCAAATTGTACATATAGGCTGGTTGCAGTTTAGATGTAAAATATGTTTTTCATGCTGTCAAACAGAAGTCCCAGCATTATACTATGAGGGTGAGAAAGAGGCAGCAGCTAGAAATACTGGGATGTAGTTCTTAGAGCTGCACAGTATATCAAATCACAATTGTTAAGTCAAAGAACAGCCCACGAAAAACAGCTGTGGACCTTAAATTCTCCATGTGATCAGAGGAAACAGACTTTGACTTTCATGTGTATTATTCCTCTTGACTGCTCTCAACAAGATATGCTTACACAGTGCTAAGGCAGGTTAAAATTATAACGTAGCACTAAGTGCAGAAACAGTAAACTCTGTCATGTCTTTTTTCGCGAAGCATCGAACAGAAAACTTGTGAACATAGGCTTTTTGCTCTGAGAAGGACTGAGACACTTATAATAAAATAAACTTTGAATTATTCCACTCCACCGGTAATTACTAAAGTCTGTTTTACAAAGATTAGAAAATGTCAGACACCTCTTCATTTCTGACTTCGGTATTCGCAGGTATTTATCATTTCTGGCTTGGCTAAGCGGTCACGAGAGGGTGCAAAGTTGGGCAGAGAATCATTTTTCCCCGTCAGAAGTACACATTTAACCGCCTTTACATCTCACATAGATACTCTGAAACCAACAGCATCATGTCCACCAGAAACAGAAGACATCAGATATTATATGAACTGCTGTGTGGGAGGGGTCACAGTTTATTAAACTAGAATAACAATTTTAGTTTTGTGTGCTTTTGGTCATAATAGGAGAGAAGGAAAACATATTACTGCTGTCAGGGGGAAGTTCATTTGTAACAGTCTTTTTTTTTTTTTTAGCAGATATATAATTTCAAAAGTCAATAAGCATTCTACTGTAAGTGTAAGAAGAGCTATTCTCACTTAACGACTTTTGGTTTCAGTTAAATTGCTTGTTGTACTTTGACAAAAACCACAACCCCTTTTTCCATACTGTATGTGCTCATCAGGACTTCCTGGCCTATCGTCATGTTTGTAAGGTATAGTAGGTAAGTGGAGAATGAGGTCAGAGTTGATGCCCTCCTGAGACGACAACGAAAGTCTTAAGGGCTGGACAGATGTCAATCTGTCGAGAGGATGATCAATGCAGAACATGTTTCTTTATCAGCTTCTTTATTGGGGCTTCGCCGATTCCCCGATGGTGAATTGCCATTTAAAAGCAGGTACTGAAACAGCAATAAACCACTTCTGTGAAGTGAGAATGGAAGACGAAACAAGACAAGAAAAACCACACCCGTTTGTTTGCAGTAATAATTTGCTGAAGCAAAACTTGACAAGAACAATGCTGACTCCACAACATTTTCAAAATACAACTTTATATTTTCCAAAAACAGCTTCCTTCACATTCATTGGCATCCCTGGTAAAAAATGTAGAACATTAAGCAAAACCAATAATGCCGCAAAAGTTCACTTTAGAGAGGCACCAACAAACCGTATACGATGCTAAAATACATAATCAGTTGGTGTTTAATTAGAAAATCTTTGTAAAACTCTGTTTTACAGCGGCTGTTTTCAAAAATGTGACGTTACATAACCTTCGCTCCTAATATACATAATTAACGGGAGCTCACAGCAGAAAGGCAAGAAAAAAAATGTTTTTATATCTTTTTATATCATAGTTGTTTAAGAAAAATTGGAATCAGCTAAAATTGGTGCCAGGAAGTGAAAGTGTCACAAAATTCAGAAAATTGTTTTCAGGTTTTGATTAGTGTATCTCTAACTCATTGTGACTGCTCATCTTACAAAATTGTCATTCTGGGTATTGACATAAAAAACAAACTGGAGGTTGCATCTCCTTGGGTTTCAGTCGTCTGAAAGCAGATGCTTTCAGGTTATGAGAAATATTGACAATGATGTAGAACATAAACACACATCCTCTAAACCACCATCCAGGATCTATGGTGAAACACATTGTTTTTAAATAGATAGTGGACACAAGCTCTTCCTGATGGAAAGCATGTAGCTCAACAGCGTCAGAGGGAAATCCTCTGCCCTGAAGTTCATGAGACACCAGCTGTCCCACCAAAGACATCTGACAGTTTCAACATGTACTGAATGGGATCAGCTAGTAAAATGTGCAGAACCACAAAATTATTGACATACAAGACAATATCTATATACTGTGTGCCTCTAGAATAAAAACCTTTTTTTTCCCCTTTTTCTGTAAGATAATCAAGATTTATACAGAAATCATTTGTGCATTTAAAAAAAAAAAAAAAAAAAAAGTAACTTTTGCTCTTTTAATATCATCATCTTGATAGCTTAGGTTTAATAGCATCAAAGTTGAGAAAAAGTGTCATCTGTTGGACAGTTTGATAAGTAACCCCTGACCTTAGAGATGGATTCATCTGGAAAAAACATTTCAGAGCAAGACTGCAGTCATTGGTTTTGACTTGGAGGCTATGTCGGCTATAGAACATACAAATCTTTGTCAAAGGCACCAATAATGCTGCCATTTATGCACAGTTATAAAGTTTTTGTTTACTTTTAAGCAACAAGAAATTAATATACTGTAATTCAAATGGTTGGTCTTTTAATAAGATGTGTGAGAATTATAGTTGAAAAGGTTCACAAACACAGATCAGTTCCTCTTTGTCTTCTATTAAGCCAACACCGCAATAGCGCCATATATCAACAACAGATGACAAAATACAGTTTTGAAGAGTTTTTCTCAAGGATACATCATTGTTTTGCTTTCATTTTAATTGGCAAAGAAGGATTAAAACAGTTTTTAAACTAAACGAGTACTAGTAAACTAGTACTGCTGTACTTGACACCTTCTTGTGGATGTTCAATACATAAAGGTCAAACTAATTCATAAAAATACCATATTTGATGTGTAGGACAACTTTGACAACTGCTCGACGTGACTAAGTTTGGGTTGCTGAAGAGTCGTGAGAGTTCCTGTTTTTTCATACTGCAGCAGCGAAACTTTAAATTATTTAAATCCCAGCAGCCTCCAAAACAATTGTTTTAACTATAAGACATCTTAGTGCTCTGGTTTTGCCCCCCCCCCATCTGATTTTTCACTAACACACGATCTAAAGTTCCTCATAGAAGATGGACTTCATTCTTCTTCTTTGCACTCTCAATCAACAACATTCTCCACTGTAAAATGCTTTCTGGATGGAAGCATAAAATAAATACACTTGGAAGTAATTTATTAAATTTAACATAATTTTTTCCAATACACAGACAGAAAAGTGTTCTGTGGTCCTGTGACTTATAGTGAGATATTGTCTGGCTAAATATTTAGACCATCTGCACAGGTAGGGCCTGCAGTCAGCTGCTTAACAAACACATTGCTCTTGGACTGCCATCTGTAGACTTAAAGCCTTTTTTCAGCTCCATGAAAGACAGTCCACAGCAGCAGGTGGGGGAGGGTCAGCACACTTACTCTATGCTCCATACAGAGAAAACAGTCAGTTTGACATTTTCTCTGGAATCTCATTAAAAATGACCAAAGTATGATAGGAAATATTAGCGCTTCTGAAACCGCAGCTTCCTAAAACCTTGGTACACCTCGATACAAGTACCTGCCCCTCCCCCGGAGAATTTGAAGGTTGGCTAAACTTTTACTGTGCTAAACTCCAGAGAGGCCTGCAGTGTTCTTTGCATCATACAATCACGGCATATAAATACCAATCTAGTTATTTACCTCGTACATAGTCGCTCATATGTGATTGAGAAATTATACTTCAATCACGTCAATCTGGCACTTTCTGACAATAACAATGCTGTTGTTAGTATGTCCTCCATCTCAGACCCTGGGAACGAGGCAACCAAAAGATCCACACACATCCTGAAGAGCCACGAGTGAACCAGATGGTTCTGGTTTGACCTTTTTGTTAGTTAAACTGCTCATCACAAGTGAGAATGATAAAATTGACAATACTTAAATTATATAATAATAATAATAATAATAATTATTATTATTATTATTATTATTAGTATTATTAGTATTATAATAATAATAATAATAATAATAATAATAATAATAATTATTATTATTATTATTATTATTATTATTATTATTATTATTATTATTATTATTATTATTTGGATAATCAGATAAAGCTGATTGAAAGCTGTATGTTTTTTTTTTTGAGGAGGAAACGGTCAGAAAAACTTCAAGAGAACCCACATTCCTAAATGTGTTAAAACCTGAATGACCAGAACGGAGTGATTAAAAGAAGTAACTTCTCACTGCTGTTCTAAGTAAGCTTTAAAAGATCTCATCACTCTCATGTTGCTGAGGGCTGTTATGCTGACAGACCAGTTGTGGGACTGCAGGGCAAATACAAACTCAGACAGGCATGCACATAAACAGAAAATCTACTGCTGTTGCAAAAAAAAAAAAAAAAAAAAAAAAAAAAGGGACATGCAAAAGGGGGGAAGCTAACTCACTGTTAGTCACAGAGCAGAGTATGTGGCAATGGTAAAATAATGTTTTATTCTGAAAGAGCAGTAAAGAACTAAAACAAAAAAGGATAGATAAAACCAGTTCTTCAACAAAAAGTAAAGAAAAACTAATTGTGACTTTCTTGGTCGAATTCAGTCTCAAACTGGCGGCTTATATATTACTCTAGCACAAAAAGCTGTCAGTTTAAGGTTGGATGAAAGAAATTTGACAGCAATGAAAAAGCTGAAGGCAACTGCAAAACAGGTCAAGGTCCTGGGGAGAAACGGCAGAGAAGGCAAGCTGTGGAAGAGTGGGGGAGCATGTGCACATACGTCTGTCACAGCCAGCTGGGCCACCCCACCCTGTTTAATGTCACTCTGACGTCAAAGCCATGTGTGCAGGCCCTTAATGCAGACAGGATGGAGCGAGTATTTATTTAACTTTGGTTCTCTCCTCCGAGAGAGCAGGGGCCCTGCATAAACACCGGCTTCAGAGAAGTTTCGCGCGTTCACAGCCGGGCCGCAGCCAGGGCTGAGATCATCGTGTAACATCCTGGGACAGGCCGCCGCATGTGTTTTCAGGGACAGAAGATCTAAAAAAAAAAAAAAAAAAAAAAAAAAAAAAAAAAAAAAAATAGCTGAGAGCGGTCGATGTCAAATGATCACACATGCTGCTCAAGTATGAAGATGTGCGTTCGTTTCCATTAATGGCTGACACGCGTCAAGGTGTCTTTGGTTCGCCTTAGTTCATCGTTGCTGATTTTTCTGCCTCTCAACGGGTTAACAAAAGAAAATCCAACAACAAGGCCTGATTAGCCATCAGAAAAAAAGACTGATCTAACTTAATCTGCATATTTTTATAGTTTCTTTGTCAAAAACAAACAAACAAACAAAAAAACAAACACAGAAAATGCCTTTACAGGACAAATGTAAGCAGAAACTGATGAAGGATGTTTGTCATAATATGTTAAAGCTTATGAATGATACAGCAACATTTTTCCTTAAATGTTGTAGTATTTACTGTTAACATGGACTGTCTATGCTCAATGTGCATTATGTAGAACGCTGTGATCGCTAGCTTCTGGTCAAAGTTTGACAACCTGTGTGGAAAAAGAAAAACAACACAAAACTCACAGAAAGAAAGCTCCTAGAAAACAAATAACATTTAACGTGTTCTCTGCTACTACTTTTTCTCATATTTTACAGTTATTAGTTGTTTTAATGTGCTTCCACAGACACCCCACTTCCAACTCAATTTTTCCAAAATCATCAGGAAACATTCCTGATTGATAAATATATCTGCCTATGAAAGACAAGTCTGTGATTACGGAAAGTAAAAAAAAAATTAGGTAAATTATTTCTTATGTTTAAATGGCCCTCCAAGCCATCACCCTAATCTTTAGCTCTCTATCAGATTCAAGTCAGGACTCTGTCTGGGTCACTCCAAAACGTAATTACTTCTAGCCAAAGGAAACATGTTGGTAAAATTAAAAGATTACTTTGAACATAAATATGGCAGGGGTATGAATAATTCTGAGCCTTTGGGTGCAGATTCTGATCAAACAGCTGCAGAACTCTCACAGAAACACGCCGATAAAATGGTAGGAAGTAAGAGATGGTGAGCCACTGCTTAGCTCCATTGTAAAATGAGCTTACACGCGCGCGCACGCACACACACACACACACACACACACACACACACACACACACACAATGGAGCGCGGCAATAACAAATGAACTGCTGGCTGCTTTTCCAGCCACTCCACCTTACAGCGCGTGATTGACTGGTGTAGCCCCTAATAAGAAAAACATTAGCTGCGTCGGACTTCGTCGCCTTTTCCAAGCCAAGGCCCAGTGTTTGCATAATGTAATCTGTCTGTAAACGCACACTCCAAGACACACATCAGCTGCGTTGGAGGGAAAGAGAAATGTGCGACTGTATGAGGCAGCTTCGCTCTCCTGTAATCCTCACCTCTCTCTTGCTGCCCTTCCCCATTATAAACTGCTCTCCTCTCGTCATGCCTTCATTAATTCTTTACAGACAGATTTTCCTCCAACGCCATATGGCCACGGGAGAAAGTGTGGGTCACGCACCAAACTGTGAACAACATTACGACATTAAAGAGAATAGCAGGACAGGACATGGCGGCGGGTCTCACATGAGGTAGGACTTGCTGTTCTTCACATGAGCAGAAAGAGACACACATACAGGCGCAACACAAACATGTGCTTTTGCTCGTTCCAGAAGTGTGCTGTGGGGTTTTGCAAGACCTTCCTTCCTCTGCTCCATCTCTCTCTGAGCTCAACATATTCCATCAAACAGAGGCGAGATCTCGCTTGCAAACCGACCCCTGTTTTTCCTGAGTCCTGGGGGAGATGGGGGAGGGACGGCTGGAAGAGGGAACACTGTGAGACTAAACTTGAGACACAGTCTGACTCTGTGGGTCTAAAAGAGCAAAAATGGAAGGATTGGATGCAAGTTATCTCCAGCTGCCCCTCTGATGAAGGGCCCATCGGCCGATTTCATGGCCGAGCTGAAGGAGCAGGACGACGATCACCGAGGCCTTGAGGCTGGAACACACAGCACTTAATACGAATATGCAATTATCTCCGATAAGACAGGACGCCAGGTCACCCTGAAGGGTGGACTGACATGAAATACCAAGGGCAGACGTAAAAATGGTGATTCTGGGAATGTTACCAGAGGAAAAGTCACAAACCGGGAAGAACCTCTGACATTTAACACATTTACTACACAATTTCCACGGAAGAAAAACAACTTTAGTTTGGGGTAAACTTTTGGTTTGACAGCACTTGCAAAACTATTCACTTCCCTTGAACTTTTTCACATTTTGTCATCTTGATGGTCTTCATGAAGCTGTTTGCTCACTAATGTTCTACAACAAACCGCTGAGGCCTTCATGCAACAATTGCATTTATACTGAGATTAAGTTACACACAGGTTTAGATATTGGGACAAGGCTTTAAGAGTCTGGAAATATAAATCATTTTTCCATTCTCCCATTTATTTTTCTATAGTTATGCAGATCTGGAAAACATTGACAACAGATTGTAGACTCTTCCAGACTGCAGAGGAAAACTGATGAAACCACAATAAAATACATGAAAGTTTATGGTTGTAGCATGAAAGTGTATGAATACTTTTGCAAAGCACTGTACATTGATAAAAACCGATTCACAGCTGGCTTGTTAGGCGGAGAATAGTTATTCTGCATTTAACAAGACAGCTGGTTTAACCATTCCTATATTCTAGAGGTGCTTCAAAAAGTGCCTCGTCATGTTTTAACAACCCAGCTAAACACATACACAGCAAGCGACATGCTGCAGAGCTAAGCATGCAACACAGTGCGTCTCTCTCCCCGCATGGCCCATTTGTGGGTGTTATAAATGTAAAATGAGTCCCACATCAAGGGACCGTCACAAAGCGATGTGTTTTATGAGCCTCAGCTGGAGGAAACACCCCAGAGTGATGACAACAAGTGTTTGCCCAGCGACAACCACAAAGCTAATAAAACTACGCCGGCTAACGTCACAGATGAATGCTCACGAGGGCTTTGAAAGACCTGCTAGCCTGCAATTTGAAGGCCGGTGGCCAAGAGGCAGAACGCAGAGAGGTTTTATAACACCAACAACAGAGGTGTGTCCCCTTCACACCTGCACTGTTCTTCTATAAGCATTAAGCTTCAATTACATAAGAGAAATTTGTTGAACAAAGATTACAAGTCTTAAGTTCGGTGAGTTTGTGCAGTTGGTGGATTAACAGCAATCTCGTTTTTATAAAGACAACCACAGCTGATAAAGGCTCAGTTTAATATAGCAATGTGTAAAAGAAAATATAATTATAGGAATGTAAATATATGAATACCTATTAATACCCTTACGGCGAGTTTATATTGAAGTAAAGTAACATTGCTGTATGAAAGTGTATATTCCTTCATGTCCTTTAGAAAAACTGTCTTTGCATGAACAGATTTTAAAATTTGTGCTAACATCAAAGTCAGACACAAATAGCTTAAAAATTTTCACACTTAATATTTAGCCGTTTTATAATCACCTATATGTTAAAGCTTCTGCTTTCAGTCTGTGGCTCAGTGCATAAGTTCAGTGTACTTATGCAGCCTATTTTTATTTCATAAAAAGACAAAGTTTTTCCATGTATTTTTAACTAAGGTTAAAAATATATGTTAGTTAAATTAGTTGCTAAAACACTGCTTTATATTTACTTACATGTACCAGATGAATTGTGCATTTCATATATACTGCAGACAGTGCTTAATGTAATATATTTGTAGTGTGTGTTAGGTTAAAAAAATTACAGATAAATCCCTCGTATCAGGTGTTTTCCCCCAGGTGCTATAACAGCAGTTATCAAACCACTGTTAAAAAAAGAACAATCTGGATAAATCACTACTGCAGAATTACAGGCCAATCTCCAACCTTCCATTTATCAGCAAGGTTATTGAAAAAGCTGTGTTTCAACACTTAAACAGCTTCTTAAGAATGACAAACCGCTTTGATGTTTTTCAGTCCAGTTTCCGTGCTCACCACAGCACTGAGACTGCCCTCGTCAAAGTGTTCAATGATATCCACACAACTACAGACTGTGGAAGAACCACAGTGCTGGTTCTGTTGGACCTCAGTGCAGCATTTGTCACAGTTGACCATGATATATTATTGAAGCGACTGGAGAGCTGGGTTGGACTCTCTGGTACAGTACTCGGTTGGTTCGAATCCTACCTAAAGAACAGGGATTTCTTTGTGTCAACAGGCAATTTCTCATCGGAGCAGACAGAAGTCCCATGTGGAATACCCCAAGGTTCAATCCTGGGGCCCCTCCTATTTATTATCTACATGCTCCCACTAGCTCAGATTATAAAAATTAATAAGATTAGCTGCCATAACATGCAGATGATACACAGTTCTACATTACGATGTCACCAGGTGACATCCAACCCATTCAAGCACTGAACAGATGCTTAGAACAAGTGTGTGGATGTGCCAAAACTTTGCACATCAGCTGAACAGAAACAAAACTGAAGTTGTTATCTTTGGACCTAAAGAGGAATGATCTAGAGTCAGCACGCAGCTTCAATTATTACAGCAGGAAACTGCTAATCAGGCCCGAAATCTGGGTGTAGTGATGGACTCAGACCTGAACCTTCAGAGACACAAAGACAGATACAAAGTCAGCCTTCTATCACCTGAAGAACATCTCCAGGATTCAAGGACTAATGTCTCAACAAGATCTAGAGCCGCTGCTTATGTTCTTATTAAGACCAGGAAGAAAGAGCACATCACCCCAGTTCTAAAGTCCTTCCACTGGCTCCCTGTTGCTTAGAGAATAGACTTTAAAATACTTTTATTAGTTAACAAATCATTGAACAGCTTAGCACCAAAATACATTAAAGACCTTTTGTCATTGTATCAACCTTCTAGACCACTAAGGTCTTCTGGTTCTAGTCTACTCTGCCTCCCCAGAACCAGAACCAAACATGGAGAAGCAGCTTTCAGTTTTTATGCACCACTAATCTGGAACAAACTTCCAAAAAACTGCAGAACAGCCAAAACACTTAGTTCCTTTAAGTCAAAGCTGAAAACGCACCTGTTTAGAACTGCCTTTGATTCATAATAACTGGAACATTGATTAATTCTAGTCTGGATTACAACTTTTCATTACTTCTTTTTATTTTACCAATGTAATATTTGGTTGTTTTTTTTTTTTTTTGTTTGTTTGTTTATTTTAACCATATAGAGGACTTTGAATTACCTTGTTGCTGAAATGTGCTGTACAAAAAAAAACTTGACAGATTAACTTTAAATAATTAAACTATAAAACTGGTTTTAATAAATAGTTCTTCAGGATTTCTGCTGGTCTTCCAGCATCTTCTTTGGACTCTGAATGCTTTTTTCCTTATTTTCTATCCATTACCTGGTCGTTAACGCTGATCTGTGACTCATTGAGGCATAAAAACGCTTCTAAATCTACCAGGATAATAGATAACACAGGACTTAGCAAAGAAGAAACTTTAAATTTGCTCTTTAGGTGTCATGTCACTAGCACAAAACAATAATTTGTTTCCTTTTCTTTAATCCAGAAAAATCCCAAAGATAACACAGTTCGATTAACATACAAAAAAATTATTGTAACTCTAATATTGTGATTCCCAAAGAGCCTTTAGCTGAAAACTTGTAAGAGGGCCAAAATGTCGGAGTTGGAGGTATTTACAGGCCATGTAATTTTTTATCTCTTTTTTTTTTTTTTTTTTTTTTTTTTTTAACACAGAAACACTGTGATTTTTATTTTTTTTTTTTTTTAATTTCATTTTAATATGTTGAACAATAAAAACACAGTACTTCAATGAAATGAACAAAGTAGATAAATTGTTTTATTTAAAAAAACAAAAAACACTACAACCAAAACATAAGCAGGGGTCTCACATATTTGACTTCAAAGGATATATTTGCCTTTTTGGGGTCATTTTTTTTTTTCTATTTTGTCATTCTAAAAAATTTTTATTAGTTATAATTTTTTTTTAGATACAGCCAGATCTGGTCACTCTTTCAACAAAAATACTTGCTAAGCTTGATGAATGCGCATGCCCATGGTGTGATTTTGTGTAAAAGTTAGTGGATTTTTGTGGTCCTATATTTGATTAAATTAAAAGCAAAAAAAAAAAAAAAGTATCCAAATTTGTATCCATTTTTGAATTGTGGTTGGGGGGGCCACACAAAGTCTACAAAGCTCTCACCCAGCAACTGAGTGAGAGACACTTGCAAATGTCATGAAATGATGCAAGAGAAAGTTTAAGTTTAATTCTCAGCAACAAAACAATAAAAAATGAGTGTCTAGAGCTAAACAAAATATACTGAATTGCAATCATCTTTACAATATTAATTTGAGCAATATCGTAATTGCAAAGGACTTCTTGAATGCAATATTTTGTACGATTTTATTTCAAGTCTCACGAATGCAAATTCAGCAAGTCAATAATAGTTTTGGCTTGTTAATAGGGCTGCACCAATTAATTGTGATTAATCGATTATTAAAATAACTGTCAACTAATTCAGTAAACGATTAATCGTTAACTGGAGTATATAAACCCTAAAAAAGGCCATTTGTTGGAAAAACAACACACCCAGAGCAGTAATTAAGCCAAAACTCTACAAAATATATATACATTTTGCATTTAAGATTAAAAAAAAAAAAAAAAAAAAAAAAAAAAACCTTTGTCAGTAAATATGTTCTACCCAAAACTCCTCAATTGGCAGGGGTTTTTTTTATATTCACCTGGTTCAAATTCAGTAAAGAAAAGCTATATTATTGCATTTTATGCAATGTTTATTTCCTATTTAAAAAAGGAATTTAATTATTTGTTTAGTTGCCTCTTTTAATGTATTTCTAATATTGTATAAAAGAGCCTAAGAGGTTAAATTAAAAATCTGTGGAATGTTTCCAGTTTGTTTTTAACTGATTAATCAATTAATCGTCAGAATAATCAGTAGAAAAACTGATTACTAAAATAGTCGTTAGTATTAGCCCTACTTGCTAAACACTTCTATGGAACTCAAACCCAAAAACTGGTGTATATTTTTAGTGGCCAGGATGCTAAAGCTGTGATTATGCCATTCCACCTTTTGCTATCACATTATTAGTTAATAATAAAACTCATCAACAGATCAGCCTGACACTGCATTGATGTTAAGTCGAGCAGAAAGTGCTGAGCTTTTCACAAGTTTATGTTAGATGCATATTTTAGCTGCAGATGCTTCCTTTGCCTCAAATGATCAATCGCACACTAAAGGAATCTTATCATATTGCAGTTTAGGCCATAACATCTTTTTCTACTTAAAAACAAAAGAATTTAATTATTTATTTCAATCTTTTAATGCATTTTTAATGTTGTACAAAAAAGGCTTAAATGGCTAAATGGGTTTTATCCGATTAATCGTAATAACCGATAGAACAATCGATTGCTAAAATCAATAGTTGCAGCCCTAAACTACACTTTATACGCTACATAGAGTTACTACAAACTCTACAAAACGGTGCATCTGTAACACATTTTCAAACGGATTTCACCAACGTAGACTTCAGACTTCTCTCGCTGATATGAGAGGAGATGAGAGGAGATGGAGGGACGTCTCTGGTCTGGATTACAACCTGGCATTCTAAAAGGTTGTGATCATTTCACTGCATCATATTAATGACTCTACCACTAAGAAATTTTCAACAAATAAAAACAAATCCCAAAGGAGCATTGTTACCTTTATTGTTTGTTCCCATGTTGGTTCCTTGAGATCACCAATAAATATCAGTATATTCAGCATATAATGAAATGCAATTATAGTGCGCTGTTAAGCAGCATAATGACACTACTTAATGGAAGTTGTGTTCTGACATTTTCAGCAGGATCATGGGTTAGTGTTATTTACTGGGTTTACTGGTGCGTGGGGCTCTTAAAGTGAGCTTACATTGTTAATATGTTGAAGAAAAAAAATTCAACTAAATTAATATGCTCCATCCTGCCACAAAAGTTGTATTTAGATTGCAACCAATTTTTTCCTTGCCAACAACAGCTCGTAATTTCACAAAAACCATGTCACCGCCACAAGTCATCACAGCTTCTATATTTAAAAACACTCATCCAAATGCAACTTGTGAACACCAGCTCTGAAAGGACTCCGGCTTTTGTTTTTCTGAATTTCAACAAAAAGAGACAAATTCAAGGGGGGAAAAAAAAAAAAAAAAAAAAAAAAAAAAATTGAGATACCAATCACAAGTCACCAAATCCACCGAAGATGTTATTCTAAGCTTTATTAAGAGGTCTGAGAGCAAGTTTCCTGTAAAACAAACACACACGATCCTCGGCTTTGCTTTGTTTGATACCATGATTAAAAACCCAGCAGAGAACCATGTGGTCGGAACCAGTACAAACAGTTGTGCAGTTATTGGACTCATTAAATTATGCAAACACATGGTCAGGAAGCCCAGTACTAGATTTAAAATAGTGTCACATATTATATTGTATTTTAAACTACAAAAGTATATCTATTTACAGCGATACCTGGTTGAATTGCTCGTTATTTTTTAAAAGTCCCCTTTACTGTTGACAAAGGGGTTAGCATACGTTTACTTTTCCAGGTCATCTTAGAGGACGGCATGTCTCGAACGTTCGCATGAGTGCTTAATTTTCTCACAGGCGCACATCAGTATTTTTAGTTAAAACAATAAAACTGACTGATTTTTTTTAAGTTTCCTACCATATATAAGCAATAGATTTGATTTAAGAAATGGCCTCAGACAAGGCAGAGGGAAAAGGTCTCGAAACAAAAGCAATTAATGTAATGTAGGCACAGTGTTTTACAGCCCATGAGTAAACACAATTTTTCAGCACACTTAACATGACCATCTGCTCCAGAACGACTCTTTAACAGGGTACTCTGCCAACTAATATGCTATGAAGTGTTGTAAACAGAGGAGCCTGCAGGATGGGTTCTGATAAGGTTGTCTCCAAATGATTAAGGGCTTTTTAAAGAGTTTACTGAAAAGAGCGGCTAACAAATGCACTAGTACTACCAGAACGCTATAAAAGGCACAAACATTTTTTAGCATGTAAATGAGCTCTAAGCACCACATAGTTTTCAATTAGATACTCCTGTTATTTTGCTGATTCAGTCGATACCTGCTGAGTTTTGAGTATTTGCAGGGCAACAGTACACCTTAGACTTTTTCCACATCTTGTCACATTACAACCAGAAAGTTTCGACATATTACGAGGTTTTGAATGACACGTATGTGAAGTGGAAGGAAAATTATGTATGATTTGTTTTTTTCAGATGAAAATCTGAAAACCGTGACAAGCATTTGTATTCAGAGCCTCTTCAGTGTAATCACAGCTGGAAGTTTTTTGGGCTTCGTCTCGATCAGCTCACTGACGGAAAGTTTTACCCAGTCTTCTTTACAAAAACAGATTTGGAAGGAGAGCATCTATGAGTATCAATTTTCAAGTTTTGCCACAGAATATCAGTTGAACCTAGGTCTTAGGACTTTGACTGGGCCACTCCAGCATATCAATATGCTTTGATTCAAATCATTTCATTGGAGCTCTGGCTGTATATTAAAAGGTTTCTGGCCTGCTAAAAGATGAACCTCTGCCCCAGTCTCATATTTTACAGCTATGTTTACCTTGTATTCAGCTCAGTCCATCAACTCTGACAGAATAGTATTTTCATGCTGATGTGCCTTGTTATTTTTCTGCCAAAATAGTTTTTTGCATGTTATCAGCATGTGACCAGAGCACCTTCTTCCACATGTTTCCAAACAGGACTTCTTGCGCCTTCATTTCAACGATGGTATTCTTCTTACCACTCTTCCATAAAGCTTAAGTTTGTCAAGTACACGACTAATCATTGTCCTGACAAAAGATTTTCCCACCTGAGCTCAGGATTTCTGCAGTTCCTCCAGTGTTACTGTAGGCCCCTTGGCTGCTTCTCTGATTTGTTTTCTTGGTCTTTCTGATGCTCATGGCTATCTAAAGTTCTCCAAAGAAGATCTAAAGGCTTCAGAGAACTGCTGTATTTATACTGAGATTGCATTCACTAATTAGTTGACCTCTGAGGATAGTTGGTTGTACTGAATTTCATTAATGTGTATCAGAGTAAAGGAGGAAGAATCTTTAAAAAACATTCATTGGTGTCTTTCCAATTCAATATTGTGACTGTAACATAAGAAAATCTGTTTGAGGGGTAGGAACACATTTGCCAGGCAATACAACACCAAAAGCTGAGAGCTCTTCTGTGTAAACAGAAATGTTAAACAGTTTTAACTTTTGGTCCATACCAGAAATGTCCTGGAAAATAAATGAACAAAAACTTCCACATCAAGGAACATTACGTTTGCAATTATAATAAGCTTGTATTTAAATGAAGTAGTTTTATGTTAAACTGTTGCATATTCCATGACTTGGACCCACTGGTTACAGCTTTAAGAAAAAAAATTCTGCTTTAGGCAAGATATGTCTGCTGTAAATCACAAAAATGAACAAATAAACAAAGCTTTTTAATCCTTGGATGAACCAGAGAGATAGTCTTTACTGTCTGAACTCATATTTAAAGAGTCTAGACTGCTCTGTTACTGGTGACCATTTGGACACAAGCTTCTGATTCAAAAAGTAGAGATGAAACTAAAGAGATCAGTGGCTGATTTCTCACCAAAGTAATAACTGAAGAGACTGTGACCCAGACTATCCACTGAGTAAACAAGCAGGTTTTTGGCGGTTGTAACATTTATAGTATAAGCACGTTTTATTATTATTTGATTTACTTGGATTTATGAAGCGAGCCACAACTTCCCACACTTTGATAATCACAATCCCAACTTGGGAACCACTAAACCAGTGTTGATCAAACTTTGTGTCACATTGGCCACATCTCTCAACTCAAAAGTACTTGCAGATAAAAAAATAAAATAAAATAAACATGCAATATTTTAATTAAACAAATAAAGCAGTCAGATTTTTTTTTTTTTTTTTGCAGGAAAGGGATGTGTAAATCATTGTAGAGCCTTAACTTAACAAGGGTTGCCTTATTATAAGAAAGGCAAATTCTTGTGGACTTGAGCAAAAAATGTCTGAAGTCTGCTTTTGAGTAAAAGTCTCTGGACAGATGTGGTCCTTTTTACAATCAAATTAAAGAGGACACAAAAAGCATGATTGTAAAAGACAAATTATTTGTGCTGTACCTAACATTTTCCATTGTAAGATGATTTTAATTGGTCTGTAATAATAAAAGTAAAACGTCTCCAGCTGTTCTGGCAGTACAAAATCAGTCCAGGAGCTGAACTTAAGACATCCCTGCATAAGAGCCTCACCTCGCAGATTTTATTTAAAGGCTGCCAACACATCCAAATCCAGCATATTCCAGAACAGCCACAAGTCGAAAGCTCAAAGGGAAATATTGGAGCCTATTCGTTCGGAGAAATTCATTCAGCCTTCCTGTTAGCTGCTGAAGCCAACTCCTTCCACAAATAAACAAAATGTACTCAAAGTGGGTACAAATTGACCTCCTGTAACAGGTGGCTCTCTTTTGTACCCCCAAAAATGGTCAGGTGTGAAAAAACCAATATCACAAAACTACAAATTGGTGAAGGAACAGAATGGCCAGTACCCACCAAAGTGCCACTCCAAATTATAGCAACCTGAAAGAACAATCAACACGAATCTGTAGAAAACAGGTACATAATATTGAAAAAAAGCCAACTGTGAGTCTTCTTCCAACACTTCCACACCGAAGAAGGTGGTGGTCAAAGGGATCTGGTGGCTCTTAAGGCATTGATATTCCTCCCTGTCCATGAACATGAGGCGCTTGAACTTCACGAACAAGCACATGCCCCTATTCATACTATTTTTTCAGCTAAGCTAAACAACTGTGTTCCACTCAGAAAGATACCATTTTCACTAAAGCCTCGTTGCAAACAGTAATGTGATGGTTGCAACACCGTTTTACTCAGAAGAGAAGAAAAAGTACTTAAAAGAAATAATAAAATGATCTCCCAGGAGAACCTCAAAGCAGTTTTTGTATCCTTGTTGCTACTGAAAGATAAATTACCCACATTGGGAAAACAGCAGATTTTTGCATACTGAATTTATTAATTTAAAAAAAATAAGCCATTGTGATCTTTCTTTAATCTGCTGTCAATCTGGCGCCACCTTTGTACTGGGAGTAGGGCTGCCACTGATGGCAGGGTAAATCATAAATAATGCCATTTTTTAAATTTTCCTAATACTGTGTAGCAGAGAGTCCTTACGATCCCGAGTTGGCATCTGCAGATGATACAATTCACATCATACACACCACATGGTTGAACAGACTGGGGAGGTATGAATTACTGCTTAGAAAAAAAAAAAAAAAGTGTGATTTTTGAATTTCCAACTGGTCAGTCAAGCTGAAAATCCCTCCGGTTCTGGTCACCAGCCGATTTCTAGGTGCATCTCGAAAAACAAGACTTTAAAAATCCTGATTATGATCCTGAACAACCTTAATAGTTGTAAACATGGACTAATTAAAATAATGATTCATAATGTACCATATCAGGTTCTGTAACATTCATGTTAATATATATATATATATATATATATATATATATATATATATATATATATATATATATATATAGACACACACACACATCTTCCAGCTTTACCTGCATCACATTATGATTCAATGTCTGAATACACTCGCTTCTATCACTAGAGGCCTATTGGGGCCTCTAGTGATAGAAGACTGTGTTCTCTGGCAAGTATTGAGCCACTGATGTCAGGTCCAAGCAGCATTTAACGATAGGGAAAAAGAAAAAAACAAAACAAAAAAAAAAAAAACACTGATTCCCTGTTAAGAGAAGAGAGCCCACGTTAAAAACAATCCACTGCTGCTGTGGGTAATCCATTTTAACAGCACTATTTGCGTTTGGTCATGAAATCATGACCAAGGAAATGAAGCTCTGAAGGCCTCTGACTATTCACACGAAGGCAATAGGGACACTTTACCGTCCTGTGAAACTGTTCCCTGTAAAGAAAAAAAAAAAAAACAAAAAAAAAAAAAAACCCAGACTAATTTGGGCTTACAGGTGAGCTGCTGCAGGACCACCGAGGTTCTCTTCCCTCTGCATGGAAAGCCCTTGCTGTATTCCTATTTCTTAATCAGCAGCATTGCAGCGAAAATATATGTCTGCGGCAAAAACACCCCTTCGTTCACCCCGGCTTCCTAATTAAGGTTTAAACAACAATGAAAGGGTAGAAGAGGCAGCCCACAGTGCGGCCAAATATCTCCACACCCTGCAACCTTTCATTTGAGCACCCTTACATACGTTATGTCATCGTAAATGAGCACTGGTCCTTGAGTGAAAAAATTTGCTCGACACCCTCCAATGCAACGCGATGCTGCAAAAACACTCCCTGCGTTGTTCATCTCCAGCCCTTCTGGGCCTTATATTCTATAACCTGCCTGACAAACACAAAGTGCTTCCCCCAGTGCACAAGCAGATGATTTCATCTGAAGATGTTTGCCTGGAGACAGAGCACTGCGCAGTGATGGGGGACAGAGAAAGCATAAATCCTACGAGGACAGCCTTTTGGAAGGCTCTGACTCTCCTCATGTCGTAGATGTACGGGTGAAAAAATTAGATTCAGGTTTTGGAGAGGTTTTTGTTTTGTTTTTTGTTTTTTTCCGTTTCGGCCACTTACCTTCCCTCGCCTTCAGGAGAACCGTGTTGGCCACGATATTTTCAATCTCCATTGTCAGAACGTGAATCCCGAGCAGTCTCGATACATTTCACTCAACCGGAGAAGAAAAAAAAAAAGAAAAAAAAAAAAAAGACGGTTTTTCCAGATCAAAGGTGCCGACGGCCGCGAGGCTGCTGCACGCGCACAGGGCGAACGCGGCACTGGCGCATATTAGGACTCAATTAGAGCTCATCGGTCCTTTTCAATCCCATATGTTTAGTCAAACCCGCGCCTACGGAGCTTTTTGGTTACAGCGGAGCTTGTTAGCATTCACTGCCCGCCTGCCCGTCTTCCTTCCTGCTCCGGCTCCCTCCTCCTCCTCCTCCTCCTCTTTTTCCTCCTCCTCCTCACCCCTCCTCTGCGCAGCGAACCAGGGGAGAGTAGGAGGGATCAATTTACAACCACCGCAGCCACAACACATTCAATCACAAGTGCATTCATACATAAATGCATGCATTTCCTAAGCTCTGTTTTTTTTTAAATGATTGTTAGTGGACAGAGGAAAGGACAGTCACGTCTAATTCTGAAATTAAACCAATATCCCATGCATCCATAGACTGCAAGATGGGAGCTTACCAATTTAGTTTAAAACTGGTTCAGATCTACAGAGGTCTACCTTGTGTCATTTGGAAGTTATAAAATTGAACTAACAACAAATGTATAGAGGATCCCTCAAGGTTTAGTTCTTGGGGCACTTTTACCCAATATCAAAATGCATCTCCTGGCTTGAATTATGGTGCATCACAACCTCTCTGACCTATGCTGCTGATGACACTGATCTCTTTCACCACATGACCACATCCCCTTTTAGTGGTGCTGGTTATTTCTAGCTTGGTTATTTCACACTCTTTCTGTCTTTTTTCATTTTGAACAAACAATAACAATAAAACAGAGGAAAAAAATAATAGTGAAAATAAATATGGTCATGCCAGTTGACTTTTCAATTTTACACAAATTGTTTGAAAAGGAGCAGCTAGAAGATAAGAGAACTTGTGATTTCCTGCCCCTCTCATGCACCTCAACATTCCATCAATAAAGTCTCCTCACCCCACTTAAACTCTTAAAGTATTCCCATCTTAATCGAAACTTAAACCCCACGTTTACTGCACAACCATTTACACATTATTACCATAACAATGAGAGTTATTGAGCTTTGAGACACCCATCCTATTCAACACATTTTCCAATGAGTTAATTTTTGTAGTTTTTAAAATTGGGTTATATTTGTACTTTGTTTATGCTCATCGTTTAAGCCATTCCATAGATCTGCTCCCAGAATAATATACAAAAACTGTTTTTGGTTATTGTGATTTTGTTTTGTTTTTAATTCCCTTCTCCTCTTAAATTATACCCCCAGCCCCCATCTCTGTCGCTAAACATTTTTGGAATATTGTGTGGAAGTTGACAATTTCTTGCTTTGAAAATAATTGTACATTTTAGACTTTACAAGGTCTCAGAATTTCAGTACATTCGATTTTAAAAATAATTGGTTTGTATGTTCCCATTTTATGTAGTATTCTGATTGCTTTCTTTTGTATTTTGGCACAAAATGGTGACATTCTCTGTGGGAGGTTTTATGCCAACGAGTGCATCAGTTCCTACCCACCAGCAGAATGTTTCGTACACACTTTAAAGAACAACAAAGTATTTTTTTTTGCTCTACCGATGGTCGACTGCTGGGGGGAAGAGGGACTCCAATAAATGACAATAAATAGATAATATCTAACCTGAGATTCCTCCAATTTGTCATATTTCTTAAGAGTCTACTGTCCCTAATAGGATCACAACCAAAATGAATGGTATTAGAGTGTATTACAAAGTTTCTAAAAATATTATACAACTGAATTATAATATGTACGAATTTTATCTCCATAATTCATAAAAGTACAAAGGTACAACCAAAAACATCCTGATTGACAATGGCTTGGGTGCACTGGCATAAAATGGTTTGTTTGCAGGTACAAGATGTAAACAGGAAGGAATGAAAAGGCGATGTATGGGTACAAATGCACTTAAGGTTGGCTTTAAATTGTTTCATAACCTGGTAAAGGCCAGATCATTTGCAGGTTAAACCACTTGAATAAACAGAGGATGTACTTTCTTTTTGCCATGATATTGTGAATAGATTTGAATTGTGATCTAAATTTTAACAGCCACATGAAGAGCATTGCTGATTCAGCCTACTACTGCCTTAAAAACTTTAAAACATTTATGCTCAGTAGATTATTGTTTTCTGGGCATGTCCGACTGTAAGGAGACCTCAGGGCAAACACACAGCCTGTTGGAAGTAAAGTACACTCTCCAACCACTTTACGAGGTACACCTTCCTCGTACCAGGCTGGATCCCCTTTAACTTTCAGAACTGCCTTAAATCTTAGTGCCGCAGATTTAACAAGGTTTCAGGAACATTCTTCAGTTTTTGGTCCATACTGATATGATGGCATCACAAAGATGTTGCTGATTTGTCAACTGCTCATGGGATTCTGTCGTTCCCATCACTCAAGAAACCACTCTGAGATGATTGTTACATGGTATATTGTCTTGCTGAAAACAGCCATTAGGAGATGGGTACACTGTGGTTATAAAAAACAACAATGCTCATGTATGCTGTAGCATTTAAACAGTGGTTGACTAGTACTAAGGAGCCCAAAGCCAATAAAATATCTGCCACACCATTACACCAGCAGCGACAGCCTGGGCTATTAAGACAAAGCAAAATGGATCTGTGCTTTTATGTTGTTTATGCCTAATCCTTACCCTACGGTCTGATTTTTGCAGCTGAAAATGACACTCTCCAGACCAGAGGACGTTTTTCCAGTTGGTTATTGTCCAATTTTGGTGAGCCAGTTTGGTTTTGCTCACAGAACTGGTACCAAGTGTGGTCTTCTCTTGCTGTAGCCCATCTGCTTTCAGGTTTAACATGTTGTGAACTCAGATATGGTATTTGTCACACTTTGGTTGTGACGAGGGACTATTGGAGCTGCTGTTGCGTTTTTATCATTTTAAACCTGTTTAGCCATTCTTCTTTGACCTCTGACATCAACAAGATATTTTCCTCCACATAAATGTAGTGGTGTAGACTAACTATATATATATATATATATATATATATATATATATATATATATATATATATATATATATATATATATATATATATATATATGTGTGTGTGTGTGTGTGTGTGTGTGTGAAATGCGATCACTTACTGCCATCTGATTGGCAGATACACTTACTGTGTTAACAAGCAATTGTCTATCCAGTGAACCTCTTGGGATCTGGTTCATAATTTCAGAAAAGCAGAGATTATGGATGGATGGATTAGACCAGGCAGCTCGAAAAACAACAGATCCCTGCATTTGATGTCAACAGCAAGATTCTTAAATATTTCTTTATAAGACCAGTGTAACTTGAATGTGATTCTGTGAGCTGGTTTCTTGTTTTTTAATGTCAGTTTTTATTTTCCTTTTTATGTGAAGCACTTTGAATAACTTTATGCATGAATGATGCTATAAAAATAAACTGTCCTTGCCGCGCCTTAATGGAAGCATCTAGAGAGGTTAAATATTTACCCATGTGTCTTTACATTATTCTGTTGCACAACTGTTACATGTTATGTTGGCGGTGGTCTGTTAAGAAACACAAAATGACATCATGCACAAGACACAGCTATTTTGTATATGGACAATGCTAACTGTGCTGTTGTACTTTGTGGTTGTTGTGAATCCTGTAGAAAAGAGATAAACAGTTTATTTTTCCAGTTCACATCTCTGCATCCTCTGGGGTTTTCACATCTGACTCCACTCACCATGCAACATTTCTTGTGAAGTCTGCAGAAACAGATGCTGACCACATCATAACATAATGTGGTGGGGAAGTGAACATATCATAAAAAAATGTTTACTTTGAAAAAGTGTAGAGCTTTCATGCAACATTAGCTGAAAAACATGTTTTCAGTTTGCATGAATGTGTCAGGTTACTAAAGCAATCAAATTTTTTTCCTGTTGGTTTCAGCTTGACAGCAAATATTACATGAACAAACACATTGTAAAGTTGCTTTTATTCATAGATACACGTAGTCAGATACAAAATCAGCCGTATACTGTTCAGGATAATTATTCTTAAACAGGATACATGTATTCTTTAACAGATAATGCCCCATACATTTCCTGTAGAATGTCTCCACCTTGTGGCTGTAATGCAAAAATACAAAAGGGCATCACACTATGTAGTTCCCCAACATTATTACAAATTCGACCAAGTTTGTGCATTTGGATTTCTTTCTCTTATAGTAGTGTTAGTCTTTTCTCCCTGGTTTGTAGTTTCGTTGCATCTAGTTCAACTTTCTTTGTATTAATTATTTATCTTCACTCAGTCTGCTTGTTCTCTCTTCCACAGCTGTTTCCAATCCCTTGATTAACTCACCTTCCTCTGTCATTCTCCACCCTTTCCTTTCCTCAGTATATAAGCTCACTGGTTTTATTTGCTGGATTCTTCCTTTAGACTTCCTGTTGCTCTGTCTGTGCTCCATGCCCTGTTCACCCTGATCTATTAAACCTTCATTCCAAGTTGCTGTCTGCATTTTGGTACCCATAACCTAAGCATGACAGTTTGCAGTTTCATGAAAACAAAATGAAGTCATTGTACCTCCTGCCTTAGTTTGGGAGTTCTTGCAGATTGATCCTTACACATCACCAAAGCATGACTTTTTTTTTTTTTTTTTTTTTTTTTTGCCTGTTGACAGCTGTGAATGCTGCAAGAAATGGAACCTGTGAGGGCTTCCCAAGAACTTTGCACTTTAGTTCTTGTGAAGCATGAAATGTCCTTGCTAGAAAAATCTTTGTTCTGGTTCTTGTCACCTGTAAAAACAAATTTCTCTGTTCTTGTGGAGTATGTATTAGCCTTAAACTATTCAAAACCATATCTCCTTTTATTTCTACTTTACAATTATGGACTCTTTTGTGCTTATCTCATCATATCCCAATAAAACACACTGAAGTTTGCGTTTATAAAATGAGTCAAGTTGTTCAGGTTCTGAAGAAGCAAAGAAGCCACAGACTTTCATACAACTACTACCTCGTTTGACTGTTGGTATGATGTTTGTTTTTTTTTTGTTACACTAGATATAATGGAACACAAACCTTTCAAAGAATTCCCCTCTTATCTCCTAACAAAAGAGGATTATCATTATTCTCACAAAAGTCTTGGAGAAAAAAAGATCTCTTATTCTTAGCAAATGTTACATGGAACTACATTAAAAGAGAGGACTGCGGTGCTTTAGATGTTGTTCTGAGTTCTAATTTGACCTCTTAAATTAGAGCTTGAAAGATTTCGCAAACACCTAATCATGCATCTTCAACTGTCTGCCACACTGGCAGACGTGGGAGTGTCTCAGGCAGGACACTTTTAAAACATGTATGACAATGTAGTCACATGGACCAGAATTGTATCTACTTAGTAGTGGGTATTGTAGGAACCTTTAACATTTGCATATTTTAGACTATATTTTAAACATCAAAGATAAGAAATATATACATAGGCTACAATAAATTATAGCTGCTGCTGTTATGGTTATAGTAATGATTCTGATGATGATGCAGATTATGATATATAATAAACCACCTCAGATTAGGTCACCAAACTAACCCTCCTTGATGAGCAAGTATTATGTGATTAGTAGCACAGTTGGTAGCATGATTACCTTGCAGTGAGAAAGTCCTGGGTTCAAATCCAGCCTGGGGTCTGTTTGCATGTTCTCCCTGTGCATGTGTGGGTTCTCTCCAGGTACTCTGGCTTCCTCCTGCAGTCCAAAAACATGACTGTTAGGTTAATTGGTCTCTCTAGATTCTCCTTAGGTGTGTGTGCATGGTTATCTGTCTCTGTGATGGACTGGCAACTTGCCTGATGACTGCTGGAGATGGGCACCTGTGACCCTGGATGGATGTTTATGTGAATCACTTTGTGCTACAGCCCTGCTTCCCACCTGGGATTTTATGTTGGTGTAACACCCAAGATTAGCCCCCATTTAGCCCTCTTTAAAAACTTACTGGATACACCCCTGCACAGCAGCAAGGAGGCATTTGATATAAATATTCAAGCATTGATACCTTTAAATATTTAGAATATGACACACTAAATTAAAACTCACTTAAGGGTTAAAAACAGCGGATTTGACGCACATTAATAAATATCGGCATTAATCTAAACTCTCTTAGTGTCTCTGATTTTCTGCCGCTGAAAAATCTCTCCATAGCTGAAGTTCATGAAGCTGCTATCTGTATCATTCACCGCGGTGCGCATGGCATTGAACGCGTTAATGTTGATCTGAACCTGCTTTGAATTTGCTTTTCGTCTTAAGCGGCACCACAACCTGCTGCAAAAAGCTCAGAAATATGTTCGTTTGTATGTTATCATGTGTTCAGCAGTAGATTTTTGTTCCGCTTCGCTTCCACCGCTGCGCCAAAATCTGTTCAGCTTGGATGCGGCGCAATAAAGTACGCCGTGACGTGCGAAGTCATGCAGTTGATAGAAATACAGAGACAGCTGAGGAAAACTAGGGGTGGAGAGTACTTTTTCACAGAAGGCAAGGTAGGTTTGGATGGCATTTTCCTTTAAGAAAGGAATTCATTTAAAAACTGATTTTTTAAATTATCTAGGATATCTTTGATATTTAAGTTGGTATGATCTGAAACATGTAAGTATGGCAAAATGCAAAAAAGGACGAAATCTGTACATACTGTATTGCAATACTACACTTATGTGCTCTCAAACAATTTTAAATACATTGGACTTTATTGCACTCTTGCTAAACCGGTGCATGGGAAAACTTCCTTTCTCCCCTGGGCTGTTTCTGGACCGGTGCTGGAGGGGTTTGTGTACATAAAGGCTGTATTTAACATCTCTTCAGCTTTGGAGGTCATGTTAGTTGAAGAAACATAATCTGTAGAAGCCCACCAGCTAGGCTTAAGGTTCAAGGGAAATATAATCTTTTGAAATCGGAAGAACAGATCAATGTTTCATATCGAGCATTGTAAAACTGATCCAGCTTGTTTTTGTCTCTCATGAACAAGACAAGAAAGTAAATGCATCTTAACAGAAAATATAAGGGTATGCAATTTTGATTATTCATGGTAGACATAAAAAAATAAAAAAAAAATCTGCCGAAACTTTATTGCACACATGCACCTCATTGCAAAAGTATATATACCCCATGTAACTTTTCAGTTTATCAAATTACAATTGAAAACATCATCTGGATCTGTCGATTGGACAAGTTTTGATAATGCACTTTGCAAATTTGGAATCTGGAATTTATGCTCGGGTGACAAGAAGGAGGCTCTAAAAGAAGAAGATGAA
The DNA here is from genome assembly GCA_014839685.1 of Anableps anableps. Classification (NCBI taxonomy): domain Eukaryota; kingdom Metazoa; phylum Chordata; class Actinopteri; order Cyprinodontiformes; family Anablepidae; genus Anableps; species Anableps anableps. The sequence goes on along the minus strand of CM026065.1, from coordinate 17,179,045 downwards.
GATGTCCTGAAGGAAATTTGCCAAACGCCACGCAGGGGTATAGGAAACACGGGAAGATGGTGTTTTCGTCAGATGGGACCAAGTTAAGCTTCTGATCCACATGCAAGTTGCTATTCAAGTATGTATGCATGAATGAAGGATGTCAAAGCCAGCACTGCACATCATTGTGACCACATAGTGACCTCCTACAGTGACAGTAGGAGAAGCATCATGCTATGGAAATTTCTACAGGGGGCACATGGAAGACGGTGAGAGCTGAGAGGAAAATAGGTGAAGAGAAATAAAAGGCAATGCTGAAAAAAAAAAAGAACGTGTTAGAAGCTCCAAGTGACTTGAGATTGGGGCAGAGATTCTTCTTCCAGTAGACAGCAACCCTAGACACACAGCTAGAGATACAATGGAATGGTTTAGATGAAAGCATGTTCAAATTGCCCAGTTAAAGTTCAGACCTAAATGCAATTGGGGATCTGTGGCAAGATGAGAAAAATAGTGTTCACAGACTCTCTCCATTAAATCGGACAGTGGTTTAGCTGATTTGAAGAATGGCCTAAAACTTAAGTCTGTAGATGTGCAAAAGTGGGAGACATGCCCAATAAGACTTGCAGCTGCAACTGCAATGAGTTTATTTTTGAGTAAAGTATTTTACTCAGTTATATTTGAAATAATATCAGTTAATGAGTAAAAAATAAAAATAAAATAGCAAAAAATACACCAGAAAAAAATGGCATCGATCCTTCGGCTGGGTTATTATTAAGATCTCATGGTGTTGCATCAAATGGAAGTCAGAGGCACAAGAAAAAACCCATCTCAAGTTATCCTGTGAGAAAACAAAACCCATGGCTGTACTTAAGGGACCGGTTTAACTATTATGAGAAAGGCAACACCTTTATCATTCAGAGCAAACTTAGCTTGGTTTATATTTATGTTATGCAGCTGACAGAAGATATTGGAAATTTATGTCCCATTAAAATTACACATAATACCTCCCAAACATTCATGATGTCATATGTTAACATGTTTTACTGTGTGTTGCATTTTTATAAACAGAAATAATGGCTTTCAAACATCTATCTGTGTAATTAAGTTTCTGAACAAATGGGCTTTTCAGTTATATTGTAATTTATTGAATGGGTGTGTACTTGTATTTAAGTAAAATTTTATCAAAGTAACTATACCTTTACTTCAGTACATTATTTTTGTACTTTTTCCACCTCTGCCGGAAACCCGATATATTAATAAGAAATTACACAAACACATGCAACAGGCATAGCAAAATTAAGCAAACAACACAAGAAAAAAATGAGATTGTACAGAAAAAATATATACTGTAAATACAGCAAGTGCTGAAACACAATGGTGAATCAAATCCTTTATTTAGGTCTCGATAAAGAATATACACTTGTATTTAGGAAAGAATTAGGAGTTAATGTTTAACTTAAAAAAAAAAAAAACAAAAAACAACCAAAAACTTATTCCTCGAGTAAGTTTGTAATTAATTCACTGATGAATGTTTTTTGTACTTCTTCCAAATAACAGAGGGTTATTCAGAGTAACTTTGGGACTGTTAATAGATAACATGATCAGAGGTGTGTGTGAGTGTGTGCGCTTCCGCGTGAGCGTGAGTTTTCACGTGACCTCCCACAGAGCTAGTGCACCTCTGCAGGCAGCGGCTGCTTCTGAAAGCAAAAGGAAACGCGGCGGTCAGCCTAGCAGCTCAACAAGTCTTCAGACCTGTTTATATTTGTTTAAACGGTGAACAACCAGCTGTAATTTCCCAGGATGTTTTCTCTCGGGGAGACCATGGAGTTTCTCCTCGGAAATCCCTTTTCAACACCCGTCGGACAGAGAATCGGTGAGCCTTTGCGGGTTTTTACACGTTAACAGCTGTGTTTTTTTGTAGTCATTTGTGTCATTTACACTATCACAGACATGTTTCGAGATTTCTGTGTTTAAGACACGCGTCTCCTGGTTTATATTCACCTAAAGGCGGTTTGTATGGCCATGAATTACACTGAAATACTCCGAATTTGTTCAAAAGAACAAGTTTAAGAAGCAGTGACTCAGATGGAGGTGGGACCGCTTTTTTAATTCTTGCATACCATTGGTCAGTGCGAGTTGAGTGACAGCTACCTTAGCGAATCAGCATTCACCATGACGTTTCCACTCACTTCCGCAGTCTCTGAAGCATTTTTATCAAGCTGGAGCTTAACATCTTTCACAGCTAAAGTAACGGATCTCCTTCAACATCCACTTTTCTCTTTGTACAGATTTAAACCACATATTTACTCTAAAGCTCCTCGAGCCGCTCTTACGTTCATTCAGCAGCTGATACCTGGAGAGAGGTGCAATATAAGACCAGTCATGAGTAGCGCCTACACGCCCATCTGAACCCTTCCTTCCTTTTTTAATCCTCTCACTTTCCTGCACATACATGTGAGCTAATTCTGAGGCAAATGAAAACACAGGCAGCTGACAGTCACATGAAGTGGAGGCAGCCGGAGGAGGCCAGAGAGAGGGAGGGGATCTGAATGAGTTGCCTACATGGGGATTGAGCAAGGCAAGGTTGAGGGTTTGGTGAAGTGTGGTTGGTGGAAAGGAGCAGGATTTAGAGATTTATGAGAAGGGTGGAGTGCAATAAAGCTGGCCTTGATTTCTAAATAGCTCAGAGGAAATATGTTAAAGGTTGACCCTGTAGACTGAAAGTTTGATTTGAGTTTCTAGAGGTGCTTCTGATAAAATATGTTTTCAAAAAGGTCAGTAGTCGCATGCCAAACACGAATTTTGAAATGATACCAAGATTACATATGTAGGTTAAAAAATTAGGGAAGTTACAGTGCTATAAAAACTGAAACTCTGGGGTGATTTATGTCCCTCAGTTCACGTTGATGATTTTTTTTTTTAGTGGTTATAGTAAATGTTAGTTAATTGACTTGTGATAGTGCTTTTGTTCTGTCAAAATGACCCATTCATGACTGTAAAATATGGTAATTTTTATTATTAAATCAGAGACGGAGAATATTCTTCCTCAAAATGAAAATGTCTTTAGCCCTTGTTCAGCCAGCTGTCTGACAGTTCACATCAAGAGGTGAGCCAAAGGGTTGAGATGAATCTCTCTGTGATGTACACAGCTGGAGAAAACTCTCATAATTGCAACGCTTTTTGTGGAGTCTCATTAAAAAGACTTTAAACATTAACCGTATGATGAAAATTTGTAGCGGTTTTGAAACTGTAATCCAACTGGCTCATGCCTAACGTAGAATTTTTGAATGAGTCGTTCAGGTGAAACTATGAGGTTCAATCAAAAGTTTGCAAGGAGTTCATATCTTACTGTAGTACATATGAGTTATAAATCCGTGGGCATAAATCCAGATTAGTTTGTGCCAGAGGCTGACGCTAACAGCAAGTCCAGCAATCATAAAACGGCTCTAATCACAAAACGCCATAGCGGTTTATGCAAACAGTATTTTATAAATCTTTAAACTCTCTTCAACTTTGGATTAGATGATTATTTACAAAGAATCGGCCATTTTTAGACAGGAAATGGAGGTAAGAGATGGCGCGCCACCAAAGATCTTCCTGCATTAAACACTTACTCAGAACGGAAAATGTAAATTGTTTCTGCTCAGAGTAGAAACCTTAAGGCAGCATTAAAAAAATCAATAAAATAACTTTTGCTTTTTATACCAATTCATTTTTAGATCAGGAGTTATTCTAATCAGAAACATTTTATGTGTTTAATTCTCAGTCCATGTTTCACACAGGAAGATTGTTGATGATGCAATTTACACAGTAAATGAAGGAAAATATGTCTGTGTCAGCCCACTTTGGTCTTGGCGCCTCTTGGCACCAATAATAGAAGATAGGTGGAGGGTTTTGGGTTTTTTTGGGGGGGCCTCTTTATTTACCATACATTTTGAAAGGCTTCAGTTGGCCAAGTTCTAATCAAGAAAGTGTATCTTTACCCACATTGTAAAAGCATTTTTTAAAATTGTTGTAAAAATAAATCAAAGATTAAGAAATTATAGAAAATATGGATGAATGGTCATAAAACTTGATTCCTGACCTTTTTTTTTTTTTTTTTTAATCAATGGTCAAGAAGATTTTGCAGCTCTTGACAAATTTTGTTTAGTTGGAGCGATGGTAAAAATGTCTCTTCCTCGTTCTTTGATGTTTTCCCTGCATGATGGTGCAAATCTCAGTTTTCTCTTTGTCCTGGAATGCACTTTTACTCAAGGCAAAGTGAACAAAATACATATAATTTAATAAGAACATTTTAGGGGGGTGGGGTGCGGTTACAGTGCTGTGCCTATTTATTTTATTCGATCAAACTGGAGGTTACCTCAAATCTGGGTTAATGCAGGTGTGTACTCTGTGTGTCTGCAGGCTTTATTTAACATTTCTAGGTTTGCAACTTTTTAGAAAAACATGTGCCTTGCAAACAAGAGAGGATAGGAGGAATCAAGAGTAGTCATTCACTAATTCACATCAGACTCAAGATAAAACAAACCAAAAAATGCACACGACAAGCTGTATAAAAGCCCTTTGAGACTGTAATCCCTTTGTACAATGACAGTTTTTGTAAGTACCTCAGGAAATTGTGTCAGCATGTAGAGAAGGGGCATGACGCATTCCTTTTAAAATAATCTAATGGTTGGTATATTTAAGCATGGGGTGGCATGACAGTTACAGTTACAGTTATCTCTAACATTTATTTGTTGTTGTTTTTACAATTTAGATTTTGATACATACACTTAAGCAATCACATAGAGTAACATCAGGTACCCATTTTGCAGAATATAATTCCACCATCTTATTCTCTTTAATGGGGTACCACAAGTCTAACAAGCTGATTTTAGTTAATTAGTTGGGCTCTCTACTTGAGCAGCCAGCCTGCTGTTGACTGTTAAACACACGCGTTACCTACAGCTAGCTTACTGTATTTAAAAAAAAAAAACAAAAAAACAAGTGTTTCCATAAAAGTGATAGTTGGCCCTATTTTAGTTTTCATATCATGCCTGTTTGTTTTTTCCACAGCTGCAAATATCTAAAAATGGAAGCACTAGTCTTTCTTTTAAGGAGGGGAAAAGTGTAGTAGCCTTTTTTTCAGCCAGCTGACAGACAACACGCAGCAACGTATGGGGAAGAGGGCAGTGAGAGAACTCTGGCCACTTGTGGCACTTTCTCTTACATCCACAAAAGGACTTAAAATCCTAGGAACGATACGATGGAACATTTTAGCAGTTTTGTAAACTTGAATGTACCTTTTTATAGGAAACCTGGGTGCAACTATATTTGCAAATAGTTTTTGAGTTAATGCTTTATTTCACCTTATTCCCTTTTTGTTGACAGAAAGAGCAACCAGCGGCTCTCTGCAGGCGGAGGACTGGGGACTCAACATGGAGATATGCGATATCATCAATGAGACGGATGAGGGGTAGATGCTGTTTTTTGTTTTTGTTTGGTCTTCTAATGGCTATAACTCATACAGGATTGAAAACGTGCAGGAGGTTGTATTACTAGAGGTAGCAGTTTTGAAATCAACACAAAATAAAGGAATTCCAAAATTGTCTGCATTTATGCATAAAAGCACAGAGTATCATAGAAAAGCAATTATGCAGTTCTTTTTTTTTTCTTATGTTTTTTTTTTTTGTTGTTGTACTGAAATGTTTCAGATCAGCAAACACATCTTTAATATCAAACAAAAATAACCTTTGGAAATACAAAATGCAGTTTTCAAATTCTGATGTTATTAATGAAGGGAAAATCTATTTAGCTCAGTTTTATAGGCTGTGCAGTTGGTAGCCCTGTTGCCTTGTTGCAAGAAGGTCCTGGGTGTGAATCCTGGCCAACTCTTTCTGCATAGAGTTCGCATGTTCTCTCCAGGTACTCTAGCTTCCTCCCACAGTCCCAAACCATGACTGTTGGGTTTTCTCTAAATTGTCCTGAGGTATGTGTGCGTGGTTGTTTGTCCTGTGTGCCTCTGTGACGGACTGGCGACCTGTCTGGGGCATACCCCACCTCTCTACCAATGACCACTGGAGATGAGCACGAACCTCCCTGCGACCCTGCAGGGGTAAGCAGGTATCGACGATGAACCCCGGCTGTTCACCTAAATAGAGCCTTGTCTGACCATGTAAAGCAGGCTAGAAGATCTCATGGACCAGCAGTGAATCTTTTAGGAGCTGCAGTTGTAAGATTTTGGACTGGAATTTTCAAAGTCTGGACTTTAATCCGACTGAGATGCTATTGTTTGACTTAAAATGGGACTGAATTGAAAAATAGTTCTGCCAAGAAGAGTCAAACTCCTGCACTGTGTTGTAAACATTTCATTTCCAGTTATTTAAAATATTTATTGGCATTGTTGCCTTCAATGGTTGCCCCAGCCAGTTATTAAGTTTAGTGGGCAGTTACCTTTTCACACGAGGACAGGCTGGTTCAGATCACTTTGTTCCCTTAATAAATAAAATCCTCATTTGAAAACTGCATTTTACATATATTCTGGTTACCTTTGCCTGATAATAAAATTTGTTTGGTCTGTGATACAACAACTAATGACACCCTTCATTGTTAATCAAATGTTTACTAGATACAAAGCGCAGCAAAGATCAATGCTCTTGATTGAGCTAAAAAAAAAACCCCAAAAAACTCTGCCTGGATTCTGATATCTGACCAGCTGATATCTGGTTTATCTCTGTAATTAATAGTCTTAAACATCAGTAAAAGTGTAATACAGAGGTTTGCATGATCCAGTTATGTTGTTTTAACTGTAAACCCTTACAGTTGCATGTGACAAAGTGATGTAATTAAGCAGAAGGTCCACTGCCTCAGAAACCTTCTGATGTTAAGAAATGCATGCCTAACTCTGGATGATGGGACTAAATGTATATATTTTAAAAAAGCAAAACCTTGCTTCTTGAAAAACTACATGGATGCTTGTGCAACAATTTGTACAATTTATTCTTTGTTTTTAAATTTCATGATAAACAAATAAACAAACATCAGCTGATGCGAATATTTCTCCCCCCAGGCCTAGAGATGCCGTCAAAGCCATTAAGAAAAGAATTGTAGGAAACAAGAACTTCAGAGAGGTTATGTTGGCTCTCGCTGTAAGTAAGAATTGTAGGCTTTTGTTTTCTGTATGCTGTCACAGACTGAGAAATGTGGGGATCTCAGGGAGTCCTTCAAATGCCAGAAAGATCATTGGAGATTGAATGTTTACTTCACTATATATGCCAGTGGTTAAATAAACATTTAACCGCTTAGTGAATGTATTAATAGTAGTTTACTGAATATGTTGTAATTTTAGCTTTATGTTTTGCTCTTGCAGGTTCTTGAGACCTGTGTAAAGAACTGCGGCCATCGCTTCCATGTTTTGGTGGCCTCACAGGAGTTTGTTGAAGGGGTTCTGGTCCGTTCCATTTTGCCCAAATATAACCCCCCTACAGCCCTTCATGACCGTGTTCTCAGCCTCATACAGGTACGTCTGTGACAGAAACTCAGTCCAATGAGCTCGTCTTGAAATTAGTTCTGTTATCAAGTCTTTCAAGGCAGCAGTTACTAAACAGCAGTCAGAGCAGTTTTGATCCAAGAATCTAAAAGTCATGAAGGGTTAAAAATATTTAGTTTAATATTTACATAAACTGCCTTTATGTTTTGGATTTTTGATTAATTTAGGAAATTCAGTCTTTTATCAGTCATTATCTTGAGCAGGTGTTAGATTCACATCATTCCTGATTCTCCAAACTAAGATCACCACTGACCACTTTTTACTACAGGCAAAATCATGAGTGGTTCTAAATATAAAAGTGTTTTCAGCCTGAATCAGTTGTTAGACCCCCTGGTTTTTAAAGTCTACTTAACTTTCACTTGATTAAGTCTAAATGTGGGTTATTTGGGATCGTATTTGAGATTTCTGTTGCTGTTTGGGTTTTTTTTTGCTACTTTTGTGTAGCAAAAGTAGGCATGATGACAATAAAAATAAATCATGCTTGAAAATCCTGCAGAATAATTCCTTTCTGTTCTTGCTCAACGTTGCCTCAGTTATTGCTTTTTCCTTCGTCTTCTGGAAGCTCTAACTGCACGCAGCTTTAGGAGTCAGTCATCTGTTCATAACTACTCCCATATTCTCCCTTTTATCTTTAGTCATGGGCTGACGCATTTCGCAGCTCTCCCTCCCTGGTGGGGGTGGTGTATGTGTATGATGACCTGAGGCGGCGAGGTCTGGAGTTTCCTATGACGGACCTCGATGCGCTCTCACCCATCCATACTCCAAACAGGGTGAGGCTGGCTGTTACCTGCAAGGTTATCACACACACACGTTTTTTGTTTTTTTTTTAAACGTCTGCATATATTTTACCTCTTCATCATATCCTGCAGAGTATTCCAGAAAACGGGACACCTGAGGTGACCTCTGTCGCTGCTCCCACGCGTCCGTCACAAGAGCAAGTTCCTGCCGCCACCATCATTCCCAGTCAAAATACCTCATCTCCAGTCCAAGTCAGTAATGGACCAGCGCCCCTCACTTCAGAACAGGTAGGTCTGCCTGATACTGCCTTAAATTACATTTTAAACAAGTTGCTCCAGAAGCCATAGTTGCTTTTACAGTCAAAATGACTGTGTTCTAAATACTACAAAAATCATACTGGGGGGTCTGCACCTACCTGTAGAAAAACTCCTCAAACTGAGTCCAAATACCTGCAATACTAACACTTTTCCCTCACAGTTTCACTTCAGTAGAAGAGATTTTCTCGTCTAAATGGAAGGCTATTCCACTGCGGCTCTCAAAGGTGGACAAAACCCTGTTGAAATTTCAGCTTTTGAGATGTAAAAATGAAGTTCGTGATCTCCATGTTTTCCACTTTCAATGTGGTAAATAACCTGTACAGTTCAACTAAAAAAAAAAGCAAACATGTTTGGGGGAAATATAAAAAATAAAACGACTTCTATAGCCTGGTTATATAGGTGTGCACACCTTCAAAGTAATCATTTGTTGTCATGTTATGGGGCTACTTTTCTTCAGAGGAAACAGATTTTTTTTTTTTTTTTTTTTTCTAGGTTAATATTGTCAGTTATTACTCACAACTATCATGTTTTTGAGCTCAAGCATGGAGTTGTATTTTATTTGTTTATTTTATCAAAGGTTTAGATTTAAAAAAAAAAAAGTTTGTTTCATTTAATGTTTCAATTCAGTTGCACAGAAAATATACGTATTAAATATATATTAAAGCAGCAAAAGTTTGAAAATCATGTATAGCAATGTTATAAATTCTCAAAACCTGGAAATGAACAGTGGTGTGTTTGAGAGCCACCGTATGCTGCTCTGCCCCCATGTGACGACATGTAGCTACTACCAGCATTCGTATACAGTGCGCTATTGTTGCAACAAAAAATCACTGTAGACACAGTTTTAACAACCGATCTACTGAGGCAGGCAGGACAGACTTTCTCTGCTGGTAGGCCGTCAGAAGCTTTTAATCGTTCAGGGTCGAATCGCGTCAGATCGAGCTACCCAGCATAACATTACTCATAAGGTAGAGTTGCTACACTGTTGGCAAACATTTGTATTCATTTATGTTGGATTTTCCCAAATCTAAGTCAGCGCAATAGAAATAGTTTTGCAATCGTTCAATGACTCACTCCAGCGAAGCCAAGTTTGATGTTGAGTGCTTTGCCACGCTGCAGGCTTTTATTTTGAACCTGTCTTAATTCTTGCTTTTTATTATTTTGTCAAATTTTTAGGAGCAGAAGCTGCGAAGCGAGCTGGGCCTGGTTAAAGGAAACATTGCAGTAATGTCTCAGATGTTAAATGATCTAATACCTGGACAGAGCACAGCAGATGATGCAGAGCTGCTACAGGTGGGTTTATTTGTTTCTCATCTATCTTTCACTCAGACTCTAACTTTCTACAAAATATGGAGGTCATTCCAGATTACATTATCATATAATTTATTTTAATAAATCTGGGCGTACATTTATCCACTAATGACTAATTTATTACAACTTTATTAAAACAGCTGAAACATCACAAGATGTTACCAAACTATTACATCCAGCTAATCTTTTTTCATTATTGGTTGCACTGCTGTAACTATGGCTGATTTCTTTTTTGTAATAGAGGATGTTTTCCTTTTTATTTAGGCCCCAAAAAACTGAAACTAAACACAAAGGATTGAAAACTGAAGACGTGTGATCTAATATTCAACAGTCTGGGACTTTTTTCCTCTGCTGATCATTTTGTCACCTCAGTTTCCTATTTGGGTAGCAAAGGCGTCCAGAGAAAAAAGGCCTTGAAGTTGCGTTGTCCTTTACACTGAGAACATTCTTTAAAAAACACCCTGTAACATACAAAGAAAAACAGTCCTTAGTTTAGTCATTTTACATCTTCAAACATTTTTATAAAACATGTTGGAAATTTATTTATTTCAAAATAAAAATTTTACAGTTAAAAATCTGGAAATGACAGGAAAACTAAATGATGCGCTCATTAAAGAACTCGAACCATATTTTCTGTGGCATACATGTTTAATTTATTGCAATAATCAGTCTCTCTGCTGGTCTGCTCAAGCAGCAGCTGTTCTCTGTGTGTAAGAAGATGCAGAGTCGGGTGGTTGAACTGATCCCCCAGCTGGTGGATGAAGGCTTTATGGAGGAGCTGCTTGTGGTAAACGATGACCTCAACAACGCCTTCATTCGCTATGAGAGGTGGGCTGCAGCAGGTCAGGCTGGATTGTTTGACAGTAGGTGAAAAATTACAGCACTTAACCATCCACTGCAATTTTTTGTTAGGTTTGAACGGCTGAATAAGGCTCAAAGTACAAATACGCAACAGGTAAAAATAATTAAAATTTGTCTGCTGTGTTTAAAATGATAAAAACTGCACTGAAAGTGTTTTCAAAGGTGTTTCTTCATTGTTCATGTGCTCACTCTTATTAAGTATGACACAACTGGCTTCCAGATCTCTGCAAGTAGCTCAAATCACATGGACGTCGGCCCTGAACCTTCGACCAACAAACAGGCCGCTGCCATCACTGCAACCAGCCAACCAGCCGTCAGCACCCAAACGAATCATCAGCTATCAGCCAATCACAGTAAGCAAACTTTTTATGACTTCTATTTTTTTTAAAAACACACAATCTGTATAGTTTCTTGTTCTTTAAAGTTTTATTTTGAGGGCGAAAGGATGTTGCGGCTAAATCACATGCTTTGAAAAGACCCGCTGCCTCCAAACAAATGTCACAGTGAATAATGCTGAGCCTAGAAAACAGTTTTTATTTCTTTGTGCTGTTTGAAATGAAGCTGGATATGATCTGTTTTTATCATCTGAAATTGTGTTTTGCAGAAGAGGAGGAGGAGTTTGACATGTTTGCCCAGACTAGAGGTAGCTCTTTAGCTGAACAGAGGAAAGGGTGAGCAGCACTAATTATCTTTCCAGTGCTTTTCATAGGTTGATATGATCTACAGCACTGAAAATATGTATAAGACGCTAACTTACTTCACTCTAATATTATTAGAGCTATTTGTAATACAGTAAACAGCAATTCAGACACCATATACCATATTGGTTAGGTGCATGTTTTGAGATATCCACAGAAATAGATCTTTTTATACACTGAAATATTTGCATGTGCTCATTTTTTCTTGCTTAAATCAGTTTAAGCTTCACTTAAGCTAAAACATGGCTGTATTTTTTTATAATAAAGTGTCTGTTATTTGTGTCCAGTGTCAGGTATGAAGATCCTGAAACTGTGGAAGGCCTTGCCGAAGCTCTGGACTCAAGGCTGCAGGTCACAGGAGGGGTGTGTACTCCACAACGACATTTATGGAGATTACAGCAATAATGTCATTATGAATTAAAAGTAATATCTGAGTCATTCTGTTTTTTGCCCTTCCTTTCAGATGGTGCCAGAGAAAAACACTTTGCATAACGACATTGACAAATGGTTATCTTCTGATCTGGTAGGCCAAAGCTTTTACCGCATATGTAATGCCAGCGGGTGATGAAAGTAGAACGCCGTATTTACTGTGTGTGTTTAAAAAAAGCAGGAGGGTGAGTCCTCGGTTTGTGAAGGAGTCTCCAGTGATGGTCTGTTTTCTTCTCCGTTGCTGCTCTTATAGAGCAAATAAAACATTTACCAACATTTAATCTGCTGTACTATAAGATGTGTTCATAAAACTCATATCTCTTTAGAGTTTGAAAAGTTTCTGGACGATCGGGCAAAGGCGGCAGACCACAGTAACCTTTCGATTCGCAACGTGCCGTCCTCCATGCCCAGACCTCAGCCGCAGCCCGCCAAGCAACAGGATGCGACACACGACCAGCTTTTCTCTCTTTAAAGTAAACCTGACCAACGGGCTCAGGTCAACAAAGTGAGATATGAATGTACACAAATATATGAAATGAGCTGCTGCATAATCAACTCATTTTATACAGTAAATGCTTTATTTCCTTATAAATCTGCTGTTTTTATGTACATACACACAACTTTATGTAACTCTATTTAAAGTCTACTATAATGTCAATGTGAACAAAAAAACCTTAGCCTGTATTGTTAAGTAATTGCAAATAATGGTGTAAAAAATATATTTGATGATGTGCCTTTGATGCGGAGACGTGATTTAGTGGGAACAAAAATAAACGGGGAACTATTCCCCAAACATGTTGCGCCTTTAATTTGAAAGTATTTTTCTGCTTTGATGTGAGTAGCGAAATGAAAAAAAGAAAAACACAACCTGTCCAGGATAAAAACTGACAGATTTAAGCAAAATGCTCTAAGCTGATGCAACGTCAGATCTAGTCTAACTTTTAATAAGTCTCTTTGTTTAATTAGCATACAAAAGCACATTAAACTAGCAAAAGAAGAATATTGACATACTTTGAAGTAGGCCAACATTTCTGTGTTTTAAAAATCCTTTTTTTTTTTTTTTTTTTTTTGTTATTTTGTGAGATCGTTTGGTTCACTCATTTTTCTTTAGCTGTATTACCAGAATAAACAGAAATAAACGCATACGTTATGCTTTTTACTTTTTAGTTGAATTACTGAAATAACCTTTTCGATCATTTTTAACTTCATTCAGATCCATCTGTAAGCAATGAAGTGTCTGACAATACCTAAATTAAAAACCAAAGCAGAATCTCAAACCCCAAGATAAATACATGATACTCTGGGTCTGAAAATGGGTGAAGGCATCTGCATTTAAAAAAATAAAAAAATTTAGAGTAAGTCAATGACCATTTCAGTAAATGGACACACCAGTTACAAAACAATTATAACACATTGGTCAGAAGCTTAAATTCTTATTTCTAAATCTCTCAATCTCCACTCAAAGATTTGTACTCATTAACATTGGAAGTCACAAGCTGCTTTCTATGCTTTACTGTGGATATTTGTCTGTGGAACTGAAGACAGATGACAAGAGTTGATTTAAGCAAGAAAATAAAAATGATGAAAATGCGAGATACAAGATTTTTGCCCAAGATTTAGGCAACAGTTTGCCAGTTATTTGAAAACCTTGAAGGCTTAAATGAGGTGTGGGAGCCTGTACTTTGTGCATACATGTCTGATAAGACTAAATTTAGCATATTATTGTTGAAAAGCTCAAGGATGTCTAACTTTGGGTACTCAGACTCCCTGAGGTACCAAAGTTTTCATAGATATAAAGGGACACTAGATGAATACTAATTTACTTGCTGCCCTTCATACTGTGGACCGTGTGCACAGCATTACACTTTGCTGCTCGCTTCAGCTGAACTCTGACTGCCCTTTTACATGTTTCTGTGGTTCTTACTTTAAACATTTCAATTCCGCTTCCAAATAGAGGCCGCTGATAAAAGCCAAGAGGACATGGACTGAGATTCAGCGTTTCTGCACCTGAGAACCAGCCTGCCTTCGTACTCTCAGCCGATCCAGCTTTGACCCATTTTGAATGTCTGTGGATCAGCCTTGAGAAAGCAGCCTCAGGAAGTAAGCCTTTCTCACACTCTCAGCTCACCACCTTGGCAAAAAAGTTAAGCCCTGGTTCTCCAGAGCTAAGGGAGGCTGAAGCAATCTATCTACAGAAGCTGGAGAAAGAAGCTGCAGACCTGAACCTTTGCTCTCCTCCCTCTGACGTTGCAGAAACATTCAGAGCTTGGCTGGTGAGCTCTGCAACATGTAAATTACACCACCGCTGCGTAGACCTGCCAAGGTGGTGAGCTGAGAGTCTGAGAAAGGCTTACTTCCTGAGGCTGCTTCTAAAGGCTGATCCACAGACATTCAAAATGCTAGAATGTTTCATTTTAATATTGTTTAAACACTATTATTTGTACACAATGATCTACCATTTTGTCGTGTGTAGAAGACAATCATTTCTACACATAGAATATCATACCAGTTATAGTAGCAATGTTTGTTTATTAACATGTCTTTTTTTTACTGCTGTGTTTTATATTGGTGGTAGTGTTTGGTAGAGCCAGCCCAAGGCACATGCAATCTATGCAGATGCTTAGGGACCCGCTCCCCGAGACAGACCTCTAGAATATGCAAGTTCTTTGTTATTCTTTACAATGGGCATCCGCACACATGCGCTCTGGATGTATGGCAATAAAACTTCTGGTTGCTGTTTTCTTTAAAGGATTTTACTATTGTTTCTGAACCGAGCCGTTCATTTTAGTGCTCTGTAGTGTTTGATTTAGACACAGTGAGTGTATACTCTCCATATGTGTTAGCGCTTCAACCTGAGGACTTGCAGCAGTATAAAAATCAGCTTGTGTATGATGGATACTGCCTGCCAGACCTGTATTTTGTAAAAGTTGGGCCGACAAGCCGGATGAACACCTCTCCCTTTCGACGGAAAGTTATTGGAAGCCGACGTGTCGCTAGAAGCTTTCAGTTATTTTGCCTGTGGACGTGTGAAAGGTTAAATACACCAGGATATGAGCACCACCAGCCCTGTGTGATTCATTAAAACCCAGGTCAAGCCTGGGGTAGAAAATCACCGACCCAGAAGAATCGTAAACATGTAGCGTCAACACAGTGCACCTGCATTGCAGGGTAAATCAAATATTAGTTGTATTTTGTTCAATTTCAGAATGAAATCTAGTCCAAAGTAAGTGCTTTACCTGTATTTAGTATTTTAGCTATATGTAGGTAATTTATAGCTTATAGAATTTTATAATTCTATATAGATTTGCATATCTATAGTGTAGGTATAACGGTAAGATTCCATATTTTGACCAGAAAAGAAGACAATTATTTCTAGAAAGTAATACATCAATGATAACACTATTTTGTAATTGTATAATTTCTATAGAGCAGCAGAGGAATTGCTTATTGTTTAATATCATTACTGTATAATTTAGAACAGGGAAACAGAAGAACTTACAGTAAGTATTATTGGATGTTCTCATGTTAGTATTCTGATTTTACACATACCTGTTTTATGCTGGTTAGTTTGTGGTTGTGGTGCCTGCATGATGAAGATTCATTTCAAATAGAAATAACGTTTGCTTCTGAAAAGAACTTTTATTTCGAAACTTCTTTATCATTAATTTTTCTTTCAAGGTCTGTTGTTGACTGTCTCAGATTGTAAATTTGTTCGTGTTTTGCATCACACTGTGTACATCTTTGCACCGATTCATCAACCACAGCAGTTTCTATTGCAGTCTCTCTGTTGTTTGTCGCTTTCATCTCATCCAAGACTTTTCTTCTTTTGACCATTCGCAAGTATCTACTTCTCTTTGACAGAACACTGTCTGGTGTTGGAGAGTGTGGGACATCAAAGATGGTTGGCAAGTAGTCAGGGTCTTCAGGATCATCTGATTTTGAACCTGTAAGAAAATTAAAAACAAGATTATCTTATCATAGATTACAGATGTTGGTAAAATCCTAACACTGCACAGGTAAAAAGGAACTCTCTGCTACTTAACAGAAGAGAAGGCAGGAAAAAAATGTAATTATAGATATTAATCAGTAAATTAAATTTCAATCATCGAGCCACAGCAAAATACAAGGGGAAGTCTGATTCCAAATCCATTATAAACAGACAGTGATATTCAAATAATGATCTATATAAAGGACAGTAGCCAACAATATTATGTAAATATTTCATAGTCTTAGAAAAATACTGAAACATCACAGAGTGAGGTCTAGAACTTTTAAGAAAAAAAACCCCAAACCATGTTAAAGATCACAAAAAATCGTTTATAAATAATGTCTGCCTGTGATATGTTAATACCGAAACTGCATCAAAGAAGTAACTCCTCCATAATGGTGTGCATGTGAATTTATTAATAAATCGGTAGGCGCAGCACGTACCTGAGATAAAGTGTGCACTGCAAATCCGTGCATACTCTGTCGGTTCCCACAGCCTACGTTGATCTTCAGGACAAACTCTCCGGATGTTTCTGATCCAAGCATCACGTCGTTTGTGATCATGAGTTGGAATCCTGTAAAATTTCAATTTGCTCCAAGGAGTTTTCCTGTTCGCACAATTAACCGCACAACAACTGACGGGCATTTTGCTGTTTTATACAATTGTTATTACTACTCTACCTTGAGTGTACTGTCGCCGACGAGTTGTTTTGCCATTTAAAAAATGGCGGCTTGCGTTTGTTAACCTGAAGTACGTCATCATGATTTCACGTGTTGTCTCACAAGTCGGATTTTCAAATGCATGTTTTTGTTGTTGTTGTTGTTGTTGTTGTTTTAAGGGTGATACTGGCACGATCATACCTGGCTTTATCTACCAGTTTTGTGGTTACTGAGATTAAAGTAGATTAATTGAGATCAAGTTAAACTTGCTATGGTGCGTTGGCCGTAAACACAACGATTCCCTGTGTAAATGAGGTTATGTCCTTACACTTAAGAGTAGACTTTTATAAGCAATAATAACATGATTAATGTGCTTTGCGTATCCTATTATATTTCCAGTCTCACTTCAGGTGCTCCGTGAAAACATTCGCAGCAAAAAGATTGTATTTTAACCTCACAATTCGAAATTCCGGGGCTTCTTAAACGCAGCAGTCTGCTTCAGCTGAACGGTGACTGTACACATTCAAGATGGCAACAGCGATGGACGACGAATTTGAAGACGCGCCTGATGTGGAGCCTTTAGAACCGACTCTGAAGAATATAATCGAGCAGAAATCCCTGAAATGGATCTTCGTTGGTGGGAAGGGTGGTGTTGGTAAAACCACCTGCAGGTAAGTCGAAGGAAATGCTCTTAGCGCCTTGCGCTAGCTGAAATAGCTATCTGGGCTATTAGTTGATACACGTCTCCTGGGATTTTTTATCAGGTAATATACAAGTAATATTAGTTTTATTGATAGGAATAATTGAACTTAATCAAAACACCCTTACTGTATTTTTCAGGTAAGTGAATCTGCGCTATCTGGCGTTTAACGGGTATTTAAATACTGTCTAGCACAGTCAGCAGCTAAAGTTAGCAAGCTGACACAATTCATTAATTTCTGTTCTTTAAATTTCAGTCATAACTCTTTTGTCTCCAGGTCTTTCCCTCTTTTAACTAGAGATTTGCCTGCTGTACATTTATTGATTGGAGTATTTGAATCTAATGGACAACTACGTGAGACAAGAAAACAGAAAGGGTTATTAGCGTTAGCCATCAGGCTTGGAGGACGGGATTAACATATACTGTCAAATACTGACAGAAGCATGGCTCAAACACAGGGTTCCAGCTGACTGATCCGTTTTGTTCCATAAAATTAACATAAAGATTTTTTTTTTTTCAATCAATTTTTTCTCTTTGAAAGTTTATTAAGTCTATATTTACCTTTACTGACTACACGATAGGCACCAGATTCCCCTTCAATTAGTTTTATTGAAAAGAAAAAGAAACATACTGGGCTTTCAGAATAGGTGCATTAAATGAACATGCTTAGATCTTTATGTATTCTTACAAAAAGTTAGATCCCAACAGCGCTGAGTGACGTTTCTTTAAATAAAGGTAGCTCAGAAGTCGCACATACAGGAGGAAACCTTGAAAACAGCTCCTGCTAAGTATTTATTATCCATACCAGAGCAGCACATGAGGAAAACATACAGTATGTATGAATGTTGGTAATGTCATCATAACAGTGACTTGTTATAAATAAGCAAATACTAATCTAACCACTTTCAATGCTCTTTCTACTTTGGATTCATTGGAAACATGGGCCCCAGATAGTGATAAGCCTTTCCAGCCACTGAAACAGAATGAAACCTATTATTAGTTCCATCTTGACAACGTGGTGTTATGGAATAAGTTGCTCCTGGCTATATCTGCTGATATGACAGTGGAAAAACAAAATTTCTTTCAAAAGTACTGCTAATAATACGTTTTCTGCTGAGTTAAACAACAAGCATCACCAAATTGATAACTGGCATAGAGGGTGAATATATGGTACATGCATAAATAACCAATATTTACTGCAGTCAAACCAGATCTTTGCAATACTGATGCACACAGTAATGTTGCGATACATTATGGAGCCCTAATCCATGCTCTACGCTGTGTTTATACTTTAAAGTAAAATTTAAGTAACAGTGATGGTTTACAGCTTAGTTTTAAAATTATCTGCTTTATTTGAGACCAACTAAAGTTGACCAAATGTTTTCAATATAACAAAGTGCCATTAACCTGTTAAACATAATGATTTCTGGTGCAGATTTGTTTTTTTTAATACCATCTATCTGAAGTTTTTATTCACATTCTCCAAAATTCTGTAGAAGATAAGCATCAGACGGATCTCATCTTCCCTCTGTTTGTGTGTTTAGCTGCAGTTTGGCCGTCCAGCTGGCTGCCGTCAGAGAGAGCGTCCTCATCATCTCCACAGATCCTGCCCATAACATCTCCGATGCTTTTGACCAGAAATTCTCGAAGGTGCCTACTAAAGTTAAGGGCTATGACAACCTCTTTGCGATGGTGAGTCATTATAAATCAAGAAATCTTTTAGAACAAAGCATAATTATTTTCAGTAGGCAGCGGTAACGTTTTTAAATTTAAACAGTTTAAAAATATTTTTTGTAGAAAGTAGATCTTCAGCTAGAATTAGAATTTCGATCAGTAAAAATATATAGCAAGGTTCTTGAGTTAAGTTTGGGTTAATAAGTGAGTAGTGCTATATTAGAAATTATTGGTACTTTAAATCTATGCAAGTTGTTTTTTTTTTTTTTTAGTGCAACAGTTTGTTCAGTGGTTGGTGACTTAGTTATTAGGGTTTTTTTTCTATATAGTTTTCCTTGTGTGACAAGATGAAACTGGGATGTGAAGCTATAATGGCAAAATTATGTAAACAACTTTAGTCACAATCATTTAATTATTTAAGACAGTTTTTTGAATCAACTTAAGGGAATCCAGTGTTTTTCCCAGTGGTAAAGCGTTATCTTAAGACGCCCGAGCATATTCTGTCATTTATAGCCGTTTTGGATCTATGACATCGTTTTCAAAATAGCTCATCTGATCTAGCATCTGAAATATGGAGTCGGCCAGTAAGAAAACCACAAAGGGGTTTATTTATTCTGTTTTTGGAAAGCTTTTTGCATTAGTTCAGCACTTGTCAGTATCACGAGGGCAGTTGGTTTTACATGCGAGTTTCACAAGCCCCAACGTTTATCAAAGTGAATCGGTGGAAGGCAGGAAACAACAGGCCGTTTGTATATTTTCTTCATCTTTCATATTTGTTTTAAACAGGAGATTGACCCGAGCTTGGGCGTCGCCGAACTGCCCGATGAATTCTTTGAGGAGGACAACATGCTCAGCATGGGCAAAAAAATGATGCAGGAAGCCATGAGTGCTTTCCCTGGCATTGATGAGGCTATGAGCTATGCGGAGGTCATGAGGTGAAAAAAAAAAAAAAAAAAGATCAAATTAAAATGCGTAAACTAAAATGATGTGTTTTTAGTGATGTTGTAACTCAGTGTGGCTAATGACCTGTTCAAACAGGTTAGTGAAAGGAATGAACTTCTCAGTTGTGGTCTTTGACACTGCACCCACTGGCCACACACTGCGTCTGCTCAACTTCCCCACCATCGTGGAGCGAGGACTGGGTCGCCTCATGAAAATTAAGAACCAGATCAGCCCCTTCATCTCTCAGGTGAAGAGAGATCAGTTGATCTAATTTTCCTACCAAGCCTAAAATAGACATATGAGGAAATAACTTGCACTGAGGCCTTAATGGCATCCTTCTCTTTCTTATCTCTAATTCTTTTAATTCCTAGATGTGTAACATGCTTGGTCTGGGTGACATGAATGCAGACCAGCTGGCGTCCAAACTGGAGGAGACGCTACCAGTCATTCGCTCCGTTAGTGAGCAGTTCAAAGATCCTGTAAGTATCACTCATGTAAAAACCGTAGAAGGAAAAAGAACTATTAGAGCCGTGCAGAAGAAGAGCAGCTATGGGAGCCAGAAAATAGAAGCATTTTCTTTACACAGGTTTGAAAAGGATCGTCGATTGCCTGCAAGACGCTGCCCGTGTATGTTGTTTCAGAGAGAATAATCGTGGCTTGTTTTTTGATACGTGTCTGACGCCGCTATTTTGTGTTGTCTTTTGTAGCGGCAAGCGTTAGTGGTGGTAGTATGTGTTACGTTATGAGGTTGCAGTTGTTAGTTGCTAAGATCAAATTTTTTAACATTTCTGGAACATTTCATCCATCTGCCCGCCCGCCTTCTGTCTGTCCATCCATATAGCTTTCTGTTCTTTTACCTGGCCATCAGTCGTTCCTTTTATTCATCCATCCTGCATATATAGATTCAGCAATAACTTATGTTTTTATTACTCGAAACAATATTAGAAAATGGTAAACTGCTTTGTATTTTATGACTGTTGTCCACCTGAATGTACTTTAAAAAGTACAGTTTTTTTTTTTTTTTTTCATGCAAAAAGAGGATTAAAAGCAGAAGAAAAATCCTGGGTGTGGTTATCATAATTCCTGCATGAAGTGGTTAAATGGTACACACCTATTCCCACTTTAAAAAGAAAGAAAAAGAATGTGCTGATCAACAGATTTCTGACTCCTCTGCTGTCTTCTCTGTGCCTGTTGTCCAGGAACAGACCACCTTCATCTGCGTTTGTATCGCTGAGTTCCTGTCGCTCTATGAGACGGAGCGGCTGATCCAGGAACTAGCCAAGTGTCGCATCGACACGCACAACATCATTGTGAACCAGCTGGTTTTCCCCGATGCAGAGAAGCCTTGTAAAATGTGTGAAGCCCGCCACAAAATTCAGTCCAAATATTTAGACCAGGTATGGCCTACGAGTGTTCTTCCTGTTTTTGAAGAGTTTTAACTTTTAAAGTCTTTTTTTTAAGTCACTAAGGTCTGAACTTTGGGTCATTAGTTGGATCTTTAGGCTCTTCGTTGCTAACAGCCGATTCTAAACCACAGTCTGTGCTGTGCCCATAGTTGCATACGGTCTGGTCAGATATTTATGCACACTCATTATCAGCATAGTTTCAGTTTAGTTTTATTTCTAACATTCAAACACCGTGATACATATTTAGGTAACTATTTGTTTGAAAAGGAGGTAGGCAGAAGTATAAACTTATTTGATCCTACCCCCTTTCTTTTATGTGTCTTACTTTACACATTGTTCTTTATTTAAAGAATAGAAAAGAAAAAAAAAAAAACAATTTCCTTCACAAGAGACATACACACCCAAACACAATTTCTTACCATCAAACACACATCCAACAAAACAAACCATCTTTGTGAGAAAGGCATAGGTTGAAGCTGCACTTCTATTTTCTTGCCGCTTTCTCACTTTGACATTGATTAGTTTAATCAATTAATGCTTTTATTGATTAATTCTAGCTGTTGCTTTTTCTAAGGTGATATGATGATGCAACATACAATGTTAGTGAATTTTAAAATCTAATTTTAGGTGAATGATTTTCAAGTTAATGCAGATTTTGCTTAATTTACAGGTTAAAAATGGTACACACACCTCACTAGTATTTAGATAAAAATCCCTTTTGCAATTTCATGGAAAGAACACACTTGTGTAGCCATCAGGAAGTTTCTGGGATCCTTACACTAGGTAATGTTTTTGGCTGAAATGGGAGAGATTACTTTGGTTGGTTTCCTGGTATGGGCCTGCTTTTAACACAGGCCATACATTTGTTCAGGAACCACCACGGCTGAAGACTATTATAATCTAAAAGATGCTAGAACACCAGTGTCTTGTCCACAGTGAAGCGAGTTTATTAGCCAGGACCAGGGTAGCAATGAGAACGAGTCCCCCATTCACCCTCTGGAAAGTAACAGTTTTCAAAATTATCTTCTGCAGAAAG
Source organism: Anableps anableps (assembly GCA_014839685.1). NCBI lineage: Eukaryota > Metazoa > Chordata > Actinopteri > Cyprinodontiformes > Anablepidae > Anableps > Anableps anableps. The sequence continues at coordinate 17,156,779 of CM026065.1, read as the reverse complement.
GTTTTATGGTTAGAGAAGATAAAGGCTGAGCTGTATGGTGTTGGTGCAGTGCTCAAAATGGGTGGAATAAAGGTTGTTCAACATTCAAATTAAATCAGCAACAAGATGATCTAAACGGTTAAATGTTCCAATGGGACAGTGATCCCAAACAGAGAAAATAGGTTTCAGACAACACCAACCTTCTGTAATGGCCTCAGCCATATTGAAAATTCATAGATTATGTATAAAAACCAAGTCCATGCCAGCAAAGAGACACATCTTAATGCCATCTTCCATTTCTGGTTAGAAAATTGCTGAATTATGCAGTCATAACTATGTCAGAAGTTTGATGATGGCGAACAAAAAAGAAAAAAGTTTGATTTCTCTTTAACTTGCTGTGGGATTTTTATCCAAATACTAGTATGTGTATACATGTATCAACTAGAGCCTGTATGTACAATTTTGAACTTGTTTTGATTCGACAATATCCCCCAAAATGGTCTTTAAAAGGATAAATAAAAATGTATAATGAATGTAATGCTCATGTTGACCCCATGTTTAGAAATATTGTCTTAATCAAATAAAGTAATACATTTTCACCCTTGTGATGTGAAAAATTGTCATGCAGTCAAATGATCCATCCCTCATTTTCAAAAGTCATAGTCAAATAGATGCACACAGACATTCACTGTTGAAGAAGCCTGCAGTAGACAGGAATACAACTTGAACAACTGCACAGTAAGGAATAAATAGGAAATATAAATCATAACATTTACGTACTTATTGGAATATAGTGTATCTGTAAAAATTGAACAGTCCATAGGGGAAAATGTGGATTACTGAAAGCTGCAGGATTTGTTTCACTGAAGCATAATTATTCAGTATTTAAAGCAATGATTGCTATTTTTCTCATGTATTCATCATTGGTCTGCCTTTTCCCTGCAGATGGAGGATCTTTATGAAGATTTCCACATAGTTAAGTTACCGCTGCTGCCTCATGAAGTTCGAGGTGCCGACAAGGTCAACACATTCTCGAAGCAGCTTCTGGAACCGTACAAACCCCCAAACAAGTGATCTCTCACTTGTAGGACCTCTTCTTAACCACCCTCCCCCTGCCCCCTATGTCTGTAGACAAAACACTTCAAGAGTCTGAACGCGCCTGCTCTGAGTTTTCCCACCCCAACCCATCTTAAACCTTGCAACAACAGCCTCATAATGGTCCACTCTGTCCTCTGAAGCAGAACACTGCTACATCAACAACACACTCACATTCCCAAACTGAAGGGGAGCTGATGAGATCTCACACACACACACACACACACACACACACACACACAAACCCTGCTGTATTGTGAGATGAGGGTGTGTGTGTAAGCAGCCTAACTCTGTTTATTCTCTCGTGTTCATATTCTTTGTGGCAGCAGTTCTAGTCTTACTGCATTCAACTTGGTCTCAACAGAACCACCCTATGTCGTGTCGGTGTTCAGACTCGGTTCTAACAGTTTCCTTTGACAGTTCTGTGCGTTTAACAGATTTCAGATGGTTGATCTCGGCACCTCGGTTTGTCTGTGTGATTTGGTGCTTGTCTTTTCTCCAGTCGAGGTTTTAACTGAACTTGCAACCAAATTCACGTCTCACATTTTTTTTTTTTAGTTTCAGTGACTGCAACTTCAGAGTTAAATGGCAAGTTGTTGGAAAAAATAAATAAAAGGAAGAGAAATGTTATCATTTTTGGTTTCAGTTCTTAAGCGTTATTTTTACTCCAATAAAGAAAGTGTAATACTGCTTCCTTTACTGTTTGGCATCATTGGTTCATTTTAAGATATAAATCCATACATTTTATAAGACCAACGTGGGACCTTTCAGTAAGTTGAAGCTGAATGGTCACTACGGCTTTCCCTCAGCACCCATTAAAACCCATCACCCCACTTCTCTCAAACATTGTTTAGCATTATAGGAGCACTGAGGAAGGGGATAACTATCCTGATTTTAGTTATTTAGACTATAACCTTTAACTGAAGTCTTGAGCTAATGATTGTATGCATCGTTACTGCTGTGAATGAAATCAAGGCTCTGGTTCGATTTAAGCTTCCCCAACAGGATTACACAGGTATTTAAAAGGTCAACACTTCCTCCTGTCAGTGCTTCGTTTGATCTGTCACTGAATGCTTCAAGAATCTGTTTTCTATAAATTTTATTTAAATTATATTTTAATTGTGAATTAAAACAAACTTTCCTCAGCTAAAACTTGTTTAGTCTTTTTTTTTTTTTTTTTTCCCTTTGCCTGCTCACAGAGTGCTTTAAAGTAGCTTTTAAATCACTGATTGACTTCTGAAGGAAACTGGTTGTATTTGGGGGCATCAGAGTTAAAGAGGGTGAACTTATCCAGTGTTGATCTATCAAATAAAAGTCAAAGTAAAAGAGATTGAAGGTGTGAATACTTTTGCAAGACCCTAGCTGAGACTCCACATAAATCTTTAAATAAAGCATCTCAACAGGATACGACTGGTGGGTCTAAAAAAAAAAAAAAAAAAAACCACGCATAAATGTACCAGAAAACTGGATTTGTTTTAAGATCATTTTTAGGTGATTGTTTTAAGCTGTAACAATCTGCAACTTCATAACCAACCAGTAAGGTTCTTGTTGTCATTACACTGAGCAGGAAAGTTTGCATGGTCCGCTTGCTGCTGTTTTATAATTCCCTGCTTGTACTTCTCGGCTCATTGCGCTCCTCTGGCCCCGGCGCTGCGGCCTGTCGCTTGAGGTCCATCACCGAGCATCGTTGTCCCGGTTGGGGGCCGCGCTAACGAGCCTCCTCCTCTTTGTTTTTTGGAGGGGATTTACCCCGTGGCGCACTGACCACTGGACGCCGCCGAGGATTATTACCATGCAGCCGACGAGGGTGAACGGAGCTGACGCCAGAAGATATCAGGGTTGTGAGCTCCTTCAGAGAGAGTGCCGCTGCCTGAACGCAGAGCGGGGCGCAGTGAAGGCGACGCTCCTCCAGCGGTGCCAATTACGCATGGAGATGCGCTGAGGAGATCGGCTGCGCGAAGCACCTCTGAAAGGTAGGACGACGCGTTGAGTTCAACATCAAAATAGGCTTCTTTATTTGTATAGAAGGTTGAGGAGATCTCAGTGTTAATTTGGCATGCTTGTCACAAAACTGTAATTTCGCGTTCATTCGCTTTCCTTTAATTTAGGTTTAATTTTCTTTTGATAAGTGATTATTTGAAAAGGTATACACTTTATCTGTCAACAATAAATTAAACGGACAATTATTTTGATGAGAAAGGGTTCCCACACATTTGTACGTAAAAATGTCAGACTTTTGCCGAGTCCCAGTCCTGTGCATTTTCATTAAAATATAAAATCCTGAAGTTCATAAAATTATGACAGATATTTATGTTAGCTTAACATATGTAATCGGAAGGGAGGAAGGAGGGAAATAAAGGAGAAACACAAGCAACGAGGGGATGTAGGACACACGGAAGGAAGGTATGAGGCCACAACAAAGGAAGGAAGGTAACGGAATGAGACAAATAACGAAGGATTGAAGGACAGAACGGAGGGATCTAGGACGCAAGGAAGGAGGCGAGGTACGAAACAGTATGCCAGGAAAGGAGGGTAGGGCAAGGAAAAGAGTAGATAAGGAAGGATGAAGAAGAAAGAAGGAAGGTTACAAGAAAGGAGTGAAGAAAGGACACACAGGAGGAAAAAAAGACATTACATTTAAACAATGGGATTAGGGGATAAAGTACAGGATGCAAATATTCCTCCATACTGCAATTTTCTTGGTGTATAACTATCCCAAACCTGGAAAATACTGAAATCAAATTTCATACCTTTCCCAACAGTAAGAACTCTGATGAAAACTTGTGAAACTGATTTAGTTAAAAACTTTATATTTTCCTGAACAGCAATCTCATTCTGGAAACCTGGAAACCCTCGACTCCTAATGACGGTCACCTACACCGCCAGAGTAGCAAATGCCCGATTCTGTGGCTTTTCCAAACTGCTCTTGGCCTGGAAAGGCAGCATCTACAAGGTGCTTTACAAAGAGTTCCTGGCTTTCTTTGCCATGTACACAGCCATCAGCATCACTTACAGGTGAGGCATGAACCGCTGCGATCACAAGTTTGCATACACTCATCAAGGGTGTGAATGTTATACTGAATTTGGAGCTCCTACTGATTTATTTGAGGTGTTCTTCCGTGATTTTTAAGCCAACAATAAGTGGCCAAGTTTAAATTTATTGTAGATTTTCTCTGCTCAGAGTTTTGCATGCAGGCCAAATATTCACCCGAAGCTCTCTGAAGGTCTTTTAAATGGACAAGGCCGATTAACTTAATGTTGGTTGTCGTGACTGACTGCAGCTGGTGTCACGCTATGCCAGCGTGAAGTGGAATTTTTTGACAGAACTTACTGGAATAACCAAATCTCAGTCAAGGGAAAATCCAAGAAGCTCAGTGAAGATCTAACCAGAAGAACTGTAGATTTCTACAGCAGTCCTCTGGAGCCATTTCTAAACAACTCCAGATCCCCAAATTGTCAGTTCAAACAACTGTGTGTGAGCACAACTTGTTCAGATGTGTCACCACTTCCCCAGTCTGGAAGAAGATCCAACAGTGACCTCCAAATTAAAGGAAACTGGTTAGGATTTTTAGAAACAAAACAGGAACCTCTGGGACTCAAGCCTATCTTATGCTAGAACACCAGTGTCACGGTCCAGCGAGGCAAGTTTCACTTCACCATGGACTAAGAGGGTACCAAGTGAGAAAGAAGCCTTTACTCCAAAATTGATACCTTTATTCTTGACTGAAACATCCAGTTGTCCACATGAAGAAGCTTAACTTCTGGAGAAAAGTTTTATGTTCAAATGAGACAAAGACTGAGCTGTTTGGCTACAATGACATGAAGAGTTTTTGGAGGGGTCAAAACGAGGCTTTTAAACCTAAGAACTGTCAGCTGTCAAACACAGTGGAGATAGCATCATGCCATTGGTCTGTTTCTCTGCTAATGTTATTGGTTTAGTGCACAAAGTTGATTGAATTATGAACCAGCCCAAAGTTCTTCAACTTCATCTCCAATCAAAAGATAGATGATTGAAATTTTAACACAGTTTGGTGTTTCAACAGGAACCAACATGAACACCTTACAGGATCACCAAAGCTGGTTCTGTTATGGATAAAACAGGCTAACATATGCTTCAAAGCCTGGTCTGTGCAAAAAAAAAAAAACCAAAAAAAAAAAAAAAAAAACCAAAAAAAACTATTTTGTCAAAAGGAGTTGTCAAATATCTGGCATGAATTATTCCAGAAGCTTGATGCGAGCTACAGAAAGAGTGCGATCAAATTTTTTACCCTGTAAATTCAAACTTGTGCACTTAATTCATTGACATTTTATGTTGTAAATACACTCCTTAATGAAAATAGAACAGTCAAGAAAATCCTTAAAAACCCCACATTACCACAATAGTCATGCCCCCAATGAATGAACGTATACTGCTGACTGCAACTGTACATAATCATAATTTCCATGACTGGTTTATGTTGTATAATACACTCTGGATTATTCTACCCTTCCAGATTTTTCCTCTATGATGATCAGAAGAGGTATTTTGAAAAGCTGGCAATTTACTGCAACCACTATGCCAGTCTCATCCCCATGTCCTTTGTTCTGGGTAAGCATTTAAAATCTTTTGGCACTTTTCAGACATGAAAACCTCGAACAGTTGGGAACAGATCGCCTGGTAGGATTAGTAGGTTGTGGAGCTGATTGATGATGATGGGAATGTCGAAGTCACACATTTTTATTATTAAGTAAAACATATTAAATACATGACTTATGAGTTATTCAAGATATACAATGGTGTGCTTTCAAGTTACCAATGATCAAGGTATGCTGACTTTGTTAATCAGTGAATCCTAATTATAAGTCAATTAACATTTTCCTAATAAATACACATGAAAAGGGTGTGGGTGGTCAAAAATGAACCTGTTTGACTCATTTTCCTAATTTAACCAGTGTTACAGTATATAAAGTATACCGTATGAATAAAACCTAATAATAATAATCCTTAGCTGATAATGCATTCAGCATAAACTGAATACATAAATAATTCACCAGTTTCTCCTGAAACAAAAACCCACAGCTGGAATGGTGTTCTCAGTCTTGCAAGCTTCCCCTCTTTTACCTCTAACTGTAACAATGGCCATTCTGGCCAGTCACTTAAGTTTTAGTTTCGTCAGACCAGAGGACATGTCTAAAAAAAACAAGGTCTTTGTCCCTAAGTGCGTTCACAAACTGTAATTTGTCTTTTTTAATGTTGTTTTCAGAGTAATGGCCTCTTTTTGTCTGAGTGGCCTTTCAGCCCATGTCAGTACAGAACTAAATTAGCTGTGGATAATGATAGTCTCTTATCTGCTTTAGTCACCATATTCACAAGATTATTTTGCTTATGTTCTGGAGATGATACATACGTTTTCCCCCAAAACATGCCTCTGAAAACTTCCCTCTCTCTCATTATTCTGCAGTTTGGTAATCACAAATAAATTTGGGAACCCTAGCTGGTTTAAAAGAGCAAAAGTTTAGTTTCATGTCAGACAGTGAGAAAAAATGCACTGAGTGTAAATATCTGTTTTCAGCTCTAAATGGGATCATTAATACTTCATTTCTATTGTCCATGTATCTCAGTGTAAGCTTTAGATGTTCAGACTGTTGAATTTTTTTTTTCTGGGGCTAAGTACCTAGCAGTAAATTAAGAACTGAATGTACTGGAAGCACTACAGTATATGAAACCCAAAGACCTGTTAATAAAAAAAAAGCACTTTAAGTCTCTCTGTCTCTGTGCTGCTTTGTGCAGGTTTCTACGTGACCCTGGTGGTGAACCGCTGGTGGAATCAGTACACCAGCATCCCGCTGCCCGACAGGCTCATGTGCATCCTGTCCGGGGGCCTCCAGGGGAACGACGAGCGAGGCCGCTTGCTGAGACGCACCATGATGCGCTATGCCAGCCTCTCAGCCCTGCTCATCCTCCGCTCTGTCAGCACTGCCGTTTTCAAACGGTTCCCCACCATGGACCACGTGGTGGAGGCTGGTGAGAGTTGGGCAACACTGGGATTGGTGGGGTCCATTAGTCAACACATATTTCTACTATTTACTTATTGCTCTCATGATCAAGTAGCATAGTTAAGACATTTTTATCAGACTATCAGAAAGTGGTCAGTGGTGTTTCAGATTGAGAAACACATGGTTGTGAGCTGTCACTAAACCCATGAGCACATCATCACAAGGACAGGCACTTAAAGAGGTTTACTGAAGATAAAACAAGTAATAAATTATTAGTTTTGGTCATTTTATATATTTCAAAAATACTTCACTTCCACAGCTCCACCAGCCTGTGTTCTGTCTCCATAGTAACCAACTTGTACTGGCCAAGTACAGTACAAGTACAAACCAGTACTTGTACTGGTTTGTCATCTCCTCCACTTCCATTATTGCTTTGGGTTTTAACACAGATATTCTCCACATCCTCAGTATACAGATTTTGTTTGTCATCTGCACTGAGAATAGAGAATCCAAGAAAAATTACAAAACTTAACACAGTTTGAGAGAGTAATGTATCAGCATTCAGCATAAAATAGTATTTTACCACCAACAAGGTGATCCCTCAAAAGCCATCTGCTAAAACCTGGTGGATTATCATCAATCGATCAACTATGTTAACATGACAGTCCGATACCTTTGATCTTGTAACCTCTTTTTTTTTTCTTTCCTTATTTTAACATTGTACAATATGTTTTTTTGGATGAGATAGAAGAACTGGAAGGAAACTGAGTAAAAAGGCAAAGTCCAAAGAAAAACGGAGAAATCCTGGAGAAATATTTATGAAGACCACTTTACGTTTTAATTGCAAAATTACAGCTAACTCGAGTTCTTTGAGGGTAAAGTACAAAGGAATCATCATTGGTTTAAAATATTTGCACATCATTGTAGGTTTTTATTGAGCTTTGTAAAAGGGATACAAACCAACGAGCCCTCTGTTGTTTTCTGCGCAGGATTTATGACAAGAGAGGAGCGAAAGAAGTTTGAGGGTCTCCACTCTCCTTACAACAAATACTGGATCCCGTGCGTTTGGTTCACCAACCTAGCAGCTGTGGCTCGCTGCGAGGGCAGAATCAAAGATGATCACACACTCAAGCTTCTCCTGCAGGTGCAGCACAGCCAGTACATGTGGAAGCGTTCATACTCACTGGCTAATACTATTGAACTGCAGAGGTTCTTTATTCTTTTGAATGGAGATTTAGATCGTAGATTGACGGCTGCTGTCTGTCTGTGCGTGGACAGGAACTGAACGGTTTCAGAGGGAAGTGCAGCATGCTGTTTCATTATGACATGATCAGCGTGCCCCTCGTGTACACTCAGGTAAGATCATTCACAGACTTGGTAAATCTTGGGTTTTTAGTACACTCTAGGTATTTTAATTGGAAGTTTCTGTCACTTTCAGAGCCTTGCAAAAGCATTCATAACTTGAGCTTTTTGACATTTTCTCACATTACAAATACAAATCTTTGTGTATTTTATTGGGATTTTCTGGGATAGCCCAACATAGAGACTGGATTTGTTTGTCCATTCTTTGCAATGTAGATGAAGCTATCATCAGATTTAAAGTCTTGCCACAGATTCTCAGTTGGGTTTAGGTCTGAATTTTGACTAGGCCATTCTAGATCACAAATATACTCTAAACCATTTAATTGAAGTTCTGACTATGTGTTTAATGTTGGTCTCCTAGAAGGTGAACCTCCACCCTGAATGTCTTCCCTGCTGAAGAAATGCATTCCCACAGCATACTGCTCCCACCACCATGTTTTATGGTCGGTATAGGTGCAGGGAATTTTTCATCTGCATATAACATTTTGCATTTAGATAAAAAGTTAAGTTTTGGTATCATCTGACAAGAGCACCTCCTTCCCCATGTTTACTGTGCCCCCACCTGGCTTGTGGCAACTTTAAATTGGATTTCTTATGGCTTTCTTTCAATAACGGCTTCTTCTTTCCACGTGAACATGAAGGCCAGATTTGTGGAGTGCATGACTCATAGTTGTGTCAACAGATTCTCCCACCTGAGCTGTGGATCTCTGCACGTCCTCCAAAATTACCATAGGTGTCCTAGCTGCTTTTTTGATTTGCTCTCTTTGCTCTGCCTTTCAGTTTGTGTGGTCGTCCATTTCTCTCTGGTTTTAAGGTTGTGTCTTTCCTTTTTTCAAATGATGGATTGAAGAGTGCTCTGTGAGATGTTCAAAGCTTGGGATATGGTTTTAGAGCATAAGCCTGCTTTAAACTTCTCAAACACTTTATCCTGGACCCATCTGCTGCGTTCCTTGGTCTTCATGATGCTGTTTGTTCACTAATGTCTAATAATCTTCAGAATTTTTGTGACTTTTATTAACAAAAATAGAAACAAACGTTTCTTAAAAAAAAAATAAATCTATAAAATATTTTCATGTTCAGTTCCAGCAGAGTCACAAAAACTTTTGTAACTTTAGTAAGTTAAGGCTCACACTAGATGTTTTTGCTTTATGTGTAACTTCTTTCCTTGAGCTGAGATTGTCAGGTCACTAGAATTACCACCAGTGGCCACTGGATGGCGCCACAAGAAAATCAAACAGAAGGAGCTTTGCAGAAGAAAAAAAAAAAAAAAAAAAAAACCAGTGGGAATGAAACCAAGACAAAAAAAAAATGCATTTATTTTAATGCTGCATAATTCCTTTTGCAAACAAGTGGAATAGTGAGTGAAAATAAATGAATTTTATGAAAACAAAAATTTTACAAAATCACATAAAAATGATCCAACTCAAAACCAGTGTGAAAAATGCAGCAATCGTAAATAAAACTTTTGCGTTCACACTAATCAGATGCATCTGTTTGTCTCTCAGGTGGTGACTCTGGCAGTGTACAGTTTCTTCCTGGTGTGTCTGATAGGCCGTCAGTTTCTGGACCCCAGTCAGGGCTACCCGGGTCATGACCTGGACCTCTACGTGCCCATCTTCACACTGCTGCAGTTCTTCTTTTATGCAGGGTGGCTCAAGGTCAGACAGAGGCTTCCTTCATGTTTGCTCTGTTTTGATGTCGGGAGAAACTGGAGACGTTCAGTCTTTTGTTGTCACTCCTGAAGGTTGCAGAGCAGCTAATTAACCCCTTTGGAGAAGATGACGATGATTTTGAGACCAACTGGCTGATCGACAGAAACTTTCAGGTTCTTTTTAAAGATTGATCTTTTTGAGTTTTATTTTTCTGTTTAAAAATTTTATGGCAAATAATTTGTGGAGTACCTTACACAAGTATTTACACCTCTTGAACTTTTCACATTTTCTCAAGTTACAACCCAAACTTCAATGTGTTTATTGAGATTTTAGGTAAAAGACCAACACAAAGAAGCGCATAACTGTGAGCTGAAAAGAAAATAAGGCATGTTTTTGAATGGAAATCTGAAAAGTGTGGCATGTTTAGTTGTGTTCAGCCCCTGGAGTCAATACTTTGTAGAATAAATTGTCACTGCAATTTTATCTGCAAATTTTTCACAATATGTCTCCTCTAGCTTTGAACTTTAAGAAACTGAAATATTTGCCTTTGCAAAAAAAAGCTCAGACTCAGTCTGACTGAGTCTATAAATATTAAAAAAATTCAAGTCTTGCCTCAGATCCTAAATAGGTTGTAGGTCTGGACTTTAACTGGGCCATTCAGATTCATGCACAAGCTTACTGTGTTTTTAGTCTTGTCGTCCTTCTGCAAGTTAAACCTCCACCCCAGTTTTAAGTCTTTCGCAGCCTCTCGCAATTTTTCTTCCAGAATTGCTTTGTTTCTGTCTCTGTATATTTTTCCATCAACTCTTGCCAGATTCCCTGTCCCAACCATTCCACTGCTCAGGGTAATCTGTAGCATTAGTTTTTCATCAAACGTTTCATCTGACCAGAATACCTTATTCAAAATATTTGCTGCGACCTCTATGTGGTTTGTGACTTCCTACGGCTTTCTTTAACAATAGCTTTTCCTTATGTCACTTTTCCATAGAAGCCATATTTGTAGAGTGCACAGCGTGATTGATTAACAATCACCTTGCAGTGATTCAGTTTAGGTCAGGGGTGTCCAAAATCAGTCCTCAAGGGTCTGTACCCTGCATACTTTAGTTCTCTCCCAGTTGAATTAAATGATGGCTCGTTAGCAGGTCTCTGCAGAACATCACCATGCTGTGGAGGTTGTTAAAACCAGGGTTTTGAACCAGGGAGAGAACTAAAACATGCAGGATACCGGCCCTAGAGGACTGACTTAAGCAGACCACCATATTGACACAAAAATGCACACCAAGTGAAGGTGATTTCTCAATGTTTCAGGCTACACTTATTTATGAGTAAGAGAATAAAGGGGGCTGAATACAAATGAACACCACACTTTTCAGATTTTATCTGTAAAAAATATTTAAAACCCTCATTTTTCACCCACTTCACAATTTCATGTTGCTTTGTGTGTTGGCTTTTCACTTAAAATCTCTGAACCATGAGGTTGAAATGTGAAGGAGTTCAAGTGGGCACATATAATTTAGAAAGGCACTGTATTCACTGTTGTAAGGTGACTTGGAAGTGTATAAATCATAGGTTTTAAAACTTTTTGGACTTTGAATTATGTTCTGCTTTTTTGCTCTAGGTACTGTTTTACACTTTATGTGCAGGTGTCCATGATGGCCGTGGATGAGATGTATGGAGATCTGCCGATGATGGAGCGAGACCGTTACTGGAATGACTCCAATCCCCGGCCGCCCTACACTGCAGCTACACTCTTCGTCCTCCGTAAACCCTCCTTTCAGGGGTCCACCTTCGACATGGCGTGAGTTTCTGTCACCCTTTTTGCTCTGCGTGTCCTCTTGGGACATTGACAGCCTGAGTGAGAATCCCCTCAGCTGTTGTTTGAAATAGAGAAAGTTTTCTCCTTTTAGGTTTGACATCTTTCCCAAGACGAAGTTTGAAAATCGCCATACTCTTTCAGGAGCATAAAATCTAAATAATCTTGACATCTCTTGTCAGGATCCCAAAGGAGGAGATGCACTTCCAGCCACTGGAGGACATTGCTGAGAATCTGGAGGAATCGGGCACTCGCCACCCCAACATGGCTCTCTTTAACCGCCTCCTCCATGTGGCCCCATCCCCAACTGGCTTCATGGGAGGAGCTCTTCGCCGCACCTCGGCTCAGCTCCAGAGGCTGTACCACTCACCCAGCTCTGACAGATGCACCAGCGATGACGAAGAGGATGAGGAGGAGAAAAGTTGTGAAATTGGTAAAGGTGGGTCGCTGCCATCAGGGCTGGGCCAGGACACCCAGAGCACTGTGTGTAGCTTCAGGGAGGAGAAGAGCACCAGGACGCCTCTGGTGGATGTTCAGTTTGGCGAGAAGCAGGAAAGACAAGGAGGAAGCTTCTCAGCCAGTGAGAGGAGGGATGTAAAAGGAGATGATGATGGAGCTAAAGCAGAGCCAGAGGAAACTTCCAGAGCTCCCATGTCATTGCTTCCTCCTCCTCCTCAGTCCTCCAGAGAGAGATCTACTCGCCCTGCCTCCGCCACCCCCGTCATATCCGGCCACCTTTCTGCTTTCCTGTTTCCCCCGACTGCCCAGTCCAGTCTTGAGCACTGCAGCTCCCAGCCAGTGATCAGCCATCCCAAGGCAATGCCTGCCATTCCCAAACCACCATTTGCTGGGAACAAAATGTCCCTTCTAACCATGCCGTCTTACATCGAGCCTCAGCGTTTCCGCAGCGTGAGCATGGGGTCAGAGTTCACAGGGTCCTGAAGTCAACATCAAGCTATGATGTTCCCACAAATTTCTGGTTATGTGAACCCTAAAAAGTTTAATTCTATAAGTAAAACTGATTCCTGATTGCTCCTTTAGGATCACATTGTAATTTAAATAAATTAAATGGATAACATAATAGAATCCATGATTTCCCCCTAGTTCTAGTTCTTATTTATAAAATAAACCTTTAATCTCCTGTAAACTTTAAAGACAGAAAGCAAGGAAGAGTGAGGAGTTAATATTGGGTTAGTGAAAAGTGACCAGTGGAGATTTATGGAACCAGTAACTTCAGAAGAACACTTTGACATTTTGTAAAGTCCACTTGCTTGTTGTTTGTGTGGAACAGACAAATTTAATTTTAAACTCTGCATATTCACTGCAAATGTAAGCAAAAAAAAAAAAAAAAAAAAAATCATGACAAATTTAAACTTGCATTTGTATTTAACATTCTTCACTCTAATACCACAAGATAAAAGCTGCCCTCATAAGTCACCTAATAAATAGAGCCCCCCTGTGTTTAATTTAGTCTCAATATAGAGCCAGATGTTCCACAAGGGCTTTAGAGTTTTCTTAGAGAACATTATTGAACAAACAGCATCACCAAAACCAACAAACACACCAGACAGGTCAGGGATAAAGATGTGGAGAAGGAAGTTTAAAGCAGATTATAAAACAATATCCAAAGTTTTGAACAGCTCATAGAACACAGTCCATCACCTGAGAATGAAAATAATCACACAGCTGCAAACCTCCCAAAACATAGTCGACCATGAAGCCTGACAGGTCTGGCAAAGAGAGCATTACACAGAGAAGCAGCCTATGGTAACTTTGGAGTTGCAGAGAACCATAGCTCAGGTGGGAGTAACAGGTGAGCAATTACTCCTGGACTCCACAAATCTGGGCTTCATGAAAGAGAGGTGAGAAGTAAGCCATTGTTGGAAGTCAAAACTCACTAAGTAGGGTGTTGGTTGGTTACATATACTCCCAGTAACATATACTGCAGTATGAACGCTTTTGCAAGTCACTGTATGTTTTGGTAAATCCAAACCTTCACAAGTTTGGATTAAAATGTTTTTGAAAATTTTATATTACGGATTAAAATTGATGAATACTTTTTTTTTTTTTTTTTTAAGCAAACAATGACAAATGATGCTCCTGTTATTATTTTATTGTTTTTCCATATTTTTAAGAGCTGCAAACGACAATCTGATGTTATTCTGTATATTATTAAAAGACGCATGCAGGCACGTGTAGTTACAGACAGTTTGATATGACCGCCTGTACCAAACTTCACCAGCAGGGGGAGATAACAGCCAACCAAAAACACGTATGCCCTCTGCCTTTCATACAGAGACGCACTCTGTTTTGCAAGAGGCTTTTACCCGGGCTCCGTTCGGGCGGAGCGGGCCCTCCTGGCCTGGGTGGAGCGCCTCTGCTTGGCCAGGAAAGACTGAGGAAGACCTGGAGCTGCAGAGTCCTTCTCAGACAGGCTGTGTTGCTGGAGATGCAAACAACAAATACCAAAACTTGTCTGTTCCAGTTTGTTTTTTTAAACCAAAAAAAAAAAAAAAAAAAAAAAAGCAAACACAAATGTCAAGAGTCTTGTTGCTAATTTATTACAGCATACGTCATCTTTTTTTTGCCCATATCTAAGCCCTGGCTTAGAGCCATATCAGCCCTATGACTAAACTAGTTGTATAATAAATTTGAGAAAACACAAGAGGGAACAAAAAATGGTGCATGTGCAGCAAAAATGTAGAGCTTGGGGGAAAAAACAGGATGTAGGAAAAGTTACCAGAACATTTTTTTTTTTTTTTTTTTTGCCATAAAGGGAGAAGTGGGATTGTTCGATTACAAACAGTAAAATATAAGCAAACTTGTCTTGACTCAAGCAAAACAAAAGCTGTAAAAACAATAACAGAGAGGCATTAATATGACTAAAACATATTTAATTCACACACCCACATGTTTGATTCATAGAAACAAAACAAATCACAGTGTTACACTCCCACAGACCTTTTCAATTGTTACATTCTTTCTGGAACTATTATTAAATGACATTGATTGAAAGCTTTTTTTATTATTTCATTTTTCTCTCACCATTCTTTGCCACGCAGCTAGGATCAGCTTTTCCTCTCGCTCCTGTCTGGATCTGGTTTTCTCACTCTGAGATTCAAGTGGCTGCAACAGTTTGGAAAAATCATTTAAACGTCTTGTTGTAAGTGATGTTGCATCATGGTCACCAACTTACCTGTGAGGCTGTAGCCTTCAGGGTATCACACCGACTGCTGTTGCTGCTCATCTTTCACACAAATCTAAGCAGAATGGTGATTAAAAAACAAACAAACAAAAACATTTGCATGACTGACCAGCTTACACAGTAGCACCCCTTTGACCTGCCCCAACTGTCTGCCAATCAGTGCTGCTCCTGGCTGCGTTTTGCAGCACAGTTCACTTTTTGTTGTGCCACTGACAGAGAACAATATGAAGAGGTGCTGCAGGCCTGAACGCCTCCTCATCGCAGTCAAAGACACCATCCTGCTGACTCTGGCACATTCACTGTTGGGCAGTCAGTCACCGGGCAGGAGATTAGTGGTTAAGTTCCATGCTACGATGCAATTATCTTGACAGCAAATACTGCTAATTATATTCTTGTTTAAGTGCAGGGCAGGGCAGTGTGCATGCAGCAAATTCTGGGATTTTCTTATAAACAGATAAGCTGTGTTATACAAAATGATATATATAAATATCTCAACAGTTTTCTTTCTGAACAGTGGAGATTCACTTATTTCATAATATTAAGTTTTTGGATTCTAGAGACTTGGGCTTTATTAAGAGTCAATTTAAAACTTATACACGATCTACCCTATCTACTTCAAGAGTACAAAATATTATTAAGTGTACACTGAACTGGTGTACAAAATAAAGCCAAAAATGTATAGTTTGCAAATAAACATACATACAACCCTTTGAATTTAAAGAGAGTGTACTTACTTTCTGCCATGACTGTTTCTGTTTGAGGGGATTGTTCAGTTAGACCAGGGGTCCTCAACTAAATTAGTAAGAAGTCCACTATCTCCATCATCCAAACAATCTCCCGCTGAGTGTTTGTGGGATCAGGTAGCCCCTCGTTCAGAGTCCTGGCGACTTGTGATCACTTGGAATTTCCCCAGATTTCAAAACTTGTCGCTGCAGAGAAAAAGTTAAATATTTGACGGTTGACTAAAAATGTTCGGACCCTAGATTGTTTGGATGATGGAGGTTTAACTTTTTCAGCTGCAATAGATGCGCTCCAAGGCCCCCATGACTCTTCAACGTGCTCAGCTATCAGACAGCGAGATGCAGACTCAGTGTCCAGGTCAGAGATGATAGTCAGATGGGGTTTGTTTTTTAATTAATTGATTTTAGTTACCTCCGCCATGTACTCTGTGCGAAAAGCTGAAAATGTCTGCGGATTTGCACCAAGAGGTAATGTCGATTCTCGGTTCAGCTTGTTGGATATTAAACCGAATGAAAATTAAATGCAATTAAATATATCATTATTTTAAAAATTGACTGGTAAATATAGATGGGATTTTTTGACCCCGTCAATCAAAATGACAAACGAAAAAGTCTAGCGCAACCGCTACACCCGGAGGTAAAGTGAATGTTTCTGTGAATTTATCTTTAAATGTGCGATTTTCGTAGACCACTTTACATATTTTTGACAAAGCCATCTTCTTTTACTCACTCATCTGTGCACCATCAAGTCCCACCGGCTTACTGTATGTGAGCTTCCAAGTTTGTAACTTAGCAACCGGCTTTAAAGGACCCCCAGTATGTCGCTGACCCACATAGCTGCCCGTTGCGCCTGTTCAAAAGTCAGACACCGCACCCGGTGGGAATAAAATGTCTAAATACAACAAGAAAATTAGAAAATGCTTTGCAGACTGGACAAAACCCTCTCGGGGTCCGGATTTTGACCGGAGTCCGGGGGTTGGGGACCCCTGAGTTAGACTGATGCCCCTGCTGAAGGGAGGTTTTGTGGGGGACTTACTAATGGTCAGTGTCTACCGACCTGCACTAAACAGGTCAAACATTACGGTTTGAAGACTGAGAGGAGGCTTCGCTTCAACTGATGTGCATCAGTTCACTACATTAGCACACAATGGACAAGTTGTACTGAAGTGTGCAAATTTCTTCTGTTTTCAGATGCATTTTAGAAAGAACTGCCTATGAGGGAGTCAAGCTAATGACATATCATATCCAAGTATAACCATTTCCTGTGTTAATTTCAGCCATTTCAAGCAACTTAAACCACCAAAATGTCATACCAGTTCAAGCCCACAGTGTGTTATGGATTTTTACACCTATTTTTTTTGAATGAGGTAGGGTAGGTTTGAGGATTTGGTACTGTGTTAACATGTTTTTATCTGCAGCATGTGTTTCACAAAGAAAATATTGCAAAGGTTTGCCAGCTCTGTCTTCTGTGTAAATAACCATGTGATGCAAAATCATGATGTGTAAAAGTTAAAAATACAGCATTCATTTAAACCGCTTAGATATTTTTGAGATTTTATTTAATTTAGAGGGCTGAAATTAATTCAGGACCTCAGCTTGACTAAATGTAAGCCTGGCACTTTGCAATTTATGTCAGTTGGGATCATTCTGACTACTGTTTATCGTAGATAAGATACCGACTGCTCATAACTACTGTGTCAAACCACAACTTAAAAAAATTCCTTGCTTTCCCTTTCTCCTAAACAATTTTAAAAATACTAGTGGTATTAGCAACAAGCTAGCTAACTATTTACTGCTTAGCTAGTAATTTAGGATTTTGTCTTCGTATTTGAACACACAGGAACAACAAAATTAAGTAGAGGTGTTTTGAAATTATAAACCTAAATCCACAGTGACTATTTTATAAGAGCTATACATACAAGGGGTATGCACATCCATTTTTACTGGTGAGGGTAGCTATAATCTGCAGAGCATCTCAAGTAATGCACTGTGAAATTTTAAAATTCATTTAAACTTATTTGGTATTTCTGGAAATTTGAGGTACTTTAAATGGGTGAAATCTACTTTGGAGCTGGCCTCAGTTAAGCTAGTTGTTAGCTTTACTCACAGTTATTTAAATAGACTGGAATCCTCCTAACTTCTGTTTGGTATTAATAAAGTCCCCAACCAATTCTTGACCTTAAAGTCATATTTTAAATAAATCCTAGATATACCCTGTTCTGCTCTTATCACAACATTTAAACCAAACAGAAACAGCTTAATAAAATAGGTAATTGAATAATCTCAATGACAGACCATTTTACAAGAGTAAAAATTTACAGGCATTATATGCAGTAGTGTTAATGGAGCATCTCTCAGTCCTGGTGTCCACCATCCAGGTTTTGTTTTACGTGTCTTTGTTATAACAGATGAAAAAACATGCTTGTTGTTTAATTTGTGCAAAGAAGAGAAACCCTGTAATATAGACAACGTTAGTTCACTGAACTGAACATATATCCATTACATTTGAAATTATTCTAGCACAGAAATAATGACCCAAAAATGAGAAGGCTGAATGAAATTCAGTTTATTTGATATCGGATGTATTTTACAATGTTGTTGTAACGTTTCCACAACGATCCATGAGTTATTCAGCATGTCTTTTCTACTTAGTCATTAGCAGTTTCAGTGACCCAGAATCTCTGTGGTTTCCCCAATTCTCGTTTGACCGTCTTCAAAGACCTGCAGCCTCTGTGTACCAGGAAAGATTAGGCATCAGACTGACTGTCCAGCTAAATGTTTTTTTTCTCCCAGGACCCTATATTTTCTGTCTTTCAGTGTCATTTTTTTAAACAAAGGTCAATCTATTCCAGTTTTAGTGCTGGCTTCAGGGGAAATGAGGTTTGTGCTTTTGTTATTAAGTGTGAAAACATAAGTGTGGGGGAGGATTTCACAGAACTGTGTCTTTCTGTGGAACCAGGAGTAGTGAGGTCAGCAGGAAGGCTTACTGAAACTCGGCTCAACCCTGCTGCTCCTCATGAACCATCAGACAATTTTCAACCACAAGTATTGTGCGCACTCGTACGTTTGCACGTTTCATCCAGCCAGACTTCTTGTATGCGTTTGGCACTGTCTACTACCAGTTAATGAAGTTTGTGTGGAAAAAAATATATATATATTTTTGCTCCTGAAATGGAAAAAGAAAATGTGAATGAAGCAAAACAGAAACGAGGGAAGAAAGGAAACCATATCAGATAAGTTTCTTGGAATCTGAAACCTGCGAATGTTTACTTAGTGATGAGAGACGTGGATCGCAAAGGCTACAAAAGCACACACAGAGTGCAGCAGATTCCTGTTAGCAGCTTGAACATCTGGTGTGAAAGCTTCCCTCCTACTGCTGCAGTTTCTGAGGTGCCGTCTCACAGACTGTAATTTCTGAACATTTCTGTCTCATCACCGTCAGCTTCCTCGCAGCAGCTCGTCCCACAGATCAAAACAGATGACTCTGACTCTGTTCAGGAAAGCCTAATAAATATCCAACAACTTGCAGAAAGTTGGCAGAGATGATTTTGTCTTACACTTAGTTTGGTCGCCTTTCTGATAATTTTATCAGTTACAAGAGTGGCTTTTCGATAGGATATCAAGTCCATCAAGAAGTATGAGTGGGCGTGGGATCTGAATCACTTTAATATGAAGAAAAACTGGAAATGAACACACCCAAAATGTCAGTAATAATCTTTTGTTTGTGTCATAGCTGGGAGTATTGCACATTCCAACAAACAGTTCAATCCATCTGCTGTTGTCACTATAATGCAGATACATTAAACCTCTGAAATCATCTGATTTTGTAAAAATAGTTTGAGTTAAACATAATTCTAAGAAACATCATCTGGACCCTCAGAAGCTACTAAACTGTTGACCTGCAGTCATTAAAAAAAAAAACATTTGCACCTTCTTCTGCTTTGTCACTTTTTAAGGTTTTAGATCAATAAGCTAGTTTTATTATCAGACAAAGATAAGCTGAATATATAGCAAAAAATTGCTATTGCTATCCATACCAAACTGGCCCAATGTGACAAAGCTGTGATGAGTCTTTTTCATGACTGAGGAGGAATTTTCATCCACTCTTCTTTCTTCTCTTTCTTAATTTAGCCACACTGGAGGGTTTGCTTGCTAACGACCTGATTGAGATCATGCTGCAGCAATGGGTCAACTGGGTCTGGACTTGACTGAGTCTGGACTTTGACTAGACAACTGCAAAACCTGAATTTTTTCTGAGCAAATCAGAAGTAGACTTTCTGGTGTGCTTTGGATTATAGTACTGCTATGTAACCTATGTGTAATTGAACTTAAAGTATCAAAGTGATGGTGGAAGATCTTTTTTCTTTGTTTGATATCAAAATATTTTTGAGGATCTGAAACATTTATGTGTGACAAAAAGACTGAAACATGAAATCTAAAGCAGGGCAAATATGTTTTCCTGGCACTGTATGTTTTGAAAAGTGGCAAAGAAGCTAAACTTTCTTACTCTTTGATCATATTAAGCTAATGCTGAGTTTGTTGAGTTGATTGCACATCTTTCTTTGAGACTATTTGCTAAATCCAAATAAAAATCTATTAAATTTTATGCTCTGTCTTGTCAACATCATTTCATTTGTGACATCCAGTGAATGGTTCCAAAAGATAAACTAAGCAAAAGGGTGAAAGGTATGTGTCTTTTATAAAGCAACGGAGGAATATGGCAGGATGTGCTTTTGGACAGTTTTGTTGAAAAGTTCCTGGAGGTTCCTGGAAAAAAAATTATTCATATTTAATTAGTCTTTTTGTTTAATTGTTGTCTGCACCATATGCACAAATTAACCAACTGAATGAAAATATAAATAAAAGCAGTTCTCTCAGCACGAAATGATGAGTAGAAGATGTTCCTGCTAGTTTAAGAAGAGATACAGGTGCAATCTTGGCCCTGCCCTTCCAAATGCCAAGAGTGTAATACATTCCTCCCATTACATAAAAGAGGTACATTGACTATAGAGTATATATATATATATATATATATATATATATATATATATATATATATATATATATATATGTGTGTGTGTGTGTGTGTGTGTGTGTGTGTGCGCATGTATGAGCCACAATTTTTAAAAAATTTTTGTAATATATTTACAAATATTTATGTAACATCAAATAACTTCATCTATTATTCTTTACATTTTCCAGTTTTCTATAGAAAAAGAAAAGATGTCTAAATTAAGCAGCAGACATAGACAATTCTACATGTTTAAGACAAATATTGTACAAATATACAGTATAATAAAGATTAAAACATTTTGTGGAAAAAAAAATCACGAGATTTTTTTCCACAAAATACTTTAAGACACACAGTTTACAACCCCAGTTTGTTTGTGTCTCTGAACATTGTGCCACAAGGTTTAATGTCCTCTTTCCACTAAGCAAACACACACGTGACTCCAGTCGGTGTTTGGTGTTCCATTCCTGACCCGTACTTTGTTTTTGTCTGCTGCGTGTGTGTTTGTTTGTTTCGGGCACTCCCAGTCTTACTCTACCTCCTTCCTGAAGAAGTACTTTCAGTGTGTGAGGACTTGTCTGTCTTGTTTTTCGTGTGTCTGCTGGTCTGCCCTGACAGTTGACTGGTTATTCTCCTCCTCACCAGCACATACAGGCACAGTATCTTTCTCGTCATCAACTGGACGGTTTGTTTAAGCAGTAAGACGTTATCAGTTCATCCTGATCTAGGATGAATCAACTGTTTGTTAATGATCTGTCTTACTGTAACTTTATTGATATGAATGGTAGAACAGCACAAAGACTGTCTTTGGTATGTTAAGTTTGTCCATAGCGATTGGATGTTTGTGATTGAATATCTTTAAGATATGGGACCTCCTTATTTACTTTTTTTCACTGAAAGAATGGATCAACCTTGTAAATGTGTCTTGGCCAGCCACAGTACAAGGATGTAATGTTTTTTCTTCTTTTTTCTTTCTTTTTCTTTCTTTTTTTTTTTTTTTTTTAGAAAGTAGTCATTTCCTTTTCCAAAGAATATTGGAAAAATGAGAACACATTTTTACAGCTATTCCTTTTTTAGCTGTGTTCAGGCATGTAGCCCCCAAAAGTTGTATCTCGAGCTGTTATGTTTGGATCGCCGAACTCTGGCATCATAGCAGAAAGTAATGATAAGTCTCCAAGCTTGAGTTGGAGTTCATAAAGTGAAGATTTATTTGGTGATTTATCCAGTGACAAGGAGGAAATCAGATGAAATGTCATCTGAGAACAGTCGATTAGAGTCTTAACAACCTCGCTCCATACCCAGGGATTTTAAAGCTCTCTGAGTCAGCCCCATCTGCTTGTAATTTACGACAGTAGGAAAGGAGAGTTTGTGAAAAACTGCAATGTGAAACATTTAAATTGAAGCAGCATTCAGATATACCTTGCTATTTCTCCTCCTGTTCTGACGAGCATTGTTTCTCACACTCATGGCAGCCCTTTAGCTGTGCCACCTGAATACATTTTATATTATGGAGCCATACAGTTGTCAAGTTGTGCAAGCTTTGGCCCTAAAAAGTTGCTTCAAGCTAATGCTAACCATGCTGTATCCTTGGAAAGTTAAAATACATGACTGCATATCTGCATTTTCACATTATTTCCATCATTTGGCTCAGACACAGGGAGGAAAAAAGCTGCTACAGCTAACTATCAGCAACAGAAAGTATTTTCTTGTTGGACAAACTTTATGTTCACAAACGCTGACTCCCTGCTTGAGCTATCTGCCGTGGCCATGGCATAATGTATGTTCTGTCCTCATCCCTCAGCCTTGGTTTGTTCCTTCTTTCAAAGCCTTTTTCTTCATAATCTGGGGGCAAAAAGGGTTTTCAAGACAGTGACTGATTTCAACGGATGAGGAGAAATCTGTCTTGCTCAGCTGTTTACTTTCATGAAGCTCATCCTAGTTTCATACATAGATTATTGTGAGAAAAGTGCTCGATATGTTATTTTTATGTGTTACCAAAATAAAACCACACATCTTTTCTTTTTATTCCCATTAAAAACAAATACATTCTGCAAAACAGGTCTCTCTTTTAAAACCCCTCACTGTCACCCTAAAAACACTTGCATGCAAGTCAATGGGTCTATGAGGACACCGGTGTCCTCATGACAGTTAAGGGGTTAAATGAGATCTTGGAACATAATGGGACAACATGAGGGAATCGTAAACAATGCTGTCACAGATGCTAAGTCATCATCCATACATGGCAGTGCCTTCCTATTTTGGCTGGGGTCACACATAAGGCTCTTTTTGTTTCTAAAAGGTCCAACTTGAAGTTACTAATCTGCTTTGAGAGTTACTTGTTTAAGTTTCAAATATTACTGATTTTGAAATTGTTTGGCTCTATGTCCACTTCAAACAAGTTAGATAAACTTAGGTCCCTATGTAGTTTTATTAATCACAGTTTTAGTTGCTTTAAACCTATGTTTAACTTTTTTAATCTATACCCTTGGGAAACTAATTAAGAAAAATGTGTAATGTTTTGAAACTCTTCACTTATATTTACTTTATAGAATCAGGGTAAGCTTTATTGGCCCAGACTGTGTTCACAAAGAAGGAATTTGACTTTGGTTTTAAGCATTCACAGCCAGAGCCGTTTCAAGACACCATGTGGGCCCTAGGCAGGAAGGACGACTGAGGCCCTATATGCACTACATCACACTTTTAATTAATGAAGATAAAGCAGAGTAATGCAAAAGAATTATGATATGAACATTAATTATTATTATTATTATTGTTATTATTATTATTATTATTATTATTATTATTATTATTATTATTATTATTATTATTATTATTATTATTATTATGTCATTTACAGCACAATATTTAAAAGAAATGTAAATATAAACATATACATGTTGCTGTGATCATCAAGCTTTTCTAAGCATTTACCACAACAGAAAATAACTGTTCAAGAACAAATTTATTGAAAAAATGTAAATCAAGACTGTACTACATCTAAACAATTAAGAAAAACAACAAACAACGAGGTCTAAAACAAACCTAAACAATAATATTCAACAACTGTGAACAACTTTGATTTTTGTCAAACATCAGTTCAAAAGAAGTTTGTAAACTTTAGCTTGGACAAATGCAGCTTCTATGTCTAAAGACCTGCAGATATTCCATTTGACTGAAATCATTACCAGTCCTCCAAGCCTCTCTGGTGACATGGATGATCTCAGATATGATTTTATCAGCTTTAAAGCCGAGAAGCTCCATGCTCCTGATGCAACAGTGACTGGAAGTGTAAGGAAGACAGGCAGTGCTGTGCTGAAAATACAGTATAAATCTAAAAGCTGCTCACATGTAATTTAGCATGTTTAGTAGACAGGAGGAAACCTGGCCAGGAAAGGTGTGGATGCTTAAACTGACTTATAAAACTAAGTCTTCTGCTTCAATGTCTCGAGGTGTTTTTCAAAGATTCTGCACCCCCTTGTAGTTTTTCCTCCTTAATCATCTGTCTTATGTTGTCCACGGAAAAGAGAAAGCTGTACAGTGCAAACACATCTTCCACTTTTGCGAAACAGTCATTGACATTTCTGAGGGGTGTATTCACAAAAGGGAGAAAGAATTAACTTCTGAAAGTTTCTTGTTCCTCAACTCAGAATGAAAATGTTTTGCAGTTCTTTTTTTTTTATCTAGCTCCTCCACAATGTCTATATCAAATCTGAAAAGTTAATATCAAACTGGGTTTTATATGTATTTTATATGTTCTATGTTTCTTATTTCATCCATGTTTTCAATGGTTAGGTCAAATGTACCATTAAATAGTTTGATAATGTGTGTGACAGCTTTTAGATTTATAATTTTTATTTAGTTAAATTTAATTGATGAAAAATATGGTCACCCACTGTCATATCCCAGGTTGTTTGGACTTTTATTTATTAGATTTAGTATTCAGTTATTGTTTAAGTTCTCTTTAGGTTTCATCTCTGTTTTATCTTCTCAGTTAGTTTTGCTATTTACTCAGCCTTATTCTGTTCAGTCTGCTCTTAGTTATTTTAGATTATGTTTTATCATTTAGATCCTGTGTTTAGTGAATTGTTTCATTTAGATTCATTTTCCTAGTTGTCCTGTCAGTTCTCTCTCTCCCTCCTCAGCCTACCTCTCTGGTCTCCTCTCACAGCTGCAACCTGTTACAAATCAGCCACTGGTTCTCCGTCCAGTATTCAAACTCACTAGTATTTAAGCTGCTCATTGCCAGTCAGCTAACGCTGGATTCTCCTGTGGTCCATTCATTGTAAGTTTTTTTTTTTACCTCATTATTAAACCTGCCTGATCAAACTTCTGCCTTGCTGTTTGCATTTTGGTCCTTTCCTGCACACATCATGACACCCACCACACTAACAATAACCTCTCTCTTGTGCTAAAGTTCAGTAAACGGGCCAAATGATGTGTATGAACAGAGCTGTGCTGCTCTGCTTTCAAATATTAGGTGTAAGTGTTCCATTGTTGATTTAATAACATTAGCACACAAGCTGGCACTAAATTTATCAAGTCAAGGTGCTAAGGCAGACAGTTGAGCAAAGTTGACTTACCATTGTCTCATTTTTGTGTTTCACTTTCTTCCTTCTTCTGTTGTCTTTTAGAAAATCCTGAAAGGCTTGTGTGCTTCGGGGGGGTTGCAGTTCACAGCTAGCTGCTGTGTCACTGTCTATACTTTTCTGACAGCCAATGTGCTGTGATGGGGCCCCTTTCACTTAAGGGGGTAACACCAGTCATTTCAATGCACTCACTGTTTCAGGAGCGCCATGGACGACCCTCTCTAGAAAGAGCCCTTTCAGGGGAATCAAATTGTGAGGCTGCATAATTTGCTTTATTGGTTCGTTTTAATTAGTTTCACTGACGTTGTTGGCTATCACAGTTATCAACACCTGTACTGTCCTCAGGGGGCCTTCAGCTCTGAGCCACAGGCAATTGCTGAGTTTGCCAACCATATTGTGACAGCTCTGTTCACAGCATAAGGACATTAAGAATAAATATATAAATTTTAGAGGAAATAAAATAAAGAATAGCTAATTTCTTTTAAAGACAAAAGGGATTTTTTATGGTCTCAGCTTTTTTTTTTTTTTCTCCCCACAGAATAAATGTACTGAATAAAGGTGGGAATAGAAAAAAATTGAGAGAATATGTTCTGGGATTTAAAAAAAATATATATTTGAAAGCCTTTTATATTTGAGATGGTAATAATTTTTGAGGGTGCTCTGAAGCGATCAAATTTGCTATATTGTTTATTAATTTCATATTTTGGTTGCTAAACCAATTTTTAAAAGAATTATGAGTTCAGATTTGTGCAGAATGTACATCCATTAGCTTTCAGGAGTTGAAAACAAAATAGTCACAAAACCAGATTGGAGAATCAAATAAATTTGTCATGAAAAAGCTAAACCAACATAATATATAGTATCACCTCAATCCTTAATCTATAATTTAGTACCAAAGTTGTCTGATTTTCCATTTAAATATCACGACTTCATCATAGTAGATTCTTCATGTCTAACAGGTTGAATATTTGATAGCAGATTAAATGTAAATATATGATTTTTGCTTCAACTTTAGTTGAATATGAGGAATATTCTGTTTATCAGGGCCCATTATTCCCTCTGTTGGCATCAAATGAAAGTTATATAATCCTGCACCAAGTTATATTTAATGGCAACAATCATCTCAGATGTTCTTCCAAGGGATCATCTTTAAAAATCTAATTAACCAGGGTACATGGATGCTCTAATGCAAATCGCTGTTGCTGGCAGTGGATGAGTGGTGGGTGGAAGAACAAAACAGTTTAAGGCGTGCACAGCCAAAGTGCCGGATCTAGCTTCTTTTTATAATTCATGGTCGGAAAAAATGCTGGATCTTTAAAAGGTGTTTTTATACAGTGCCTTCTCAAAAGTATTCATACAATTTGATGTCTAAACAGATTTCACTTCATTTTATTTGAATGGTATGTGACAAGACAAAATGCATAATACCAAAACAAAATAATATAACTATGAAGTGGAAGAAAAATTATGAATAATTTGTTTAAAATAATTTACTATTTAAGTGTGACTTGCACTTGAATTCAGTTAGTTTTCTCTTTAACCCAGTTTTCACTGCCATTACAGCTGTACATTTTTATGGGAAGTCTTTACCAGGTTTGTACATCTATAGGCTGCCATTTTTCCCCTTTCTTCTTTGAAAAATTGCTCAAGCTCAGTCAGACTGGATGGAGAGCATACGAACATTAATCTGCAAGTCTTTCCACACATTCTCAAATGAAGCTTAGCTAAACAGTGCTCCATGAGATGTTTAAAGCTTGGCATCCTGAGCTTTTATGTGGCAGTCCTGGTTTCAACTTCTCCACATCTTTCTCCCTGACCTGTCTGCTGTTTCTTGGTCTTCATGATGCTGTTTGTTCTCTTAGGTTCTCTAATAAACCTGAGGCCAGAAACAGAACAGTTGGATTTAAGCTGAGGTGTAATTACACAGATGGACTCTAGGTGACTTCAAAATAGATGGTCATCAAGGATTTATTTAGAAGTTACAGAGTCAAGGAGGCTGAATACAAATGCATGTCACACTCTTGAAATGTTTATTTAAAAAAAAAAAAAAAAAAAAAAAAAAAAAAAAAGTTTGACAAACAGGCATCCTTTTTCTCATGTCACATTTATGCACTACTTTGTCAATTTTTACCTGTAACATGGCAAGCTGTGAAATCATTTTCTCACAAAGTTATACATTAGTTAACATATTGAAGAAACACCAGGATCACTGTCTGACTGCCAGTTGCCACCCAAAGCAGCGGCCTCTCTGCCCAGCCACCAGTGTTTATGTCTGAGCCTCAGCCCTTCAGCAGTGGCAGAGGCAGCAAAACATGTTTTTCTCTCAAGCATCTGAAAACAGACAATGTCTCCACAGCATGACTGCAGGTTATTATTAAAGTCAATCCGGGTGATATTATTACCAGGAGCAGAGCAGAACAGACATTTGCACATTACAGTGGAGCCTGACATCAAAATTTAACACAGATTTTTTTTTTTTTTTTTTTTTTTTTTTTTTTTTTTTTTTTACAATAACAGAACCATCAAGAAAAGAATATATATGTCCACACAAAAATCAAGTAGATCTTAAGACAAAAGGGGGGGGGTTCAACCTGGTACTAGCTAGGTGCCGTCACCAAACAGATTGACAGAGTTACAGAATAATTAAAAATTTGTTTGGAAAAAAGTCTTCAGTTTGTTTTTTGTCAAGAATTAGTACTGTTCTAATATCTGCTCAACCCATCTTACTGCAACAACACAGGACTGTGACCGGTGACAAGATCTGTGATTGAAACAGGACAAAGACAAACTGGTATGAAGAAAGGTTTAGCCAGTAAAGACAGATATCCTCATGGAAACGAAGCTAAAACCTGCAAGAGAAGTTATTTAAACCCTACATATTATGTCAAGGACAAGTGAGTACATTTCTCGTTCCACTACATCAACCCAACCTTTATTTGGCGTTTTCGTATAATTCCATTTCTACATGCTGGCCAGATGCTGCTGACTTTTATTTCTTCCAATTAGCAAGCAAAATATCTTCCAAGGCTGGGTCAAGAAGAATATGTTGCTGAATTCACAGCTGCAGGCCTACACATCTGCATTGTGAACAGATGGGGCAGGGAGGGGAGAGATGGTATGGGACACAAAACACGTGCACTGCAGGGCTGAGGGGTGACTAGTCTCAGGCCAACTTCCCACCATGACCTCTCTCTTTATTCCTCCTCCTCTCTTGCCTGCTTCCATGTCACCCCTGGGCACCCTGATGGATGCTGACAGTAACGGCTGTCCCCCGTCCCCTAACCCATCACCCCTGCCCATCCACACCCCGCCGTTTCCATCCCCTTTTTCCTTCATTTCTTCATCTTTCTCATTTTCTCTGACCATGCTGACCTGGCTTTGGAAGCTGTGATCCCGCGGCTTGGCTCGCAGCTTCTCTGGGAACAAAGCTGTCGGAGCTTGGCCATCAAAAAGCACATCCAGAATCCCCCCCGTGACTACTATTTCCTGGCATTTATTATGTTTCTCAATCAGGCAAATCTCAGCATGTTTCTGGGAGGGAAAAGCACAATGTCTTGGTACTAAATACATTGACGCTAGCCTCGACTCATGAATGCAACGTATAAAATATGAGTCAAATTGACACCTGTGTTAAGAAACTGTCACACGTGGTAATCGCTGTTTTTGTATGCTGGGTGTGGCGTTGTTTGTGCAGTGCAGTCACTCACACACACAGACACTTTCCTATCCACTTCCTGTTGTGCAATTTCACAAATTACCCAGAAAAGACGAAACTCGATGGACTAGATGAAAGATGGCAGCTAATCAGTGCAGGAGCCTGTCACGTAAGGAAATAAAACTGGGACAAACTTCCACAGGCACACCTCATTCCAGGCTGACATGGGTCTGTAATGATGAAGTAAACTTCACCAAACAGCAGATGAGGAGAAAGTGGGGGATGTTATCCTTTTTTGGTGGAGACATGCATTATTCATGTTGTCAGTGGAGATGTTGTTGAAGTCACAAGAGTGTAAATAATAGTGTGTGTCACATAAATCAGCAGCAATGATGACCTCATTTTACGGTACATCTCCTTCCACCCACTCTCCTCAAACAGCTGCAGATGCAAGAAGAGCATGCACACAAACACCTCCGAAATGTGTGCACCTTTGTGTTGTGAGGGCTATTTTGCATCCAATTAGAATACAGAGAAAAGACAATAACAAACGTTCAAATGAGAGTTGTCTTTATATTTTGTAACTCTTGAATTCAATTTAAATTTCTTTTGAATCTTAAACAAAATGTATCATGAGGCAGAAATGTATCATGGGTCAAGCTTTTAGAACAAAGATATGTTATCATATTATATCATGATAACTTCTGTGTATATTATTGTGATTTTATATGATAGACCAACACAAAGTAGAGCTTAATTATGAAGTGGAAGGGAAATGACAGTTTTAAAAATGTTTTTCAAGTAAGTATCCAAGTAAGTAGCTCAGTGTGGACAAGTCTGCGCAAAGTAATAGTCAAATAAATTTAAGTCACATTTAAGATTTGAGCATTTTATATCACCAAAATTAATCAAAAAGCGTTTTAAAACAGGGGAAATACACTGACATGCAGTTGTTAACATAGGGGTATGAAATAGGGTAAAAAGTGGTGAAGGGGCAAATTGACCTAGAGCCCATCTTAACTGTGATGTCTTGTGCATTTCACTCTGCATTTTCATTTAAAAACAAACAACTAGCTTGTTTCAGTGTCATATAGTGTTACAATCTGACAGGTATTTTCCACAGAATACAAACTATTTGTGATTCAGTGGAAATGCTCTTGCTAAATCATGCTCGGGAACAGCTTTCGAAATGAATACAGGAAGTCTGTTGGAAAACATGCCCAGTAGCTAAAATAAATTCCTAAATACGTCAGAGATTTTTTGTAGCTGATCAAACAGGAGTGTTACACTTCCTGCACTGGACAGCGTCCTAAAGCAAGCAGAAAGTTATGGAAGAGGCCCATAACTCGAAAAACCCAGATCTGCTCCCATTGGTCTCTTTTAATGAGCTGATGTGGCTTCCTACACTATGTCACACTTTACCACATGTGCTTCTTGCTCTGGTTAGATATTTCTGGGTTTCTCTTTTACAAGTCATGACTTTTGTTTGTTACATTCTGTTGTTTCCATATGTCCTGTTTCATTGTGTAAATATTTTCTCGTGTACATTTTGGATAAGCTTGCTTCCTTTTTTTTCCTCAGTTGGCTGTAAATTTTACTCATAACACTTCTTTGTATTCATACATTGGTCCTGAATTTCCTTTCCTCATAGTTCCTTGTGTCGTCACTATTTCTGTGCGTTTCCTTCTGTTGTGGTTCGGCTTAATGTTTTGGCTTGTAGTTGTTCAAATAATTAACTCATGCGTTCTCAGTGGTATTAACTGAGTTATAAATGTATTGAAGCACTTTTTTAAAGAACAAAATGCAATTTTCAGACTGTGATCCTCAGTCCTGACTCTGATGTGTAGTATTGTGCAATACATATTATATACAGGCATTTGAACAGGAGATTTAACTCAAACACTAAACTTCAGGCACTAAGTTCCATTTTCTGCAGGGTGATGAATCAATGATTACTTGGCAACTTAAGGGGGTGTTCAGTCCAAGGTTTCAGCTCTTGTTTAGAGCTCAGCAGGGTTTTTGGATTAAGTACAAACTCTAGCTGTGAATTTGAACCAAAAACCAGAAAAAAGAGGAACACACTGTATCATTAAAAGTTCTTCTGTTGTTTGCATTGAAATAAGTGCATGTTGAATCTTTTGATATGTTCTGTACCTGCAGCAAAAACACTAATATGTTTATATTTTATTTATTTTTTGTCTGTCTTTCAATAAAAGTTGCATGATTTGCTTCAGCAGCATTAGAACACCAAAGTGCCAGCAGGGAAACACTGATTCTGATACATTCATATATCTCGACTCTTGAAAGTATGATATTTAACCCTTTTCCAGCTGAGAGAATGCGTTTAGTGACAATGCCTTGCAAAAATGTTCATATATTTGTAACTTTTTCCCATTTTGTCACATTATAACCACTAATTTCAGTTTCTTTTACATTTATGTTCGGATCCCCTGACTCAACTCTTTGTTGAATGACATTTTGCTACAATAACAACCATGTCCTTTGGCTCTGTCTCTTCCAGGTTTGGACATCTTAGAGAATGAAACTTTTTCTCATTCTTAGAAAAACAGCTTAAGCTGGATGGAGATTGTTTGTGAACATGAATTTATGACTCCAGCCACAGATTTTCAATTGGATTTGGATCAGGAATCTGACTGGGCCATCCTAACACATGCTTTGATCTGAACAATTTCAGTATAGCTCTGGCTGCATGTTTAGGGTTGTTGTCCTTCCCTTTAGTTTTAGGTTTTGAAATGGTATTCTTCCAGACTTCCCCTGTATTTACCTCCATCAATCTTCCAATCAAATCTAATATTCTTTTCTCCCACATGCTGTGGGAGAAAAGAATAGAGATGATGTGTTCAGGGCTATGTGCATACGTGGTTAGTTCTCTGCCAAGCATAGTGTTTTGCATGTGGATCAAAAAGTTTGATTATGACCTCATCTAACGGGAGCATCTTTTTCATGTTTGCAGCCCCCCCATCACCCCCCCCCCAAAATGGTTCATGTGAATCTCTAAATGAGACTTCTTATGGTTTTCTTTATAAAATAATTTTTTGACTGCCACTTTTTCTTAAAACCTGTATTTGTGAAGTGTACAACTACCTGTTTTCCTGGTGACAGACTAACTTAGATGAACATCTCTGCAGCTCTTCCAGAGTTTCTATTAGCTCTTATACTGTACATATGTGATCAATGTTTTTTTTGTCCAGCCTGTCAGTATAGGTCGGAGAAGCCTGGAACATTGTTAGACAAGCTAAACTTGATTTAAGCTTCTCCACATATTTCTCCCTGACCTGTCTGCTGTGTTTCTGGATTCATGATGAGATTAAGTTACACACAGATTGACTCTATTTAATGATTGGGAAGCATTTGAAATACTTGTTTGCGCTTCATTTTATTTAGGGGTATCAGAGCAAAAGGAGCTGGATGCAAATGTCAAACTTTTCAGATTTTTAGTTATGAAAATCTTTGTGAATCATTTTCCTTCCACTTTACAACTATGCACTACTTTGCGTTTGGGTCTACAACATAAAATCTCACTAAAATGCATTGAAGTTTGTGGTTGTAACGTGGCAAAATGTAAAAAAAAATTAAACTGTTTATGCTTTAGCAGGGCAACTACAAACTACTTATGAACCCCTAAGATTCAACTATTTAATACAACATGCAAGGATGAAATCTGCAAAGATAACAAAGAGGCTTCGAGACTTAGCAGCTTTGAGATAATCTAATGTCTCGAGAAGAAATTTTCTGTTTTTCAGTGCATCTAAACTGAACAGAGAGCATCAGTAAATGTGCTCTTCACCAGCAGCAGGTTCTGACTTCATTTGTTGATGTTTGAAAGCTCATGCAGGTGTCGCAGCTGGCAGCAGGACCAAACAGCTGCCTGTCTACCTCCACACCTGGTTGGAGCTCCAGACAACCTCTTGCGTGCACACGCACACACACACACACACACACACACACACACACACACACACACACTTACTCATTGTCTCTGATGGGGAGATAACAGTGGCATAAGTCATACCCACTTCCAAAAAGCAGACACATCCAGACAGACAGGCTGTGAGGCTGCTAGAAGCATTCTTGCCAGGCAAATATGAAATCAAACATAGTATGTGGCGTCCTCCCTGCTGGGAATAACTCTCAGCCATGAGCTTTTTTTCCCTGTGGCCTTGCACAAACATAGGTGGTTAAAATACAACAAAATGCCGACACGTCTGGTCTGCTCTGAGGTGGAGAGACTCCAGACTCATTATTTTCGCTTCATTTTCACAGCTCTTTACTGACTATACAACATTCTTCAGGGGATTAAATATATTCAGGGATATTTTTTTTAATATCTCTTACAGTTTCCAAGAAACTTTGGAACAGGTTCTCTCCAGATTCTGCCACTAATTTACAATGTAAACTCAAATTTTCCAGGTCTGTTCAGCTCCTGTCTTGTCTTGCTGCCTGTTGTTTTGCTGCTTAGGGAACCTTGAGAGGTGATCTCATCTGCACCTCGCTCTCCCCACACCTCCCTCTGCTCCCAAAACAACACCGTATTTATCTGACCAAAATAGCCACCCCGAGCTGGAAAAACCCTAGACAAACAGAAATAGGCCAAAAGTTTCCAAGGAAGCGTGCAGGTCTTGGCTGGAGGTGATGTTCTTGACTGACAACAGCCACAGGGCAACAGCAGAACAAGACTGGACATTCACAGCTATAAAGTAAGGGTTAGAGGCATACAGGTTAATAATAACTGTTATTATTCGTCTGCTACTGAGAACTGCTGCAGGTAAAGAGACACACATGTGCTGTTCATAGTCTGCTTGAAGAGAATACTATTTAAAGCTATTTAAAGCTAATACCAATCAGCTCAGTTAATTTTTTTTAATGTAGCATTCATTTTTATGATTAAAATTAGGGATTTTTATTATAATGAAAAGTCAAAATAAGTCAATTAATTAATTAAAATTTTATTTTATTACACAAATAACTTGTTACTCACCACCCAACAGGCCAAAGTTCAAATGATCCTTTTAGGAATATTTAATTCTACATATCCTAAGTTTTTACCTTCACTTTTATTTTGAGTCACTATTCACTTTTTCTTTCACTTGCGGTTTGGTTAGTTTAGCAGTTAAAACGTATGTGTTCACGCTTCTCATAAAACAGGCCGCTGCCACGAAATCGCATGTTTCTCTCGTGGCATTGGGCAACAATCTGTGAAATAAACTAACGAGTTTAAAATATGACCATAACAATGACGGTTGTGGTGGGTATCACAAAGGAAAATTTTATTTTAGATAATTCCAAATTTAAGAAAACAAAGGAAGATAATTATAAAGATGTTTGAAAGATAGTTTGCAGCCTGACTTTATCAGATTAAGCCTGAAGTTTGCAAACAGACCTGTAATGGAATAAAAATAAACCTTTTAGTTCCATTCATACACACACAAAGAGTAGAGGAGATGATCTTACAGAAAGTTATGATCTTTTCTTAAACCTATAGCCAAATCATTTCAATTTTAAAAACCAGATGAAACTGGAAACAAAATTAGACACACCTGTTTTCTCCTGGTAAAGGCTGTGGGTGAGACCCAAACAGACAGTTCATCCCAGGGATCAACATAGACCCACACTCCTGCTTAAAATTTATACCTTTATTCAATATGCATGTTTCTAGACTGTTGGAGAAAGTTAGAGGCAGGATTAAACATGCAAACTTCAAGCAGAGAGCCGCTTCCGAGGTTTGAGCAGATCTTGCTGTGAGACGACAGTGTTAACCACTGCTACACTATGCAGCTCAAGTTAAATAGCAACCAATAAACTGAAGGTTTGAACTGTATGAAAAAGTCATTTGGATGAGAAGTCTCATGGAGTCTCCACATTCATGCTTTGCAGAGTGTATTATCTCTTACATGTTGGCACAGCCTCCACTTTAACCAAACCTCACAGTTTCTCCATTAATATTGACCACTCCTATGTTCATCTTTCCCTTCAGGTAAAGAGTCTGGGTGTCACACTTGATAGTACTCTCTCATTTCATTCTCATATTAATTATATTACCCAGTCTCCATACTTCGTCCCTTCCTTACTCCCCACGCTGCTGCCATCCTTGTTCATAGCCTTGTCACCTCCCGGATCGATTATTGTAACTCTCTTCTTTTTGGTCTCCTGAATAAGTCTCTCCGTAAACTCAAACTCCTTCAGAACGCTGCAGCTCGCGTCAGAACTCGTACCCCATCTAGAGAACACATTACCCCAGTTCTGCAGCAGCTCCACTGGTTGCCCATAGAAGCAAGGAGAAATTTCAAGATTTTAACTCTGATGTTCAAGTGCATCTGTAACCTTGCCTCTCCTTATTTGTGAGACCTGCTTCACATTGCCACTGCTTCCTTCTGCCCGTCTTGTCACTCTTGGAACAGAGCCTTCAGTCGCTGTGCTCCTCGGCTCTGGGACTCCCTTCCTCCTGCCATTAGGAACATGGACTCTCTTCCCTCTTTTAAATCACCGCTGAAAACACACCTTTTCAAACTGGCATATTCACTTTAACATGGATTAACTGTTGTTGCATCTTGCTTACTGACTTGCTTTATATAATTGTTGCTGACTCTGTTTATTCTTTGTTGTTTCTTTGTTTGTTTGTTTTTGTAAGGTGACCTTGGGTTTTTGAAAGGTGCCCTCAAATAAAATGTGTTATTATTATTATTATTATTATTATTATTATTATTATTATTATTATTACTTTATGACAGCTGTGCTAAAGCTGAAAGATTTATGCTGTGGTAATAAAGTTTTAGTGGCTGGTACATCACACAGTTTATATTTCAGAACAGATTTTTGCTACAAGCAAAATGTAACAAAATCAAATGTTGGCAAATCACCTTAAATCTGACCAAAATTTGACTGGTTGACTGGCTTATAAAACCTTGTCTCTGGATCTCCAACCAGAACTTTGTTTCTAGTGTAGAAAACTTTGGCCAAAGATGAATCTATGTAAGAGGGAACATACTCTTGACCCAATGTTTCACTGTGAAGATGCTGTGTTCAACATCATGCGGAGCTAACACTGTTTTCTACCACACTTAGTGTTTTGCATAAAGACCAAAAAGCTGAGTATTGGTCTCATCTTATGCTATATGGTTTAGAGCAAACTGCAAGCAGGGCTTCTTGTAGCTTTTTGTCAACAGATCCTCCCACCTGAGCTGTGGATCTCTGCTGCTCCTCCAGAGTTCCCATGGACTTCTCGGCTGCTTCTTTGTAACATATTCTTTCCATGTCAATAATATATTGAACAATGCTCCATCAGATGTTCAAAGCCTGAAATTTCATCTGGTAACCTAACACTGATATAAATTTTTCCAAAACTTTGAGCTGTGCTCCTTGGTCTTTAAAGACCTTCACACGCAGGATTTCTCGTTCTACTCATCATGTGACTTCTGAAGCCAATTTTTTTTTTTTTCCATTTGCACAGGATTTTATTTTGGGGGAATCTGAGTAGAGGCTGGTTTATGTTCCTATAGTACAATAATTTGATAACTATATATCATTTTGCTTTCACCTCGTAATTATGCACTACTTTGTGTTGGTCTACTAAATTAAATTCAAATAAAAATACATTTAGGTTTGTGATTTTAACATCAAAAAATGTGAAAAAATTCAAGCTGTATGAATACTTTTGCAAGGCCCTGTTAAAGTGCAAACTGGTCCCAGTGGGATTACATTCAATATTTTTTTCACCATCCCAGACACCTGTGGAGCAATTTGGGTTCCAGGCCCTCAGGTATAAACTTGAAACACGCACGCGAAACAAACAGACACACCACAACATTCACACAGTAAGACAAACAATAGTCGACTGTCTGACCCTCCTCGACTTCGCCAAAGCAAGAAGGAGTGGGGGTAGAGAAAATAAACGAAAAGAATTAAAAACACATTCCACTTCCCGTAAAACTGGGAGAAGGAGCAATGAGTCACAGAAGCAGTTTGAAACAAGCCCTTTATAGTTTGAGACACGTTCTATGTGAGCGTCTCCAACAAGATGTTTTTTACCTTCATGCACTGTCTTGGATGGATGACATCAGTTTCTTCCTCTGTCCCAACTCCTGCTACAGAGTTTGTTTAGCTTAACCACTAAACCGTGGCTCATCAAAGCTAGTCTGAAAACGACCCAGTTCAGCTGAAGGTCAGCTTTTGTTTGGTTTTTTGAGAAATGCTGTTAATGATCTTAAAAGTGACTGCTAAGGGATGGCTTTTAATGTTTAAA
Organism: Anableps anableps; assembly: GCA_014839685.1. NCBI lineage: Eukaryota > Metazoa > Chordata > Actinopteri > Cyprinodontiformes > Anablepidae > Anableps > Anableps anableps. The sequence goes on along the minus strand of CM026065.1, from coordinate 17,119,445 downwards.
CACACATGCATAATTGCTCCAACAGAAAACTACATTTCAAATAACTCATGATGTAAACTCTCATCAAAAAAACCACAAATGCAATCACAGCTGTGTGTGTGTAATAGACCACTGTTGTGTGTGTGTGTGTTTTCCCTACACTTATGCCAGGAAAAGTTTTTACTACAGCAGAAGTGCTGCTCACACTCAGAGTGAGAGTAAAACCACCTTCTGTATTTCTTTTCATCTTGCCGTCTCCTCCTACGGGGCAGACAGTGGCCCCCTGAAATAAAACAAAACAACCCCTAAAACGATGCCGGGTTTCCATTTGGTTCACAGGCAGCATCCTGAGTCACACACAGCTCAGCCTGCTCCAATCACACACATGCTGACAGCTTAATTGACTCTGCTGGGGAACAGTCCATGCTATCAACTCCCCTGCTGGTGGGGCTGAGTCACACGCTGAAGTTCAGGTGGACCAGCTTTCAGCCGAATCTGTTACCACTCAGTGGGGAGCCTGATTCAACCCTGGTCACATGATTCAGACCAGCTGGCTGAGAACTTCATGCTGTTTTAAATCCCATATTGTCTTTTTTTATTTTATTTTATTATTATTATTTTTTTTAATAATAATTAAAATTGTTAGGTGTATCACCTCAGTGTGTCAGCACCTCGTGATACAGAACAAATACACTAGAATTCCTCTTATTAGTTGACAGCTATTTTTCTGTATTAATCACAGAAGCAAGTGGGAGTTTCCCCTTTAGTTTTGAATGTTTTGTAACTTTTCACATAGGATGTCCACAAGGAAGGTGCCCCTTTTTTACACAGAAAAAGATAAAACCTCTGAAATGCCCCAAAATTCTTGCCCTGATTCAAAGGACTACTCATATTTTGCACCATTAAACTAGGACTAAACCAGAGTTTATGCATATAATCAAGACAGTCCTTGTAAAATTAGTCTTGCATCTCAAATCGCAAATGAGGTGTTGCATTTATTTATTTAAATAACTGTCAGTGCAAAAAGCGCCTGAATCTCAAAGACCAGTGCTGTTTTTGACATACATTCTGCAAAAATAGCCAACCTTTCCATTAAGCTGATGGTTATTTAAAATGGGAAATACAGAAACCTTAGACATTGTTTGAGAAATTCACAAATTCTGGGACCAAAAAGATCAGAAATATGTTGAATTCTTGCAAGAAATTGCTCATTTTATTGTCTTTTGAATGAACTGTTGACAAATCTGGGTATTATTAGCATCTATTAGACTGGAGAGAGAAACAATAGATCAAAAAGATAAAAAATTGGAGGACAGCTGACTCATAACTTATATGAATATGAGTGTGTAGCTGGTGGTATGAACCTTATTGATTTTTCAGGCTGAAGAATACTCAAGCACAATTCTTCCTCATACATCTCAACTTCTAAGTGGCCCATATCCTTGTCAAACTGTATTTCGGGACTTCAGGGGCTACTTGATAATGTTTAATGAAAGTTTTAAAAACCTTTTTGGTCAATAACGTAACCATTTCTTACATATGTTGTAAATTATTACACATTTCAATCAAGGGTTGAATTCCAAATTATTCAGCAATGTTTCACCTCTAAAAATGTGTTTTTGGTATGAGAAGCGTATAAAGATTTTAAACTCAATATTCATAAATTTCATCGACAGAGGGATGTGATATTATTATAGCTTTTGGGTGTCTATGTTTGTGTAATTGGATGTATTGTGATTAAAATGTAACAGATTACACCAGATTTTACATGATAAGAAAAATGATTTTTATCAAGTTCAACCAATTAGGGGTGATAATTACCAGTAGAATGAAGAAATTACTTTAAAAGAACCTGTCTGACAACATGAAGTAGGGTTAAAAGGTATCAAAAGGCAAACAGCATGCCCCAATCTGAAATTCAGGAACAGATGAGAAACAAAATCACTGACATCTATCGAGAAACAGTTGTAAAGCTATTTATAAGTCTTTGGGATTCCAGTGAGCCATTGTGAGAGCCAATATCCAAAACTGAGGAAAACGTTAAACATTGGCTCCCAACTCCAAGAGAGCACTGAAGACTCATGCAGAAGAACCCAGAACAACATCTAAACCACTACAGCCTCAGAATAGTGGGCCATCAGGCCATTACCTTGAGCTAAAGCACAACTTGGTTAAGCAGCAGAACAATAATCTAAAGCACACCAGCAAGTCCACCTTTTAAGGTTTTGGAGTGGCCTAGTCCAAGTCTGGACCTAAATTTAATAAAGTTACCATTCATGATTTAAAAAGACCCTCCAGTGTTGCTGAAGTTAAACATTTCTCCAAAGAAGACTGGGCCAGAATTCATCAACATGTAAAAGATTTAAGTACCCAGTGAAAGACTCCGTATCATTTTTTGCCAAGTGTTGATGGCAGTTTTTGCAGCCAAGCGTGGCACATCCAGTTATTAGGTTTAGGGGGTGTATTTACGTGTATTTACCCACGTCATCTTTGTCTGTTTTTTTCTGAAACATCTAAATGTGACAAAAAAACAAAAAGAGAAGAAATCGATGAAGGAGGCATATACCTTTTCACGAAAATGTACATAGATGGTTAATGAGACAACTGAGAAGCAGAAAATGGTTTTAAAGACGATGAAGACTTGGACAGGTTTATTGATGGGAACGCTCAGCTGCATGTCATTAATAGAGAATGTTCAGATCTGAGAAATGGGCCAACACTTACATACCGATGCATGGATTCTATAAATCATACACACACTTACAGAAATGAAAACAGCCTGTTCACTCTCTATAACACACACTCACACACACAAGAGTCTTCTTCTTTGGCCTGGCTGTGCACCCAGGAGGGACAGCGGTGACTCAGAACGAGTCATACACACAACACATGCACAGCACAATCTCTCACATACATGCAAATGTTGCCAAAATGTCAGCAAACTTCATTAGTTATAGTCCTCCTATTATCTGTTATAGTAAGATGATGTTGTTTGTTAGTGGTTAGGGTTCAGACTCAAGGTTTAGGGTTACAAAATTGATTTTGTTTTACAAAAAATCTCTGACCTGACTTTATTTGGAAAGCTGGAAGACTTGATGACATGTAACTCTGTGAGCTGTCATCACATGTGGTTAGATATCTCTCCCTTTTATCGAGATGTTTCCGCAACTGGCTAAAAGTGAGTAAATCACACATATTGAGAAGATGCAAAAGTGACCATGCGGTACTCTGTGGTTCAGGTTATTTATTACAAATAAATATGTTCAAGCTATGAACCCAACTTAAATGAGGATCAGGGATCAACATGTAAACTTGCCTTTCGTCATTGTGTCATACTTATGTCTTCTTAGATATAACTGTAACTGTAAAATCCACATTGCCTTTCAGATGACACATGAATAGCCTCTCACTTGACAGTGAGATGTAAAAATTAAAGTTTTCCGGCAGATTATTGTTGATTTACAAATGTAGGTTGCAGATGGCTCAAAGGGACAGAGGAAAAGGAATTTTGGATGAGTTTTCCAACCCCCCCTCATGCAGAACCACTAATCAGAGACAATGTGAAGTCATCACGCCCTCTTGGGATTTTACTGCCCGTAAAAATAAACCATACATGGCTCATAAGCGGTGTTGCTAATGCTGATATCACAAACTAACAAGCCTTGGCAGCTTACTTTGCTATTCCAAGACAAATTCCTGTGTTTTAATCAAATCAGCTGAAATTAGGGGGATTAGTTTCAGATATGGCTTTCACTGGATTTAAAGCCAATATAAAATGTGATGATTGAACACAACAGAAAAAAGTCTAGATCTTGCAGAGAGAGAGAGAAGAAAGAAAAAATGAAGATGAAAAGGGAAGAACGATGGATGAGGAAGATGCAAAAGATCAGTGCACAGATGGATGGATGTTGTAACACAGACTGGGGAGGTGAAGGAGGGCGGTTTCTGCTGGCCCGGAGCTTGTGAGCAAACGTATGCGTCACTAAAGCTATTCCAAGATGTACAAACACACACACACACACACACACACACACACACACACACACACACACACACACACATGGGATAAGCTTTGGCTGTTTCCCTGACAACTGTATGGTTTATTTGGGGGATCAGAGGTGGCAGTTGTGCGTACATGTGTGTTGTCAAAGCCCAAAACTGTGAAAGAAACTCTGTAATTTACTCTTGAATAAGTCATAACATGATTAAAAGTTACGTAAATGACGCTGAAGTCTGTGACTGTAACATCAGTTGGAGATGGAGGTGTGACATGTTTTGAATTAGTTTTCCAACACCATCACATAATATTGCTAATTATTTCTAAGTTATTTCATCTATCTGACAGATGGGAAACAGGCTGACGTCAAACTTAAAGGATTTCAGTACATGAGCTACACCTTATTTACCACTGCTGATAAAACAGAGCTTCACACCTAACCGCATCCTTCTAATAGTCCACAATACAGCCGCACCATTTTAACACTTATAAAGAGCCTCAAGATGAGAACAAACAGGATGTTCTTAATGGATGGCATTTCATTCAGATCTATTTCTGAGAAAGATGTCCATCTTCAAATGAGATGTTAATGCCCAAATACAATCATTCACTCTCAGTGTGTAAAAAAAAAAAGATAGCTCAGGCTTAAAAATACACAACAACCCCCCACCTACACTTCACTAGAGGAAATCAAGCATTTCCTGCTGCACAGGATGTGAGGTTAGCAGCTCGCCGCGTGTTCAGCATATTATGAATGAGAGCACTTTTGAAGTGCGATAATCAGTGGCAATCATATTTATACGAGATGCTGCACACCCACATGTTGACATGAATGGAGTTCTGGCTGGTTTTTATAAAAGGTCATTACTCTACAAATGTGTTCTCACATGAGCATAAAAAGACAAGATTGTTCTTTAAAAAAAAAGAGTTACATTTTGCATTTCAACAGCTTGTTATGTCACCTTATCTAATGAGATCGTTTCCCAGGAGGAATGCAATCTTTATTAAAATAACCCAATGTTGGCTCTGTTTAGAGTGGCAGAAAACATAAGCTGCTTTGGATATAAAAGCAAATGAGCAATTTCTCTTTAAGTGAGCTTTCTTAGTGCTATTCATTTAAAGGACAGAAAAAGGATTAAACAAGCCAGTCTTTTAACAGGAAATGATTCACCCCATCACTCCTAATTTACACAAAACTCTCATGCTTAGTGAGATATAATCAAGAAATGTTAATAACTAGCACATTTCCTCACCTTAATATTCAGTTTCCAAGTATAAATATATATATAAAAACAGTAAACACTGAAACAAGGTTATGTTACAATGCTTACTGACAATAATGTGATGATATAGTATTGATGGTGCATTCTCTGTGTATTCCAAAGTTGGATTTTCATCTTTGGACTAAGTGGTCTATAAAAATAAATATGACTCAGTCCAGCAGTAAAGGTCAAAGAGGAGGGTGGAATCTCTGAGATGGAGTTTGCATGTTTTCCCTGTGTGTTCATGGGTTCTCTCTGGGTACTCCGGCTTCCTCCCACAATCTAAAAAGATGACTGTTAGGTTAACTGATCTCTTTAAATTGCTCTTAGGTATGAGTTTGTGCAGGGTTGTTTGTCCTCTGTGTTGCCCTGTGATGGACTGCTGACCTGTCCAGGGTGTACCCCGCCTCTCACCCGATGACCGCTGGAGATAAGAAACAGCACTCCCTGAGATCCTGCAAGGATAACTGGGTATAACTGGGTATAGACAATGGATGGATGGATGAAGGTCCAAGTTAAAATATGTTATAGTTAATTTGTAATTTGAAAGTTTTTTTTATTATTTGGAAATGATATGAGTATGTACAGATGTGTACAGACACAATGATAACATACTTTTATAATATGATGATTGGTCATAATGTGTTTCAGAAGGAGGGTTTTTAACTGAGATATGAAGTTAAAATTAATCTTCAGCTTCTAACATCAATAACTTTAGAGTAACCAGTCTCTGTTTGAGGTTTCAACTATATTGAGATATGGCTTCCAAAGATCTTCTGATGAGCCAAGATGCACCTGACTGAGAGTTGAGAGAACAGGAAGAACATGTCAGATAAAAAGAAAACATACACATAGAAGTAGTGGTTCATGAGTACTTTTCAAAGGAAAGAATAGCAGGTCACATTGAGTGAATGGAAGCAACAGCTATTTCAGTTCATTTGTCCAGGAAAGACACATGGTCAAACAGACACATGGGTCAGGTGTACTTTCTGTTGAGAAGAAAGTGAAAGATCTCAGTATTAACAGCAGCAGTAACTGCACACAGTCATATATGATTTCATTTGTTCAGAAAAGCTTTCCAAACCAACCTGGTCCTTGTTGAAAAAGTAATCGTTCCCTCAACATCAGTAACTTGTGGCGCTTCTGCTGATGCCAACTACCACCAACAAGTGCTTTCGACAACTCATTATGATTCTTTTACACTGCTGTGATAGTTTGTGCTCATTCTCCAATACAGAATTGTAATTCAGCCACACTGAACTGCAGTCAAACATAAACTGTCTATTTAAAGTCATGCTGCAACATTTCAACAAGATTGAAGTCCAGAGTTTGACGAGGCCACTCCAAAACCTTCCCTTCAGTTTTTAAGAGTTGGACCTGCTGGTGTGCTTTGAACAAGTCCTGCTACATAACCCACCCTAGTGTTCTTGACATTAAGGTCACAAGCTGATGACTGGACATTTTACTTCGGGATTTTCTAGCAGAGTTCGAGTTCTTGAATTTCTTTAGATCAGGGTATGACATGTAGACATTTGACACGTTTTAGCTTACTTCGTGTTGTCAGACAGATTCTGTTAAAGGGATTTATTGATCCCTTTACCCAGGCACCCAGGCCTAGCAATCAGGACTTGGTGTGGCTGGGGAAAGTGAAATCCACTTTTAAAAAGAAAAACTGGGAATCACAGTTAATTCTTCATGTAGGAATGGGGGCATTTAATTTTCAACTCTAGGCAAGGTTAATTTGAATTGTTTTTTATTTTAATAAGTGAAATCATAGTTTAAAAGCAGCATCTTGTGTTTAGTCGGGTTATCCTTTTCAGATATCACCATTTTATTGATCATCTAAAATATTTAAGAGCCCACATCAATGTATCTCAGGATAACTTAGGCCACTCTATCAAAAAAATGAAAGTTTTAAGCCCAGTCATAAAAGGAGACAGAGTGTGTGCCTCACTGGAAAACTGATACAGTAAGCCTGATAACTGAAGCATCTCTTGTCCATTTTACTCTTAGAAACCTTATAAACTGTGTCAAGATTACAGGTTACTTTCCCTTAAACATCAAATTGCAATAAACATTGCACAGTGGGGAGAAAAAAAATTCCTGGTTAGAGGAAGAGCAGTTTATTAGGACCAGAAAAGAGAAATGACCAAAGTAGTAGATGAGAAACATGCAGTTCTATAACCAGTGAGTGAGAAAAGAAAGGGAATATTACAGATTAAATGAAACATGGGACATAAGCAAGATAGGATATACTGTAGGTCAGTGTCACCTGGGTCAAGACTAACTACAAACTTATCCTACAAGAATACACACACTCTACTTCCCGAAACAAAAACAGGTGAGGAAAGAGGAAGACTGCTCCTACGCCTTTCTTCCATAATCAGAACAGTGCACTTTTAGCCCCGGGCAGAATTTTAAATACCCTGCTTGTGCCAAGAGCTTCTGCTCAAGAAAAGGAAAACATCCAAAGGGTTTTCACCATGCTCAGCAAAGCACACCTAATGAATGCATGCATGTAGGAGGAGATATACGCTGACAGAAAGCGCGATAAGGACAGGAAAGTATCTGTGTAGGACAAAATGAGGTCGTCTTCCAGTGAAACACTTCAGCCCAAGCATAGATCTTGACCTCATGGTTACTATCAAATCAACCTGATTGAGCGATAACACCCTCCACTTCATTTCTGGGCATCAGGCTCCACTGGAGACACCAGACAGCTGGGAGCCAGAGAGAAAAAAAAGCAAAAGTGCAGTTTAACCGTTTCACTGCCAGGGAGAACTGAGTGTCCTGTGGTTGTCTGACTAAAAGTGCTCTCTCAGTCTCTATATGTTAGTAGTTTCACTCCAGCTAGTATTGATGAAAGTTCTGTGGCAGACCTCTCCCAGTCACGCCTGTCTCCACCACTACCTGCAGACTTCTGAACGAGACGAGGTGGTATCTCGAAGCACGGCAGAGCTCTATTAATGACTGGGTGTGGTACAGCAAAAGCCTGTACCAAACATAGTTGATCTGGGGTAGAAATGCTAAATATGAAGTGTTCACCACTTCTGTAGCAGTGGAGATATGTAATTTTTTTTTACTTATGACTATGTATGACTCTGCATTTCCCCTTCACTGTCTCTCTGTTTCCCCTTGACTCTCATGGGAATTTAAGGGGGGCCAAATAATGAGCAATGAAACTGAAGAAAACTATGCGATAGAAAACATGAGTTCAGTGATTAAATTCGTTAGTGGTTATTGCATTTGAATAATAAATGTAAGGAAAGCCTGAGTGTATATTTGACAGAAAGATAAAAAGCAAGCATTAGAATAAAAAATAACTAATCATCTTGTGCTTATTGTGTGTTGCACAGTATCAAAATCAAACAAGGATCTAATGAATCTAATTAAAATGCATCAAGTTAAATCTAAAGCAAGCTTTGAGTAAGTTGTAACCGTAATGTGGCTGAAAAACTTTGGCTACAAGATGTTAAAACACTTTGTGAAAGTATTCATACACCTTGATATTTTTCACATTTCCTCACATTGCAACCTCGAACGTTAATGTAGTTTCATGGGACTGTATGTGATAGACAAACTCAATGTAGTTCAGAACTGTGAAATGGCAAACAAAATGATTGATAAGTTTTAAAATGTTCCACTGATCTTAAATCAGCCCTGAGCAGATCCCTAGCACCTGATGAAAACTAGAATCCACACAGCATGATATGGCCACTGCCATGCTTCACCATGGGGATGCTGTCATCAGGATGATGTGCAGCACACACATAGCATTTTACTACATGTAGGGTCTCATTTTAGTCTCATCTGAGCAGAGCTCCTTCTTCCACATTTTTTCTGTGTCCCTAACATCTTAGATGTAAAATGGGACACAATTTGGCTTTTTTTTTTTAACAATGGCTTCTTTCTTGAGCTCTCTTTCCTAAAATCTAGACAACTAACAGCTGTCCTGTTGACAGATTCTCCCACCTGACCTGAAGATCTCTGCAGCTCCTCCAGAGTTACCCTGGGCTTTTTGGCTGCTTCTCTCAATAATGTTCTACCAGCCTGGCCTGGTCTCTTTCTATTTTTTTCATAACCTAACCCTGCTTTAAACCTCTCCACTGCTTTCTCCCTGATCTGTTTCTTGGTCTTCATGAGGCTGTTTGTTCACTAATGTTCTCCAACAAACTTCTGAGGCTTTCACAGAACAATTGGATTAATACTGAGATTAAATCACACACAAATGGACACTGTTAAGTGTCCATCTGTAAAGCCAACTTCTGAGGGCATTACTATTAGAGTAAAGGGGGCTGGGTACAACTGTAAGCCACAATGTTTAGATTTTTCTTTGTAATTACTTTATTCTCACTTCACAATTATGCATTGCCCTGTGTTAATCTGTCACATAAAATATAGATAAATTACATTAAGATTTGTGGTTGTAATGCAACAAAATGTGGAAAAGTTTAAAGGGTATACACAGCTTTGCAAGGCACTCTGAGGTGAGCGCCCATGTCACCCAGTGAACTTACTCACTGGTGACAGTTACACAGCAGCATCTTAACGTTTCACCATAAAACCACCAGTCATACCAAACCCACTGGGGGCTGTGGGAGCTGCCGTTCATTGACCTTCTTTATGCCAAAACCTGATTATCAGTAAAACCATGTTCTATCTGCATGTGCAAGTTGTTTACTGAAAGCTTAAACAAGCCATTTGCATCAATGCAAACTTTAATTTCAAACCACTTAAACTGCTCATCTAAAATGAAATATGATGTAGGATCAATCCATTTCAAAGAGATGTAGAATTAAGTTACCTCTGACTAGTAAACTGTGCAGAGTTGGAGAGAAATGAGTATAGGGGGACTCTGCATTTCACATGAGAAATTTGCTGCTCTGGCAAAGTCAATATTTTTAGTCTTCTTGATGGAAACTCATGAGTACTGCTGCAGGTAGCACATGACATCATAAGCAGTCATGTAACAAAACATGCCAATGATGTTTTTATTGCAGATAGCGCTTTTTGAACAGAATCCACCAGCTCAAAGTGTGTTGACATCCTAAAAATCTCAGTGAAAGACAAAATTACCCAGGGCTTTCCAACTCCTCTTCAGTGCACATTTCCTTGCTCAGGACAATTTTTGGTGATATTTTGCAAGTAATTTGCTGAAGAGCCAAAGCCCAAACTGATGAAACAGCACTGGAACATTTTTGTAAAACATACTGGTGATTTGTGATTTGACTGTGCGAGACAAAGGGACTGTATCAGCTAATTCATTCTGAAATTTTGTCTTGCATCTTTATAGTGTGCATTAACTGCCTACTGGACTGTAAAAAATCCTAAGAAACCTGCCAACAATAAATATTTTTCTCTGAACAGCCGTTAAACTTGTCTTGCAACATAAGATAGATGTTCATACAAGCCCTAAAGTAAATTCAAAATTTTTGGCTGCAATATAATCTAACTGCTGCATATGTAATGTAATAAAAAAAAGACAAAAATAATTAATAGAAAAATAAGACAAATTCAACCTTTAACTTTATTTTATCCAGTAGGGATTACAAACCTCCAGTCTTCAGTTCTTTTACTTCTTAAGACTTATTTAAGAAACATAACAGAAGCATGTATTTAAAATAAGTTTATAAATTGATCTGAGCTTTGAGGAACTTTTTTTGAGGAAATTAGTAATCCATGACTGTTTCACTGGCGTACAGATATGATGTGACACAGACGCCCATTTCTCCCAGCCACTCTTCAAAATGGGGAAAGACAAAAGAACATACCATTGAAGTAAGATAGATGTGTGTTCACAAGAAAACAGCTATTCACCTAAACTTGTAAATAGCTACAGAGGATAATCATAAATTTTAAAACAACTAGACCTGCAACATACAAGGCTGGACGAAGACATGTTGGCTTTGCCACAGGATACAATGAATAAGAAGGTAAGGGACATAAAAAGCACCTCCAAAGGCCATCACATTAGAGCAGGTAATGATATGTTTGGGTCACCAAGAGTGCATGAGAACCATTTATTTTAGGGCTTTTGAAAACATCTTTATGAAGAAGTGTCAGGGGTGGTTAGGGTGAGGGTTAATGCTGGCATAAAAGGAACAACCTGTATAACAGTTCAGCTACACATCATATGAAGTAATGACCCCATACGATGTGTATCGTATGGGGTCATTACTTAGTACTGTACTGTACTTTACTGTACTAACATGTTCCTACTTTAGTTCCTTATCTGGAACATTTATCTGGTAACTGTGTCTACAGACATATGTACAGTATGTCAAGTGTGAACACACAGGAAGACATCGGTAAGTAAAAAGTAGAAAATAGAGCAAAAACATGGTCTTCACTTATTTATTATGTATATCACATTAGATTTTTATCATTATGTACTTTTTTTCAGTTGCTGGTTTAAGGGATAAGGAACATAAACAAATAGAGGAGAGAAAACTTAATGGACAATGAAAGCTAAAAACAAAAAACAAACATGCTGCAACCACGAATGTGACTTTGGAGGACAATACTCTAGACACTCACGGTGTGTGTTGTGCAAAAATGCTAAAACTATGTCTAAAACAGCTGAAACCAGGTATTTATATACACTGTATGACGAGACACATTGTGATTTTTTTTCCACTATGTGAACTTAAATCAGACTAAATGCTTCTTACTTTAGATCAGTAAGAATTACCAATATTATCTCTATTTACAAAATGTTTGCTAAATGACATTCAATGAAATGTTTTTCAGATTTAGAAGTTCAGAGACTCTAGAGTGATTTGTAAAAGCCCAGAGGATGTGTTCTGGTTTTGCAAGCTTCTAATACATTAAATAACTTTTGAGTTGATTTGAGGCACACCAGTGGATGTATTTTAAGGCAACACCTCAAACACACTGCTTGTGTGGTGTCATGGGAAAAAATTCAAAAGAAATCAGCCAAGCTATCAGGAAGAGAAACATGGACTTCCATAAGTCAGATTCATCCTCAGATACAACTTTCAGATATCTGAAGATGCCACGTTCATCTATTCAAATATATGCCAATTTAAACATGATGGGAATGTCCAGCTTTAATACTGTTCAGGAAGGAGACATGTTCTGGGTCCCAGAGAGGAATGTCCTTTTTTGTGTATAAACCCCAGAACAAAAGCAAAAGAGCGTCATTATCTAGAATGGAACTATAACTTGGTTACACATAAATATATCATTTCTTTATAACTTGAAGGAGGAAACACAAAGAAATCAGACCATCATTAAATGAGGATTTAATGAAGTAAACCAGTGACACAAGCAGGTTTTCTGGCTTAGAAGCTAACACAATACAAGGATTGCTGCAATGGTTACAAAAAAATTTAAAATATATATATCTTTTTATTATGTTTTTTTATTCCCTAAATGTGATGTCTGTGGGTACCCAGTTTCAAAGAGAAACTGGGTACCCACTGTTTGAATCAAGCATCTCCTTTTAATGTTTATCTAATAAGAAAAAAACCTGAGACTTGTAAACATTTACCCTGAATTTTAAATAACAGTACTAAGCAGTTCTTAGAAAGCTATAAAGCTGTCAGACCGCCCTTTCTGCAGGCGGAAGGCAAGAAACTCCACTTTCTGCACTTTAATATAACAACTGACTAAAAGATCACATAACTTAGTCCATTTGACCTAAATTCCCTAACCTTGTGTTTTATGTGCATGAACGCGTAACAACTTGTTTTGTTAATATAGAGCATGATGTTCAACACAGTGTGCTAAAATTGGTTTCTAAAGAAACCATCCTCTGTCACCTGTTGCACAATAATATGCAGCCAGTAAAACCACCTTTGTATGTCTCCATAACAAAAATGATTGAAAGCTATACTATGAGGCTGACTGAAACATCAGAGAGATTTCACATAAAAGGATACAAGAATAAACGACTGACTGAATTATCACAAAGACACACGCACATCAGCAGGCGTTCATAAACAGCAAATACAGTAAATGACGGCGCAGGCGCTCAGTTGGATCTGCTTATTCAAAGACTAGTGTTCACCTTTGCTCTTTGACATACACACAGATTATCAGTCATTTAGAACTTTAGTTGAGGGCACTGAATAAGAGCATACACACACACACACACACACACACACACACACACACACACACACACACATATATATATATATATATATATATATATATATGTATATATATATATATATATACATATATATATATATATATATATATATATATGTATATATATATATATATATATATATGTGTGTGTGTGTGTGTGTGTGTGTGTGTGTGTGTGTGTGTGTGTGTGTGTGTGTAAACATAAAAAAGTTATTATCTCTGACCTCTATTGCTCAGCTTTCTTAGAATGAGATCAACTTTGACAGGAAAGTTTCTGTGTGTGTGTGTGTGTGTGTGTGTGTGTGTGTGTGTGTGTGTGAGTGTGTGTGAGAGAGAGAGAGAAAACCCAGTCTGGTGAACCACTTCTGGTAAATAAAATAGAAGTGGGCTTCACTCTCTAGAGTCATCTCTTTGAGCCTGTGAAACAATAAATACTGAGCCAAGTGACAGTGCAGATGAAATTTTGAAGGCGTTAAATGACTAATGAAACAATGAACTAAGCATGTATTATGACTGTAATCCCTTTCACTGGAAGGAATTAGATTATGTGATAAACTGATCTCTCGATACAAGCCTATTTACAGTATTGCCATATTTACACTTCAATTTGTGTTGTGCAGATGTTATCAATAAGTTGGTTTGAGTACAGTGTAATTGCTTCATTAAACCAACACGTGGGTGGCAAACCAGTTTTTGGAGAACTCCTGTGTTAGATATTAAATCGTGGAAACGCCTCCCCCCGTTTGCTCTTGTTTCATCCAACATGCACACTGTCTGTCTCCCTCGAGGTGATAAAGGCAGTCATATCATGGCATCCACTTCTCTGCATATCTGCTGTCTCTTATTTCCAGGAAGCTTTGGAGAGCAGAAGTGCTGAGTCTCGGTGTTCACCAGTGACAGTGAGAACGCCGGATTGCGCCTCGTGTGCCCACACACAGTTTCACCAGACTTGCACCACTGATCTCGCCAGTAACCACACAATTAGAAAAACTGTCCTTTCCCTGTAACTGCTCTGCACGTCTTGGTAAACATTTCCCATAAAGAACACACTGTACTGCAGCAGAGAAGCAAGAAACAACATGTGTGCTTAAATACAAGTCAAAGTGACTTTGTTTGGTTTTTTTTGTCTTGTAGAAGGGTAACAGTGTCAGCAGCTGCGTCTGCACAAGGTTTATATTGATTTGTCATCTTGATAAGCAAACTAAAATAAGTAAGTAGCATCTGTTGTGGCTGGCACAACCACAGCAAAGACATATCTAAGGGTAGGGCTAGTGTTGTTTGTATATATATATATATATATATATATATATATATATATATATATATATATATATATATATATATATATATATATATACAAGTGCAGAAGATAGATGGATGAATATGCTTTCCTCAAGTGTCTTTTTTTATTTTGGAAGTGTAGCAGTGTGTGTGTGTGTGTGTGTGTGTGTGTGTGTGTGTGTGTGTGTGTGTTTCAGTGTGCATCCTTGTTTTCTGTTGTTGCCCGTTTTTGCCTTGTTCCCGTAATGCTTGGAGTTGAGCTGATTCTCCCATTGCTTTGGTCCCACCTGCTTGGGATTAGTCATCATTCTGTCTGTATTCTCCCTGCTTTCAGCTGTTGTTTTTTTCCAGATTGTCCTTATAGCACTTTGATTTTTATCTCCTCAAGAATCTGGCATCCAGCTTTGTGCTTATTGTCTAATAATGATTTTGTACCCACAATTTGTCAATCAGTGTATCAGATGGATGCCCCACTTCTACTCTGTGAAATAAACTCAACTGAGTTATTTGGGTGTCAAGATAAGGATACTGTTCTGAATCAAGGGTCTCAAACTCCAATCCTCTCAGGCTGATGTCCTGAAACTTTAACATTTGTTCCTGGTCCTACACAAGTGAATCAAAGAGTTTAATTGCCCCCTTAGCATGCAGTCAAGCTCTACAGAGCTCTCCTAATGAGCTAATCACCTGAGTAAGAGGTGTTGAAGCAGAAACCCATATAGAGTTGGAGGCCTGTGTTCTCAATAATGAATAAATTCAGTAAATCTGCAGAATATTATGAATTCCAGGCTAAAACGTAATCAGAATGTATTTTTTGATATTTGATATTATTTATTGCTTATTAACATCAGTAAATAAGCAATAAACTGATGTTAATGTAAAAATCTAAGGCTCAGTTCACACTACAGGCCAAAATAGCCTGAAAATAGCCTTTGCCAAATAAACACCACATTTTTAGCTTTAAGCTGATTGTTTTCCTGTGTGCAGCACTTCCACTTCTCTTTAACTTGTTTCTTGGTTTTTTATCAGTTAGGGTTAAGCCCCTTCATCTCAGTGCCGGGTACTATAAATAATTTTCTGTTTTGCATGCAGTCTCCCATGCCCTCTCCAAAACCAAAGAGATGTAGTAAGA